>OY282506.1:17005050-18205050 GCA_958295605.1 Ajuga chamaepitys | reverse complement strand
TTACAAAAATGAGGTGATCTCTCAAAATAGGAGTGGGAGAATGAATATATTGGGACTTCTCCCTCTCCTCACTAAAAATCTGCTGAAAAGTCCCTAAAAAATAAGGGTAAAATAGTTAAAAGCAATTTAGAACACAAGGGATTATAAGTTGTTGGTCGAACCCCCCCTTCGTGCACTCAACTCGACCTTCACGTGAATTCCGGGATGAATCGGCTTGGAATTGGCTCAAGGTCCAAACATAAAGCTGTAGGTCTTCGTATTGTCTACGTGTGACCGCTTGAATTACTTGAATCAGAGCTCGAACGAGGAAGTTACATCCGAAATACGAAAATAGCGCGCTAAAAAACTGGGCGCGCACGCGAACTGCCGGAACCACCCGACAGCTGGTCCGGCAGCTGGTCCGGCTAGACCCTGGGCCGGTTCTGGACCAACTACTGACGGTCCTGCCGGTCCGATAGGTGGTCTGGCTGTTGGTTCGGTTCAGCTTTCCAGCTTTGCACCTCTGTCTTTCGTCGCCATTTCAGAGCCTTTCCTCTCGTATTCTCGACCAGACCCCTTCACGACTTTTGTTCGTGACTCGAAGAACATTGATTTGGGCTCTTGTTGGGTCTGATTCAGATTCGCTTTAATTTGTGGGATAGAACGTGGCATATGTGCGATCGACCTCTTCTTCTTTCTTTCTCCAATTTGAGGCCTTTTCATCCATTTTCTCGGCCCGACTCCTTCACGACTTTTACTCGTGACTTGATGATATTTAGTTCGGGCATGACCTAGACCTATTTTGAGCCCGTTTAGACCTTAGAATGCGGGCCGGAGTGTGAAGATGGACTCGAACGATTTTATAAATTCTTCTGAGTTTCCTAACCTTATAATTACGACTAAAAAAATACCCAAAAGCGCATCAAAACATATTAAAAAGGAAAACCCAAAAATGTAATAAAACATGAAATCGTACGTGAACATAGCAATTACACATAATTTTTCACAAAATATGAATGTGAAAAGTACAAGAAAAAGGGTAATTTTTACGTTCATCACTATTGAAGAAAACAAATATGATGGACAACAAGCCAGCAGAAAGTCCATACTCTGTGGCCACAAAACTATCACAGGGTGACTCAGATACCTTTGATATGCCCACTATATACAGAAGCACAGTGGGTGCATTGCAATACCTCACAATGTCCGGACATGATATTAGCTACATAGTAAACATGCTTAGCTAATTTCTCTCAAATACAACAATAAAACAATGACATGCATGTAAAAGAGTTCCCAAATATCTCAAAGGAACAATGGAGAAAGGACTTGTTTTTGTTCCATCTGTAACAGATAGGTTAATCACATACTCAGATGCTGACTGGACAAGCTCACAAGATGATAGTAAATCTACTGGAGGACATTGTGTTTTCTTAGGAAAGAATTTGATAACATGGAGTGCGAAGAAACAAGATGTAGTCTCCAGAAGCTCTACATAATCAAAGTATAGATCACTAGCTAATGCCTCAACTGAAATTGTTTGGGTGGAATTTCTATTCAGTGATCTGGGGGGTAGAAATAATAAGATCCCCAGTCATGTGGTGTGACAATAGTAGTGCTATCACACTTGCAAAAGATACAGTTCATCATGCAGAACAAAGCAAATAGAGGTTGGCATACACTAAATAAGAGAACTGATTCAAAAGAAGGTGGTTGATGTGAGATTTGTTGTGTCAAAAGAGCAATTAGCAGACATCTTAACTAAATCTCTTCCAGCAGAAATATTCAAGTTGCTAAGTTTCAAAATCAATGTCTGCCAGTCCCTAGAAGAACCAGAAAGGAGGAAGTGAAGAGTGAAGTAGTAAGGCAGTGAAGTGAAGCTCTATTGTCTTCTTTGGTTTCAATAGTTGCTTTGGTTTCAACAGTTGCTAGTTCTCAATGTTCTTTATTATTCAGTCTTGTTGTCCTAGAAAACACAAAAGAAGAATGCTCAGATTAACATGAGCATATTAGAGATAGTTAGGAATATAAATATATATTAAATATTAAATAATTAGAAAGGTTAGGAGTTAGTTAATGTTAGTTAAGAAAGGGAGCTGATTAAGCTCTAAACACCCTCTGTATATATATCTTCTAATTCAGATTAATAAAGCTATCAATTTCAGATCAATATTTCAACAGAAGCACAAAACGACTAGATGTAAACCTATACAGATCTAAATCTAGTAAATCAAACAAATCGTTGTTGTGCTGGACAAATCCTAAATCAAAATACTTGATCTTGATCTCGAATTTGTCACCAATCTTTTAGTGAATGCTAAAAAAATGAGCAAGTAAATGTTGAAAAACTCAATGACGACTGAATCTTCAAAATGGACACAATGAGCACCACAAATAACGAAACTCCCATTATTTCGGGAATTAAGTGAGACGAAAACTTTCATGAAAGGAAATTGAGAGAAAAACAAAATGAAAATCGAAGCTGAAACCTTCCCCATTCTTTCATAAAAATGATGAGAGAGCAAGACTAGAATTGAAGAAAGATGTTTAGAGATAGAATTATTGAAGACATTCCTTCTTTCTTCAATCTATCCAAGTTAGAAACAGAAGAACGATGAATATCTACAACTAATAAGTAATAAGAAAAATCCCTTTCTGAGCACCGAATATTTACGGCAAAATTCAATAATGAATTACTAAAAGAATATTTAAGGCAAAATCCATTAATTAATTACTAAAAGAATTTACATTAAAAAGAATTGGGCCCATTGTCCATGCCCCGGTGGCTGCCCATATCAGCACGTCATTTCCAATTTCCATTAATTAAAAAATCGATCTGTTTTATTACACACAACACACATCTTTGTGTGTCTCTGTGTGTGTATATATATATACACCATATCGTCTCTTTGAAGCTTCCTAATGTCTGTCTGTGTCTGACCATGTGAGATGTGATTTGTCTTCTCTAATTCATGTGAAGAAGCTTTTGTATTCTCTCAATTGTTCTATCCAGAGATCTAATCTCAACCCCAGCGGTGAACAGAGAGAAGGAAAAAAATAAATAAATTACATGTAAGCACTTTTCTATGTTTTATTCCTTTTCGATTTTTATATTCCCATCTTTCCCATTATTCCGTTTACTTTTTTGTTTTTGTTTTTAAACAAATTTATCTCAACCTTTCTGTGATTTGTATATGCATGCCGCGTATGGATGCTCTGTTTAAGCTTTGTAAATTAGTGTTTCCGTTTTATCTTTGTTTTTTGTTTTTTCTTCTGTTTTTTTATTCCGTCATTTTGATGTAATAGCTTGTCAGTTCATTGAAGTTCATTGAATTAACAATCTTAATTGAGCTTGTTTTCTGTGTGTATTCTCTCTCTAGGGTTTGAGTCTCAGCTGCTTTTAATTGAATGTAAGGCTTATTGACTTATTTATTGTGTACATTGAAGTTTGTACTTGGTTAGGGTTTGCTATTAGTTACCAATTTATCACATTTAGTAGAACAGAGCATTTTCTCGAAATTTAATGGATTCTAAGTGTTAAGACGTTTGCTTCCTTTTGGTTTACTCAGCTCTTTGCGAAAAACATCAGGTGGCTTTGTAGAATTTAAGTTGGGGAAATTTTGAATGATGGATAAGGATAAATCTCATCATGGTAGTGGGAGTTTTCTCCCTCCCTCAGGGAGGTATTCCGTTTTCTCACCACCGGGCAGTGGTTACAATGTGAAATCTGAACAACCAGCACCATCAAATTTGCCTCCACTAGGGCCAGGCAGTTCATCGGAGCAAGGTCATTTTGGTCATTCCGTCCCATCCGATTCTAGCCAGTTCAGTCATGATATAAGCCGGATGCCCGACAATCCGCCCAAGAATTTGGGCCACAGGCGGGCCCACTCTGAGATTCTTACGCTTCCGGATGATATTAGCTTCGATAGTGATCTAGGTGTGGTTGGAGGCTTCGATGGACCATCTTTTTCCGATGATACAGAGGATGATTTGCTCTCAATGTATCTTGATATGGATAAGTTCAATTCGACATCTGCAACTTCAGCATTCCAAGTGGGCGAATCGTCTAATGCATTACCAGCAGACCACGGGTTTTCATCGGCCCCTCAGACAGCAGCAGCCAACCAATCAGCTGATAATGCGGGTCCAACTTTCAGCGAGAGACCAAGGATTAGGCATCAGCATAGCCAGTCCATGGATGGGTCGACTAGTATCAAACCGGAGATGCTCATGTCTGGTTCGGAGGATCCATCTGCAGCTGATTCTAAGAAAGCCATGTCTGCCGCTAAGCTTGCTGAACTTGCTCTTATTGATCCTAAGCGTGCTAAGAGGTAGCATTTTCGTTCTGCTCAAATGTTATGTTAACTTAATATTGACTTGTAACTTGAATGAGAGTATCTTTTTCTTTTTAATATGTAGGTGTCCTGCATGCTTAGTTTATCTCAGAACTTTGCCATCTTGATTAATTCTCAACTCTCCTGATGAATGCCCTTGTTATAATCAACATTACACGTGGGCTTTGATGCTATTATCATCCTGTTTCCAATTTAATAAATTTGGGTTTATTCTGGATAGACCAATATATGCGTTGTTGGGTTGCAGTTGCTGTTTGTGTATTGTGCGTATCATGGTCTTGTCCAACTCAACCCTTTTATTAATTGCTTCTGTTCAGATGTGCTTTGAGGATCGGATCAAATATAAGCATGCTATGACTTATTACATCTTTATCCTCGTAGTTAGTAATCATATTGGGATGTAGTCAGTTTCGTGTTCCTAGAATTCCACTTTAGCCCTTCCTGGTTTACGGTACAATTACCTTATCATTTAGTATAATCTTGTTTTCTAATAAGGTTATGATGAGAAAATGAGGAAATATTGTTCAAATTGTTTATGTTGCCTTGAATCCATGAAAAAGTTATCCTCTCTCACATCCACGTCCCATGCTTATTGCAACAGGATTTGGGCGAATAGGCAGTCAGCTGCAAGGTCAAAGGAACGGAAGATGAGGTATATAGCTGAGCTTGAAAGGAAAGTCCAGACTTTGCAAACAGAAGCAACTACCTTGTCAGCTCAGTTGACTTTACTTCAGGTAACTTTAACCGCACTTCTTATACTAATTACTGATTCCCCTATTAAACCTACACATGTCTTTAGAGCCATACCAGCATAAAAGAGATATTAAATTATGTAAAATGGGAAGGGAGACAATAAAGGACGAGCTCAATGAAGAATCTTCTCTTTCGAAATTGCTATTATCCATGTTTAGGATTCTAGAAATCATGAAGATGTTATTATCTTTCTGCCACCTATGATGAGAAATCAACATACTTAGGTTTAGTGATCTGAAAATATTGTTAAAGGCACGTTTCATGCATATTTTTGTGTTTCTTATGTTTTGTAAAGATCTAATTAGCACTAGAGAATATTGATTAGTTCTTGCTTTTCTTCAACAGAGAGATACAAATGGTCTTACAGCTGAAAATAGTGAACTCAAACTACGCTTACAAACGATGGAACAGCAAGTGCACTTGCAAGATGGTAAAAATTCTACACGTAACCACATCTTCTGTGATTTTTCACTCTCAGCTTTCTTCCCCCCATGTTCGTCATTTGGTTTGCTGGCAATAATTGAAAAATTAAAAGATGCGGATGGAGCCAAAGATGAAGTTACACCATTGCCCTTCCTTGGTAAATTAAGAATATTAACTGGTATTATCTGCTGAAATAGAGTTGTGATAATTGAGTCATGGCTATCACTATTACAGAGATTGAGTGGGTGAGTTATGTGATATTTCCGTAATCTACAATAACTTATGAAAACTTCTGGATATGACTGCATGTTGAAGAATCTCTTTGTAGTTGCTCTAGGACAATTAGGAGATTCTCTAGTTAAATATATTTGAATGTCATCAGTGGCATTTGAAATCCTCATCAGTTGAATAAATTTTTATGAGAAACACGAGATATTCAAGTCAAACAAGTAAAGAGCAAATTTTATTTGTAAGACAAATAAGAAACGTGCATGTGGCTCAGATTGTTGATAAAATAAGACTATTGGGTAGGGACGGTTATTAGATTGATGATTGACTATTGATGTCAAAAAGTATTCTAAGTTTGGTTCTATGGCGTTAATGTTAGAAAAAGCATGGACCAAATTGTAATTATTCATTAAAAGAACGACCTTATCAATCCTATCAGAAAAAGAGAAGGAACTGTCCAATAAATGAGCGACAACTAAGACTAGTTACTTGCTACACTTGGCTGACATTACGAATTGTACATATCTGTTTACATTATGAAGATAGGGATAATTGCCCTAATTCAAAAAGGGCCTTATGAAATTGTTTTACACTTGAATTCCAGCATTAAATGATGCACTGAAAGAAGAAATCCAGCATCTCAAGGTGTTGACGGGTCAAAACATGGCGAATGGTGGAGCTATGATGAATTTTCCGCCATCATACGGAGCCAAGCAGCAGCAATATTTCCCCAATAACCATGCGATGCACACATTATTAACGGCCCAGCAATTGCAGCAGCTCCAGATACATTCTCAGAAGCAGCAGCAGCAGCAGCAGCAGCAGCAACAGCAACAGCAACAGCAGCAGTTTCAACAGCATCAGCTGCACCAGTTTCAGCAGCAACAGTTACAGCACCAGCAGGAACAGCAACTGTCGCAGGCACCGGACGTGAAGCTTAGGAATTCTATGCAATCTCCTGTTGACAAGGACTCTGGTCCTGATGGATCATCAAAGAATTAGAAATTGAGAAATGGATGTTGAAAATCGTATATGCCCCCCATGTTGTTGGTCGTCGTAATAGGTCAGTGCATTTTGGTTAGTTGTTTAGGTTTAAACTACATATTTGTGGGTTTAGTAGGCAGTTTATTCATTGGAGTTTGTTCACATGTTATTTGTTCAATTATTCATGTCTAGAGTATCAGGTTCTTTTGTCAACTATTGTTTTTAGTGATTCTAACTGTCCTACTTCAGTTGTTGGACTCTCACTCCTCTCTCTCTCTGATGTGTGCATATGAGCCTGCTAATATTATTTTAACATTACTAGATAACGGAAATCGCCTCAGGCAGTCATAGTCGACTTTTGAGATTTTTTTTATTTGCTCAAAGATAAGGGAAATGTATTTTATCAAAATTGTATTTCAGGTGGGAAATGGATCCTCCATTGTGACCCCAAATATTATTTGGACCAACTAGATTTATAATAAAGATTCATAATATTACGACGCAATAGATGCACACCCTCACACTAAATAGACGGACATCGCTGATAGAAATTAGATTAAAACAAAGCCTGCTTTACACAATGCAAATAAGAAATTACTAAGCATACAAGACTAATAGCACACTTGGTTCAAATTATCAATGACAATGGTAATGAATATGAATAAGGAGTCGATCATACTACGGAATGAAGTGAGGGAAATTGTTAATAATATGAGATAATGATTAACTTATTTATTATGTACCAAGCACTATAAATGAAAATGAGTCATCATTTATTTCCATTCCCTACCCCTAAACTCCACAACCAAGCAGGCCCTAAATACATTGCACATTAATCTTATAATCCCCAAGGCTAGTTTCACTCTCCAATATCTGGGAAATATCCAGCCAACTAGTTTAACTTATTAGCAGGTTGATTCTCTCTCTCTTGTATAATATTTTATAACAAAAATTAGACTATAGTGATTGCTAAAAGTTAATTAATACTCCCTCCATCCCGGCTTAACCTGCCTAGGTTGACCGGGCACGGGGATTAAGGAAAAGCAGATTTTGTAGAATCTTTGACTTTTTTAAAGGTGGAGATTGAGAATGGAGATTTTGAGGGTGGAGATTGTGAGAGAAATTTGCTATTTATGGGGTAGGCAGGTTAAGGTGGGACAAACTAAAATGGCAAGTAGGTAGGTTAAGCTGGGACGGAGATAGTACAAAATTTGAAATATAAAAAGGTATTCCATGTAGCACGGAATGCAACACACACAAAATTTCTGCGCTACAATAAGGTGAAGGACTGGAAATGTTTTAAGAACATATTATTACAACTGTGTTTACCGACAAAGAAACCGGTCTTATACAGCAAGCACATGTTGCATGTTATTACACTACAGTTTACAAGTAATCGAAGTGGTGTCATTGACTGTATGAAAAAACTACGAGCAGCAGAAGAATCTACATGATTGTGTATCCCGGTCCGCCTCCACCTTCCGGCACTGTCCACTCTATATTCTGTTTCGGGTCCTTAATATCACAGGCCTGCGGAATACAATCAAATTCACCAACTAAAAGAGATAGGTTGTAAGAATGACAGTACCATCAGCGATGCACAACTTGGTACATGTTTAGTCGAAGGCCAAAGATCAATAATTATGTCGGATGTCGGACAGGAAAAAACAAGAAACGATAGCCACAACAGAAATATTATTTATCGAACTGGCTGGTAAAGATGTCCATTTTTCTCTCTTTTCATGGCTAAAAGGGAGTGAAACATAAGTTGCTTAAGAAATGAGTTTCCAATGACCTCATCTGTTTGGATGTAATTATTGATGAATGCAGTATATTTGTAAAATAGCGTGTGTACCTTGCAATGCAAGCAATTCTGAGCATTGATATGCAGCTTTGTGTCACCATTTTTGTCAGCTGCATACCTATCATATGCACATGGATTAAAATTGATGGTAATTAATGAATCCGATTTGATGCAATTCCATAATAAAGTGCACTTACTCATAAACACGAGCCGGGCAGTATCTCGACTCAGGTCCAGCATACACAGGTAGGTTTACAAGTTCAGGAACTTTTGGGTCCCTCAAGCGAAGGTGAGCTGGTTGATCGTGATCATGATTTGTATTGCTCCTAAGCAAATACGAAATTGAGAACCATGAAATAGCAAGAACAGTAGAGGGGGGAGGGAGAGGGTGTGTGCATGTACCGGTACAACGAAGTTGGTACATCAAATGATACAACACCATCAGGCTTTGGGTAGTCAATTGGCTTCCATAATCGTGCTTCCTGTGAATTTTACACATGAACTATATCAAGAACTCGACCGTAGCTTTTGCTGAAGAATGTAGTGTATAGCTGACCAGGTATAAAATTAGTACTCCTCTAGTTAATTGATATTTAAGATGAGGTTCCACTAAGAAATTCATCCAAAAAGAGAACTGTGAATGTACTATTATCACCAAACAACTCAGGAACTTCATATAACTACTTCCATTTACAGATACAGTTTCAGCTCAAGTTTTACACTCTGATAGATAGACGTGTATTATACATGTACTTATGAATAATTGAAAAATACTCCTGTTTCCCGCACACATTATGAAATTAATGAAAAATACGCGTATTTTGTCATCACACATTTACTACACATTTTATACTGATCCATATAATACTTTATGAATATTACTCCACGTATTGATAAATTTTAAAATAACATTCATAAAAATAGCACATGTCATGGATAAGAAAATATATATTATGGCAACTATAAAAATACTACTCCATGTTAAACACTCACTTATATATTTCTGATATTAAAAATTAATTTCTAATTAAAAAAACACATCTTAAACAAATACAATCATAAATAAATGCTACAAAAACTTCCAATTGCTTCATATAGTCAAATAACCATTTATGTTTTATGATAAAAGTGAAATTATTATACTAAATATCTGAAATACACTGTGTGAATTTATTACTAATATAAGCCTTATTTTTATTTCCTTATAATTTATCTATAAACATAATATTCGGCACTTTTATAAAGCTGTACATGTACATTATTATACCTGTAATTTTGACCATAACCTTGCTAAAAAAATTAAAAATATACCCGTATGTATAAAATGCCGAATTATACTCGTCCCATATGTTGCTAACTGGGATCTTTAATGGACACTGTTTTACTTTGCATAGTCAAGAAATTCTTACATCAGTTGCCTCGTGATCGGGTTTTCCATGCTTCAGTGTCCATGGGGATCTTCCTTTCATTATATAACTGGAAAAGGCAGCATAAACTAGATGATAATGCACCAGTATCTTACCGACAAAATTAATCAAGGATTTCTTACTGTTCTAGAGCACTAAGTGCTAATCCAGGAAGGAGACCATAATCAAATGCCTGCAATATACAAGAGATACATACAAAGGATTTTAAAACTTCGGCTAATGACTTGGCAATTAGGTTTTCTTGTATGAGAAACGGACTGCTTGAAAATTTCAAATAAAAGATTGACCAATCACAGTACTCACTGGACGATAATTTCTTGCACTGTGAAGTTCTTTCCATATCCACGAGCTTCTTAAACTGTCCCAGAAGGACTCTAATGATGAGCTTTCATGGAGAGTGCCAAATACAGATTCCGCTGCTATCATTCCTGGGACAGAGAAGAATGGATTTAGATTGATAAATATGTTTGGTCCAAAGATCACTCAAAGGATAAGGCCAAAGAGGTATATTGGTTAGAAATCATCTAAATTATTGACCCCATATGGCTGACCAGTGTCCATGAGAATGGTTCTTACTTTCGTGAGCCGAGAAAATCGTCAAACTAAGTACCAACTTTGGCCAATTGATAACATAAACAATCATTTGCAGAATAATGAATGGACAATCAGAGATTAACCAATTATGAGAAGCTTCTATATGTATCGGAATGTTTATACGATCTTGAAATAGGTAAAACATGAAAGATTAATGAGAGAGTCAGCAGAAATTTGGATGCACTAAAAGAGTAAGGTTTTCACGTCTTAAATGATTCAATGTAATAATCTTGTTACAAACTTAAATACAGATAGATTTCTTAATGTAAAAGACAAGATCCCTGACCTTATTAGATACTTATCAATATATTATTTTCCCTTGAAAGTAATTTAACTTACATTGGTCTCCAATTTAAAAGAACCAAGCCTATCATCCAAAGTAAAGACGTTCTACCAATCGTAAATTAAAGTCACGAACTAACTTCATCAGGCAAGTATCAGAATTATCTACCCACTAGCAAAACATTGTTCTGAACAGTCAATGTCAAGTGTGAAGCTTTTCGTTATCATTGGATTTGGAGCTCGATGAAATTTATAATATAACTCTGAACGAGATTTTGGTTTTGATTTCTTTATCTTGTAACGAGCAAAAGCTAACATAAAAAATTATAAGACAAAGTTGTACATAACAACTTACAGACCACTACCTGATTTCATAGCAGTGTGAGATCCTTTTATTTTTGGTACATTCAGAAATCCAGCTGAACATCCGATGATTGCTCCACCAGGAAAAATGGGATATGGTATGGACTGCAAAATAGCTAACATCATGTTTTATTCTTATTAGATTAAAAAACGTATATATTTATTAAGAAAGATTGTCACAGAGGTGAGAACAAATTTCCAATAATTGCCATAACAAAGTTCAGAGAGCTCATAATTCTTCATCTTTTGTTTTATCCTTTCCCCAAGAAGTAAAACTTAAAATGAAAAGAACTTCTCGATTCACCTGGTAACCACCTTCATTCAGAGTGCGTGCACCGTATTCGAGGACAGTACCTCCTTCAAGAAGAGGTCTGATAGCAGGGTGATGCTTAAATTTCTTGGAAAAAAAAAAAAAGATGAATACCATCCAAGCAAAAGCTGAAACAGGGATTTCTTTGAACAAAAGGAAGAAGCAAAATGCATTGTGAACTTGTAGGCCAAATTAGCAAGCATGATTCAAGCAAAATTTTCCAGAGTGTGGAAGATTGTATTGAAGCAATAAGAACCAAATGGAAAACAACTTAAGTTTACCTGAAACTCTTCATAAGGATTCAGGTAAGGATTGCGATAATTCAAGGCAACAACAAACCCAAGAGCAACCTATGGAGTTAGAAAAATAAGAAATTTCAAAATCTAAGCTAATAATTTGAAACCAATATAACATCTTGTTACGTGCCAGAGGAAATAAATGAAAGAAAAAGGTTATAAGACATAATGAAGAAGTAATTATTCTAAACTAACACAACAGCTTCTTATCTGCCACAGATGATAAATGAAAGAAAATATCAAGATGGGTGAGTTGAAATGGTAGTTGACTGTTGACCTCAACTGTCAGATTGCTTAGCACAAATATGTCAACAGAAGTAAGATCAAGTCAGGCAACCAAAAACTTTTGAAGTCATACTGAGAAGTTTTATGAAAGATCAAGTGTTTCAAGTCCTATTCATAGCTGTCAAAGGCGCGCCTCGGGCGCGATTTTGGAGTCTGCGCCTCTATACATCAAAGGCGGGCGCAGTTCAGGAGGCGCACGCCTCGCTGCGCCTCGTGCGCCTCATGGTTGGCGCCTCAGGCGCACCTTTGGGACAAACTGCCTATTTTGCTTAAAAAAACGATTTTGAAGTTAATTTTGACCCTTCTTTTAATGTTTAAGTTGTTCAACGCTTCTTTAGGCTCTTAGAAACTAGGGTTTCAAAAGAAAAATAGAAGTAGAGAAACAATAAAAAAAAGGTCTATGACTCCATCCACGGCACTGCCCAGCAGCCGGCCGACCACCCACTCCCACTTGCTGCCAACAGCCGCCGACCATGTTAGATTTGCATGTTAAACTAATGAACTTGTTTGAATCTTATGATTTGTCACTTGAGTGTTTAGATATTTGAATTTTCAACTATTATGTTGTTTCTTTTTGTGTGTTTGTGCAATTATTTACTTGTTTAATGTTTATTTTAGCCTAATAATGAGTAGAATTGATTTATTTTTGCTATTAGTACTCGTTTTTTGAATTGTTGGCAACTGTCCAAAAGAGGCGCGCCTCGGCCGCTAGATGGTCCTTTGCGCCTCGGTGCGCCTCGCGCCTTAGATAGCTATGGTTCTATTAATTTTTTTTACATCTATAACGCTATGACCAAAAATCAAATTCTTAAAAAGGCACACATTTGTGATATGTTTGCTTCACATAACAAAAGAAGAAGACTTGTTCGAACAAAGAGGAAACATACAGCAATATGTTCTGGAAATGGAGAATGTATACAAAGTGTGCTATTGTAATAAACAGTATACGACAACAGTGAATACCAGTGAAGTATGTGGCATGAAGTAACAACGCGAATGAAATTAAATAGAAGTGCTAAATTTTCAACTCTGGCAGTTATTCCTCACCACAGTTAGCTGTTTATATACATGGATGCGTATGCGGGGATACATTTCCTTTGAACGAAACCTCATATAGTGTCATCAATTTATCTTTTCGTAAAATTTTGGGAACATCCATGATTATTTGCAACCATCTCTTATAAAACAATAATGTAAAGTAAGATAGCACACGATGTCTCTCCAAGTTGCATGAATTTCAGTGAGGATAAGTGGCCATGATTAGACTGATTCAATCTCTTTAGCTTAAACAGAGATCTAGACCTTTATAATATCTTTCTTTTGTGTACTTTGCTGGTGCTATGCAGAACTAAAGCAACTTGTACAAAAACATTTCAACGGCTTTCACTATATTTAAGGGTCTGAGTGAATTTGCTCAATGAAATACAATTATGAGTATCTCAATAAATGTTATTTCAATCAGAATACCTGTCTATCATTCATATGATACAAGAAAGATCCTCCATAGGTCTTGGGATCCAGTGGCCAACCTACAGTGTGTAGCACAGAGCCAGCTTGGTGCTTCTCTGCGGTGATTTCCCAAACCTGACAAATAAATAACCTTAGGAGAAAATCAATTTCTAGGAAACAAATAGAAGGTACTAGCTCATGTAGGGAGCTGAAAATGTACCTCTTTAATTCCTAAAGCATAGGTTTGATGTTGCCCTTGCCCTTTCTCTCGCAGGTTATATTTTTTGATTACTTTCTGCGTACATATCATATAGAATCTGTAATCAATTTGCCAGCAAAGGGACTCTTGATAAACATATCGATAACAGCTCAGTTCTGTAAACCTCAGATAGAGATCCCCTACAGCCTTCAGCAAACAGAGTTATCCGCCCTGCATTAACAACATAAGTGTGCTTACTGCCAACGAAAACAACCATTTTTTCAGCAAATAGTGATAGCGTTTTCTTTTAGTTACCTATTCAAACCATCTTTATCCTCATTTCCCCCATCCAATCACCCCCCTTCCACCCACACACACCACCAGAAACACACATACACAAGCCTTCTCTTCAAAATTCCAACAGATCTGGTTTTAAACTTCATGGGCAAGAACATGTGTATGGTGGTTACTTTAAGTGAAGGAGATATCAAACCTTTTTGTCGTATTAACTGCTATAATGTCAAACTATTACTTGAATAATTATGACAAAGTAATAAATAATTTCCAAAAGTTCATGGTCAAATGTAGATTAACGACAAACGAAAACTGGGGGGCCGTGTCACATTGTGGCGCATCAATTTCTAGAGCTATATTCACCCACCCACCCACCCCCTACCCCCAAAAGAAAAGAACAGAACTGCTGTATGGCTACCTTCACCAAAGATCCATACAACTAAATAGGAAGAATGTTACAAAAATAACACCTGCCTTTTAATTCCACACCAGGCTGAAAAATGTCTTTCTTAGATCCATCTTTAGCCACACCCATATCGTTGGTCGCAATTCCAACAACCTTATCACTTTTGTCATATAGTACCTGAAAGCAAATGATACAATGAGGGCAGAAATTCATCAACCTCTCATTACTGACACTTCAAGATATTAAATACCTCAGTAGCAGCAAAGCCTGGGTATATCTCAACTCCTAATTCTTCAGCCTTCATACCCAACCAACGTACCAACTGACTCAAACTGCAAAACAAGCTTTACATTAATATGACATGCAGAAAAGTCTCAATTCCTAATATTCCATGAACATGGATTTCTTTTAAGTATATAAATAAAATAACGCAGAATTTTGTATGTTACGATTTTTTAAGTCAATTACTCTACTGACAATGAATAAACAATATACACTAGTGAAAGAAGAATCTTTTACAATGCAGCTTCATATTTGAAGAATTTACATTGTTCAAGCATTTATAAAAGGAAATCAAATAGCTGCAAAGAGATAAAGAGAAGCAGGTCATTGAATAGATTTCTGGCAGGGTTGTATGTGACAACAACAGAAAGGCTAATAATCCTTTTCATGACAAAAAACAAATGTTCAAACACCTGAGGCAGCATAGGTAGAAGAAATCAAGAAACAAAAAATCATTTCCTCTAAATCAAAACTGACCAAAATTACAGAGAATAACAATAAAGCAAACTTAAGTACCATTTTCTTGATTGATAGAGGCCTACGGAATAATTTGATCTCACTTGCTAATCGGAGAGCATGGGTTAACATTGTATCATATTATCACCAAATATATCATCAGAGTAGCGCTTAGTAAAGAATATTATTTAATCATTTTCTTGTTTAACAACATAAATGTAATATTACCTTATGACATAGTTTCCTTTGTTGTTGAACGGAGATGGCAAGGCAAAAGCACGAGTCTTAGATAGCAACCAAAACTTATCAGAAGAAACAGGGACATGGATGGGTGCCTGCAAGTAGTGTTGCTAGCTGAAACATCAAACTATATCATTGCAGTAAAGAAGAGCCACACTAAATCACTCCACTAAAGAACAGCATGCATGTGTAGAAGGCATATCATATACTCCTTCATCCCATAAAAGGAGTCCAGTTTGAACAAGGTACAACTTTTTATTAGCCAATTTGATGAGGGTACAACTCTCCAAAGACCATCAATTCTCACTCATACGACTTGTTTTATATTTTTATTTGACATATTCAATCAAATATAAGTAATTCGTGAAATAAAAACAATTAAGTTTTTGACTTGGACTAAGAAAACGAGACATTGACATTTAAAACAGACTCTTAATTTGGACAAGAATTCATTTGAAACAGGACTCCTTTTATAGGACGGAAGGAGTACATCAGAAGATGGATTTTTACTTTGACAATGTGCTCAGATTTTTATTATTAACCAGTAAGAGAACATATTCAATCAAATAGAAACAAGATAGTACAGATACTTAAGTGCATCTTCTCGTTTGGGTCACCATCTCTTTAAAGTCTAAAGGTCACTAATCTCATTGACACGGTGATGTAAGTTGTGTAAGCTACCATTTCATCCTATTAGCATTCTGTATGTTCTTGAGATGGAAGACTAAATGAATTCTGCACCTAAAGCTAATGACACAAATAAAGAATGAACCCTCTATGCTAATAAAACCATTGAAACTGAAACTAAGACTATTTGAGGCATCAGAATCATATACTTTACTCGTAAAATGCTCTAGGCCAGACAGGTTAAGTGAGCCCTAGGTGTACTAGAGTGTGTAGACTCCAATCTGTGTGTCAAGTTCCAGTAATAATTATAGCATCGCCATGAACCTAACATAACCATGCATTTATAGACAGTCCTTTGTCATTGACAGACAATTTTTCAAACGAAACTGACAAAAAAGATTAGGATGTAAATTCATCACAAATCACAGTAATTTCATATAATTTATTCTACATGTAAGCAGCCATATATTTTGCCAAAGTTATGCTCGGTATTTTTGCTGAAGAGAAATATTTTAAGCTCGACAATTGGACAAAACCTACATATCACACAGTTATAAAATGAAACCGGAGACACAAACCTCCTCTTTTTTCCAATTTGGGATAAGCTCATCCAATGCTCGAGGCTCAAAAACATTTCCAGATAATATATGGGCACCTAATGTACACAATGAACAAAGAAAAGAAAACGCTGAGGTAGTGCAGTAACAAAGAGTAGCTATTATCTACAACAAATTATTAAAAGATACATACTTTTTTCTTTTGTTTTTCTTGAAAAACAAAAGAACAAATATAAGCTGTAGCTTGAACTTGGATTGCTCATAGACTGATCTGTCAACTTTTTTTTTGTTCGACTGAAAGTCACAAATTATTAATAAGATTATTTATCTTGACAAAACGACTCTTCAACCTTAAAAGATCAATGACATATGCAGCCTTTTCAAACCACAAAGCTCTGACCATTTCACTATGTCACGAAGCTTCTTGGACAAAGATACCCATTTTTCTTGGAGGGGAAAAAGGAAAGAAACTACATTAAAAAGATGAATAATATGCTATAATCTACCTTCAACTGTTCTCCTCTAAAATTTTCTCACAGAATGAATTTTTGTTTCAAATGAGGAAACCTGTGCTCTAAGGAAGCAGTTATAGATCACTTCATAATAGTATAATTGGTCCGTTTCTTCAAGTCTATGACAATGCATTTGTTTTTCGAGGAAATCACACATGCTTCTCAAACCCATATATTTCAGTTGATTATTTGTTCCACATAAAATTCCAAGAATCCACAAGATAAACAAAACATAGAATTATTATTATTGGCAAAAAAAAAAAAAAAAAAGAAGTTACTGCTGACAAATTTCCGTATCGTCAACCCCAAATACATCATATATCATCATATTAAAATCCAAGAACCCATCTTCAAACTGGATAGCTCCATGCACATACCGATGCTACGCAGCATTTTATCGCAATACTCAAAATAAGGAAAAAGAGTAACAATTTTCATACCTACTTCAGCTCCCTTCTCCACAACACACACAGACAAATCAACATCCTTTTCTTTGCACAATTGCTTCAATCTTATTGCTGCGGATATTCCAGCAGGTCCTGCCCCGACAATCACCACATCATAATTCAACGATTCTCTGCTCACTGATTCACTGCTAAAACTCCTTACTCCACCGATCAAACCCTGAGCCCTACAAAACCCAATTATCTTCTGATCGAAATTGGCAGTAATTCTTGAAAACTTATACCGGTTTTGATAGAAAGGTTCGGTCGTTGTTGAATTTAAGGAATGCAAAGATGATAAATGGTTCTTTGCACTCAACTGCGTATTAGCAGAGGTGTTAGAGAGATGGGGAAGAGGTGGAAAATGAATTGCAATTGGGTAAAATGTTATTGATTTTGATGATTTGGATTTGGAAGAATAAGAAATTAACCTAAGCATGATTTAGAGAGGAGATAGAGTTGTGTATCAAACAGTTTGGGGGGATTTTGATGCTCATTTACTGGAGAAAGAGATCAAAATTCATTGCCCGCTTGTTAAAGTTCGTAGCTGCATTTTCTGTTAACATTGCAACCCACCACATTCATCAATCGACACGTGTATGGTATGAGGTCACAAATTCATATGTGTCACATAACGAATTGGGTGTAATAGAGGATGAAACACTTACTGTAACAGAGAATTCGGATTGCACTGCTAGTCGTCCCCTTCTTCAATATGCACTTTTTGTTGGTCTTAAACTCTTAAATATGCACTTTTTATGTAACGTTTCAGACAATTTTGCTTTCTTTCTTAGTTGAGAATATTAGGTTACCGGAACAACGCCAAAATCAACCCAATATGAATACGAGTAACTTAATTTTGATCCTAATCAAGTCAAAATTAATAATTTATTTAAAATATAATAATATATATTTTAAATAATTCTTATCTATGATGGAATTGACTTCCTCCTTCTTCTCAATGTTTTTTACTTTCTCCATTGATTTCTTCATTTTATGGTCATTTGTGCTCATAGTACCATTGTTGCCACTAGATGCTATCTTCCTTCTATTAAGTGCTTGAGGAAATAGGGGAGGAGGTACATATGCCGGTGGAGGCACATATGCTGGTTCGTCTGCTTCGGTTTCTTGAACCCTACTTGAGTTCATAGCATCTTTTTACTCCTCTAGCTGCTTTTTTTTCACCAAGTGCTCCTCTGACTTCACAACATTACAGTGCTCCCCCGGATTAACTACTGTGTCACTCGGATATTGGCCCTGCTTGTGTTGAGCCCCTACAATCTTTATCAATTGGCTCATGTTTGATGACAATTCACCAATGCTTGCTTGAGTCTGAACCAATGTGTTCTCAAGCCTTTTGATGTCAGCCCCTGTCCAGTTATGTGCTTATTTAGCTCAATAAACTTTCCATCTACTTCCTTCTCCAACTGAGCTAGTTTCTCATCGTATTTAGCAAATTGGGACTGCACAATCTCCTCTTGTGTGGGCTTCGTGCCATAATGAATCATCCTATTCGTAACAGTAAATCCGGGTGGCGAATGAAGTGTATTCTGCGAGTTACCATACGAAAAGTTCTGATGGTTCCGATTCTGGGGGTACTGATTATATCTGGGCTGATTGTTCTGGAAGTTGCACAAAGTTTACGTCTTCAACTTCTTCCTGACCCCTTGGCTGCTGTGCTAACGTCAGACTAGTTAGCAAATTTACCTGACTCGTCAAGGTTGTCAGCTGCGACATTAGCCTCTCATTCGGCTCAGTGCTTTTAAAGTTCACTTGCTTTACTTTTGGCTTTGTATTTTGTTTGCTTCAACTAACACAGAAAAGGGAAACACAACATATGCCTGAACTTACAAAATTTCTAAGCTGTCTACGTACCCTGGTGAAAGGGTTCAAGTCATAACATCATATAGTTCAAATTGTAACTTTTGTGTTTGATTTTGGGGGGTGGAGGGTGGGGGGTGGGGGGGCAATAAATAGTTTATACTCATGTAGGCCAGGAGTGACTATTCTTTATCCACTTTAGTCAAAGTTGGGTAAGTTGGGTAATTTGAATTCACCCGAGACCCGAATCCCACCCAATTATTTGAATTGCCACCGCTAGAAATAAGAGGGTGTTTGACTAAACTTATAAGCACTCAAAATAATTTATAAACTTTTAAAATGTATTTAACAAAATAAATAAAATATTAAAGAATTTATAAGATGTAAAAAATAAGTTTTGAGAGCTTATGAATTTTGAGCTCAAAGAAAATTAAAGACCTCTTGTACATCTTTTTTTAATGGAAATGATTAGTATTTAATAAAACCAGAGAATACAAATACAAAACTCTAACTCCATGCAAGTGTGAGGTGAAGAGGACTAAAGAAAAAAAAAACCTATTGCAACATTATAAATTTATAAGTATAAAAATCGGATCAAACTAGATAATAATAGTTACTGTAGGTGGAATCAACTGGACTAAAGCACTCTCACCATGCCTACGTGCACAGTGTCGGAAAAAGCACAAAAAAAAAAAAAAAAAAAAAAATGTACCAACCAACGCTTCAATGAATTAGCCATCATCCATAACATGATTGCTTGTACGGTAGTTGGGCAAGTCATATAGATATGTAAAAACACTGAACACCTTCAAAATAAAGGAGAAACCAAATCGGAAAGCCGGAGTGATAGACACATATGACATAAAGCCCGCACAAGACGTGGAAGGCGTACATGACATGCAAGACGTTGACGCCTCTCATTCCTACTAATTGATGTACCTATCGACGGACCTATATGGGGGCCAAGGGAGGCACTGGGCCCCTGACCCCGGTCGAAATGTGCAATTATATAAGTGTATTTTAGTCGATTTTAATACAACATAATTAAATAAAATAAATAATTTTATTATTGACTTGAACAATGTTGTCAAAATCTTGACTTAACTCTTACGACTCTACGAGTTTACGAGTTATTTCTCCCTAAACGTTAACTCGTGATAAAATCGAGATTTGATGAAATCGGAGTAGACCCTCGAGTTTGCTCATGCAATTTTACGAGTTTTATGATTTTGTGTACGAGTTTGACAGTTTTATAAAATATTATTTTTTATTATATTTTACCTATTAAAAAAACATATAATACGAATTGTAAAATTTATAATAATTTGAAATTGGGATTTTAAAACGTTTCTAGAGCAAATTATACAAAAAGAGAGCTAATTTTGCTAAAAATATTTTTTATTATCAAATTCTAAATTAATATTTGAGCTTCATAAAGAATATATCTTTTTTATGTAATATTTAATTTCACTAAGGTTATTAATTTTCTCCTAAAATTAAAATAATCACAATTATAATTTAGGAATGTCTTACTAAATGTATATATGAACCATGATTTCTAAAATATTTCATATTGTATATATATATTTTTTAATTAATTGTGTATATAATTTTTTTTTATATGGGATATCTATTCAAAAGTTGTTGTAACTAAAATATATATAGAATAATTTATATATATATGTGTGTGTGTGTGTCTCTGTGTGTGTGGGGTTATTGTTGGAAATTGATCTGGAATTTTGGATTTTGACTCAAAATTGACCAATTTAATTAATTCAATCCATTTGTTAAAAATGGAAACAAGTTGCAAATTCATAATCTACACTTCGAGTAGATGAATTTAATGTATTAATATGCTCAAAACCAATTTCGGGTGAATGAGATATTAATTGCCAAAGGTTGCAACTTAAACTTGGAAGTCGAAGAGTTTATGAAGGAAACATATGAGAACTTGTCCACATAGAAAAATTGGAGTAAGTGGATACTCCTTATTTAGTAGAGCACTTGATAAGTAGTTATCAAGTGTGCTCCCCTATGGTGGACCTTATGGTGGATCCTAGTGGGATTTTAGCATTTCGCTAAAATGGACCAGAGGATGGTGCTTCGCACCATCTGACCCCGAGCCCGAACCCGGGCCCGCACGCGCACGCGCACGTCGCATATGTCGCATTGCATCGCTTTAGAGGCGCACTTTGCACTTGGAGGAGCCTTAAAGTTTTGGCCAGGTGGACCAGACGGATGGCTCGCGGGTTCGAGTCAGGCGGTGCGGTGACGTGGACCGGATCCGGTCAGGAATCGGGTCGAACCGGACCGTTGGGCGGCTCGGACCGTCATATCGGATCGGACGCGGGTCGAATCGGATCAGCGGCTCGGAACGGTCGAACCGAATTGGGTCGAACCGGGTCGAACTGACCCGCCAGCAGGCCGGGCGGGTCGAACCAGGGCGCGGGTCAGTCTGCGGGTGCGACCACCCAGCGAACTGGTGGGTCCAGTCCAAATGGTGCAACCAAGGGGTGAAGAGGTGTCTTTCCAAAAAGGCACCACAACTCTTCAACATATATAAATAGGCCCCTCCACATTTCATTTCATTCATTCAAATTCACAAGTTTTTTTTAGATTCAAAAGCTTTCTAAATTCTGCATTAGTAAAGTCCGAAAGTTTCAAATATCCGAGTACGTTCGCCGATAACTTCTGACTCATAGTGCAGCAGTCTGAAGTTTTAAAGTCGTTGTATCTTGGAGGCGTTTTGCTATTAAACGTATTGCACCTGAGTACGTGGCAATTTCGTCTTACGGATATAGAGTCAAACTCTAGCCTCGACTTTGTCTGAATTTTTACATCTTCGTCTATACAATCACATACCGAAATATAACAGTTATTTTGTATACGTAGTAGAATCTTACGATTTTACGATCCGATTTTACGGACACTCTACCGATTCTACTTAAAATCGCGAGTCTGACAACCTTCACTACAAGAATTTTTGAAATAGACAACAGATTTTATTTGTTGTCCAGTTATAAATAAGTCTGTTATTAATAGTGCTGTTGTTAAAAGTACCCTTTGAACTACAAGTAAAAACCGTTGTATATTCCATGAAAAACAACAGATTATATAACAGATATAATATGTTGTCTTTGTTAGTTTTAACTACAGTTTGTATCTGTTGTTTAACCTTAAAACCGTTGTTTTTGTTAGTTTTAGCAACATTTTTTCCCGTTGTTCTACAATTTAAATCGTTGTCTATTTAGTGTTATTTTTCGAATTTAGCAGCTCTTTTTAGCTGTTGTCTTTTACCCATTGTTCTTCATTTTAAATCGTGTCTATTTAACAGACAATTTACTAAAAATAATTATAAATTGAAAATAATTACCCGTCTCTCAAATATGCATTCATAGATCAAAATAATTCTCTCCAATCCAAGACAACACATGATTGTGTAATATCTAAAAATGTGCAATTCATAAAAAAAGATAACATGTGTACTCCTTGCCACTTTACGCCACAAAATATTAACTAATTTGAATCTTAGAATTCTAAAAATATTTGAAACTTCACAGCAACTTCTTCAAAATATATATACCTTCTTTGCCTTCCTGCCAATGGAAATACTATAAACGAGTATGTTAACAAAAGAATGTAGCCGAAGCATCACGAAAAAACATAAAAAAAAAACATACCTTTCAAATTTAGTCATCATAGACGTAATCTTGGACACAGTCTGCCCACTCGATACGAACTTCATCAATTTCTACCACACTGTATTCCACTTGTTTAAACTATTAAACACAAGGAAAAATAATTAGTTCCATTTTACGAACGCATAAAAATTACAGAAAAGTAATATTATTTACTAATGATTAGAGAAAGTCAAAGTGGCAAGTAAGTGCTTGTGCAATAGTCAGTATGTATACCAATTCTTGCTATAGGCTTATAGAGCAATTAACATAAAAATTGATATAAAATATGTGCTTACAATTTTCTTCACTGTTTCTTTAAGTTTTTTGTCTTTCGGATCAAATTCCCCTTCTTTTTTTTCATGCGTGCCCTCTTATACAGAATAGCTCTGTTTATTTCATCATCAGAACACAATTCATCAGCCTGCCAAATAAGAGAGAGAGAGAGAGAGAGAGAGAGAGAGAGAGAGAGAGAGAGAGAGAGAGAGAGAGAGAGATGTTAATTATGGTAACTGTAAAATATTTTTTGAAGACAAGGAATTCATTTTGAAAATATAATTTCAATGCTTACTATTTCTTCAGCTAAGCCTGAATAACCCTTGCGAGCAAGTCTATGCGGGTGCTTGACTGCCTTTCTCTTCAGTTTCTGTTCCTCACTCCGTTTATAGGATGTAGAAATAAGTAAAAATTATGAGATACTTAATACAAAGTTTGGGATGCATGTTGGTATTAGGAGCAAAGCCATGTGGGCTTTGGATTTGGCTGTCCATCAGGCTTGGCAGACTCTTCGGGGTCCTATTGATTCAGTTTATTCGAGATGTGTATACAATCTGATGAATTCAACAATATGAACAATCGAGAAGTAGTCACTTATGTCTTAGAAGATATGGTCTCAAAAAATTATATATTTCCTAAATTTAGGTGACAACAGAATTCAGGTTAAAAAAATAACTGATTTGAGAAACAAATGTTATTGAAATTGGGGAAATTGGGAAAATTACAAATGAAGGATATAAGTTTACAGATATTAGTGTTCCAAACAAAATATAAGTGAAGGATGACCTCTCAGGTATTACTGGACTGGACAACATGCCTTTGCTTTGAAGCTATGAAAAAATGCGCATGTTTGGTATATGGCATAATAAAATCTGAACCGAAGAGAACAAAAGGATGTTTGAGAAGGACCAAAAAATTGACAAGCATAATTTAGCAGAGAGAACATCTTTTTCTTCAAGTTAACAATATAGTGGTCATCAAGAACACCATACATGATGCATGTTAGAGATGAATAAGAAAAAGAAAGCAACTCATAAGAAATGCAATTCTGCATGATGCAAACTGACTGATTATGTAAACAAGATGATTGGTTGAATCTGATGTTCACGGGTATATTGAGAAAAATCGACTTCCTTTAAAGATAGGAGGGAAAAGGGAGCATCCAACCGTGTATAGCAGTGGGAGCAACATGAGAATTGAGAATCACTAGCATGTGAAGAATCAACTGCAGAATTACCAAAGTGGTATACAGTCAAACCTGCACCATTTGCCATTTGTATCCTCTCTCCTCCTTGACATTGTGAGGCCTGGTTCAATTTGCTCAAATCATAGGTGACATGATTAGTAGCACCGACATCTGGTTACCAGCAACTTTCTTGTGAAAATTCAGAAGTGCAGTTTGAGTTATGCAAACTGGGAAATATTGGCAATAGGTCCATGATACTGATAATTTCTCTGGAAGCCTCCACTGTAGTTCCTCCGGTTGGCGTTCTCACAAGGATTATAGCTCAAGAATTCTCTTTGAGTACATTTGTTAGCAAAGTGATTAACGTCATGGCAACTGTTGGAATTAGATGTTCCCCCTTCTGGAAAGAACTTGCCACCTCTATTGCCTAGATAATTTTTTCTCCCTCTGCCAAGTTAATGGATGATTTTGATGTGGCAGTAGGTTCAGCAGCTTGTGTAGCAGTAGTAGACATGATTCAGGGAAATCAGCATGGCACAGACAAATATTGGAGAGAGGAGGCTCCCTTCATGAAGGCCCGACTGAGATAAATAGACTATAATATTAAGAACTAAGAGTATTTCACAAAGAATCAGATTGTTAAAGGAGCGCTACTAAATGGGAGAACGTGGATGAACCAAGTGTAGGATCTAGCATATACTTAGATGGCCACAGATTAACTCAGACAAGTGTGATATATATTGGATGTCACTGCCTGCTGCATAAATTGAAAAGCAAATCTTATTCCAAATCTAAGATCAGTAAAGTCCTCATTGTGCATCAGTAGAGTAACCAGGGCAACATAAAACCAACACAAGTTGCAACTTACCTACCTAGAAGCTTCGTAATTAATTCATGACTCTCTTTCAGCAATTAAAGCATGGCATTACTAAACATGGCTGCAAAAACAGGGTCTGTCGTACAGAAATGGCTAGAGGCAAAATTAGATTTAACAGAAATGAAGAGATCTTCTTTGTCTGAGAATCAGCATGGCCAGATTCAGGTCCTTCAGAGTTTATAATAACCATTTCAGTTCAAACAATCAACATACACAAGAGAGAGAGAGAGAGAGAGAGCAGCAACAACAACCTCGCATAGGTTAGTTTGAGCACAAAATGGTTACCTGGTTTGATCATGAATCTGAGGATATTAGGTTGCCTCCTCAAAATGAATTTTATGGGATGGTCTGTAGACTGTCTGTGTCGGTCAATTGCCGAAATCAACTGCAAGAGAAGACATGGCTATTTTATACCACAATCAACTGCATCCAAAGGTGTCTAAAAAAAAATCGGATAGGTGTATTTAGAAAGAAACTATCATGAGCATTCTGAATTTCTTTTACAAGATTTCTCATTCTGAGTATGTTTCTCGGTCCAATATTGATCTTTTTACTTCTTCACTGAAAATCTCATGATCACAAGCAAAATACTATTCCTTGACTTAATGTAGTTCCATGTTCCCACAATTGAATAATTACAAACAAAAATAAGAAAAAGAGCAGAGTAAAATACTTTTTCACTTTCAAAATTTTCGATTTTGATTTGCTATAACGGACAGATAGAAGAAAACTGATGATTGGCTTCAACGAATTTAAGAATGTGCCGGTAGCAGATTAATAATTTTAGTTAATCTGTCTGGTTATGGTAGAGTACTCATGAAACCTGGTTATGGTAGAGTACTCATGAAACCTAACTTGATGATCCTTAAGGTTATTCTATGAATTTGAAGCAGCTTTAGATGACAGAGGAAGGTTGATGATATGAATGAACTTCACATGGCAAGCTTTTTCCAAGAAGCAATCTGAACATATAATAGTTCGACTTTAAACTAGAGTTGAATTCTCGTATCGATTGTGTAATTGTTTGATGAGATAGGACATGATTCAGCATCTATGAGTGACGCTAAATGCAAATTATGACTAGCAAAGTAATTCAATAGTAGTTCACAAGCTTCTGCATCAATCACATACAGAAAGAAATTGAGAAAAGAGAAACTCAAATTAATCTGACTCAGAGCACCATATACAAAGCTGAGGTAATATTTCAACACAAAAAATAAAAGACAGTAATATTGCTAATACCTTCTCCATTCAGAACCAGAAGGCCAATTACCATCAATACAGGATGAACCTGAAAAATGCACAACAACCTTTAGCCCATCAGAAAATGCAAAAAAGTTAGGGTTTATCCTACATGTTTCCAGAATTTTCTACAGGGAATTTACGTTGAAGATGAGTCTTTTATCCTTGGATACAAGGGCCAAGCCGCCTCTGTAATGCAGATTCCATATCAATACCAATGCGGTAATAGCAGCACCAATTATTCTCACCATCGCAAAGATCGGAAACCGTACCACCGGCGCTGCCATTAGAAGATTAAGGTAGAAAACAAATCGAATGAATTCCGATAGTCAGTGCTTTTAGATTACAAATATTAATCTCCGATGATTAATAAACTGCCGCCCAGCATTCCTTAATCTCAATCGATCAAAGTCCTACTAATTCATAAATTCCACCTTCTATCTCAAATTTAAAATCCAATTCACAAAATAGAGGACAAACTCCCAAACCCTTCGATAGAGAGAGAAAGAAAGCACGTAGGACCAGACGGAACCACAATCCGCGAATAAACAATACCTGACTGAAGCAAGAGAAGCGGAGGTGAAATTTGATTATGATTTACAGTGCATTCAAAAGTCCACCACCAAATACCAGCAAAATTCTACTGAAATCATTCATTACTTTTGTGAAATTCCACTGAAATTGTGATTTGAGAGAGAAGCGAGAGAACGGAAGAAGAGCGCGCTCTTGCGCGCTTTTCTGATTTGGGCTGATTTGTGCTTTTCTAATTTGGGCTGAGTTGTGAGTATTTCTGATTTGGCTTTTCTGATTTAATTGAATTGAATGAGCGTTGGACCAGAGGATTGGCTGTTAATTGGACCAGAGAAGAATGAGCGCTGGGCCTCGTCACCGTATGTAATTTAGCAGGGATAGGGGTTAGATGTCATTTGTCTGATTTGGGCTTTTCATGTTTTTCTAGCCAACGAATTGGAGCTGCAAGGTTAACAAAGAATCCACGGAGATTTAAATCTATAAAATAAATTACTGAGGGAAATAATCCCCCCTGAATATAAATTAAAGAAAAACCTTTTATTAATAAAAAAATTTGGAAGGATTAGATATTCTCTTTTCAGGATCATGAAGATAAAAATAAATAGTGATGAAACAGCGAATGGTTTCATTGAAATTCTTACATTATCCATTTGTCAAAGGAATTTGCCAGATTGTAACCCCTACTGTATATAATTAGTTTTTATATGAGATGAATCTAATTTGGGATTTTTAAAGTTTGGGAGGTCATTGTATAATAAATGTTAAGAAGAGTAGTTCTCCTATTATATATGGTTGCAGTTACAGTCATAAACATATCTCTTATTCTCACTATCATATTATAGACAGTAGAAGTAATTATTCAAGGTTTCCCAGGTACAAATGTTTAGAATATATAGCGATTAATGATGGAGCCTCAAAAATTTAATCGGGTCAGACGGAACAAAAATTTAATCTGGCCTAAAATTTAGTTGGTCCGTCCCAGCTTATTACCCTATAATAACTTAAGATTATCAGTCCGGCCCGATAATTCCAATGAAGACTTTATTAAAATAAAATGCAATATATACAATAAAATATAATATATATATATATATAATAAAATGCAATCTATAAAATAAAATCATAATTATTATTTTATTTCAAATATATTATTAATTATTAAAATTACATTGAAGAGTTTATTAAAATAATAATTTTACAACATAATAAAAGTATTGTAAATTAAAATGCCTTTTTTACAACAGTTTTGCAAAAATGTTGACATTAGTGTTGTCTATTGGAGCAATGTATTGTCAATAAACAACAGATTTGGGCAACTGTCGTTAAAAATGTTGTCTGTCTGTGGAAAAATGTGCTAATAGACGACAGATGTTGAAAATTGTTGTAAAATTGTTGTCTATTAGCGTGTCTGTCGCTAATAGACAACAGATAGCGGTAAAACTGTTGGTAATTGATGAATAGACAACACTGCTAGGAAAAACTGTTGTCTTTTAACTGTTGTCTATTTATGAAATTGTTGTAGTGCTTGGCCTTGAATATGATTTAATAATAATCAATCGATGCATTCTTAAGTGTATGCAATACAGATAAAAATTTCAAGAAATAGAGTGAAAAGTTTAGAAACACTAAATCTTGATTATCTTTGTTTTTAATAATTGAATCAACTTATTAATCTTATTAATATCATTAGTACTTTTTAGTTTTATATATATAGTTGAATATTGTTGAAGCCCATGAACAAATTTAGAGATGCCCCCGACCCTTTTTTCTAAAATTTTAGTTTTAAATGTAATTTATCAAATATTAAATTTAGGCCCCATTTAGATGTAGAGATTTGTGCTCTGGATTTATAAATCTATTGTCAAATTCACTCTATTTGTTTGGATAAAATACTAAATGAGTGGATTTGTAAATCCAGATTTTTAAATCAACTCATTTAGAAATCCAAGATATGAGCTCCTCCATTTTACCATATATTTGGGTGGATTTCAAATCATTTGACAAAGGTAGTCATTTACAAATCCCTCCTCACACTCACTTCTCTCTTCTCTCTCTCTCTCTCTCTCTCTCTCTATCTCTCTCTCTCCTTCTCTTCTCCCTATCGCTATCTCTTCCTCTCGTTCTCCAATAAAATGTTCATAATCGTTTTTAATTCTTTTTTTTTTTAATTTTTTTTATCTCCAATGAAATGCTCCCAATAATTTTTTGAGATATAAAATACATAATATGTATATATGTGTGTATATATATAATTGGAAAAAAAAAATGTTCGGTTAATTGAGATGTAGATAAATATTATTTTATTTAATAAAAAATATAAATTGTTAGTTTAAACTTTAAAGAAAAAAATTGAACTTTACAAATATTGTATCAGTTTTTTGCCAAATAATGTATTTGAAATTTTTTGATTTCAAAATTCTTTCACAAATCCACCATAAATCCAAATAAATGATTTCAAGTCCATGTATTTCAAATCTAAGGATTTTGAAATCTATTCATTTTAAATCCCTTGACAAATTAAATCAAATCCCTCCATCCAAATGGGGCCTTAGAGTATAATGTATGATAGTTTATTTTCTAGCCTTCTCAAAGTGAGTCACATAATCGGTATAAAATTTGCCTTCAAATTTTAGATATAATTAAGAAAAATTATCCCGATAAAACGAATACCTAGATTTGTCTATATATGGGTCCCCCTCAACAAATTTTCTGGGTCGTCATTGGATGTACCTGAGATGCATTTCCTCTAGCTCCCGAAAAAGACATTATATGAACTGGATTAAAGGGGCCAGTCATCATAAAATTAGGATTCATTTCTTGCTGCAAATATTTACTTGTGGCATATCATATTTCAATGGATTAGTGAAATTTTTCTACTGCGTGTACATTTCTATAATGATGGTGTTTTTCCAAAACTAAACTTTATTGTTCAGCATCTTGAACTAGCCATCTCTTTGAGGAAAAAAAAAGTGAAATATATAATAAATAATATATTAAAAGAAGTATTATTCCATCCTCCCAAAGTATATTTTCTCCCATCCTCAGGTGGCAGGGAGGAAGGCAGAAAGACTAGAGAATAGATTTAGGTTTACAAGGAATAAATACCCCTAGTACATTTTCTTTAATTATCCATCCAATAATAAACTTATAAATTTTATTATCAAAAGATTTTATTAACTTTAAAACTCTTAAAAAATCATCTCTTACACATTTTTGAAATAATTTATAAGATTCTTGAAATAACGTTTAAGAAACCTCCTTGTCATGATTACAGATCGTCATATAATATACTCCCTCCGTTCTTTTTTAACCATTCAATTTTATCCAAAATATTGTTCCTTTTTAATTGTCACAATGTCGTTATTGATATCAATTTACCTTCTCCTTTTTTCATAAATAATCATAATAAATAAACAAAGAATTGTGAGTTTGACAAAATGAATGAGTTCTTATAATTAAATGAGTGGTTAAAAAGCTGCAGATGTATTTTATGATGTGTTTTGATATCCTAATTAATAAAAAAATTAATTTATGTGAATGAATAAAATGAGACAGGTGAAAAAAAAACAGAGGGAATAGTAGATAAGGAGTGACCCGTCACTCAATTCTTTTGTCTTTTTACTATACAAAAATCCTGCTGCATGTTATAAAATATTCGTAACAGAACAAGAACATAAGGGAAAGTAGAGATTCCAGAGGAAATCATCGATCTTTCATTCAACATATGAGCCCTATTTATAGAAAAATTTACAAAAACATCGTCGTGCTTGCAGTGACATGCTTCCGCACTATCGTGCTTACAGTGTCGTGCTTGCAGTGACGTGCTTCCGCACTGTCGTGCTTGCAGTGTCGTGCTTGTAGTGACGTGCTTCCGCATTGTCGTACTTCCAGTGTCGTGCTTGCAGTGACGTGCTTCCGCACTGTCGTGCTTGTAGTGTCGTGCTTGCAGTGACGTGCTTCCGCACTGTCGTGCTTGCAGTGTTGTGCTTGCAGTGACGTGCTTCCGCACTGTCGTGCTTGGAGTGACGTGCTTCCGCACTGTCGTGCTTGCATTGTCGTGCTTAGAGTGACGTGCTTCCGCACTGTCGTGCTTCTAGCATTGTCGTGCTTCTGGCACTGTCGTGCTTCGATCCCACTTCCAAGATAAGCGATAGGTTATAGTGTCCACAAAATACATGGGTCACCCGTGTGACTCATAACACTCCCCCTTGGACACATTATTATTACTCCCCTTTTTGATTGGTTATAGGCACCTCATACTTATGGAACTCTAGTGTATGAGATTTTGGACAATAAATATTGTCATATTTGTAATCATAATTTCACTCCCCCTCACTTTCAAGTAACGGGCTAAAGTGTCCACAATATATATGAATCACTTTGTGATTTATAACACTCCCCCTTGGACACATTATCATCATTGATTTTCATCAATTGGATGAATATAGAAATGTCTCGTAAAATTTACAAGCCCGAAAAGTATATTGGCAGAAAGTGGTTAAAAGTAAGAGTAAAACTATTTGTCTTCAAAATAGATATTCATCATCCAAAACTTAAGTCGGAAAAACCATTTGGGAAAAAACCGATCATAAGAAAATTGTATTCATTAGCTTTTATGGCCCAACCTTTATCATTGTTTTAATTCTAAACATTTCTTGTCAATGGTCAGTCTTCAAGACTACTTTGAATATAAGTATGCCTCGTTAAAAATCTTAAGTCAGAAAGCCTAGTGGGACAAAACCGATCAAAAAGGAAAAGAGTGCATAACTCTAATTCATATTAGGTGCATATAGTTGCCTCATTAAAAACCTCAAGCTGGAAAAACCCTAGTGGGATAAAAACCAGGCATAAGGAAAAAAGAGTACAACACACCAAAATCCGCTCCCCCTGATGCATATAATATTATCAATCTTGCAAGTTCGTAACTCTTCTCATTCCAATGTAATTTCTCAAATTCACTTGCTGACAAGGATTTTGTAGCTATATCTACAAGATCTTAGTAATATCGAACTGTTGAACATTTCACTCTCCATTTTCTGGAGTTCATATCGTAAGTAGTGTGGCATATTCCCATTAATGTTGATGCATGTAGTACTGCACAATTTCAAGTCATACTATTGAGTTCGGATCTTATATCAATAGTATCAAGCAACAAAATTTAACTCATCATTGAAGTAATATATTTTGGATCATCTACAGGATGTGCTTACAAGCTCCATAACATATTCGAATAGCCCACTTGCTGGGTGTATTGGTCTACAAATATAATAACTAACCATTTTGGTTGAAGGTTTAGAAATTAGTTCCTTGTAATATGATACACATTAATAATCTTTGGACATTAGCATCTTTGTTCTTTTAATGAATTTCTTTAGTATGTTTAACAATCATACATACCTTTGTACTTTTCGGGTGTCAAGGCGATCATGCCACAACCCGAATATATGTCAAGATTCATTAGCTTCCAACACAATGATATATGATTCCAAAGTCTAAATTTGGACACAATACAATCCAAAAGCTGTTGCTTCAAATTTTTCATGGATTGTTCGTTATCTTTATAATATAATTTGACATACAGACACCCCTTCTATTTTTAATCAGTGTCTCCAAATTATGCACATTACGATGTGCATGTTTGAAATTTAGTAGCTCTTCTAGATCTAATAATATAATTCTTCCACACCCAGAGCTATCAATAATCTCAATGGGACATGGTATGGATATCTTGTGTTTGTACACAAATTCATTCTCGAGAAATATTTACGGTTTACTCTAACTTGACAATATTAGCTCGACCTTGAGAATATATCATTCAAGGGAGTTAACACTCAACCTCGGGAATGTAACATCCAAGGGAAGTAAATATATGATCATATATTTCAAACACAATAAACATAACCTCATTGTAATTTGACAAGAATAATTTTATTATTGATACAAACATCTCAATCCCAGGAAAACATGTCATCTAGGAGAGGTAATTTAAAAGCATTACATTTCTCAATATCGGGAACTTTTCATCCGATAGAGGTTGAATATGTCTTGTCTTTATCACGATATCTTTGAATAATATATTTTTATTAAGACCGGATAATCATCTTGATAGGAATATTCACATCCGTCACGGTCACCCATATGTTATTTGAGGAGGATCACTATATCTTCATGTGTGTCCATAACCTCTCATTGGCCTCTATCTCTGCTGGAATTTCAAGTGCTCTATAGGCACTAGGTGGGACCTCATAAGGTCACAAGCCATTATATTTAAGAAGTGTTTATCACTTTCCTTTTTAATAAACATAAATCAGATTTGGATTTATTTTTCTTCAAGCATTTTCAGATACTACTGCTAAAGTACCGTATTCACGGCATGCATGCTTAATGGAGAATATCATACCTTTCCACTTTTGAATAATTTCATTTCATGTTTCGGTTTTATGTAGTATCCCCATTTAGTATCGACTTTATTTGAGTTGTTAATATATCAAACTTCTAGTGTGCACTTTTATTTCAAGGTACGAAGATATATAGTTACTTCAGGTAACATACATTTCATATAGCGCTGATATCACTAAGATCTTCTAGAACAATATAACTATCCCTATAGGTGATAATATCACGAATAAATAAATCAAGTAATTAAAATGTAGTACAAGACATGTAAACGAAATCGTTACGTTATTGGTGGTAAAATCACAGTCAGGCGAACCAATCATTCTTGCAGTTATGCAAATAATGTTAGCACAAATATATGCAAATAAATGGAAGTTAGGTTCAACTAATCTCTTCATGGGTAACCCGTTTACCCGTCTTAAAAGATGTGATGCATATACACTCTTCATATCACTTTCAGTGAGAGTCTGTAAAGTTATAGTCATTCAAACACATATCTTTAAGACTTAACAAGTTTCTTTTTCATCTTCTGGATGGATTTTCAATATGCAAGATGGTACTATTTGGTAACATAATTGTTACATTTCCAGAGCCATCTATAATTTCTGGAAACTAGATTTGATTTTGACTTGTATTTTGCACAAAGTCATACTTGATACCTTTTGTCAAATAATATTGTGTGTGTTGTTACTCTATCAAGTAGACAACGGGCTTCCTCTTCAATATTTTTCATTTGTACCATTAACTCATGCTCGGGAATGTATCATCCGAGTTGGATGGCTATTTACATAACTTTATGACAAAACAATCTCAACCTCGGGAAAGCATACAGTTCGAGGGAGGTACAAAACATGATATACAACAAAAATATTACTTTTCTAGAAAAAGTAGACTAAGTTCAAATATTTCTCCACCAATCAGAATCATGTGCTTCAGGAACATGTTCTTATAAGAAATCTAATACACCTAATGATTTCCTATCCTAATTTGGGATTTGATCATTTACAATTTTTAGATGTACTAACCATTACAATAGCAAGTGATTCAACAACCTCAATCACGTGTGCTCGAACATATTTTTCTTTATCATTTTTCGAGGGTGATACAATTCTATCAAGTGTGGGCAGTATAACATATTCTTGACCAATGTCCGGTCATCCCACATCTATAAAAAATATTTTCATCAGATTTTATTGCGGGCATTTTAACCCAATTCTGATATTTCTATGTAGATTGCACTTGTTTAATTTGATAACTGTTATTTCTAGAATAACTTTGTTCATATCAACGAGGACCACCACGTCTACTCTTGTAGGTCCGCTAGTGGATTTATACTTGTGACCTCTAGATCATCCTATAAATATGCTGGAATTAACATGTGCTTCAGGCACAACTATATATCATGTAGGACGTATATCATGATTTCTCAAGAGTATCACATTAACTTTTTTCAGCTGGACATAAATTAACTCACGATATATTTTAAATTGTCTTTCTCGATACTGCTGCTGGAGTACCATATTTAGGACATACATAGTAGAGAAAGTTTTCTTTAACTTTTCATAATCTGATAACTTTGTCCCGCAAAGAGCAAGTCGAGATAACTACTTTGAGTTGTAACCGGCAACGAAAACATAATCGTGCAACCTTAATTGTCGTCATTCATATTGTGTTTGTAGCAGCATCACACTTCTGGGGTGGTCGAATCTCTATCTAGGTCTTTCCCATATTTCACATGCCCTTCCAATTATACATTCTCATTTTTTAGATCCTCAGAAAGGTGATGGCAAATGAACATCAGCGCCATTTGCCTCGTCCTTTTTGTTTGCATGTTTTATATCTGTATCATTCAAAGTTTCAACAAGTGATGTACCTCGAAGGTGTAGTTTAACATTAACACACCATGTCAAATAATTACTACAGGTAATATCGAGGATTTGAAATTTTTTGTTTCAATACCCGTCATTTCCTTCAGTGAAGAATAGAAGTGGGAAAAAGAATATCAATTCAGTTTCTCCTACCTTCTTGAGCAAAACTCGTGCTGATAACGTGTTATAAAATATTCGTAACAGACAAGAACATAAGGGAAAGTAGAGATTCCAGAGGAAATACACGATCATAGATAATCGCGCTATGTGTTATCGTCTATTAAAAATTTCCTTCTCTCGAAGCGAAATCGTTAAACGAGTAAATTAAACCTAATTTGCCAGACTAAATTCAATTATAGGGATTAAATCGAACACATAGATAGATACAAACAACTAGAGTCTATAAATTAAACAATTAAATCAACATTATTGTAAAACCTACTTTCTAATCCTAGGACACAAGTAGTTTATCTACCCATGTCTACTAACAAATCAAAACAAGAATTCAAGGAAAACATTGTTAAGAAATTTAAATAAACAAGGAATAATTAAACCCAATTATCGGCTCGTCGATCTTCGTCTTCTCGCTCTCACGCTTCCACTTTGATGTAAAAGTATGAGATGTATGTTGTTCTCCAATGTGTTCTCTATGATGTTCTATAAAATCTTGAGCTTGGCCTCTATTTATATGTTGGGGATGAATTCCTTTGGAAACTCGAATTTGCTATAGAACCTTCTTTTTATAAGTTGGGGACGAATCTTGGGAGATATCGGGCTAAAATTCTCTTTAGATTAGTATTGGACATAAAAAACGACAAGAAAACGCGGCCACGTACATGTATGACGCAACCGAGTTGTGTTTGACACGACCGCGTCGAAGGCTGTCCATGCGTGTTTTCAGGTCTTACTTACAAGCCATTTTTTAAGGTCTTCTGTTCATTTTTGGGATTTATCTCTTTTTGACAAAAGTTGTAGCCGTTTGAATCAACTTTCTAACACCACCAATTCTACCTCAATCGAATTTGTATATCTTAAGATATGGCTAAAATACTAGAGGTGTGTCAAGCTGACAGGAAAAACTCCACTTTTGGGGAACTTTCTGACGCGACCGGGTCAATTATTGACGCGACCGCTTCATATGCTTTTGGATTTTCCATGTTTCTAGGCCACTTTTGATGCGGCCGTGACCATAGACGTAGCCGTGGTCGATCTTTTACTCTTCTAACTCCTTTTTCGTCCGTTTTTTACCATATTTGACTTGTTTCTTCTCCGAACATCGTTCAAATGGAATAAATTCTCCTAATTAACTCCAAAATAAGTCAAAACATGTGAAGTGACCCAATATAACACATATAAATGAATTCCGGCCAAATATGCATACAAATATTACGAAATAATCACTTAAATTGACCTAAATGCATGCGTACACAACGTGTATCAGCTGACTAAGCTATTATAAGTTGAAATGTTTAGGTATTATCTGGATTTGGTACATGTTATTTCACAATGAGTTCATTTGAAAAGAGCCTTGTGATAGGGTTGGAGGGAAGCTTATTGAATCTATTGTCTTGACTTAATTTGTAGTCAAGGTGAAGATTGATGATATGTAACTACAAATTTAGCTCAAAGGAGACTAATAATGGGATATGTTGGAAGTTATGGAATCAGGTTGAAGACGATATCAAGCTGGCTGCATGGGATGATATCAACTGTTAATTTCTTATAGCTTTTATCTGTCAATTCAGTTATGATAGTTAGTCGTTTATATAGCTGTTTGTTGACTGTTGTATTATCAATTGTAAATCATATATCTAGAAAGTAACCAAAGGAAGTTATCATCTAGATAGAAATAGAGAGATTATGACAGATCAAGTGTAGAGAGGAGAGAAGAAACAATAACTTTGGTGAGATCTTCTTCTTGCTCTGTAATCTCCGGTGAAAATAGTAGTGGTAAAGTGTTAACATCCCAGGGATATAGGATTAGCCTGAACCACGTAAATCTTTGTGTCTTGTTGATTTCATGTTTGTGGTGAATGTGAAAATATTCGCTTTTCTCATATATTTAGCATTCTATTTTTTATTTGAATTGCGAATTTTTATCATATCTGTGTGTGATTTCATGTTTTATTGCATTATCGAGTTAATTTTCCTTTTTGATATGATTTAATGCACTTTCAGGTGTATTTGAGTTGTATTGTGAATGTTAGGAAATTCCGGGAGAAAAAGGAAGTTAAATGCATGTACTCCGCGATTCCGGCCTACACAATGAGCCCCAAATAGGCCCGAATGTGGCTCCAGTAAATCCCAGCTCAACGATCATTAAGTCTTGAACAAAAATTGTGAAGAAGTCAAGTCGAGAAAGTGAAAGGGAGAGGGACAAAACAACGACGGAAGAAAATGACACGTGAAAGGGAACACGACGTGTCTGGCGCGCGAAAATCGGGTAAAGGAGCAAATAGCCGGACCAGTACCGACCCGGTAAATTTGGACAGTGAGTTTTTGCCGGACCGATACCGGCCTCTTTGGAGTTGGGGGGGGGGGGGGGGGGAGGGGGTGGTGGGAAAAGTCAACATTTAAGGAGTCTAAGCCTTTTAATTGTGTTATTACCCTTGTACCCTTACTTTTACTAGCAATTTCTACAAATTTTAGAGGATGTATGGGGGGAATGTCCCCCATATTATGATTCCCTTACCCGAATTTGAGAATAACTTATCCATCAAGAGTTGCAATATCTAATTACTCTCTCTACAATTTTCTCCTCTCTTTTTCTCTCTAACAAAAACTAGGGGTTTTCAATTGTTCTTAAATAACCCATTTAGGGTTCTTGAGTGTTCTTGAAGGATTTTTTAGACCTTTTATGGAAAAGTGGAATTGGGGATATTACAAGCAAGACTTGAAGACTACAATACCCAAACATTAATTTAAGACTAAGATATTCATCCCTCTCTTCATTTAATTTATTTTTTACATTTATTTCTTTTCTATTTCCCCATTTAATGCTCGAGTCTTGTATTGATGATGTTTGGTTGGTAGATTTCATGGGTTGTGAGTAGTTTATTGTGGTTTCTATGGTTGAGAGCCTAGGGTTTATTATCTTGATTGGTTTGAGGGTAATTATATGATTGGAATTGATATTGTGGCTTTGTATGACTCATATTTTAGGAGTAGTCAACCTAGGGTATACTGGTTCTCCTCGAGGGCCATGGGGGACGACGGGGGGAACCTGAATCACATATATCTATCTTGATGGATGTCCTAAGGCCTTGCTCCTTGGGCAATAACCACTTCGGGTGGAGGTTTTAGGATTAATCGAATTATATTATTAATTTGCTTGCCTTTCGCCTGGTTTATCGGTCATTAGTAATTGAAATTAAGGTGAATTTTGGTATCATTGGTTAATTTGATGAATCCCTCTTGTTTGCCCTCTTGGATTTCTATCTTGAATATGACCTTCCGTCACAACCCTTAGATTAACCGGTAATCACTTGATTTAAATTCTAGGTTTAGGTTGAAACCATACCTAAAAACGCATTGTAGTTGAGAATAACATATTCAACTCTATATTTTCAATTTGCTTAACTTAATTGAAGCACAAGACCTTTAGTGTGCTCTTCAAGATATCCTCATTGTGGTTCGATTTTTACTACCTCTGTCTATCTTGTACATTTGCGGGTAAACATTAACCCTTTCAATTAATGTGATTATCTAATCTGGTTTTCCAGGCAAGTACAGTGTGTGAGTTTGATTTCTTGCTAGTTTTATAACACTTATTATTGGAAGACATCATGTTTTTCTTTCTAATACTTTATATTATTAACAATATGGATTACCACATTAAGTTTTTCTAGAAAATCTTCACTTTTTTATTTGATAATATTACCTTTTCTATTTTTCCACGTATTTACAAAAACACATATTATAGTTATAGAATTAAATAAAAATAATAAGTAGAACTATAATAGTGTATAGTAAATTAACTTTTAATTTCATATGCATTACTTATTTACATATATTACAGATATAGATAAGACAAAAATAATAAAATAATGACTGTTTTTGAATGATTAAATACATTATCATGTTCATTTATATATGTAAATGACATATAATTGAAAAGCTCATAGTCTCATATGGTTTGATACGATTAAAATATGAAAGAAAAATAATTTTGTGCGTTGTATACAAATAAGGAACTCATCAGACTTACATTTAATTTTTTGTTTGTTTAATAATATAACTTTTTTCTTACACATAATATTTACAGTATAAGTATTTTAGCTCTAGATAAGTAAAAAGGACACAATTTTGTATAGATTCCTATTATAGATAACCAAAAGTATGTATATACTTTCTATATACCTTTTAATATATCATTGAAAATATCTTTAGATTTATTTTGATTAGAAATTAATTTCATTTCTTAAATCAAACTTCATAAGAAAGAAATTATACAAGTACTGATTTTCCGCAAGAGAACTTTTAAATTATACTTTATATGAAAAAATAATGTTTGGGTCACTATTGGTTGCTTCCTTTTCACAATAATCCTCAAAATAACTAAGTTTTTCATTTTAATGCTAATAATTATGTGATATCTTTTACAATAATCATATGACGTTTCCATAATCCCTACTAGTATTGCTAATATTAGTAATTATCTAATTCAAATATCATTTAAAATCCTTACTTTTGTTTGATTTGATAATTTAACCTTTCTTTTTCCTTAAAGTTACAGAAAAATAATTCACCTGCAATTAAGATTTTTTTAATAATATAACATTTTCTTCCATATAATATTTGTAGTGGAAATATTCTAGATATAGATAAAATTAAATAAAAAAAAACAATTTTGAAACCCATACTTTTGATAAATAAAAGTAGTATAAATATTCAGATCATTTAACAATGGTGCATATATGTTGTTGAATTACTTGTAGGTGTGCGGAGATTAGCACCATAGTTCTGGTTGTTGATGTTTGCAACTTTTATTATGTTCATTGCATATTCTGCAACTTTTCTATCAAGGACTTTATAATTGATGCCATCTCTCTTAGCTTGTAATTAAAGTAGGGTTGTGCACAGAGCTTAGAGATTACCGAAATTCGGTCTGAATAAGTTCCGAACCGTAAAAATTCATTGATCATTTGACTTGTTCTGAATCAAACTGAACCAATTAGTTTTTTTGGTTTGGATATGGATAACAACACTTTTTATAACCCTAGTGTTACCGCAAGTATACTGTGCAATTATAGCTAGCAGTGAGCAAGATTGATCCCGCATACACTGTTATTTGCTAATTTAATACTGCGAATAGAATATTCTAGTTTTATCTAGACTCTCGAATAAAAATGGTTATTATGGGTAAACTAAAACTAAAATTTGAAATAAAATAAATTAACAAGTATAACGCTCAAACAATGACAAACATATAACGATATAGAAGAAATCAAGTATTAAAGACATATCCTAGGGTTCGATTTCAGTTATGCTCTCCTATGTTTAATTACTCTAATACTCTAGACATTTAAACCGAATTTAAGTTCTTATTGGGTGATCACTACTCTAGTTAGCCCTTCTCTAGGACATCGTTAACGTGTTGATTACGAACTAATAATAAAACCCTCTCGGGTACTTATCATATGCGTAACTCCAAAGGGATCCTAAGACCAATGCCTACACAAGTACCTCACTCCTCGGATAATTATTGATATTTATGTTGTGTGTCGTAAGCCTATTAACAACCCTCCCCTCTCAGGCGTTGAGTTATTAGCAATTAAAATTGAACAATTGATTAGATTGACATATTCATAAGAATAAGCACAAACACATAATATAAGAACATTGGATAGAGTCTAGCACACAAACGATAATCAAAACATAGCCGAACAAACACCTACTTTCTAGTCCTAAAACACAATGGTATTTAGCTACTTATGTTCATAATAAAACCTAACAATTGTTTATAGATAAACATTGAAAGGACGAAAACCTACTTCTAGCCTATAACACAACGGTGTTTAACTACTCATGTTCATAATAAAACCTAACAATTGTTCATAAACAAATATTTAAAGGAATTACAAATAAAAAGATAAAAGAATAAATCCAGAAATCGGCTCGAGATCCTGATCTTCTCCTCTTGTTGCTTGCTCTCCAATTCAAGCCTCTAATTTGATTAATATGATAAGTGATGTCTAACTTATCTCTTTGATGTATAAAGCCTTGTGGTATTTATAGTACATAAATAGGATAAAGTGGGAGAAAATCTGATGTGGGATGACAAAATTTGCTAAACAACACGTCTGTTGACTTGTGGGCCAAGTAATGAGCTGAAACTGCACTGCTTGTCCAACTTCAAAGCCATGTTTGGAGGTCTGCCGGTTCGAATTTGGCTTTGGTTATTTCTGGCAAAGTTGTAGCCTTTTGATTAACTATCCAATGCCGCATATTTCACCTTATTTAGACATGTATATCTCAAGATATGTGCAAAATACTGAAGACATGTCAGGATAGGATTTGACGTTGCATTTCACCTTTTTTCTTGCTCCTTTATTCTTCAACCTTCATCTCAATGGAATTTAAAATATGAAATTTTAAATACAAACAAGCAAACATGTCATTCAACTCAACATAATCAGTTTAAACATAAAACCACTGAGATTGTATGCAAATGCTATCAAAATGATCGTCTGAATAGGGTTAAAATTGTGCATAGACAATGTGTATCAATGGATATTCCTCATTTTTTTGGACCGAAAATCATATGAATACCGAGTCATATCAAACTGTACTGAATCGCATAACCGAATAAATAACAAATTATAAATTTAAAGTATATTATATCTTAAAGATTAATTATAATAAGAATTAAAATTAAATAACCAATAGTTTTGTAGTTAGTTATATTTAACATAAATAATTAGAGGAACTTTTTATTTAATTATTATATAATTTTTAAAACACAAGTGAGTGAATTGGAAACAAATTTGATGTAATAAAATTATTTATTTTGGTTAGTAGTTTGTCCAAATTAAATCTATTATTCAAAAGATAAAAAAAATCTCCAATTATTCGGACTAAACCAGACCGAATCAAACCGTTCCATCTAGACTATTTTTAAGTAATTATAAAGCGCAAAAAACATGCCAAGATATTTGATTTAGTTAATTAAATACTATATTTTAAAATCAAGTCATTACAAATAGTGTAATTTAACATACACCATATATAATGTCGTGTCGCAATATTTTACGAAATAAAGTATAATAAATCAATATTGAAAATATACGAAATATTTTAAAAACTTTAAGAATTTTGAGAATAGTATTAAGTAATTGGCAACGGAAAATATAATTTGTTCAAACTTGACACATCTTAAACATGTCCTCAATCAAATTAACATTCAAGTATAAATCAGTAATAATTTGTTAAATATCTAGAACATGTAAAAACTTACTAAATATTTCCCAATTATGAACCTAACACATCAATTCACCATAATAATTTTGTCAAGTATTCAATTATAGCTACGAATTATATAAATCACCTTAAACTGCTAACATACCATAATTTTATAAGATCCCAACTACAACATACTACAAGTCGAAACCTTCACCATACTTTTGAAATAAAGTAAATCCTAAATCATAAACACCATATTTCACACATTAATTATTAAGTCCAAATAATTTATTTTTTTTAACTTTACACCACAATATGCTTTTCGGATCTGCCTCTACTTCAATTGCTCATTCCATTTCTACTTGAGGTTCAACAATGGGTTGGGGTGAGCTTCTTTCAACTCGTGGAAGTACAATTTATAATAATTAAAAGTATATAGGAGGCATATCATGTAATACAATTATAATAAATGAGATATGTAGCCAAGTAGTATGCCAATTGTATTGTGATGAGACATGTAGCCAAGTAGCACGTCAATTGTACTGTAATGAGATGTGTAGCCAAGTAGCATGTCAATTGTATTGTATTGTATTGCAATATGTGGCCAAGTAGCATGTCAATTGTATTGTATTGCAATATGTAGCCAAGTAGCATGTTGATAACAATAAACACGTACATGCGCCTAAAAATATAATTCATTGAAATAAACTGTAAATGAACTCCCACCTGGAAAATTAGATAATTGAAATGCAAATGATTGGATTAATCCGTAGTCCTAGACTTGTACTCTCGCTCATCAAGTCCTACATTTTACCGTGAAAAATATTTTAACTTGATAGTAGATCACTAAATAAGCAAAAGAAGAAAATATAAATGAACTTTTTAATTATAATAATAATAATAATAACAATAACAATAATAATAATAATAATAATAATAAAATATTTGTTGGGCTTTTGAGAATATGGACGTGAAGTAGGGTGATTGTGGAATTGGGGTAATATATATGAGTTTATAAGTTTTTGCTCTAAAATTGGAATTTTCAATTTTAATGAATCTCAGTAGTAGTTAGTTTTAGAGAAAAATTGGTAATATTAAATTTTTTTAAAAAATATTGAAGTTGAGACTTGCATACGCTCGCGCACAACATCTTCTCCTTTCCTTCATCCTATTCCTCTATTCCAATTTCGGTTTCATATGAGAGATCAAATTATCATTTCTTTTATTCGATTTCTCCATTCCAATTCCGCCTTCATATGCGAGATCAAATTATTTCCTCCCCTTTTCACTTCTTTCACTCACACCACCCTATAAATTTCCTCCTTTCTCTCTAATTTCAGGAGTTGCATCGGTCACCGAACTATTCTTGGAACTTCATGGGCAAGGGGAGAGGGGGTGGTGTGCGTGACGTCTGTAGTAGTAAGAAAATTGACGTGTTGATCGGAAATGAGCACGCCATGAAAAGGGATGGTGTTGAAATTAGAATGTGTAGGCTTGAGATTATTTTTTGAAAATGAGATTTGATTACAAGTTATAGGTTGTAGGAATTTGGTGATTTAGGGCGGGATTTCACTGGATCAGAACAGTGGAAGAAGTGAAGAAAATTACCTAGCTAGAAAATTGAAATTAGCGTGTAAAAAATATACCACAACTAAGCTTACATATTTATATAGAGTTTTCATTGGCGTTTCTAATCTAACTCCCACTACCCGGCTATGATCTCCCCACTTTCTAATCTAACTCCCACTACCCGGCTATGATCTCCCCACTCCTCCACGCCATGCCACTCCTTCACGTCACTCCTTCACGCTCAATGCTGACAAAACAGGAGGAAAACTTATGGATTCTAAAATTCTATTTGTTCTTTGTGGGCTCTAAGATTTTGGGCTCAAATTGAATCCATAATTATTCATTGGGCCTAAATATTGGGCCAATGATGCAAATGGATGAGATGTTGTATATGAATGTGCTTAATTGAATTAAATAAATGCATTTAAAAAAATGTCTTAACTTAAAAATAAATAATTTTTCAGAAATAAGATACAGGGCCAATATAAATTTATTTGGGCTGAAAAGTCCAAATCTTAAAAAAATAATCACATGAAAAGGGTTGACTCAATTGAATGTGATAAAAATAAAATCACACAAAATAATTTAATAGATAGACGGAAATTCCGGTGTTACATCCCACTTCCGTCAAGATTATCTGAGTTCTACAAGGATTCTTTAACACATTGAGCAATTTCTTCTCCCTTTTCTTCATTTTCGTTTTTTATTACTTTCTTGCTTGATGTTGTTGATTATTTATGCTTTGATGATTTGTGAGTAGTTTCCTTATCCCGGGGTTAGAGAGTAACCCTACCTAGGATCGTGAATTTTAGTATAATACGTGTTGATGTGTGTTTGTTTGATGATTGAAATTGACATTGTGGGATTGTATGAGTCATATCTTAGGCGTCACAAACCTAGGGTATATTTGTTCTCCTCGAGGGTTCATGAAGGACGACGGAAGAACCTGAATCACATATGTCGATCTCGATGGATGTCCTAAGGCCTCGCTCCTTAGATAATACCCATTTGAGATGGGGATTTGAGGATTAATTAAGTTGCATAATTCATTAGTTTGCCTTGACTTAGTAGTTTCATTGCCGGTCTTTAGTAATTGAAAATAAGACTAATTGTTGTGTACTTAGTTGATTTGCTAATCCCTCTTATTTGCCCACTTGAGCTCTTAATTTGGTAACATGTTCTTCCTTCATCTTAGACCCCATCACTAACTCATATTTGTTAAATTTATTTTCCTAGATTGTGCGAAACCAAACCTCGGGAATTTCTCTCCATCGATCAGTTCCCTCCTTACTTTATTTATTTGCTTTATGTTGCTTACCTTATTTTCTAGTTTCTTTGCATTTGGCCTAACTTACTCGAACGTGCTTAAGCCAATTCTCATGGAATAATCTACCCTGTGGATTCAACAATCTTATATACTACCTCCGTCATAAGCCATACGCTTACGGTTTGAAAATGTCGTTCCAATCCTAATTATTTAGAGAGAATTTTGCGATAACTTCAATTACCCTTAAATTTTAATATGATTAAGGAAGTATTAGTCATTATAAAACATAGGCGAAAAACAAATATTCAGACTTTTATAGTCGGTATAGGTATAGGTATTTGCGCAACACGGAAGACAAAATATACTCCAAGCACAACTCAATTAAACAAAACTAGTTAAATCCAACTAACTTCATTAAAACTCATTTTTGGCCATTTTTGTTGTCTAACATGAGATCAACATAAGAATCTTGAAATTTTACAATAAATAATCAACTCCAATAGTTTGGGATTCAATCAAGATCCCAGCAATATTACATTTGAGTTTGATTATTTGATGATCCCTCACACCCAGGATGGATAATTAGCTTGAATTCACCTAACTTACCTTTTTGTTGTCTTTGCACCCGCACTTTCTCTTCCTCAATTTTTCGGGCGGACTTGATTGCAGATTCCGATACTTTATCTAGTTCCAACACTGCAAGGCTTTTTGCTTGGCTCAATGGAATTTCCTCAAGTTTGTCACAGTTTTTAAGCACGAGACGCAGGAGACGAGGAAAACAATCAGCTGTGGCCTCCCAAGAAACTAAATCAGTGCCATCAATTAATAAGAATTCAAGACGTCCAAAGCCATTAGCATCCGTGGTCCAGGAGCCACCCCTGAATGCATTATCTTTCAACTTGAGGACCTTGAGAGTGTCGATATTTCCCAATATATGCATATCGTCCCAATCAAAGTATGTAGCTGACAATGTCAGTCTCTTTAGAGTTGATGGGAAGCAATTCGGATGGAGGCGTTGACTCACCTGATCGTCTGGTGCAGGTGCACCAGGTGATTCGTTCACCAGCTTCAAGCTTTCAAGGCATTCCAAGCTTTTCAGCAAATCAGCAGCTAAAAGCTGAGTGGCTAGCTTTCCACGAACCCCCAGTTTCTTCAGGTTACATGCCCTTCTGAACACATCTTCTGTGCAGTATTCGGGTGACAATCTACTCAGCGTCTGAAGGTTTTCACCGTGCTTACCTTCTCCTTTTTTAGCTAGAACAATAGCTGCTGTTGTGATCAAGTGTCTCAATCCAACCATCCTCCATATATCTGCCCTGATTTCAAGTGAATGTGACTGCGTTACAACTACGAGTGTTTGCAGATTCAACAGCTGAGAGATGGTCTCAGGAAGATCAAGGAGATGATCACAACACAGAGAGACGTACTTGAGATTCATTAATTTGGTCAACTGTTTGGGAAATTCAGCGAATTTGATGGACTTGGACTCTAGAACCTTGAGAAACTTGAATGCTTTACGGATACTTGAACCGTCTGTTGGGTTCATAATAGTATTTTCCTTTGTAAAGCATAAAATGGAACGGACTCCTGTCTGGTTTTGTTGCCCAGATAAGTATTGCGGAAGACTGGAACGGATGCAGAGGCGACGATAACTTTGTGAGAGAGAAACTGGTGTGTCCAAAGCTCCTTCCTCAGACATTTTTATCTCTTGGAACAAATTCTGTTCCGCAGCTTTTGATTTGCAGAATCCATGTACCACATTGTGTACACGGCATGTCTTAAGTTCACCACTGGGATATAGTTTAACAACCATCACCAAGTTATGTTGAACAAGATCATGCAGAATTTCAATTGCTCGTTCTTCCAGGCTTAGCCCTTCCATATCTTGTATGAACCCTTCTGCAATCCACAAGCGAGTTAGCATTCGAACTGGGATCTCAAAATCCTCGGGGAACACCCCGAAATAAAGAAAGCAATCTCTCAGCCGATCAGCCAACTTATAGTAATTCAACTCTAGACCACTAAATGCACGCTGCTTGTAGTCTGTAACATACATGGTCACATTTTCCGCCACTTTTTTCCACCAGTGTACAGTGAGATCTATTGCTGTTTTTGTTGACTCTGCTACCACAAGGTTGCTCGCTATCACCACAATTGCAAGCGGAAGCCCACCACATCTCTCGGCAACAAGTTTGCCAATAGGTTCCAACCATAGAGGGCATTTTCCGAGCATCCCGAATACTTGTAACTGGAGGAGCTGCCAACTTTCATTTTCGTTCCGAAAACGAAGCGTGTGAGGTTTTCTATTAGTACTTGCATGCCAACACAAGCTCCTGTTGCGGCTGGTTATTAGGACTTTACTAGCCGTGTTTCTCTTGGGCAAGATAACCCGGATAGCGTCCCATGCTTCATAAGTGCCTATATCCTCCATTACTAGCAAAAATCTTGTGTTCTCAAGGACTTTAGCAACTTCATCGGCTACGTAATGATTAGGCATGATCATCATATGGTCGTACTTCTCATGATTAACGGTAAGTTCTTTTAGAATGCTCAAATAGAAATCTCTCTCGCAGAACTGCTGAGAAATATTGATCCAAATGCGAGTGGGGAATTTGTATTGGATTGTCTCATCGTTGTAAATCTTCCATGCTAGTGTTGTCATGCCTATGCCAGGCATACCAGTGATGGAGATGACATGAAGTTCCTCCTTTTCTTCCATGAGATCGCCGACTAAAGTCTTTGTCTCCTCTTCAAAACCAACAATGGTTTCTGGATTTATTGAGGGGACCTGTTACATGTAATTACTATTAGGGGTGCTTGATTCATAATCATGAATGATAATGGTAATGAGTTTGAATGAGGGGTCAATCATACTATGCAATGAGTGGAGGATTTGTTAATTAAACGAGGGTAATTACTAACTTATTCATGTATACTAAACATAAGAAATATAAATAAAACATCTTTTACTCTCATTATCCACCCCACTTTCCCTACCAAGCGGCCCCATAATTATATTGTGAAATAAGTACAAGACAAATATAGAAACCAACAGAAATAGAAATATATAAAATGTAAAGTAAGAATATGGGAACACAAGATTCACACAAAACAACTTAATCTTAAAAAGTCCAAAACTTGGTCTGAAGGCAATAACCTGAACCCATGTAAAGTAATTTAGAGGCTTCCATTATTTTGATTCGTAATTCAACAAATTACTAAGGCCAATCTAATGTATAAGTCATTCTAACACAAACCACATTTCTTCCAATATTGCATCTGAAAAAACACACTTCTCTCCGTTCTTGATCGCCTTTATTTTAATTCCTTCCTCCTAAAAGAGTAGTATGGCTAAAACAAAACTTTACAATATTATAACTCTAGTATGGGACGAAAAAATTTAAAGAGTCGCACCACATATCACAATTTTGCGGACCAAACTTTATAATATTACAACTCTAGTATGGCTAAAACCAAACTTTATAATATTACAACTTTAGAAATATGTTTACGGATTTATATATTTCTCTTATATATTATGTGGAACACTTTTTTCCTATTTCTTTATCAATATCACAATTTTGCAAAATGCATCTCAAGATTCTTTAGTTATTAAAGATAATAGAATTCTTCCATCATACGATGCACGATTTGTTAATGCATCACAAAATATATAATTATATTGCAATGTAATAGATGATGTAATTTATATATTTATAATAAAAGGAAAGAGTTTAAAAAAGTTAAAATACATAAGTATCAATTAGTTATTAAATAGTCATATTCACTAGTTTAGGTGTGAATATCTTTGTTATCCTTGCATATAGGTCGTTCTAATCTTTTATGGTTCACAATTTATTGAGCATTACTCAAATTATTTTTTTAGAATAACGTCATATTTTTATTTTATATAAAATATTTTAAATATCAATATTTATCAAAATTTAACTAAATAAAAAATTAAATTAAAAATTTGATATACCTATTTTTTTTTTCAAATTAATGTACATAGTTAAAATAAATATTAACCTTATTTTTTCAAACTAAATCAGTTCACAAATTACTTTGATTAATAAAATAAATTCTTTTTTATTTCTTACATGTATATCCAACAAATTTATGCCATGTAAAAAATATTATAGCCCAAATTATTTTTATAAAAAATCAAAAAGTAAAAGCAAACTACATAATCTTATCTAAATATAAAAGAAAATTCTAGAAAAATATAATTTTCACAAATATCCTCAAATTTCAGCTAATATGTTGATATCAATATTTGGAATACAAAATCTTCGGCTAATATATCCATATTTAGAAAATATTCTCCCAGGATACATCGGCTGAATTTATGATAAGATTCTGCTAATAAAAATTTTCGACTATCAGTTGAATGTTCAATATTTGGAATATAGAATCTTTTGCTGATTGTAATACGAAATTTTATGATAAGATTCTGTTAACCATAAATTTCAGCGAATTTTCGGGTTGTAATTACAATATAATGTTACCATAAAATTTGTAATTTTTATAATTTTACCATAAAATTGCTATTTCTACACTAAGTAAGTGTGTTTAGGCGGGAAAATACTGAAATTACTATTTATAGAGGATTTCATTTTACTATATAGTAAGATTTTAGAAAGTCATTTAAAAAAAAAAAAAATATTTTAGAAAGTCATTCGCTTATGATAATACTTATGAATGTGCCTCGGCTATCAAAAAATAAAGTAGGTCGCTTGTAAGCTAATTACAACGATCTTAAATTCGTGTAATTCAGGTTATGGACATTCTTTTTATGAAAATGTATTAATATTTATATTTAAATGTATAACATGTTCTCGATAAATGTATCATGCTGAAAATATATTAATACTTATCATTATTTTAAACATAAATCATTATACTCAATTCAAATTGCACCATGCCTATGATGTAAAATAAACTTTTCCCTAAAAATATTCGCTATTCTTAATCTTATCTTAATTATAAAAAAGTACTCCCTCCGTCCCGACCCAATTTGCCTACCTTGGCCGGGCACGGAGATTAAGAAAAAGCAGATTTTGTGGAATCTTTGACTTTTTTAAAGGTTGAGATTGAATGTTGAGATTTTGAAGGTGGAGATTGTGAGAGAAATTTGCTATTTATGGGTTGACAAATTAGATTGGGACAAACCGAAAAGGAAAGTAGGCAAATTAGAGCGGGACGGAGGGAGTACATGTTATTTTTAAAAAAGTGGTGAAGTTATTGATTATATTTATAATTATATGATAAGTATTGAACATTTTTGTCGATTTTTCCCTTAAAATAAAGTCCGCTCCTTCATAAATATGTTTAATTATTTTAATGGAACCAAACCGTCCCAAAGGTGAGGTTCGGTCAACGCGCAGATGTTAATGATTGAGTCTGTGAGTCGATACAGGTGTGTGAAAAGAACAAACGTTCCGAGTTTCTGCCAGAATTCATGACTCGACTCAGTGGTGAACGGCGGGAAGGAAGAGGATATAAGGGATACGACGTTCTTAAAGGACCGTATCACATGATTCTAATCAACTGAAAACAAATTAAGCATATGATCGGAAGAAGGTTAATTAATTACCTTATTCAGTAGTTTTGGTTGGAGTCTTGGGCCAGATCCGTCTGCAATTTGCTTAATTTCGTCACGTGCTACCTTGACCCTATGGAGCATTCGCGTTAACTTGCCTTTTCTGAAGGAAATGAGGTCCTCCGCCAATGCGAGACGGTTGGCGGCACGAATCGGGCGGATGATGGCAGACATTGTTGCTGTGGCCTCCAGCTCCTGGATGACGAGAGAGTCAGTAATGTCTTCAGCTCCATAAACCACCTCCCTCACCTGCCTCGCCAATTCTCCCAAACGATCTTCCTGCTGTATCGCCGGATCACGAAGGAAAGCGTTCAATATCTCAATTTCATCCTGCACTTCCTTCACCTCACTCAGGGCCCCGGTAATTAGATTCACATTACGTACCAATACGTCGCTAAGGTTTTCCAGCAGAAATGTAATTGCTGACTCCGCCATGTGAAGAGTCTGAAGACACAGATACTTCACCAACCTTTACTTAGACTGATCTGAGAGAGAAGTGGATACGGGTTGTGGAAAAATATAGCAAACAAGGAATATTATTTGGCGCAGTATATGGATAATTTTCTTTTGTACGATGGACGGACCAATTCATTTACACATTTTAGAATTTGGCCCGATTATTCGTAGTCCACAATTTTTTTTAATACAATCCACTTATTTAAACAACAAAATATAGGGGAAAAAATTAAAATAGTCCTGTAACTTTTTTATTTTTTGAATTTAGTCCCATAAATTATTGTTTTTTCGATTTACTCCCACATATCTAGTGATTGCTCAATTTTGGTCTAATTTTGACGCAATGTTAACCAGCTGGCCGGAAAAGGTTACGTGATCTTCACGTGCCGGCGTGGCTTTGGGAATTCCGACCAAAATAGTCCCCTAACTTTTTACTTTTTCGAATTTATTCCCATAAGTTATTGCCTTTTCGATTTAGTGTCACATCTCTAGTAATTGCTCAATTTTGATCTAATTTTGACCTTATGTTGACCGGCTCACCGGAAAAGGTCACATGACCTTCACGTGTCGGCGCAATTTTGGGAATTCTGACGACTTATATGTTTTATCAACTCATTGTTGATGGATTCTAACTCCTTGTTCTTTAACTCCACCTGCTTTTTTTTCTTTAACGAGTATCTCATTCTCTATCTAGGTTACGAAAATAATTTCTTTGAGATTTATGCGGCATTATGCTGGGCCTCATTTTCAGTGTTCTTCTCGTTAAGCCTTCATTAGAGCCCTCATTTTTCTTATTTTGCATTTGTATTTTTGGAGTTTAATTCAATTCAGGAATAATAAAAACTATAAGCTGACATGGTAAATGATTTGCTTATGTGGTCTCCTAATAAAATAAAATTAAAAAAAATATTCCACCTCGGAAGCCCGACGACACGTGTCATAAGTCATCGGAATTCTCAAAACCGCGTCGGCATGTGACATTTTCCGGTCAGCTGGTCAACATTGGGTCAAAATTGGATCAAAATTGAGCAATTACTAGAGATGTGGACTAAATTGAAAAAATAATAACTTATGGGACTAAGTCCGGGAAAGTAAAAGTTATGGGACCATTTTGGTATTTTTCCCGTAAAATATACTCCATCCGTCCCGAATGAACTTGCACACTTTTCGTTTTTGTCCATCCTAAGAAAATTTGCACACCCTTAAAAAGGAAAGTTATAATACAATCCCCACCCTCAAAATCTACACCCTCAATCTCCACCCTCAATCAACCTTTGAAAAGTCAACAAAGTCCCAAAAAAATAATTTTTTCTTAATATGTGTGCCAAACCTCCTGTGCAAGTTCATTTAAGATGAATGGAGTACATTACTAAAAGACTTAGATACCCTGGTACAAATAAAGATTTAATTATTAAAAAGAGTTTCAGTTGGTTTGAGAAACTAATTCTAGCCTCTTTATTTCAAAACTTTCTTCACCGGTGTCACTGGATTTAATGGTCTATTTTCTTCAAAGCTTCTATTTTCTTCGAATCTTCCATTACCGCTGATGAGGGCTCTTTAAAGATAGCCCTCAATAGTTTTCAAATGGACCTAAATTAAAGGAAATACCTATGAAAGTATTGCAAATGGATTGGAGGATTGAGCCGATTCACCTCTCCTTTGTGCACTTGATCTCCTGCAAAGCAGAGCCTGAGATTGTCCCGGCAAAGATCCTCCGACGCTCAAGTCAGTTTCTAACTTCCAAAGGATGCAAATAAAGAAATAGTAGAGTTTTGTGAGAGAAAGTATGTAACCTGTATTTTTTTGGAATGAAGGACTATTTATACTACCTGTTTACTAGGTCTAGGGGCAAACAAGTCATTTCGACTTTGCCCAATATCGTTGTGACACATATTCCACTATACCTGGCGGCGCTACCAGAAGGTACAGTACTTTTGTCAGAAAAGCAAGTTGTGGTAGGTATTCTTGTCTGGGGAATTGGAGACATTTGTCTTGGCTCCCAAGTTTCAGGAGATATCTTATTCTCTGCAGGGGAGAGTTGTTCCCTTAATACCTATGGGACGTGGGGAGGAGCATCAGTTCTCCCTCTCTAAAACATCGCTTAAGTTCTCTACTACCTACAGCTTTAGCCAACGTCCACTGCTCCAGTCTACCATGTAATGTTCCAGGGTTGAGGACCGGAGACCCTTGAAGTGGTCTGCGTTCAGCTCTGAGGACATTCAGGGCTGAGCCGTGCATGTTTAACCTAGAAACTCACCAGTGCAGGGGACAATGGTTGAGCTTTTTGAAGCTCCTAACCTCTTTTGCCTTCGAGGGCTGAAATAGACCATTCTTCCCTATCAACCACTCCCCCCTACTCTAGACGATTTTGGGAAAAGCCTTCAGAGTAAAGCCCTACTCGGGGCTGGAGAGGTAGGAGGAAATTTCTGGAAGGTTTTTACCTGAGTTGCTTTCCCCCCAAAACTTTCAGAGGTTCAAAACTTAGATGAATCAGGAACGTACACGTGCCTTGACTCTTGCACTTCCTTCATCCTGCCTCATACACGTGTCGTGCCCTTGGGGGGGGGGGGGGGAGGGTTTCCTCTTTTTAACCCACCTATAAATACTCCCTCATTTGCAGTTTTCCTCTTTTACTCTTCGAAATTTTTACTATTTTCTGGCGATTGGAATCCTCTCCCAAGAATTTTCGGTGATCTTCGAGTTTTCGTCCTAGTTTCTTCATCATCTCTTCGCGTTTTTCAAGGTATTTCTTCTTTCCCCTGGATTTTTAGCTTTTCTGGCCTTTCTTCCTTATTGAATCCCTTCCTTAAGAAACCTCCTTTAACAGACTTAAAGATTTTTCTTTTGCAAAAATTACCAATTCCCGATCCTTCTCTACTGCTGAGGAATCGTCCTTGAGGGCTGCTGAGCAGTCCTCTCATTGCTCTTCGAGCACTTCTGGTGATGAGGGCACACCACTAGCGGTGTTCGAAGGAATTGATGATCCATATTCTCGCCCTCAAGCTCTGACCGTCCTCGTGGACCCTAGTAAACCCTCAGCCAGTTCTATCCCTCCTCCCGGAGTTCTATTCCACACGGCGAGGGTAGATAATGTAGTTCCTGCTCTAGAGCGATACAATTGGGATATGGTGGCGGAGGCTACCACTTTTTCGGAGCAGGACCTTGAATCTTTTAGGGCTCGCGAGGCCCTTCATTCTAGCTATCTCTTTGACATCCCTGGGCCAGAGGAGCGACCCACTTTCCTTTCTTACCCCTCTATTCCTATCTAGAGAGCTCATGTCGATGCATGGCTTCGATTTCCTCTTCATTCTTTTGTGGAAGGTATTTTCCAGCGCTGAAAAGTTCCTGTTTTCCAACTTGGCCCTTCTACTGTTCGCCTCATTCTTGCCTTCTATGTGCTGATGCGAGCCAACGACGCCAAGTGCACCCCAGAGTATTTCCTATCTTTTCATGACCTTAGGAGGGGGAGCAACGGGTTCCTCTATTTTAGTTCTCGCCCCTCCGGCCTTGCTCACTTTGTGGGTAAATCCACTAGCTGTGACGGAGATTGGAAGCCTAAATGGACTGTGGTCACTCCTCACGTTGGAGGGTGGTCCTTTCCGTGCGAATGGCTCAGCTCCACTCCTTGCTTCCGCTGTCCCTCCACTTCCTGCATCACTGAGAAAGACAAGGAGGTTATGGACAAGTTAAATGCTCAAGTGAGGAGCCATGGCCTCTGGGCCATTGACGATTTCCTAAGAAACACTTCAGTGCTGGCACTAAACAACTCTGCACCAAATTTCCCAATTATTCATATCTGGATCTTTCACCTATATATATATATATATATATATATATATATATATATTTTTTTTTTTTGCAGAGATGAGTTTTAATTTTCTACTCGCTGGAGAGGACGAGAGAGCCGGCTCTGATGACGTTGCTGCTCCTATTGGCACTACTACAATAACGCCGGATCCGAACCTGCCCCTGGCTGCGCTGGCTCCCAGCAGTATTCCCCCTACTTCCTCTTCCAGCGCCAAGGGAAAGAGCATTGTCCCTACTTCTTCCGGAGTTCTGGTGGTCCGGACCAATGCTGCAGACAAACGACCTGCTTCTTCTTCTGCAGAGCTGCACCCACCCTCTAAGAAGCCTAAATCGGGAAAAGTAGCAACTCTGATAAAGGGGGAGAGAAGAGCAAGAGCAAGAGTGATGTTCGTCGCTCCGGCAAAGACTACTATAATTTGGTGCTGCCGAAAAGTTTTCTAGACTTGTCTAAGGCTCAGTGCACCACTCTGATCAAGGAGCTTCCCACGGTGGAGGATACCGCCACCATGAGCCGTGAGAGCGATGAGCGAAATGCTGAGATAATTGACCAACATCTGGTTAAGGTATTTGATGTATCCTTATTATCATTTTTTCATTTTTGCACATTTTTTGCTAAGTTGCTGACTTCTGGTTTTTTCCACCTCAGTTTTTGATTTACTACGGCCGCTACCGGAGCCACACCAGTTCTTCAGCGTTGACCGCTCTCCGTGTTGACTTTGAAAAGACTCAGGAGCAACTGACAAAGCTTACTGAGGAGTTTTCGGCACTGAAGTTGGAAAGTGATACCTTGAAAGAGCAGCAATCGTCCCTCACTATCGCTAACAAGGGACTGAAAACAACTCTGGATGCTCTCGAGTCACGCCTTGCAGAGGTTGAATCAAAGCATCGAGCCTCAGAGGTAGAATGGCTTGCTCGGGGCAGGGCTGAAGGGATCAATGTCTGTTGTCGGAGGTTGCTTTCGACCAACCTAGGCCAATCATTCCTTCAGCAGCTTCAGAAAGATCTCACGGAGTACTTTAGGCAGAGCGTTGCTTATCTCCAAGACATGAGCCCGTTCCTCAAAGGGTTCATCCGTGCAGGTTTTAATGTAGTTTGCAACGAAGCTAAGGCTAAGGGTTTCGTTAGAGAGCTGACCTATGATCTGCATGCCATAGTTGCTACTCTGAAAGCTCCTAAGAGCTTCAAGGGGTGCTCTGTACGATACCCCCTGCTGGATCCCAGCTATCAAGCGTGCTGCGGATAAGCTTTCAAGTGGAGGTTAGCTGCCAGCCAACCTGCCTGCTGCAATAAAACCTTTTGTTGATCTTTCTCTTCCAGCAGAGGAGGGGACCAATGCATCACCGTTGCCTGATCTGCCTCGCATAGCTGATACAGAAGTTCTAGAGCTGGATACTCGTCCTGCTGCCGGCCAGACCGAGGGAGTGGATTCAGAGACCGAAGGCTCTTCATAAATCACTTCCTAGTTCATATATTATTTATTATTATTTTTTTTTGTAATCGGTTAGTATTGTGCGTAGCATGTAATATTTTTCTCTTTTACTTAGTAAAACATGTGTTTGCCTGTTTTATATCTGCACCTATACTTAAAGCATGTTTGCTTCCTTAGCGCTGAAATCGCGCATCGTACTCCCCCCGCAAGTTCACTTCAGGACATTTTGAAGTGAATTTCGCTTTCTCAAAACCGCGACGCTGAAACGCACAACGTACTTCCCCCGCAAGTTCACTTTAGGACATTTGAAGTGAATTTCGCTTTTTCGAAACCGCGGCGCTGAAACGCATAGCGTACTTCTCCCGCAAGTTTACTTCAGGATATTTGAAGTGAATTTCGCTTTTTCAATACTGCGGCGCTGAAACGCTCAACGTACTCCTCCTGTAAGTTCACTTCAAGACATTTTAAGTGAATTTTGAGCTAAGGCATGAGTTCTTTCATGCCCTCGGCGCTCAGCCCTGGGGCCAAGACAGAGGTTTCCTGTCAGCGCTTGGCTTGAATCATTTTTGAGCTATGGCATGAGTTTCCTATCAGTGCTTGGCTTGCATCATTTTCGAGCTATGGCATGAGTTCTTTCATGCCCTCGGCACTCAGCCCTGGGGCCAAGACCGAGGTTTCCCATCAGCGCTTGGCTTGCATCATTTTTTAGCTAAGGCATGAGTTCTTTCATGGCCTCGGCGCTCAGCCCTATGGCCAAGACTGAGGTTTTCCATCAGCGCTTGGCTTGCATCATTTTTTAGCTAAGGCATGAGTTCTTTCATGCCCTCGGCGCTCAGCCCTGGGGCCAAGAACGAGGTTTCCCGTCAGCACTTGGCTTGCATCATTTTTTAGTTAAGGTATGAGTTCTTTCATATCCTCAGCACTCAGCCCTGAAGAGCGCTTATAAGCCAATACCCTTCAGGGGAGTATATTCATTTATTACTCACAATTTGCTTCAAGGTTGGGAGTGACCCTTATATTATGGGTTCTCCTGTTTCATTGAATTCTAATAAGATTTCTTACATAAACAAAAGACATGTTTTCCTTACTTAAACGTAATACTTCTTCAAATTGCTAACATTCTAGGGCCTCAGCATCGGCTTCCCTTCTTCATTTTGCAGTTCATACGCCCTCCTTTCAGGGCCTTAGCCACCACAAATGGTCCCTCCCAATTGGACTCGTGCTTCCCAGTAGCCTTTAGTGCATCAACTCTGCGCAGAACCAAATGTCCCACTTGGAATTCCCTCTGTCTAACCCTCTTATTGTATGCTGCCCTAACTTGGGCTTTGTATTTTTCAGCTCTGATGCGGGCATCTTCCCTTAGCTCCTCCAGCATATCTAGGTTTTCTCTCATCAGCGTCTTGTTTTGATCCTCATCATAATTCAAAATTCGATGCATTTCCATCCTAATTTCTGCGGGGATCACCGCCAAAGCCCCATACACCAAGTTAAATGGTGTTTCACCCGTTGCAGTTTTCGTCCCGAACCGATACGACCACAGAACCAAGTCCAACTCCTCAGCCCATTTTCCTCCAGCCTTTTCCAACCGTGTTTTAATTCCCTCCAGCAGTGTACGATTGGTGACCTCCACCTGCCCATTAGCTTGAGGGTGGGCCACAGAAGTGAACCTTTGTTGAATCTTCATCTCCTTGAACCATTTCTGAAATTTTTTCCCACAGAACTGCGTGCCATGGTCGGAAACCAGGATCCTTAGTATTCTGTATCTGCAACATATACTTTTCCACAAAAAATTCAGAATGTTATCTTCCTCAATCTTAGCAACTGCCTCTGCCTCCACCCATTTTGTGAAATAGTCAACTGCTACTATAAACTTTATTCCCTGTTGCTGCAGGAAATTTGCCTATAATGTCAACCCCCCATTTGTCGAAAGGGCAGGGGGAGTACATAACACCCATTTCCTGGGCTAGAACGTGAATGCCCGTGCCTCTGGCATTTATCACACATTTTGATAAAATCCTTCGCATCATGGACCATCGTGGGGCAATAATATCCAGCCCTCAACACTCTCCTTATTATGTCTTTGGAACTTGTGTGGCTGCCAGCGCAACCCTCGTGCATCTCTCTCAATGCATAATTTCCCTCTTCCTTAGATAAACATCTCGCATGAGGTTGGGTAAATGACCTCCGATACAAACAATCCCTTTGAGGCAATACTTAGCATATACCATGCTCTTTGGTCCTCCTTCTTTCCGTTTCCCAGTTTTGAGGAAGTGCAAGATGGGTAACCTCCAGTCATGTTGTTCTTCAATACAAGCTATGTTGACATCCAGTGCTCCTTTAGGAAGCATCAGCATGGTGACTTTTCCTCTCACATCCTCTCCTGGCCCTACCATCTTGGCCAAGTAATCCGCTTTCACGTTTTTTGATCTAGTAATTTGTTCGACGCTCAGTTCTGCGAAAGCTTTTGCCAGTTCTTAGACACGCTCCACGTATTTCATCATTCGTTCGCACCTTTTTTCGTATGTTCCTTGGACCTGCTATGCTACCAACCGAAAGTTTGAATAAACCAGGACCCTCTGTGCCACTAACTCTGCGGCCATTTTCAATCCCTGCAGCAGAGCCTCGTACTCTGCTTCATTCTTGAAGGCTCAAAATTCGAATTTAATAGCAAACTGGAGCTCTTCCCTCCTTGGACATACTATCACTACTCCAGCACCGCAACCGGCTTGAGAAACTGAGCCATCCACAGATATCTTCCAAAGCTTAATCTCTGGCCCCCTAGTTGTTTCCTGAATAAAGTCTACTAGGGCTTGAGTTTTGATTGCCACCCTGGGCTCGAACTCCACATCATACTCTCCTAGCTCAACCGTCCATTTGACCATCCTCCCTGAAAGGTCCGGCTGGCTTAGAGTTTGCCGGAGTTGAGAGTTTGTCCTCACGACTACTTTATGCGATAGAAAGTAGGGCTTCAATCGCCGTGTTGTTATTATTACAGCCAAGGCTGTTTTCTCTATCTCTGAATATCTCAGCTCTAGTCCCTGGATCTTCTTGCTTATGTAGTATATAGGCCGCTGCACAACACCTTCCTCCCTGAGGAGAACAAAGCTGAGAGATGAATCCCCCACTGACAAGTATAAATACAACACCCCCCCTACACTGGCTTGGTCAGTAGGGGTAAAGTTGTAAGATGAGCTTTCAATTCTTGAAATCCTTATCACATTCTTCTGTCCACTCGAACTTTGATCCCTTCCCCAGGATTTTGAAGAAGGGAAGACTCCTCTCTGCAGAATTGGAAATGAATTCGCTGAGTGTTGTTATTCTTCAGTTCAATCTCTAGATTTCCTTTATGATTTTTGGTGGCTTCATATCCTACACCGCTTTCACTTTGGCTGGATTGACCTCAATGCCATTTTTTGTCACCATATACCCCAAAAATTTGCTAGCCTGCACTCCGAAGGCACACTTCTCTGGATTCAACCTCATGCCGCACTACCGTATCACCTCAAAAACCTCCTCCAGGTCTAAAGGGTGATCCAAGGCCAATACACTCTTTACCAACATGTCATTGACATATGCCTCTACATTTCTACATTTAGGCCCAACTGCTTCTGAAATTTTTTGTCCACCGTTCTCTGATAAGTGGCCCCTGCATTTTTTTAATCCAAATTACATTTTAACATAATCGTAAGTTTCGCAAGAAACCACAAAACATGCTTTGGGTACATCTTCTGGGTGGAGCTGTATTTGGTGATATCCTTGATATGCATCCATCATAGATGTTAGACAAATCAAATCCTAATCACACAACACTAAGAAGCTGGAACGAGTTCGAAAATGAAACTTCTGAAAAATACACAACTGTTCGGCCAGAGTTGTGGCCGAAGTGAGCTTCGCGCAGAACTGAAAATAAATGAATCACACAATCGATTTTACGTGGTTCGTTCAAGATGAACTACATCCACGGAGGCAAGGCACACCTCAATCCACTAAGATATCCAATCAATTACAGAAATTACACTCAGAAATGAATATGCCCAATTCTGGAACAAATTAGGGCAGAAAACTATCACTCTCAAATTCTCTCTGTAATCTATGAAAACTGGAAATTGCTCGACGTAGTGTTGTTCTCCATGAAGAGAGCTTTCCAATGATATAGGTCTTGTAGCTCGAATGTAACTGACCAAGAAGTTCTAACTGATTGAAGACGACTGCTGCTACCGGACAAATGTGACGGTTTATTCCGTCACAAAATTGTAACAAACTCGTCACAACTGACGGTTATCCCCAACAACCCTGAACCCGGTTTATTCTGCACAGATTGACTTCTTCATGCTAAAACCCGGTTCATCCACCCGGTTCTCCACATCTTGATCCCGGTTCCACATTCTAGACACATCCTATTTCAAAATATAGCTCACTTGATGAGATTGAACACTTCCTCACAAATCTCCACCTCAATGAATCAAGTATGCCTCATCCTGCCTCTTCACTGCTTATCCGTCACTGCTCTTCATGACACTGCTCAAGCTGCAGCAAGCTCGAGCAATGATCCACTTTGTTTCCAGGTACACCCTTTGTAAGAAAATCAGCAGGATTATGCAAAGTATGCACCTTCTTCACCTCCACAGACCCAGAATCTATGACATCTCTAGCAAAATGTAACCTCACATCAATGTGTTTTGATCTTTCATGAAATGCTTGGTGTTTCACAAGATGTAATGCACTTTGATTATCACAGTAGATTACCACACACTTCTGCTTGATGTCCAAGTCTCTCAACACCCCTTTCAACTAGATTGATTCTTTGATAGCTTCAGTTAAAGAGATATATTCTGCTTCTGTAGTTGATAGTGCCACAACAGATTGTTGTGCACTCCTCCAGCTGATGGCTGTCCCATATAAGGTAAACACAAATCCAGAAATTGATTTCCTTGTGTCCACGTTTGCTGCAAAGTCAGAATCAGCAAACCCCTCCAATGCAACAGTACTTCCATCTGCTTTCTTCTCAAATTTCAGTGACATGTTCACTGATCCTTTTAGATACCTCATCACATGTTTCAAAGCTTCCAATGTTCAACTCCTGGATTTGACATGAACCTGCTTACTAAAGATACAGCATATGCCAAATCAGGCCTGCTACAGATCATTCCATACATAAGACTTCCAACTCCACTTGCATAGGGAATATTGCTCATCTGTATGATCTCCTCTTCAGTATTTGGGCATTGTTCTTTGGAAAGTTTCTTCTGTAGATTAACTGGAGTGGAGAGAGGTTTGGCTTCATGCATATGAAACCTCTCCAATACTTTCTGTAGGTATTGTCTCTGAGATAACCAAAGTACTCCAGCTTCTCTGTTTCTTAGAATGTTCATTCCCAATATCTTCTTAGCTTCTCCCAGGTCCTTCATGTCAAACTCAGCATTAAGTCTATCCTTCAACCATTGTATCCTCTCCTTGTTTCTGCTGGCAATTAGCATGTCATCCACATACAATAGAAGAAAAACTTTATCTTGCTTTGAAACTTTGTTGAAGTAAACACAACTGTCATAAAGGCTTCTTACAAAGCCAGCACTGATCATGAAGTCATTGAACCTCTTGTTCCACTGTCTAGGACTTTGTTTAAGTCCATATAGTGACTTCTTCAGTAAACATACTTTGTATTCTTTCCCAGGAACAACAAAGCCTTCTGGCTGTTTCATATAAATTTCCTCATTGAGTTCTCCATGTAAGAAAGCTGTCTTTACATCCAGTTGCTGTAGTTCCATGTTCTCTTGTGTGACTTTTGATAAAAGCATCCTGATTGAGCAGTGCTTTACTACAGGAGAGAAGACCTCATTGTAATCAATTCCTTCTCTTTGTGTAAAGCCCCTGGCTACCAACCTTGCTTTAAACCTCACCTGTTTGGACCCTGCAGTTTCTAGTTTCTTCTTGTATATCCACTTGGAGCTTACAAGTTTTTGACCTTTTGGTTTCTCCACCAATATCCAGGTCTTATTCTTTTCCAGAGACTCCATTTCTTCAGTCATTGCCTGTATCCAGTGTTCACCTTCTTCACAATCTAGTGCTTCTTGAAAACTACTAGGCTCTTGTGATTCCAGGTCTTCAGCAACACTTAAGGCATAATATACACTCCCAGCTTGGCCATAGAAATCAGGTCTGTTGATTATTCTTCTAGGCCTATCTCTTCCAATGCTGTATTCCCTGATATTTTGTGCAGGTCCAGTTTGTGCTTCTTCTTCAGATGATGAGTCACTGTCTTGTTCATCTGTTTGTGGTTGAGGTGTGTGATTATCTTCTGCAGGTTGCTCCACCTGAATTGATATCTCCTCTGCCTCTTTTGCAGCATCAAATTCTTCTTTAGAGCCTGTAGAAGTATAAGCCATCACATTCTCATTGAACTTCACATCTCTACTTGTGATTATCTTCTGATTTCCTTGTTCTAGGCACCACAATCTGTAACCCTTAATCCCATCCGGATATCCAAGAAATACACATCTGAGAGCCCTTGCATCTAATTTGTCTTGCTTGATATGAGCAAAGGCAAGACACCCAAACACCCTTAACCCTTCATACCTTGGTTTCTGTCCACTCCACACCTCTTCAGGTGTTTTGAACCCAATTACTGATGAGGGTGACCTGTTAATAAGATAGCATGCTGTAGCAATGGTTTCTCCCCAAAACACCTTTGGCAACCCAGCATCCAACAGCATACACCTCACTCTTTCAAGAAGAGTCCTGTTAAACCTTTCTGCAACTCCATTCTGTTGAGGATTCATTGGCACAGTCCTGTGTCTCTTGATTCCTCTTTCTTCACAGAAGTTTGTAAACTCTGTAGAGAGGTACTCCAGTCCATTATCAGTCCTCAGATGCTTCAGCTTCTTCCCTTTGACATTTTCCAGTTGGATCAACCATGTTTTGAACTTATGAAAGGCATCACTCTTGTTCTTCAGCAACATGATCCATACTTTTCTGCTGTAATCATCAATCAAGGACATGAAATACCAGGCACCACCATGGGATTCTGTTCTTGCAGGGCCCCATATGTCAGAGTGAACATAATCTAATGGTTCTTGAGTTGTATGAACTCCCTTTCCATAGGGCAACTTCTGGGATTTGCCCAGAGCACACTGATCACAAAACTCCAGTTCTTGATTTCCCAGATTTCCAATTACTCCACTCCTTGCCAATTCCTTCAGTCCTTTTTCTCCTATGTGTCCAACTCTCTTATGCCATTTAGCAATCTCAGAATTGTTCAAGACCACATCTACACTTCCAACAATAGGTGAACCAATCAGGATAAATAGTCCATTATGCTGTCTTCCTTTTATCACCATTTTTCCATGTTTTGTGATATGCAAGAATCCCTCTACTGAGCTAAACTGACATCCACTGGTTACCAATGAGCCAAGAGATAGAAGATTCCTTTTAAGGCCAGGAACATACCTAACATTTGAGATGATTCTGATCACCCCATCAATCATTCTTATGTTCACTGATCCAACCCCTTTGACCTTGCATGATTGGTCATTTCCCAGGAGAACATTTCCACCATCTTCTTTCTTCAGTTCATTAAACCATGACTGATGAGGACACATATGAAAAGAACACCCTGTGTCCAGGACCCATTCCTTCACCATTCTTGAATCAGTAACATTTAATACTTCTGGAGGGTCTTGTTGATGATCAATGGCAGCAGCTTCTGCCCCTTGATTTCCAGCTTTCTTAATCTTCTTAGGACAATCCTTCTTCAGGTGACCTGGCTGTTTACACTTGAAGCATTTCCTCTTTTCAACCGAGTCATTCCCCTTCTTAGGATTTGAATCCCCTGACTTTGGATCCTTAGCATTCTGACCCTTCTTGCCTTGCCACGGTTTCTTGAATTTGACATTCAAGCCTTCTCCTGATTGCACCATGCCTTTGTCTCCTTGAGTCTGAAAGCATTTTGACCTCAGAGCCTTCACTATTCCATCATAGGACAGCTGCTCATCTCTTCCATACATCAAGGCATCCTTAAAGCTTTCCATGGATTTTGGAAGAATGTTTAATACCATCAATGCCTTGTCATCCTCCTCCAGTTTCACATCCAGATCTTCCAATTCTTCAATCATCTTAATGAACTCATCAAGTTGATCAGAAATTACCTTGTCTTCTGTGATTTTGAAGGCTAACATCTTCTGCTTCAGGAACAGTTTGTTAGATACTGACTTGGATTGATACAGTTCTTCCAATCTTCTCCATGCTTCTAAGGAACTCTTGCATCTTGAAACCTCCCTCAACGGTTTATCACCTAAACACAAGAAGATAAGACTTAGGGCCTTCTTATCCACTGATGCAAACTTAGGTTTCTCAGATTCTTCCCATGATTCCAGAGGTATCAGTGCAAGATCAAGGCCATTGTGAACCAGGACTGCGTTCATCTTGATCTTCCACAATGTGAAGTCATTTCTTCCAGTGAACTTCTCAAAATCCATCTTCATACCCGCCATTCCTCCTCTTCTTCAAACTGTGCAAGTTGATTCCCACAGACGGCGCCACTTGTTAGACAAATCAACTCCTAATCACACAACACTAAGAAGCTGGAACGAGTTCGAAAATGAAACTTCTGAAAAATACACAACTGTTCGGCCAGAGTTGTGGCCGAAGTGAGCTTCGCGCAGAACTGAAAATAAATGAATCACACAATCGATTTTACGTGGTTCGTTCAAGATGAACTACATCCACGGAGGCAAGGCACACCTCAATCCACTAAGATATCCAATCAATTACAGAAATTACACTCAGAAATGAATATGCCCAATTCTGGAACAAATTAGGGCAGAAAACTATCACTCTCAAATTCTCTCTGTAATCTATGAAAACTGGAAATTGCTCGACGTAGTGTTGTTCTCCATGAAGAGAGCTTTCCAATGATATAGGTCTTGTAGCTCGAATGTAACTGACCAAGAAGTTCTAACTGATTGAAGACGACTGCTGCTACCGGACAAATGTGACGGTTTATTCCGTCACAAAATTGTAACAAACTCGTCACAACTGACGGTTATCCCCAACAACCCTGAACCCGGTTTATTCTGCACAGATTGACTTCTTCATGCTAAAACCCGGTTCATCCACCCGGTTCTCCACATCCTGATCCCGGTTCCACATTCTAGACACATCCTATTTCAAAATATAGCTCACTTGATGAGATTGAACACTTCCTCACAATAGATAGTAACTCACATCCAGAAGTGGAGTCCACCAGCTGATTGATGCGAGGCAAGGGACAGTGGTCCTTGGGTCACGCATTGTTCAAGTCCCTGAAGTCTGCACATTCTCCAGGTTCCAGTTCCCTTGGGCACCATCACTACGTTGGACAGGCACTCGATGAACTGTACCTCCACTACATGGCCCACGCTCAGTAACTTAGTAACCTCCTCTTTGACAGCCTTATCCTTTTTGGCATTGAATTGCCTTAACGTTTGCTTGACAGGTCTGATGTTAGGATTCACGTTCAAGCAGTGCAGTGCCATGTCCGGATCTATCCCAACCATGTCCATTGGAAAGAAGGCAAATAAATCAGCGTTTCTTCTTAAGCAGTCCACCACTGCGATGCAAACTTTATGGCTCATCTGGGTTCCTATCCTGGTGGTAAAACCCTGCTTATTTGGGAATAACTCCACCCGCATTAACTCCTCTTCGGGGCTGACCTTCAACTCTCCATCTTCCAGGGCTTCTGTCAATTTTAGCTTCTTCTCATGGGTTCGACATTGGTAATCCAGGACACCCTGCACGATGTGACTAGCCTTTCGCACTGTATCAGCATAGCACTTCCTGGCTGTAAGTTGGTCACCGCTGACCTCTCCCAACTGGGAATTTGAGCTTCATGTGATCCATAAAAATGATAGCCTTAAAACAGTTCAACATTGGCCTCCCAAAGATGACATTGTACGAACTGGGGTATCCACCACCAGGAAATTCAGCATTTGGATCCTCCTCGCTGGCTCTTCCCCGAGCTCAACCTATAATGTAACTTGCCCCAAGGGCTGGACAGAGCCATCGTTGAATCCATACAACGTCATGTTTACGGGGGTCATTTTGACATTCAAGTCCATCTTCAAGAAGCAGCTCTGGAAGATTATATTTGCAGAGCTGCCCGTATCCACAAAGACTCTTGCTACACCACCAATGTCTACCGTAATGACCAGGGCATCGTTATGAGGGCTCTGGGTCACTAAGGCGTCTTCAGGACCGAACTCTATTTTTGGAGTGCTCCGACGATCCTTCGTTACCTCTGACACTTCCATCCTTGTGCTATACCTTAAGCTGCGGACCGCTGCGTTCCTATCCCCATCGGAATCACCATGCTCAGGGCCTCCCACAATCACCTAAATGAATTCTTTTTATGACTTGTTTCATCCCTGCCCCTGGGCTCCTCCAGGGTCTCTTTACCCTTATCTTCCCGCTCCTTGCGCTTGTAATTCCTCTCCTTATCCCGTTCCCTCTTAACATATTCCACCAAATGTCCCTCTTTAACCAACTTCTCAATCATATCTTTGAGGTGCCAACATTTATCCGTCTCGTGCCCGTAATCATTGTGATAGCGACAGTACGTGTCAAACCTAGGGTGCTTAGGTCCTTTATATGCAAAGGTGGGATACTTGAACTCTGGATAGTCAGCCACAATTTCCAACAGTTCTGACGGTCATAATGTGAGGGGGATATAGCTATCAAAATGGGGGCCTCCTGCAGCTCTACGCGCTCCTTCTCCTAGGGCTCCCGCTTGTTCTCTGCAGCCTTCTCCTCTTTCCTCCTCCCACTACAGGCCTCTTCTAAGTTAATGTATTTATCTGCCCTTTCCAGCAGTTCATCAAAGGTTCTGGGAGCTTGTTTTGCCAGAGACCTGAAGAATTCCCCATCCAGGATGAGCCCCTGTGCCATGGCATTTATCTTTACTTCCGATGTAGCGGAGGGAACTTCTTGTGCTGCAACATTGAACCTCGCCACATATTTTCTGAGATTCTCATTCTGGCCTTGCTTAATACTCATTAGGGACATAGCTGACTTTTACTGCCACCGTGCACTTGCGAGATGATGAATGAAGAGTGATGACAACTCAGCGAAGGAGGGTATCGATGCTGCCGACAACTGACTGAACCACTACTGAGCTTGTTTAGTTAGTGTTGTTAAGAAGACTCTGCATTTAACTCCATCTGTATATTGATGCAGCAGCGCATCATTCTCAAAACTCAGGAGATGATCATGAGGATCTGAAGTTCCATTATATTCATATGTCAGTGGCTTAAAGTGCAAGGGTAAAGGGTCAGCCAACACCTCCTCGGTGAATGGAGAGCCAACAGCTCTAAAGGGACGACGCACACCTGTCTCCCTGCTCCTTCGTAAGTCCTCTATCTCTCTCTGGAGAGCCTGCAATTGTTGGTTGACAGTATCTACCGTCGCAGCGTAGCTAGCATCATACTCTATCGTTTCCGCCTCCTCCTCCCTAGGGGGCAGGGTTTTTCCCCTTGGGGGCATTCTCTGAACTCTTGGTTTGTGCTCCTCCAGCACAAGTTGCTTTCCCCTAGACGAGTTTACTTCAGCATGGGTTAGATCCTCCACCAGGATAGGTTGCTTCCTTGGGCCTTCTCATAGGCCCTAGTTTTCTGCGGGGATAAAGTCCAGGTAAGGGCCAGATAACCCTCCCCGATTGGCCAAAACACTTTCTACAGCCATTTTAATGAGACCATTCAGCTCTGCGACAGTGATGGTCATGGTTGGGGCCTCTGAGGGATTGTTTCTAGTAGTTCCACTTCCCCCTTCAGTAGTGGGAGTGGCCCTGATAACACGTTATTTATGCATGTATTTAGGTCAATTTAGGATCATATTTTATATCATTTACGTGCATATTTGACCGGCATTTATTTATATTAATAATATTTGGGTCATTTGACGTGTTTTGACTTGTTTTAAGGTATTTTGAGCATATTCAGGCTACTGGACGAGGAAACAAGTTGGAAAAGAGTGAAAACCGGCCCAAAAGAGTGAGAACCGTCGAAGAACCGGTCCGAACCGACCTGAATCGGTCCAGTAGCAAAACAACGCATGAACCGACACGGCCGCGTCAGACTTGTAACACGGCCGTGTCAAAAGTGGTCCACAAAGCGCTGTTAGTTCTGGAATGGAACACGGCCGTGTCACAACTGCAACACGGCCGTGTCAAATGTTGAGCAGAAAGTGAATTGTGCAAAGCAACACGGCCGTGTCACTTAAGCAACACGGCCGTGTCAGAAGGGTTTTTATGCGAGGATTTCATATTTTTAATAGGATTTTGATCCTATCTTCCCCAAGATTCGTCCCCAACTCTATAAAAAGGACCCCAAGCTCTAGGAAAAAGGAATCAATCATCAAGAACATAAATTACTTCATCTTGGAAGACAAAGAAGACGAAGATCATCGAGACGGAGTCATCCGGGTTAAATTGTTCTCTCTTAGTTTTAATTCTTACAATGTTTTTATTAGAATTTTGTATTGGATTATTACTAGGCATGAGTAGCTAAGCTATTCGTGTCCTAGGGTTAGAAAGTAGGGATTTTTATGACAATGTTTTGATTTATGATTTAATCTATTAATTCCGTTCTGTATGTGTTTTATCTCTATGTTTATGCTTAAAACTGAATTTAGCTTGATCACCTAGATTTAGTAATTTAGTTTAACAGTTCCGCTTCGAGAGGAGGGAATTGTTATCAGACTTAGAACATAGAGCGTAGTTGTCTATGACTGTGTAGGCCGTGGCTTAGGATCGTTTGGGAGTTATTAGGTTTAATTGACTCGAGAGGGTAATTAGCTTAATTAATCAACGGTTTAATCGCTTCGAGAGAAGGATTAGATTATTGTCGTGCCGCCTAATAAACATTAGAATTGGTAAATTAATAGGTTAATCATATTCCACATTGAAATAATATCCTGAAATCGAAGCCCTAGGATACCTTTTCTTTTTGATTGTTAGTTTTCGTGTTTCCTAAGTTTGAAGTTATATTTAATTGAGTAGTTTAATTAGTAAAATCAACCTTTAAAACTTAGTATCTAGTTAGGACATTTCTAGAGTATTAGGGTATCAAACTACCTAAAACTATTCCTTGTGGGATCGACCTTGACAATAGTACTACCCCTACATCCGTACACTTGCGGAACACTAGGTTAGAAACCGACGTGTCAAGTTTTTGGCGCCGTTGCCGGGGAATAGGATTTAGCGCTTAGTTTTTATCTTGAAAAATAGGAGGAAACTAGACTAGATTTTATTTTTTCGTATTTTTAATTTTAATTTTCGTTTTATTTTTTTATTTAATTTTAGTGTTACGCGGTAGTTCTTGTTTTTGGTGTTTTCAAGCTTCGTATGCACACCAGATCAAAAGGGAAAGAAACCCTTCTTCCTTTCGATCCAGAAATTGAAGCGACAGCTCGCAGACACCGAACGAGAAGAAACTTCACAGCTGAGATGGAGAACCCACCGCAGCAACCGAATGATGAAGTATTAAATAGAGTGCTAACAGCCTTAGCACGATTGGACGATCGCGTCACTACTATACAGCAGCAGATACCTGTACAGCAGCAACAGTTGCCACAACAGCACGGACAGATTCCAATAGAGCCAGATGCGGGAGAAGAAGACAATACACCTATTAGTGACTGTTTAAGGCCGAATCCTAATCAACAGTCAGGAGGAGTACAACTCCCGCCTCTGAATGCAAATAGTTTCGAGCTGAAGCCTGCACTGATCAACATAGTGCAGCAGAACCAGTATGGAGGAAGTGCAATGGAGGATCCGAATGCTCACCTGATAAAGTTCCGAAGATTGGCGGACACAATCAAAATAAACCATGTGCCACACGAGCAGGTTAAGCTGCGATTGTTTCCCTTTTCGTTGAAGGATAGAGCTCTCCAATGGTTCAATTCCTTGGAAGATATCATCAGTTGGGAAGAGTTGAGCACTTCGTTCCTATTAAAGTACTTTCCACCGAGCAAGATGCTCGACTTGCAGAATCAAATTAATCAGTTCAAACAGCTGGACCAAGAGCCATTCGGAGAGGCTTGGGAGCGATTCCGGGATCTTATCCGGAGTTGCCCTCAACATGGGTTCACCAAGAAGCAGCAAGTATGCAAGTTCTACAATGGTCTACTTGCTCCGACTAGAAACCAAGTGGATGCAGCTGCGGGTGGAAGTTTGATGGAGAAGTCAGTGAGGATGGCATTCTTAATCCTGGACGCGATGGCCAGAACGAGCTACCAATGGTCGAATGAGAGGAACATACCAAAGAGGGTAGCAAGTGCCCAGAGAGTCGAGCCCGTCAATAATGAGCCAATTGAAAAGCTCACAGCGCAAGTAACAGCATTGACGAGTCAGGTGAATTTGCTAACTAATCTAACGTTAGCACAATAGCCAGGGGGTCCGGAAGAAGTTGAAGAAGTAAAATTTGTGAATCAACGAAACTTCAACAACTTCCAGAACAATCAGCCTCGGTACAATCAGTATCCTCAGAATCATCAGAACTTTTCATATGGGAACGCGCAAAACACACTTAATTCGCCACCTGGATTTGCTGTTACAAATGGCATGATCCATGACGGTAAGAAGCCATCACAAGAAGAGATCGCGATGTCACAATTTGAAAAGTATGATGAAAAGTTAGCTCAGTTGGAGAAGAAAGTGGATGGAAAATTCATGGAGCTAAACAAGCATATCACTGGGCAAGGGGCAGACATCAAGAGGCTCGAGAATACATTGGTTCAGACCCAAGCCAGCATTGGTGAATTATCATCAAACATGAGCCAACTGATAAAGATAGTAGGAGCTCAACACAAGCAAGGCCAATACCGGAGTGATACAGTGGTGAATCCGAAGGAGCACTGCAATGTTGTGGAGCATGAAGAGAGCATGAAGGACCAAGAAGCGAAGGAATCAAGTGAGGAAGTCAAAAACATGGAGAAGGAGGAGGTCGAACCAATCATAGATAAGAAAATTTCATCTCCTATTCTTGATGAGTCTTTTGATTTTTGTTTTAAAAATTCGTTCTTTGCTAACCTTGACCCTTTAGAGCAATCTAGAGTTGTTGTTGTGAAACAGGAACCACTAAAGGAGAGAATCCAAGATAAAGAGGAATTCAAGAAGAGGAAGGATGGAAAAGAGACGACGAAGAAGACACCGAGTGGGCCCAAGAAGAACGCAACCACAAGCATGAAACCGAGAAGAGCAACAAAAGCAAAAGACCCAGGGAGTTTTACTATTTCTTGCTCAATTGGTAGTCATGAATTTCATAATGTCATGTGTGACTTGGGGTCTAGTATAAATTTAATGTCTCTTAAGCAGTATAGACAATTAGGATTAAGGGAAATTAAACGGTCCTTTACTACTATCAAATTGGCGGATGGATCTTCATTAACGCCGTTGGGAGTAGCAGAGGATGTAGTGGTAAAAGTGCTAAATTTTGAATTCCCTAGTGATTTCTTAGTTGTTGACATGAAAGGGAATGATGAATTCCCTTTTATCTTAGGAAGACCCTTCTTGGCGACTAGCCAAGCACTAATAGATGTACCTAAAGGGGAGTTGATTTTTCGGGTTCAAAACGAAATAATCACACTCAAAATACATAAGTCGGGTCTAAGGGGTAGGCACAATTGTAGCATAATTTACACTACCCTAACTGCTGTAGAAAATCCTCATGTCCCGAATAACTCTTTAATTGGTCAGAAAACATCCGACTCGGGGTGGCTAGAAGAAGGTTGATAGGAAAAGGACGTCCGGCTGAAGACGTAAAACAAAGCGCTTGTCGGGAGGCAACCCGATGTTTATTGTTTTATGTTTATTTTCTATTGCATTAATTTTATGTTTTACGTGTGTTTTAGTGTTTTTGTTTTAGGAATCAACATGGACGAGTGTTGCAAGAAACGGGGGTCGAAAAGACGGAAAAATCGCGTTAAAAGGAGCAGAGGATGCAACACGGCCGTGTCACACTATGGACACGGCCGCGTCAAAAGGCACCTAGAAAGTGTTTTTAACACTGGAATGCAACACGACCGTGTCACATGCTGGACGCGGCCGTGTTAAGATAGTTCAAATGCAACACGGCCGTGTCACACAATTGACACGGCCGCATCAAAAGCCTTCTCAAAACGTGTATCCAAACTGGAATGCAACACGGCCGTGTCACACAAACGACACGGCCGTGTCAAAATCAGCCCAGAAACATCAACTTTGGTTCAAATGTAACACGGCCGTGTCACAACCTTCAACACGGCCGTGTCAAGACTTCAGCAGAAAAAATGCAAAAATTCAGAACGCGATGCGGAGACGGCCGAACCAAGATTCAGTAAGGAGCAAAATGGCACGATTTCGGAGCTCGTAGGGGTTTCAAAAAGTCATCGTCGAAACGATTTGTAAGTTAGCACCAAGGCGTACCACGTTTTTCCTCCAAACATTGGCTTTCAGCCAAGTTTGGGGGAGGGGGTAGACCGTGGGACGTCTTGGCAGCTATATTTATAGTTTTGATTTACCTCGTTCGAATTTCGTGCTGTTAATTGTGGGTCCGTGTGCCCATTTTGCTGATTTTTTTATTGTTTAAATTGGTTTATCGGGTCTATGAGCCCATTTTTCTGATGTATTAGTGCTGTTGGGTCTGTGAGCCCGAGTTTGATTGCATAGTGTTTCCATGTTGAGTCTTAGGAGTTTAGAGTTTAGAGTCTTATTAGTGTTTTAGTTTGTGAGTCATAAGGATAATAAAACCCGGAAATAGATAACAAGTGAAAAAAGAATAAAAAGAGAATAATAGGGAAAGATGGATGATGAATAGTTAATGATGAGATGATTTAGATGAAAAAATGGCACATAATAGAGCATGAGAGGTGTTGTGAGACGAAATTGAGCTTGAACTTAGAATATTCAATCAAAATTTACCTTGTGAGAATTTGAGCCTGATTATACTCCAATTTTCGGAGTAATATACTATCTTTCGGTGTGAATTTGATTGAATATGTGTACTAGTCTCTAGAACTTGCCTTGAGTCTGTACTAAGAATGTGTCAAGTATATGTTGTGATTTAGGAAATGATCTTAGGCAACTTTTTGTTTAAGCCTATTTATTCGAACCATGAAAATTGCCTTTGACCCATAATGAAAAAATTGTCCCTAGTTAGCCCACTTGAGCCTTATAGCTTTATTTATTCATAACCTTAACAATATCAGCCGAAACCTTTTGATTTAACTCTTTTGGCCATAATTGGATTAATCAAGTTAGAGGGAGGAGAATTGAAAGGAATTTTGGGTGAACAATTTGTGGGAAGGAATGGGAAGTAGGGATATTTTCAAAAGATGAAGGAAATAGCGGAATCAAGAATGAGCTTGAAATTTATTTTCCAAGTGCAATACTGAGTGCTTCAAAGCTTAGTTATTTCGTTGAACCAAGTTTTTGGGATCCTCCAGTCATCATGGACGATTTACCACTATGAACACTCTTTAGTGTGTGGGTTTAAGCCCCATTCCCCTTACCATGTTATACATTTGATCTCGACCAATGCCTTTAGTTAGCGAATCCGCAATGTTTTCTTTTGACTTTACGTAGTCAATGGAGATTACCCCACTTGAGATCAAATGTCTAATGGTATTGTGTCTCCTTCGGATGTGTCGAGACTTACCATTATACATGCGTCTTTGTGCCCTCCCTATAGCAGACATGCTATCACAGTGTATCATCACGGGAGGCACCAGTTTACACCAACCGGGAATATCCTCTAAGAAGTTCCGAAGTCATTTTGCATCTTCACCAACTTTGTCTAAAGAAATGAACTTTGATTCCATTGTGGAATGAGCTATGCAAGTTTGTTTAGAGGATTTTCAAGCCACAGCTCCTCCACCTATAGTGAATACATAACCACTCGTGGATTTTGAATGTTTTGTATCAGATATCCAGTTTGCATCTGTGTATCCTTCCAATACGGCTGGATATCTTGCATACAAAATTCCATGATTCATGCTATGTTTTAAATATCTTGAAATTCTCATTAGAGCTTTCCAGTGATCCTTGTTAGGATTACTTGTAAAGCTACTAAGTTTGCTAACTGAATATGCTATATCCGGACGCGTACCTTGTCAAATACATCAGGCTTCCGATAATTCTTGCATATTTCAGTTGCAACACTGGGTCTCCTCTATTTTTCGCTAAGTGTAGATTAACATCTACAGGAGTGTTAGTCGGGGGTACGTCATAAGCATCAAATTTCCTCAACATATTCTCAACATAATGAGCTTGTGATAGTAAAATTCCATCAGGAGTTCTAGAGATTTTCATCCCTAGAATGACGTCAGCCAGACCCATGTCCTTCATGTCAAAATTTTGTTTTAACATGTTTTTGGTATTCATGATCGAGTCATGATTACTCCCCGTAATAAGCATTTCATCGACATATAGACACACTATCTCATACTCTTCTAGAGTGCCCTTTATATAGACACACTTTATCGCACTCATTGATTTTGACACCATTAGAGAGCATCACATTATTAAATTTTTCATGCCATTTAAGAGGTTCTTGTTTGAGTTCGTACAAAGATCTAACAAGTTTACACACCTTCTTTTCTTGGCCTGGCACAACAAACCCTCCAGGTTGTTCCATATATATCTCCTCCTCCAATTCCCCGCTTAGGAAGGCCGTCTTCACATACATTTGATGTATCTCAAGGTTATTTAATGTTGCAATAGCAATTAGAACTCTGATGGAAGTGATCCTCGTAACAGGGGAATGTGTATCAAAGAAGTCGTAACCTTTTCTTTGTTTGAACCCTTTGGCTACCAATCTAGCCTTATACTTATCAATTGATCCATCAACTTTATATTTCCTTTTTATGATCCACTTACAACCAAGTGGTTTACAACCTGGTGGTAGATCTACAATCTCCCACGTGTGATTTTGCATGATGGACTCGATTTCACTGTTTATTGCTTCTTTCCAGAGAGGATCATCTGAACTAGATAATGCCTCATGTATTGTCCTGGGTTCACTCTCCATCATGTATGACAAAAAATCCGGCCCAATGGACTTTTCCTTTCTGGCCCTCTTGCTGCGTCTAGGTTCATCATTAGGTTCCTTATTAACCTCAATAGGTGACCATTTGCAATTTCATAAGTTCTTTTACGAGAAGTTTCTTCTCTATTTTCCTTCTTAGGAAAAATATTCTCAAAGAACACTACGTTCCTTGATTCAATAGTTATTCCCACATTCATTTTAAGAACGTCTGATTTGTGCACCAAAAATCGATATGCACTACTGTTATGCGCATATTCAATGAAAATGCAATCAATAGTTTTGGGTCCTATTTTCACTTGTTTTGGCTTAGGTACTTCAACCTTAGCTAGGCACCCCCACACTTTGAGGTAATGGTAGGAAGGTTTTCTTCCTTTCCACAAATCGTACGGAGTTTTGTCCCTCTTCTTATGTGGAAATTTGTTAAGAATGTAGTGGGCAGATAAGATTGCTTCCCCCCACATGTTCTGGGGTAAGCCCGAACTTATCAACATAGCATTCATCATCTCTTTTAGAGTTCGGTTCTTACGTTCTGCAATGCCATTTGATTGAGATGAATATGGAGCTATAGTTTGATGAATAATATCATTTTGTTGGCAAAATTCTTCAAATGGAGTTACATATTCTCCACCTCTATCACTTCGAATCACTTTGATTCTTTGCTAAGTTGATTTTCAACTTCATTCTTATAATTTTTGAACGCCTTAATGGCTTCATCTTTGCTTTTCAAAAGATATACATAACACTATCTTGTGCAATCATCAATAAAAATAATGAAGTAATTATTACCACCTCTAGTTTGCACAAACTTCAAATCACATACATCAGTATGGACAAGTTCTAGAGGTGAAGTACTTCTATCCACTAAATGGAATGCTATTTTGGCCAATTTTGCCTCCACACAGATCTCACACTTTTGTGAATCAAAATCCATTCTAGGAAATAAATCTAAATGCACTAAACGTCGAAGTCTATTTTGATTTACATGTCCTAATCTACCATGCCATAAATTAGAACACTCAAGCAAGTAATTAACTTCACTTATATTGATATTGCGCTTAATGTCGCGCTTTACAGTCATTACATTCATCTTGAAAAGGCTCTTTTCGAGATAGCCTTTCCTAATAAATTTACCACATTTGGTCAGTACAAAATTATTTGCTTAAAAAACAAGCCTAAATCCGGCCTTACTCAACAAAGAACCGGAGACTAAATTCTTACGAATGTTTGGGACATGCAGCACATCCACGAGAGTTAATTCTTTTCCCGACGTCATCTTCAACACAACTTTTCCTAATCCTACCACTGGAGACATTGCAGAGTTTCCCATGAAGAGCTTTCTGCCATTGATCTCTTGGTAAGTGGAGAACAGTTCTTTGTCTGAACAGATATGACGGGTAGCCCCTATGTTGATCCACCACTCCCTTGGATTATCTACCAAGTTAGCCTCGAATACGACGGCAGACAGAACCATTTTAGACAGTTCTTCTGGCAAGGACTTGTGCTTGGCAAGGTTGACTTGATTCTTTTGGCCTTTATTTGCCTTCTTTGGCTGTCGACATTCACTCGACTTGTGTCCGGGCTTATCACAATTGTAACAGTTACCTTTGAACCTTTTGTTTGAGGTCTTCTGTTGCTTATTAGAGCCAGCACCACGCTTCCTCTTCTTGCCACTTCCGGACTCAGCCAAATTCACAGGTGCCTCTCCACGGTTCTTGTCGCTTTTGACTTCAGATTTCCGGTTGTCTTCCTCGATCTGTAGTCTCATGATCAAGTCCTCAAGCCCCATTTTCTTGCGTTTGTGCTTGAGATAATTTTTGAACTCCTTCCATTGAGGCGGTAGCTTCTCTATTAATGCGACTACTTGAAAGGATTCAGACAGTTGCATGCTTTCGGCATGAATCTCATGGAGGATCAACTGCAACTCTCGAACTTGGTCCATGACCGTCTTCGAGTCCACCATTTTGAAGTCGAGGAACCGTCCAACAATGAATTTCTTCATTCCGGCATCCTCCGTTTTGTATTTTTTATCCAAAGATAACCACAATTCTTTTGCGGTTTTAAAAATGGAGTAGACATTGTAAAGTGACTCGTCTAACCTATTCAGAATGTAATTTCGAAATAGGAAATCATTGTGGTTCCAAGCGTCCAAAGCATTCATCCCTTCTTTATCCCCCACTTCAACAGTAAGAGGATATTCTCTCAAGAAACGAGCAAGACTGAGAGTTGTTAAATAAAACAACATTTTCTGCTGTCATCTCTTAAAATCATTTGCGGCAAATTTTTCCAGTTTTTCAGCGTGAGCAGTAGGAATTGATGGAGTAGAAATAGTAGAAGACATCTTGAAATATACAGAGAATTTTGTCTTACACTGTTAGTGACCAGTAATAGATATGTATAGACGAAGATGTATTTAATGCAGACAAAGTTGAGGCTAGAGTTTGACTCTATATCCGTAAGATGAAATTGTCACGTATAGAGGTGCAATACGTATAATAGCAATCACCTCCAAGATACAACAACTTTACAACTTCATACCGTTGCACTATGAATCGGAAGTTATCGGTGAACATACTCGGATATTAGGAACTTTCGGACACTATGAATTGCTTTTGAAAATCTGTAAGAACTTGAGAATTTTCTAAGTGAATGAAATGAAATGTGGAGGGGCCTATTTATCTATGTTGAAGAGTTTTGGTGCCTTTCTGGAAAGGCACCTCTTCAGCCCTTGGTGGCACCCCGTTGACTGGACCCACCAGTTCGCTGGGCGGTCGCACCCGCAGGCTGAACCGCGCCCCGGCAGGCGATGGGTCACACCTATTCGTGGATTCAGGTTCGACCCGCCCGGTTCGCTGGCGGGTCGGTCCGACCCGACCTAGTGCAGGCTGGACCGCCGGTCCGAACCGGTTCCTGACGGCCCGACCCGATCCATGTCACAGCACCGCCTGACTCAAACCGCCATGAACCCGCGAGCCATCCGTCCGGACCATCTGGCCAAAACTTTAAGGCTCCTCCAGCTCCTCGCGACGACGCGTACATGGGAAGTGCAAAGTGCGCCTCTAAAGCGACTCAACTTGACATGTGCGACGTGCGGGTCCGGGCTTGGGCTCAGATTGTGCTTCGCACCATCCTCGGGTCCATTTTAGCCGAAGGCTAAAATCCCACTATAATCCACCATAAGGTCCACAATAGGGGAGCACACTTGATAACTTCTTATTAAGTGCTCTACTAAATAAGGAATATCTACTTAATCCAATTTTTCAATGTGGGACAAGTTCCCATATTTCCTTTATAAACTCTTCAACTTCCAAGTTTAAGTTGCAACCTTTGACAATTAATATATCTCATTCACCCGAAATTGGTTTTGAGCATATTAATACATTAAATTCATCTAAGATTATGAATTAGCAACTTGTTTCCATTTTTAACAAATAGATTGAAATAATTAAATTGGTCAATTTTGGGTCAAAACCCAAAATTCGAACCCAATTTCCAACAATGTTTGCATTAACTCAATTTTACCTTCTCAAACTCATGATCCTTTTGTGTGAATACTATTCTTGATGATTGTAATTCCCCATCAATTTAGCATTCTCCAAGAAGGTTTTCTACAACTGATCATAATTTGAATCTTCATCTTCTGAATTTCTGTCAGTGTTGAGGAGGGTGTTGTGACACCTTCTGCAACTCATCTTCTGAAAGTGTTGAGGAAGGTGTTGTGACACCTTTTCAGCACCTATATCTTTGAGTTTAACCGCCAATACAACATACTCCGATACATCATCTTTCTTGTACTCTTCTTCCAGATTCATCACCACCAACGGGCACACCAGATTTGCCTATCTATCAAGGTAGTGTCATCATCCAAAAATTATGTGGTATGGAACTCAACCTCTTGGACCTTGAGACTGATTTCCACAACCAAAAATGCTTCTGATTTTGATTTTGGCTACGACCTTGACCTTTAAATATCCTAAATAAAGGATTGTACACTCCTTAGATAGGATTCCTTCTTTGGAGTTTAATAGACGAAACTTTTCTTTCGTGACTTAGGAGATTGAATCATCCTCTTTCACTGAAGTTGTTCTTATCAAGTAGTCACCTTCAAATTAGATAAATTTTGGAGGGGTCCAACCAGTAAGAATGGGTCTCCGCGCACACTCATCAAGAAGTTTGATATAAGCATGTAATTTGACCTTTTATATAGAATACATAGAACCATCTAAAATTTGGACTTCTCAAAACTGCAATACCTGGAATTCCCATGATTCTCTCACAGGATCCCACTTAGTGTCATCAAGTGTGTGCTCTGATACCACTTGTAAAAATCTGATCCTGGGCAGAACACGAAGTGTTGCGCAAGGTGTTGCAGAACGTGTTGCAACACCTTGGGTTCGTTTGTGAAGAAAATAGCAGAGCACACAAACAACAATGGAAACAAACAAACACAACAAAAAACTAATGAAGAACAAACGAAATAAGTTTAATCTCAAGCAATTCAAAATCTTGAGTCAAACTTTATTACTCAACAAAAGAGTACATTGCCGATACATCCCAAAATGACATAGACCAAGATGAAAAGAAAAATCACCACTTATCTTATTTCTAAAACTAATTTTCTCTCTCACACACACAAAAAAGATCCAACACAAGGATCACACAACCCACAAAGAAAAAGTGGGAGTGTGTGTGTGCAACTTGAGGTGTTGTTGAAGGTGTTGGAGACACTCTATAGGGCGCAAGAACCTTGACAAAAGGGTTCAACTTCTATCTTCGTGGGAACTTATATTTATAGAGTTCCACACCTACAGAACGGTTACAACGAGTGAAGAAAATGTGTGTGTGTGAAAGAAAGAGAGAGAGAGAGAGAGAGAGAGAGAGAGAGAGAGAGAGAGAGAGAGAGAGAGAGAGAGAGAGAGAGAGAGAGAGAGAGAGAGAAAGAGAAAAGAATGGAACAAGATCAATGGATAAGGAAGTCATATTTGAAATATAACTTCCCTATGATCTTATCCCTTTAGGAGAGTGACAAAAACGTGGGGAGGGAGAGAGAGAGAGACGAATTTATACTTCTAGGATCAAGGATAGGAAGTTATATTTTGGATAATAACTTCCCTTGGAAGTTATCTTTTGAATAAAAATTTCCCTTGGAAGTTAGGAAAAATAACTTCCCCATGATTCTAGGTAATGTAAACTAAGTAAAAACTGACAATATATATATATAATCATAAAATTATGAACATATAACAACAAAACACGAACAAGATCAGTAAGATAAAATAAAAAATAAAATACAGAAATAATGTGTTGCAGGAGGTGTTGAAACACTTTCTTAACACCTTATTTCTTCAACAAAAAGTGTTGCGAAACAACTTACAGACTTGTACACGAAAATCTTCAAGCTTATGTAGCATCTGGATCATCCTACGATGTCCTCTTGAGGTTGGCCTTATGTGCTTGCACCTTGATAGGGATAACCCGATTAGCTCGGGTCAGGCTAATACTAAAGCCCGCTGATTGGCCCAACAGGCACATGAAGGTCCACCATGCGTGGGCCCAGCAGGCCCAGGAACGCGCGTTGGCCCAGCGGGTAGTCTGTTCCGCGAATCAAGGCTAAAGATCTGTTCATAACCGCCATGCAGCGAAAAGTGGGCGTGAGGATAGGAAGTTTGTTAGGGTTCAGTTAGGGTTTAGGAAAAGCTGAGTATAAATATGAGAAAAGGACTCTGAATTAGGGTTGGAATTCCGTATTCTAAATTACTCCGTGTAAACTCAACATTCTAGTAAAAAGAAACACCTCGGCGATTGCCGTTTTTTCCCCGTGGACGTAGATCTCCGGATCGAACCACGTAAATTCTGTGTTTTTATATTTTGTTCTTGTTAATTACTGTTGGATTGGGTGATTACCGGATCGTGCATTATCAAATTGGCGCCGTCTGTGGGAACGACAAGGCAGTTTTTTGAACGTGTTAACCGGTAACCTTTTACGTTCGCATTGCGTTCAAAAATCATGGTGACAACTCGTTTGAATCAAGCCCGCCGTGGAGACCATTCCGATCAGGATCCACCCGTGGATCAAGTTGCACCGCCGATGCAATTGCCGGAAACGAGTGCATCCAATCATCAGGGTAATCAAAACCCTCCACCCCCCAAGAACAGCAAGACTCTGATATTGCTGTTGCTCAGCCACCGGTGAACATTCAAATCACACCAGAACTGCTCCAAGATTTCTTACAGGAGCATGCGCATGTCCTACAAGATTGGGCAGTCAATCGCCTACGACCAGCGAGGCCTACCGCGGAACCTGTTAGCCATAATGATAATCCTGGGGTGCCTCCACCTCGCCCGCGCGGACAGCCGGCACCGGGCTATCGCGGGCGTCAGGATCGACGACGGGAACGACCTGGTTCTTCCGAGGACCTTGGGAGTTCAAACGGATCACGACCTCGCAATGAGGAACCAGCTGATGTGGATCGTCGTCGTCCACTTAATGCGGCTAAAAAAGCCCGCTACGCTAACTCTCATGCTCAAGATCTCCAAGAGTATGAGCGGGTTCAACGCAATGTTGAATTGGACAGAATCCTAGGCCTTGATGCCAACGGAGAGATTATCACGCCGTTCTCCTCCAAAATCATGGCCATTACCCTTCCCGAAGGGTTCAAACGGCCAGCTATATCACCTTACAACGGCACGGGAGACCCGGCCAATTTTCTTGGTGCTTTTAGGCACAGTATGCTTAGTCATGATAACATCACATCTCTTCAGTACTGTAGGATTTTCCCGGAGTACTTACAGGATGAAGCTCGGGTTTGGTTTGATTCTCTCCCGCGAGACAGCATATCCTCATTCAGAGAACTCGCCGAGCACTTCTGGGCAAGGTTCGAAGCTCGAGCGAAGCCCATGGCCACTCTGGCCGACATTATGAGTATGGAACAACGGGACGGCGAAACCGTTACTCAATTTCTGGACCGTTTCACAGCGGTAAGTCTCAAGGTGGGAAATTGCCCTGACGATGTAGCCATCAACGCCTTCATGAATGGACTCCGCCCTGGAGCTCTCCACACCGAGTTAGCTCGGAACACCCCGGTCACAACTCGAGCACTGTTCAAAACAGTGTGCAAATTTGCTAAGGCCGAGGAACAGACACGGCAGAAACGTGAGAAGCACGCAATCAAGCGACAGGCCGACAAGGCACAAACTGGTCCTAGTACGCGAACTAGCGCATTTTCACGCTTGACACCGGGGCATTCAGAATCCCGAGGTGCAATTCCGCAATTGACTCGGCTGACGAAGTCATGGGCTGAAATTCTTTCACTCCACAAAAACGACTTCCGGCCTTGTCCGCGGATGACAGCGCCTCCTGAAAAGAGGAACCGTGGAAAGTGGTGCGCATACCACCGAGATCACGGACATGAGACCGAGGAGTGCCGAGAACTCGGCAAGGAGATTGAGGAATGCCTCAAGAAAGGGTTTTTGCGGCAATACGTTGCACGAACCGGAGACCAATCTCGGGCAAACCACAATGGGGGCTCGTCTCATCACCGCGGAGGTTACCATGATCGAGATAATCAACAAAATCGGCCACATTGGCAGAATAATCGGCAGGGGCCCAGTAACTACGCGCGACAAGATTCTGGCAATCGCCAGCCGCCACGTCTCCCACTTCCACCTCCTCCTCCGGGAGGACCCGGGGACAACGCACCCCCTCACGTGATAAACGTGATATATGGAGCCCTACCCACCGGGGCTTCACGACATGCCTTAAAGGCAGAGGCTCGACGTCCTCCTCCCGAGGAGCCACGTCACAAACGCCTCCATCAGTCCGAGACTATCAGCTTCACGGATAGGGATCCGGTTCCAGAGATCACACCCCACACTGACGCTATTGTCATTGATATGACTGTAGCTAACATAACAGTACGGCGGGTCTTCGTGGACAACGGTGCTGCAGTAAGCATCATATTTGCGGACTGTTTTGAGAGGATGGGGATCTCCCGAGACCAACTTCGACCGGCCCCCGGGCCCTTACAGACATTCACCCAGGGTGAAGTTCGGCCGGAGGGTATCATTACTCTTCCAGCGTCTTTAGGGACTTATCCGAGGATAAAAACTATCTTCGTGGACTTTTATGTGGTGAATTCTCCCTCACCATATAACATGATATTGGGCCGAGACTGGCTCACCCCGGCAAAAGCCATATGCTCCACATATCACCTCGCGCTAAAGTTTCCCACTTCGCATGGTGAAGTGACCATCCGTGGCAGTCAACGGGTCTCAAAAGAGTGCATGTATGTGGCGCTCAAGAAAACTACTAAGGTTTTTCCCAAACAGCAGCTTCAGGTAACATCACAGGTTCTGGAACCTCGGGACCGTACCCCATTGGGGGATGCCACTGCTCAAATCCCGCTAGATCCGTCTAAGCCGGAGCAGACAGTAACAGTAGGGGCCGTGGACGTGCCATGGCTACATCAGGCCATTATCCAGACCCTGCGAGAATATTCCGATGTTTTCGCATGGTCTCCTCTAGACATGCCTGGAGTCTCTCCCGAGGTGATTACCCACAAGCTGAATATTGATCCTAGTGTCAAGCCAATCCAACAGAAGCAGAGGAAATTCGCTCCGGAGCGAAATGAAGCCATTCGAATTGAGGTGAAGCAACTCCTAGATGCGGACATCTTGTTCGAGGTATTCTACCCCTCCTGGTTGTCCAATCCAGTAATGGTAACAAAAAGCAGTGGGGCATGGCGGATGTGTGTCGATTTTTTCGATCTTAATAAGCACTGTCCCAAGGACTGCTATCCTCTGCCCTCCATCGATCAAAAGGCCGAAGCCATTACGGGGTACGTGGCACTTTGTTTTTTGGACCTGTACAAAGGCTATCATCAGATCTTTATGGATCCACAGGATGCTATTAAAACGGCGTTTATCACTGCCTTTGGATGCTATGCTTTCAAGAAATTGCCCTTCGGGCTCAAGAATGCTGGGGCCACCTATCAGCGCCTAATGGACTTTGTCTTCCACGACCAGATAGGTCGCAATGTTGAGGTTTACGTCGATGACTTGGTCATCAAAAGCTCCTCCCATCCTTCATGTGTGCAGGATATCGCCGAAACATTGCGCACCCTGCGGCGTTATAACTTGCGACTCAATCCGGCAAAATGCACTTTTGGTGTGGGCTCCGGGAAGTTCCTCGGATACATGGTTTCACAAAACGGCTTGCAAGCCAATCCAGCTAAACTCCGTGATGTATTAGATTTGCAGGCCCCAAAAACATTCAGGGAAGTTCAACGCCTTACAGGTGGCCTGGCGGCTTTAAACAGATTCTTATCGAAAGCAGCGGAGCGTCAGCTCCCATTTTTCAAGATCCTGAGGCAAGCGAAGTCCTTTGAATGGACTCCAGAGTGCACCGAGGCTTTTGAAGCCTTGAAACTGCATATACAGCAGCTGCCTACTTTGTCAGTTCCTCTCCCCGGAGAGCCACTATACTTATATCTGGCATCCGCCGAAGAAGCTGTCAGCGCCGCTCTTGTGCGCGAAGTAGAGGGGGTTCAACATCCCGTGTATTTTGCAAGCCGGGTGCTCCATGAGGCCGAGACTCGATATTCCGAGCTTGAAAAAACTGCCTTAGCCCTTGTTACGGCAGCTCGGCGTCTTCGGCCATACTTCCAGGGACGTGAGATACGAGTCTTGACCAATCATCCTATACGCCAGATCCTTGTAAAACCCGAGGTGTCTGGGCGCCTCGCCAAATGGGCAATTGAGTTGGGCGAATATGACATCCAGTTCCTCCCTCGCCGAGCAATTAAAGGTCAAGCACTTGCTGACTTCCTGGCCGAAACCCCGGCAGATAATCATGAGTCCTCCGCAGACAATGATGCACCACACCGCGTCACACCCACCCCTCCACCACGGATGTGGCAACTATTTGTAGATGGAGCATCCACAGTCCGAGGAAGTGGTGCTGGGCTGCTTCTCATCGACCCCGAGGGGGTCGAGGTCAAATATGTCATCCGATTCAAATTTAAGGTGACTAACAATGTAGCAGAATACGAGGCAGTCCTCGCCGGGCTCCGGCTCGCTCAATCTTTAGGTGTTCGTCACTTAGAGCTTTTTACGGACTCCGAGATCGTGTCTAAGCAAATTCAGGGAACTTATGTCGCCAAAGAAGAAACAATGGTCAGGTACCGCGCTCTAGCACTCAAATTCATATCAACTTTTGATACAGTTATTACCCGGAAAATCCCGCGTGCTCAAAATTCCAGGGCAGACACACTCAGCAAGTTGGCCTCCGCGGTCCAAACTAATATATCTCCGGATATCAAGGTTGAAGACCTTTCCCATCCAGCTATTCATGAGGCTACAGTCTCGGTACTGACCAACAGTGATCCGAACTGGATGATTCCGATCATTCAGTATCTCCAAGATGGGATTCTACCCACTGACAAGCTACGGGCTCGACAAGTTGTGCTCAAAGCCCCCAAATACTCCCTTCATGATGGAGTTTTATACCGACAATCGTACCTCCAACCGAATCTTCGGTGCCTCGCCCCTGCCGAGGCTACTCAAGTTCTGCGAGAGGTTCATGAGGGGGCCTGTGCAAGCCATATCGGTTCCCGGACTCTAGCAAAAAAAGTCCTCCGTTGGGGATACTATTGGCCTACCCTATTCAACGATGCTCACGACTGAGTGACTAGATGCAGCAAGTGTCAGCTACACTCCAGGGTGAAGCATTTGCCACAGACCGAGCTCACCGGAATCCAAGGAGCATGGCCGTTCATCCAATGGGGCATTGATATTGTTGGGCCTTTCCCTGTCGCTCCGGGAGGGTTGAAATTCCTGGTTGTCGCCGTAGACTACTTCACTAAGTGGGTCGAAGCCGAACCGCTTACGGCTATCACCGAACATAACATTTTAAAGTTTGTGTGGCGCAATATTGTTTGTCGCTTCGGCATCCCGAGCACTATCATTTCAGACAACGGTAAACAGTTTGCCAACGATCCATTCCGCTCATGGTGTGAAGAGTTCCACATCAAACAGATTTTCACTTCGGTGGCTCACCCTCAAGCAAACGGGCAGGTTGAGGTCACCAACCGGACCCTTCTCACGGGAATAAAAAAGCGCCTGGATAATGCCAAAGGTCTTTGGGCTGAAAACCTTCCACAAGTCTTGTGGGCTATTCGGACAACGCCGCACACCTCCACCGGGGAGACTCCTTACAGCCTTACTTACGGCTCCGAAGCCGTTATCCCCGCTGAGATCAGTGTGCCGAGTCCTCGCCTCCTCACACTAGTTCCAGATGATAATGACGAGGCTCTTCGCACAAATTTGGATGAGCTTGAGAATCGCCGGGAACAAGCGTTCGTTCACCAGGCTAAGTGCAAGCAGCGAGCTGCCCAATATTATAACCTCCGGGTCCGAGGTACTCAGTTCAATGTCGGGGACTTAGTCCTCCGACTCAACTCGGCCAGCAAAGCTGCCCCTGAGGGCAAACTACATGCTTCATGGGAAGGCCCCTACCGAGCCGTTGCCACGCACGACTCCGGCTCTTATCAACTTGAACACCTCAACGGGACCCCGATCCCCCGAAGTTGGCACGTCACAAATTTGAGACGCTTCTATCTGTGAAAGCCACACCGCAAGTACTATCTTTCCTTTGATTTCTTTTTTAGTTATTATTTCCCTTTGTACTTTTGAAGTTTGCCCCGGCACTTATTACTGAATAAAACATCTCGATTTATGCATCTCGTTGTGTTTTTCTTTACGTTACGGGGACGCCCTAACACTAACATATGATCGTTGTTAGTCTCCGGACCATCACAACTATCCCTCGATCCGTCCGAGGAGATTCACATTTAGTCTCCGGACTCGTATCACTTTCTCGTCTGATTAATCGGAGAAGTGTTTTCTCCTGCCTGATCCGTCCGGGGAGACATTACTCCTGCCTGATCCGTCCGGGGAGTAACCTACTCATACTGTGTTTCCGAACACCAACTTAAAACAGTTAACATGTTCCCTATTATGTTCCCGAACAACCGATTAAAATGATTTGTAACGAATTACTTTCATTACACCAGTTTGTACACATTACCGCAGTTATCATTTTTCGAATATTACATATCATATGGTCTTTTGCATAAAACTCCAAAATAAATAAAAAAAAAAACAACAACACATAACAACAAGGCAACAGATAAACCTACTATCTATGGCCCCCGAGCCAATATTGCGCGCTCCGGCGCTGGGACCCGCTCCCCGGTCTGTGTTGAGACCCTCGGGACCTTGAAGATCTTTGACCTCGGGCTCCGGCTCTATTACCCTCTTGGGCTCTAGCTCGGTCATCCCTTTGCGGTTCCCTTCGCCGAGGCCTTTCTCTAGGCGCTGGCCTAGGAGCTTGATCTCTGGTCCGTTCTCTGCTAGTTCGTTGTGGCGTGGACCTCGGGGTTTGAGCCCATTGCTCAGGGTCCCACTCCTCCGGGACCATCGCCTCAATCTCTTGAGTCAGCTCCTCGACTATCTTCTCGGCGACCGCCGGGGGCTCTTCAACTGTGGTCATCGGGGCTGACTCCCGAATAACTATGCCTTTGCTCTGCACGGAGGGCTTCTTCTGGCCTTTAGTCTTCTTATCCTTCCGAGGAGCTTTCTGAGTACTTCGGTCCTGACTAGTGCTCGCAATAAACTCCTCAGCAGAAGGCCTTCGCCTGATTCGGCCCTTTAGCCCTTCATACATGCTGAGCAATAGTTCCAGAACTTCTCTTTTTCTCATCAGCTCCGCGGACTCGACCGAGCTCCTCGACATCAACGCCGAGATGTCACTCTGAATTTCAACAGTCCGCTCTTCTACTTCTTCAAAAGTTAGAAGACCGAACTCGGACAAAATCCGTTCGTATTCCTTGTGGTGAACGCGGACACGGCTCATCTCGGCAGCTGTGGTTCGATACTTCATCTCGAAGTCTTTGGCCCTCTCATTGGCCTCGACCACCTTCTCCTCTACCGATGCTATGTGCTTCTTCAGTTTCGGCACTACTTGCATCTCCAGACGGTTCTTCTCTCCGCGGAACCACTCAAGTGATTTCATTAACTTCTTTATTGTCTCGTGCAGCTCCGCAGTGTTCTAGACAGTTGGTAAGAATCAAACAGAATCATTCTCAAACATATAAGAGTTGAATACAGTTCGGCAACACACAATGGATCACTTAAATGAACAGATTGCAAGGGTCCGAAAAGAGGAAATTGTATTTCACATTGCTAGAGTACAATGGTTCAATTACATCATTCCTATCATTTCTACAAATTTACAAATTTAAATTTGCGGGGATCTACTGACCTCCCGCTCAATTGCCTCTGCTTCCTCGGGCAACTCTTCTTGCTGGCCCTCAGGCACTTCGGCATTTCCCCCTTCGGCTGCTACGACGGCCCCGGTTTCAGCGGGGACTTCGGCTTCTATCGGTGGGAGGGGCTCGGTGTTTTGGGGGGCTGGGGCCAGTTCACCGCGGCTGAACGCCAAAAATTCTTCATCCTGGTCAACCACGCAGTTGGCAACTTCTGCGGCAGTCAGAAGCTGCCTCTTCCCCCCGAGCGCGTTCACCAGGGGCCATTCCGGAAGCTCCGCCAGCGCGGCATAATAGGCCTTTTCCACCTCGGCCGCCGCCTCGGGATCATATCCGAATTCTGGACGATGGATGTCCACGTCCGGATACGCCTCTTTCACCTCTTCCAACACCATGGCCCGAGTGGCTTTGTCCCCTATTGCCACAAACCTTGTCTGGAAATCAAGGAATGTGCTGGAGTGTAACAGCTTCTCGGCGAAGGCCCTCAGCAAGGCCCCCTGCCCTCCAACCACGGCTGCCTCCCTCGCCTCCATCTCTGCCCGCAGCTGCATCAGCTCGCCGCGGAGACCGTGATTCTCCGTTTCTACGCTGCGTAGACGCGCAACCTCGGACTCAACCACGGCAGCCCTCTTGCGTGCCTGGGTCAAGTCGTACGACAGCTTGTCATTTTTAGCGCGAAGCTCTCGCGCCGTCGCAGCTAGCCCTTCCTTGGCCTCTATTTCGCTCTTCAGGCCGACCTCAATTATCCCTTTGGCTAGCCGAAGAATCTTCTCGGCATCTGTGCTGTCGAACCCCAGCATACCGGGGATCACCTGCTCTCCCTGGAAAAGTTAAACACAACACGGCACACGGATTAGACCTCGGTCATACACCTCGCAAAGCGTGCTGAACGAGTTTTTGGGTGTTACCTGCGAGCTCTCCCCGGTCCGGGGCTTCTTGGATGGGGCCTGTGGCGTCCCCGTGGGCTCCGGCCTCTTCCTCGACAATACAGGAGACCCCGCTGGCGTCATCCTCTCCTCCGACCCCGACGACAGCCGCGCAGCAGTTGGCATTTTCCCCCGGGAAGGTACTTCCACGGTTTTTCCCTTCTTCTTGGCCGCTTCCGCATTGGCCGGGCTTCCCGAGGCTGGCTGCTTTCCGAAGCGTCCCACTGCATATACATTCATGGTTAGTTCTCCACAAAATGGCAGTTTAAGCAACAAGACAGAGAAATCCTACCCTCTTCGGCACCTCCATTTCCCGAATAATATGGGCTAAGCCCAGCCTTCTCCAGTTCCTCCTCGGAACAAAGGGTTTGGAAAGTCCCCACTTGCAGGAATATGTGCCTCGTTTCGGGCCCCGGATTCTCCACGGGAGCGGAATCCTGCACCTCGTCACTCCTCCACTTCGGGAGGGCTATTTTATTCCTAACAAATATGAACCTCTCCTTCCACCCCTCTACTTTGCTCGGGTTTTGAACCTTGAACCCTCCGCGGGCTCGAGGACTAAAGGAGTACCACCCCTTAGACTTCCCGAAGTTCTTAAGCTGGTAGAAAAACCTAAACAGTTCTACAGTTGGCTCTACCCCGGCCTGCTTACAGACTACCGTGAATCCTACCAACTGCCTCACCGCGTTCGGCGCTAATTGGCAGAGGGCAATGCCGTAGTATCTTAACAACTCTACGACTATGCCCCACAACGGCAACCTCAATCCTACTCTAAGGGGGTCAATATATACTGTCATAAACCCCTGCGGTGGGCAACAGGCCCTATCCTCGGGGGTAGGAATTATGTAATCAAGGTCGAAAGGAAGATAAAATGATGGGAGTTCCCTCTCAAGTTGCCCCCGCGACATCCGTAAACCTATGGAGGACACCTCAAGATTAACCGCCGGGCATTCGTAAAACGATATCGTCCTGGTATTACACTCTAAACCATCGACTCTGTCTATGGTTCTTATCGCATCCTTCTCCGGAAAGATATATGATATAGGGGGGATATCTAACGGATTATCCGAATCTCCCACTACTTTGACCGAGGCCGAAGAGGGGGCAGAAGATGAAGCAGATGAAGAGGATGACATACTTACTTGATTTGAATTCGAAAGGATGGATTTGAGAAATTTTTGATCGTTGATGAATCACAATCGCAGTGTTCCTCTTTTTCCCGCTTTCTATAACAGATGATGAAAATGGAGAAGATGAAAAGTTACTGTGCAGTTATTCCTTATATAAATGCAGAAACCGACGGCTCTGATGCAGCCTATTCAAATTCAGTGCTGAGGATTCATGCGTGCTCTTCACGCGCTTTACAGTTACCGAGGCGCGTGGGGAACAGCTGTCTTGGAACTCGCAGAGCGTGTCACTTCACGTCTCTCTCTCTCATTATGGCGCCGCCAATCACATCAGCCTCACCCTTCCTCAGGAAGATTCAAAACTCACTCCGGTGCACCCTCCATCTCGGCCAGAATATACACCCCGGTGTATCCTCCACCTCGGTCATATTACCACACTCCGGTGCTCCCTTCAATTTAGCTAGAAACACGTTGGAAGGATATGACAATTCGGTACCTCGCTATATGCTCCGTGCACTTCGGCCAAGCTCGGCGTCGCGTCCGCTGACGACCCCGCAGAGTCCCCGGAGCGCGGAAATGTTCAGTCCTCCATAAACACTTCGGCCCACCAGCGACCCCGGTCCTTCTTGCTTACAGTTCCACCCCGGTGACAACCGAAGCTCCTACCTCGCTTCGGCTGGGGGGGGGCATCTGATAGGGATAACCCGATCAGCTCGGGTCAGGCTAATACTAAAGCCCGCTGATTGGCCCAACAGGCACATGAAGGTCCACCATGCGTAGGCCCAGCAGGCCCAGGAACGCGCGTTGGCCCAGCGGGTAGTCTGTTCCGCGAATCAAGGCTAAAGATCTGTTCATAACCGCCATGCAGCGAAAAGTGGGCGTGAGGATAGGAAGTTTGTTAGGGTTCAGTTAGGGTTTAGGAAAAGCTGAGTATAAATATGAGAAAAGGACTCTGAATTAGGGTTGGAATTCCGTGTTCTAAATTACTCCGTGTAAACTCAACATTCTAGTAAAAAGAAACACCTCGGCGATTGCCGTTTTTTCCCCGTGGACGTAGATCTCCGGATCGAACCACGTAAATTCTGTGTTTTTATATTTTGTTCTTGTTAATTACTGTTGGATTGGGTGATTACCGGATCGTGCATTATCACACCTTATTGTTCAAAACTCTCATCATGTTTGCCTGTAACATGATTTACGGGATGAAGGACCTACAAAATCTGACCAATTCCAATTACAACTCCCTCAAAATAGAATTGAGGCGTATGTTCAAAAATATTTAAACAATGATCGAATCATTGCCCTCATACTAGTTTGAATTAAAAAAATCAACCATCACACACAAATTTAATGAACTCAAGTGCTAAAAAATTATCAAAACTGCTCAACAACCTAATTTTTCTAAAATATAAGCAATATTAGCCTTCATTTTCAATCAAAATCACAATAAATTTATGCACACACATCATCGATCGAACTATTCATCAGAGCAACAAGAAAGGAAGTGCACAATTTTACATCAAATTAACAATTTAATAATGAAACGGTTCCACATAACATGCTTGACGAAATGCCAAAATGAAGATTTCAAATTCAAATTGCATCAAATCAAATTGTATGTGCTCCTCATGTTTAAAAGACGACCATTATGCACAAATATTTCAATTTCATCCACAAATAAGCAATGAATTCTTAGTTATACACATTCGTACACAAAAACCCCTATTTTACCAAAAACCTTCAATAAATTCAAAATTAAAAGAAAATTAAGAACATAGCTTGAAGATTGGAGAGGGAGGGATGTGTTTGCTTCGCCTTCAATTGAACCCCAAGTGTGTGTGAAATTTATGTGTGTTTAGGGTATTTTGGAAGAGGTTTTATGCGAAGGGTTGAAAGATTAAACCTGTTCTATTTTCGTTAAACCTATTCTGTATTAATGGGCACATGGCCCGTGCACGTTCCTTAAGAGGTGCATGGGCAGGCCACGCTTGGCCTTTTCACTGATTTTTCACCCATTTTGTGCACGGCCCGTGCAACACCCTTGAGAGGTTCGGGGGCAGGCCGTGCACGACTTTGGCTACTGAAATTTTGCTTATTTCGTGCATGGCCCATGCACAGATGTGAACTATTCATGGACAAACCTATTTTTAAGTGGATTTTTAAGGTCCTTCACCCTACTTTTGCACTCTTTCGCCCTTTCTTGCACTCACCTACGAATTTAAACAACAAACACATGAAAATGCAACACTAAAAACATAAACTTAACTACAAAAACCAGTTTTAACATAAAGTAACCACAAGATTGCCTCCCGATAAACGCTAAGTTTAATGTCTTTAGTCAGAAGACTAATTTTCTAATTAACCAAAATCATGACAAGATGGGGCAACAAACCATTAAATCTTAGCACTGTAGTTCCAATTCGGTCATTTATCACATCACTTGTCTTATTGTATATCTAGAGTTTCCATTACAAAGTATTCATTCTTACCACTCACCTTATGTTTTCCTTTCCTAGGAGACCGTAACTTTTCGTTGTTGATACAAAAAGTTAACTCCCCTATTTTGACATCTATCAATGTTTGACTAGTGGCAAAACATAGATGCCTCAAAATGAGTGGTGCAGAACCTTTACCACTAACATTAATGATCATGAAATCACTAAGCAATTCAAATTTGTCAACCTTCAACACAACAACTTCCACTACCCCGTATGGATATAACAACGAACCATCCAAGGTCACATAACACATATCTAAATTAAAACCATTAATAGAACATGGCATTGAGAAACTCCTTGGGTTAGTTAACTTCGGGGGCTTCTTGGGGTTAAAAAGTCGCTTTCTCCTTCTTGCGAGAATTTATTTTTATTTCCACACTCGCCTTCCTCTTAATATGTGAGTCTTCATCTCTTTTCAAGAAATCACCCTCTTTTTCCTTTGTTCCAACCAACTCTTTGTCCTTTTAGGATAAGCTTAATTTCCTTCATCACCCATCATCTTCTTTTGACAATTTCAACCTTCTTTCGCTCCATCATATTTTCATTTTTCTCGAGTTCCTCCTTGAGGAATTTTAACACATTTGGTATCCCCTGTATAGAATCAGCAAAAGCAACTCCAAGCACAATTTTTTTGAATTTTTCAGTGCACTTTGCAAATTGCTGATTGATTTTTTTTCTATGAAATACTGAAGGAAAAGGTAAAGGAGGAATGTATTTGCGAATTTCAAGATTAGGAGTCGATTTAGGCTTCTCAGTCCCTATTTTATGCAAATCCTCATCAGTCGACTCAATGGCTTTAATTTCCTTTATTCACTCTTCTTCGAACTTGTAGCCTTCATCCACTCTTGAACTCGACACTCCAACATTGGTTTCACTATAAGTGAACATGACATTGCATTGCTCCATCGGGTTCTTTATAGTTTCACTTGGGAACTGTGCTTTACTGTGTTAAGATCCAATAGCTTGAGCCAATTATTCACTTGAGTTTGTAGACTCTTAATGTCGGGCCCATTGCTCACTATACTCTTGTCCACTTTAACTTGGAATTTCAAGAAATTTTTTTCCGCTTAAGTAATCTTCGCAACCGTCTTTTAAATGAACGAGGATAGGAGGTCCTTAATGCTCGACTTCTTCTCTCATTAATCATCCCATTGGTGACCGAGAATCCCAGAGGAGGTTGGATTGAATTGTTCTGATTGGCATAAGAGAAATTTTGATGACTCCTCAAGTTCGGTTGATATTGATTCAATTGGTGTTGGATGGAATGGTAATTTATGACTTAAACTTGAGCTAGGTGTGGAGTCGAATATTGGTTCATTCTAGGATTTTTTAAGTTCCTTTCATTTAAGAAATTGACCTCTTTGACACCCTTTTGCGCAACAATCACTTGAGCACTTTGCTCGGCTTGGATGGTGTTGGCGGCTTGTGAAAGACTCTCAAATTGCTTGGACAAGGTGGCTATTTGGGCTAATAAGGAAAGAACTAGCTTCCATTTTGACCACATTGCCAACAACTCGAGGTGTATTCCTCTCGTTGGCAATTGATATGAATTGGTGGCCATATCCTCGATGATTTTCATTGCATCACGAGTCGTCCTTGAGAATAGAGAACAACCCGCTACCACTTCAATGATCACCCTAGTTAGCCAGAACAACCCATCATAGAAATAACAAATTTGTTCCCTCTTTTGGAAACCATGTTGTGGGCACTTTCTTAAGTGTTTAAATCTCTCCCATGCCTCCCACAATGGTTTCGAGTCGAGTTGTTGGAACTCCATGATCTCACTCTTCAGCCGAATGGTCTTGCTCGGGGGAAAGTATTTCAGTAGGAACCTCTTATACAACTCTTCCTATGTTTCAATGTTTTTGGAAGCAATGGAGATATACCATTGCTTGGTTCAGTCTCTAAGAGAGAATGAGAAGATCTTAAGCTTGATGTGGTGATGTGGTACATGGTTGATCCTAATCATCCTACAAACCTCAAAAAATTGAGACAAATGCAAATTTAGGTCTTCAGTTGCACTTCTCCCAAACTAATTTTGTTACACTATGGATATCAACACCGACTTTAATTCAAAACTAATTGCATTGATCGGTTCCCAAACAACTCCTCCATAATTTTGGTTGCCAATAGTTCTTAAGAAATCTTGGATAGAGGATTGATCGCCTTGAGTTATCCACTTCTTGTTGTTGCCTTTGCATCATTTCCAACATTTATCAGAATAAAATTGCTTGATCAGGGGAGAAGTTGAGGCAATTTTCCTTCGACTACGTTCTTCGCTCTATGTTTTTTGGCTCCTTCATCCACAACTTTCTCTTGGTGTCTTGTCCCTTGATTACGATGACAAGTGAGTTAAATTTCCAGATCGAAGTGGATCAAACCTTGTAGCCCTTTGGATCAAAGTTGCATCAATCACCTAAATCAGTCAATCAAGAGAAAACACAACTCTTAAGCTCAACAAAAAACAAAATAAACAAGTAAATAACAATAAAATAATCTAGATTATCACTATATAACTATCACAATAACACCTAGATATCGTCACTGAAATCCTCGAAAACAATGCAAAAAACTAGTTACATTGTAAAATTTGTTGATCAACTTTAGCAGCATTCGAAAGTGTATGAGACTACTGCAGTAATTGGGCAAGCACAAGGTCGATCCCACGGGGGGGCCAACAAGCGATATCCATTGTAATACTATAATAGTCATTTGACAAACTATCTAGACGATAAAAATTGAGCTTTGGTGTTTTAAAAAGCTAAAATAGGCAAACAAGATATACATAGCTCCCAAAATGACCCAAGGATCAATCCCCCCATGATTATCTCACACCTCTTGGATATTATCAATCAATCATGCTAATGAACGTGATCACGATTAAATCTCTCCCCTCGGTTTTAAATTAACACACAATAAATTGCTAAACAATGGGTCAAATCATTTATCAAGCAATAAAAATCATTAATTAGCTAATAACATAGCACGAGATGTAATTAATTGGATAAAAATTACTAATCACCCAAAATCTACTTTCTAACTCTAGATTAAGGAAATTTGGCCAAATATAATCATGATATTTGATAAACCCAAATACATAGACATAACCATGTTCGTACGAATGACCGCACTGTCGGGTACAGTCAAATAAGATATTTATTAACCTAACTCTTCCTAACAGTAGCTAGAGCAAGTCAGGGTCGAACCCACAGAGAACAGGAATTAATCAAATAATTGTATTAACCAATTTTATATAAGTAGCTATAATAATATGAATATAATATGGGGGGAGTTTTGATTAGATTTAATTAACTAGTGCAAATAACAAGTAAACTAAAGATGAATTAACTAGTGAATAAAAAGTATTCCCGCCTTTAACCAAGTATCCCCCTAGCCTGAATATCCATGTAACTAATGCAACTACTTAACTAATTAGTTCTGAGACCCCTACTCCAAGAATTAACAGGTACGCTTAGCTAACCCTTGTTTCCCCTTAAGTATAATTAATCCTAAGAACTTAGTAATTAATCCTATCCAATTAAGTAGTCCTAGGAGACGCTCGCTAGAACAATATTAATAAGACGCATAGGGAACTAAGGCAACGGAGTAGGTACGGTGTTGTACTCACGAACGCAGTACAAGTGACCGCGACTTTGTGTTATCCTAGCGAGTAACCACTTTTTGCTACTGTTGGGCACAAACGCATAACAATTACGATTATGAATTTATGACCTAGCGACAGCTATATGCCTATTACTAGGGTGATCAGTCCACGTAACAAACATATAAAATATAGAGTAATCCAATAACACAAGTAATCTCAGAACATAATTAAATTAAGCAATTACTGAATTAATTACATAAATCAAAGTCTAGGGTTCAACATAGTCAAAGACGGGAAAATAAACGCTTAGCCGATCATAGCGATCGCTAAGAACGAACTATAAAAAGAAAACATTAAAACTATAAACTATAAAACCCGAGTTGTTGAATCTTGAGTCTTCTGGTTCTTCAGAATTTCCAAGTCCGTGCTCTCGAATCAATGTCAAAGTGTTCTCCCTTGATGTCTAGAGCCTTGAGATATATATAGGAGTACATCTCTAGGATAAAGAGGGATAAAACCTAATTGGAATAGGAAAATAAGTCTAAAATTCGTTTTTGAGCTTGTGGGCCAAGTAATGGACCTACACTACATTCCTTTCCCAACTTCAAAGCTATTTTTTAGGGTCTTATGGTTATTTTTAGGTTTTTCTTCTTTCACGCAAAGTTGTAGGTCTTCGAATGAGCTTTCCAACGCCACCAATTGAACCTCAATCGGAGTTGTAGATCTCAAGATATCGCCAAAATATTAAAGGTGTGTCAATATATTTCGGCCGAGAATGACTGTCTCGGCCGAGACTCTTCTACAGCCAGAAATCCGAATTCTCTGACCTTCTAGCTCGGCCGAGACTCACTAGCTTGGCCGAGCTCAGTTTCTTGCAGCTTTTGGGGTCATTTTTCTTGGTTTTTGACTTGTCGGACTTGTTCTCAACATCCATTCTTAGTCGAGTTCGACTTTTTGGTCTAAATTCACCCAAATAACTTCAAAACAAGTCACAAACATCAAATTGTCCAATAATACAAATACGAGCAATACACGGTCAATTACGCATGCAAATGCCACTAAATAGACACTTAACTCGACCTATTATGCACGCATAAATACGTGTACCAACGAACAAAAATAAAAATGGAAATATAAAACCTAATTGTATTGATCTTGATCTTAAAACATTAAAAATGATCTAGAATGCAAAAAAATTGAATGCTTAAGGGTTTTAAACACATTCAGGGGCTTTTTTAAGATATAGGTCAAAATGGGAAGGTTTTAAGCCAAACCCATGCTTAATCCACCTAATCCTCGCACATGTCGTGGACGGTTGCATTACCATGCACATCCAGCCGTGTGAGGCCTATTCTCCGAGATTTTTTATGAATATATATATGCGCCATGCACATTTAGGCAGTGATGCACGGTCGAGCCGTGCGTGCTAAAAGTTGCACTTGTAGTCCAACTTCAAAGCTAATTTTCAAGGTCTTCGTGTCCGAAATTGGCTTTGATTATTGCTGACAAAGTTATAGCCCTTTGAGTTGGCTTTCCAATGCCACTGATTTCACCTAATTTGAACATTTATATATTAAGATATGAGCAAAATATGAAAGGTGTGTCAGATTGGAGTTCTGCATTTTCACCTCTTTCTCGGCCCTTTTTTACTTCCTTCCTTCCGTCGTACTATTGTTCTATTTTACCTACAAAAATTCAGGAAAGCCTAATTTTTTGAAGAGAGAACGAAAATACTAAATATATGACAAAACGGGCGCTTAGAATATACAAATACATGATACAAATATTTGTCTTAGCATGTTTTTAAGGTGAAAACCCCGTTTGTCAACATGTTCCTGACTCATCTCATAATTTTCTTTCTTGTGAAGCTCTCGAGTATGATGGTTTGGATGGAAAATGAGGGAAGAGAGTTATGAAAATTTTGAAAAATTACCTTCTTGTTATCAAAGCTGAAAAGAGAAAAAACTTGTATGTTTGTCGTGCTAAACGTGTTCTAATATATTTGAACTTTGTGAAAGATGATAAGTATGTGTTATGGGTTATGGCATTAGGTCATATTAGTAACAAGGGTCTTGACATTTTTCATAAAGAGGGTCACTTAATTGATGTTTTTCTAGAAATTTTGGGTTTGTTTGTTGGAGCACAAATTTGATGTTTTTGATAAGTTTACAAACTGGAGAAATTTGGTTGAAAATCAAACGAGAAAGAAATAAGAACCATTAGAACTGATAATGGACTTGAGTTTTGTAATAAGCAATTTGATCAAGTATGTGTTTCCTATAGTGTTAAGCGTCATAAAATTGTGCCTTATACGCTTCAGCAAAATGGGGTTGTTGAACGCATGAATAAAACACTCTTAGAGAAGCTGAGATGTTTGTTATCCTCATTTGGGCCCTCTAAGAAGTTTTGGGGTGAAGTTGCATTTGTTGCTGCTTATTTAATAAATAGGTCCCTATATGTTCCCTTTGGAGGAAATTGTCTGAGTTTGTGTTTTCGAGAAAATTGCCTAATTTGTCTAATTTGAAAGTATATGGTTGTGTTACTTATGTGCATAAAAAGGTGATAAACTTGACTCTAGATCTAAGAAATGTGTTTTCTTGGGATATCCTAAAGGGGTTAAGGGTTATAGATTGTGGGATCAAAAGGGAAAGAAACCATTCTTCCTTTCGATCCGGAAATTGAAGCGACAGCTCGCAGACACCGAACGAGAAGAAACTTCACAGCTGAGATGGAGAACCCACCACAGCAACCGAATAATGAAGCATTAAAAAGAGTGCTAACAGCCTTAGCACGATTGGACGATCGCGTCACTACTATACAGCAGCAGATACCTGTACAGCAGCAACAGTTGCCACAACAGCACGGACAGATTCCAATAGAGCCAGATGCGGGAGAAGAAGATAATACACCTATTAGTGACTGTTTAAGGCCGAATCCTAATCAACAGTCAGGAGGAGTACAACTTCCGCCTCTGAATGCAAATAGTTTCGAGCTGAAGCCTGCACTGATCAACATAGTGCAGCAGAACCAGTATGGAGGAAGTGCAATGGAGGATCCGAATGCTCACCTAATAAAGTTCCGAAGATTGGCGGACACAATCAAAATTAACCATGAAAATTTGAAGAGTGAGGTTGAGTGATTGTATTGAGGGGTAGTCGGGTTAGACGTAACTTGATTAGTCCAATGAATAGTCACTTATATCCAAATGTATCCCACCTTACCTTAAGCCCACATTACAACCAAAATAAAGACCTTTTTTATCTTTTATCACACATATCAAGTACGAGGTCTAGTGTAGACGATTGGCAAGCATATGGTAGGCTTTGCATGTAATTCAGTATGAGTGAAAATTATTTTAGCCTAAACACTTGAGAGATGAGTGAAACACTTACCCGGTGAGGGTTGAATAATTCGAAAGTTTAAAGTCTCGAGATTAGTTGATTTACGCGTGATCACATATGCTCAAGTGAATTGTGTTGCCTAGTTGCTTTAAGAAAAATCAGACTGAAACTGAATTCATCGTCTAATCGCCCTAAACAAAAATGCATAATCACTTGTCTTCTTTGTGTCTTTTTGTATGATGTTCGGGACGAACAACTGCCACGCTCTTATCGTGAGGGGAAGGAAACGGAGTTCATGTAGTTGAAGCAAGGGACTATGACTGTAATGGAATATGAGAGGAAGTTCACACAGCTCTCCCGCTATGCCGTTCACATGGTCGATTCAGATGGAAAAAAGTCTCGTCGTTTCGAAAGGGGACTACGTCCCGAGATCGGATACATTCTAGCTGGACAAGGGGCTATGACTTATGGTGAAGTGGTCGAACGAGCTCATGAGATTGCTACCAGATTGAGGTTGGACGATGCACTTAAGAAGCCAGTAGGAACCACAAGCAAAAAGAGATGGGCAAATCAGGTGCCGGTTCAAAACAAGCAAGCTAGGACCGGGGGCAATCGTGGACCTAATACATTCAAGGATATACCTGCTTGCCCTAAGTGTGGGAAACACCATGGTGGAGAGTGTCTCTATGGATCTGGAAGATGTTTTCATTGTCACCAGCCGGGCCACACCGTTAACAATTGTCCAAACCCAGGGAACAGAGACAATGACAAAGGAAAGGCCAAGGTAGGACAACCCATTGGCGGCAGAGCTCGTGCTTATGCTTTGACCATAGAAGAAGAAGCTGAGGACCCAGGAACCATGAAAGGTATGCTAACTGTATACAATATACCTGCTCTCTCACTTTTTGATACTGGTGCCACACATTCTTTTATTTCTGCCCGGATGTGTGAAAGGCTGAGAGGCAATAACCTCAAAGTAGTTAATGATGATCTAGAAGTTAGTATACCTTCTGATAAAGTTATTAGAACGAACTAGTTGTGTAAGGATGTAGTAATTGGTATTGGGGATAGGGTCTTGAACGCCGATCTGCATGTCATTAACATGATGGACTTCGATATAATTTTGGGAATGGACTGGCTTCAAACACATCATGCGACGATCAAGTGTCGGGAAAATGAGGTGTTGTTCCAAAAACCCGAAGGGGAAGAGTTTACCTTCATTGGTTCAAAGGTGGGGTCTAGTTCCTGCGTTATATCAGCAGCGAAGGCAACCCAATTGCTAAAAAAGAAAGGCGTGCAGGCTTTCTTGGTGAACGTAATGGAAACCAAGAAAGAAATGCCAACAGTTGAGGATGTGCCAATAGTAAGGGAATACAGTGATGTTTTCCCAGAAGACTTGCCCGATTTACCACCAACCCAACAAGTGGAGTTCACGTTAGACCTACTTCCAGGAGTAGCACCTGTGTCAAAGGCGCCCTACAGAATGGCACCAAAGGAACTGCAGGAACTAAAGGTTCAACTACAAGAGTTACTGGATAAAGGATTTATCCGACCAAGTGTGTCACCTTGGGGAGCTCCGGTATTGTTCGTTAAGAAGAAGGATGGGACCTTTCGAATGTGCATTGACTACCGGGAATTGAACAAACTCACGATTAAGAACAAATATCCGCTTCCCCGGATTGAGGATCTTTTCGATCAATTAAAGGGAGCCAGCGTGTTCTCTAAGATTGACCTTAGATCGGGTTATCATCAAGTGAGGATTAAGGAAGGAGATATACCTAAGACGGCGTTTAGAACACGTTATGGACATTATGAGTTCGTGGTTATGCCTTTTGGACTCAGCAATGCACCGGAAATATTTATGGATCTCATGAATTGAGTTTTCCATCCTTATCTAGACAAGTTTGTGATTGTCTTCATCGATGACATTCTGGTCTTCTCACGAGATAGGACTCAACATGAGGAACATTTAAGGGTCACCTTAGAAACCCTTCGCAAGGAGAGACTTTATGCCAAATTCAAGAAGTGTGAATTTTGGTTGGACAAGGTAGTCTTTCTTGGACATATAATCTCAGCCAAAGGAATTGAAGTGGACCCAGCTAAAGTAGAGGCAGTCAGTAACTGGAAGACGCCGACCAATGTGAATGAAGTTCGTAGTTTTCTTGGTTTAGCAGGGTACTACAGAAGATTCATCGAAGGTTTTGCGAAGATTGCAGTACCCCTAACATGTCTAACCCAGAAAGGTGTTAGTTTTCAATGGACGGATAGGTGTGAGAAAAGTTTCCAGGAGCTGAAGAAGAGGTTGATTACTGCACCAATCCTGACTATACCCGATGGAAGTGAGGGATTCGTTATCTACAACGATGCATCTAAACTTGGTCTTGGTTGCGTCTTGATGCAAAATGGAAAGGTAGTAGCCTACGTCTCCAGACAATTAAAGAAACATGAGGAAAACTATCCAACCCATGACTTAGAACTTGCTGCTGTTGTTCATGCTTTGAAGATTTGGCGACACTACCTCTATGGTGGGAGATGCGAGATATACACGGACCACAAGAGCCTCAAGTACCTATTTGAACAGAAAGAGTTGAATATGAGGCAAAGGAGATGGTTGGAATTAGTTAAGGACTACGACTGCACCATCCTCTATCATCCAGGGAAAGCTAATGTGGTTGCTGATGCTTTGAGCCGTAAAGGAGGAGGAAGCATAACTTGTATGTTGACTAGTCAAGAACGACTGGTTGAAGAGTTCAATAAGATGAAGCTGGAAGTTGTAGTGCCACCAGCTAGGACTAGCGCTGTCATAGCAGCCTTCGTTGCAAAGCCCACACTTCGAGAGAAGATAGTCGAAGCTCAGTGTAGAGATGAATTTCTGGAGAAGCTGAGGAGAAGAGCCACGGATGGTACCATCAAGGGATTTACCATAGCTGCCGACGGTGCTTTACTATTTTGCAGTAGAATATGTGTGCCAAAGGATGAGGATATCTGCAGAGAGATTCTAGAAGAAACGCATAGTACTCCATATGCTGCTCACCCGGGAATCAATAAGATGTACCAAGATTTAAGGAAAGTCTTCTGGTGGAGGAGTATGAAGAGGAGTATAGTCTTGTTCGTCCAAAGATGCTTAACTTGCCAACAGATTAAGGCCGAACACCAACGACCAACTGGTCTCCTACAACCGCTGGAGATACCAGAATGGAAGTGGGAACACATCACAATGGATTTTGTCGTTGGATTACCAAGATCGAAACGTGGAAACGACACAATTTGGGTGGTTGTGGACCATTTGACCAAGTCAGCCCACTTCTTGCCAATCAAGATGACATTTAGCTCGGATAAACTAGCGTAGATATATCTGGAAGAAGTAGTAAAACTCCATGGGGTCCCTGTATCCATCGTCTCCGATCGAGATCCAAGGTTCGCTTCTCAATTTTGGCGAAGCCTGCAGAAGGCCATGGGAACTAATCTCAACTTTAGCACTGCTTTCCACCCACAATCAGATGGACAGACTGAGAGGACAATTCAAATACTGGAGGATATGCTAAGAGCATGTGTTTTGGATTTTGGAGGAAAGTGGGGGAATATCTACCCTTAGTCGAATTCGCCTATAATAATAGTTTTCAAGCCACCATAGGAATGGCACCCTATGAAGCACTTTACGGGAGAAAGTGTAGATCGCCTTTGTACTGGGATGAGGTTGGAGAAAGAAAGATTCTAGGCCCCGAGATAATTGAAAGAACAATTAAGGCCATTGAGAAGATCAGAGTGAGGATCAAGATGGCTCAGGATAGACAGAAATCCTATGCAGACCGAAGACGGAAGAAGTTGGAATTTGCAGTTGGGGATAAAGTCTTTCTCAAGGTAGCACCCACAAGAGGAGTTGTGCGTTTTGGCAAGAAAGGGAAGCTACAACCGAGATTTATTGGACCCTATGAGATCTTGGAACGTGTGGGAGAGGTGGCATATCGCCTTGCACTGCCACCCGATCTCTCCAGTGTACATAATGTTTTCCATGTTTCCATGCTGAGGAAGTATGTATTTGACCCGAAACACGTGATTCGCCATGAAGGGCTAGAATTTGAGAATGATTTGTCCTACGAGGAAAGGCCGATTGCTATACTCGATCGAAAGATCAATAAGCCACGAAACCGGGAGATTCCCCTAGTAAAGGTCCAATGGAGTCGCCATGGCAAAGAAGAGGCCACTTGGGAGCTCGAGAGTGAGATTTTGGCCCTATACCCAGACTTGCCAAGATTAGGTAACTTCAAAATTTCGAGGACGAAATATTTTTAGAGGGGGAGGGTGTAACGACCCGAATTTTCTAGTTGCATTATTTTATTTGAATATATATTAGTTGCATTATTTTTGTGCGCATTATACTTGTTGTGATTATTTTCTTACACGTGCATAATTATTGATCCTTGTAAGTAATGGTATGAATAATATTTTTTAACGGATCGGGATACGGAATTTTAATTAGACAACACTTAGACGCTATATTACCCAATGATAAGAGAAGTCTACATTTTATGGCAAGTCCTCTCCATAGGATTATTTCCCAAAACTAATGTCTAAATTCCATGGTTTTATGCCCACAATATTTCCTAAAACCAATGTCTAAATTCCATGGTTTTATGCCCACAATATTTTCTAAAACCAATGGCTAAATTCCATGGTTTATGCCCACAATATTTCCCAAACCAATGGCTAAATTCCATGGGTTTTATACCCACATTATTGCTCAAAACTAGCAGCCGATACCACGGTTTCATTCCCACGGTTTTGTGCTTGATAGGTCTATAAATAGAGGTGTGAGGAAGTCTTCATTCCATCACCTCCTCCCACCAAAACATAGCTTGAAGTCTTCCTTTCTTCTCCCACAAAGCATAGCTGGTGAGTCTTCTTTCTTTCCATCTCAAATGTTTCATCCCCAGCCACCGAAATACGGCGAAGTCGCCGGAAAACTGACCCGACGGCTTTTTAGACTCGTCGGATCAGCTACTGCCCCATTTTTATTTTCGTCCCTTTATCAAAACCCATATTTTATTATATAATATGATAGTGCTTGGCGAGAGGATTCCGGAACAGTTTTCGGAATTTCAATCCGAGCTCTAGAACTCCGGTTATGACCGGTCAAAGTTTAGGCGAAACCTATATAATCGAACCACCTTCAAAGAGTCATAGCTTGTTGTTCCAAACTCCGATTCTATTGTGGTTGGTCATTCTGGAAAGCTCTTGACGAGAACTTTCCATAGCCGTGTCTTAATTATAATTTCGACGACCGAGTCATCGGTAAAGTTTGGTCAAAATTGCTGCAGAAATTCTTGTACCATTTTATAAAAAAAAAATAAAAATAAATTAGATATTCTTTAAGGGCTAAAATGCAATTTTTGATTTCAATTTCTATCAGCCTTTTTTTTGAAAGTCAACAAATCCATGTATTTACGAAAATGCCACTTCCCTTTTTATACAAATTTGCCACTATTTTTCTAGAAATTACAAAATGGTCCCTCAACTTTTATAAAATTACAAATTTTGCTCCAATTCTTCAATTTATGTTTAAAGCCTAGTATCCACCTATGCTAAGATAAGTATTCTATATTGTAGGACTAAAAGAAGTTGAAGTAGAAGAGGACCTCTGTCTAGAGAAGGACTATACAACCAACTAGTCGTACACACTTCTAGGTGGGGTAACTCTATGTGGCTATTTTATGTTGTCTACTTGTTTTTCATGCAAATTATTGTTATAATGGTTTTTACATGAATGTTGCTTACGCCTATGTTTATGTGACGAGTATGTGAAATTTATGTGAAACTTGTGTGAAATTTATGTGAAGTCATGGGTAAGTCATATTATGTGTATTGTATACGGGTAATGCCGTACTAGTTATGTTAGGACTGCGGGTAACACCGTACAAATCCTTGGGTCGCTCCCGAATATGCTATGTTTTTCAAAAATCTTACGGATAAAACCGTACATGCTACGCTTTTCAAAACCTTTACGCGTAAAACCGTACATGCTATGCTTTTCAAAAACTTTACGGGTAAAACCGTACACGTTATGCTTTTCAAAAACCTTACGGGTAAAATCGTACAGGCTATACTTTTCAAAAACCTTACGGGTAAAATCGTACAGGCTATACTTTTCAAAAACCTTGCGGGTAAAACCATACATGCTATGCATTTCAAAAACCTTACGGGTAAAACCGTACACGTTATGCTTCTCAAAAACCTTACGGGTAAAACCGGACACGTTATGCTTTTCAAAAACCTTACGGGTAAAACCGTACACGCTATGCTTTTCAAAAATCTTGCGGGTAAAACCGTACATGCTATGCTTTTCAAAAAACACCTTACGGGTAAAACCGTACATGCTATGCTTTACGGGTAAAACCGTACACGATTATGCTTACAGGTAAAACCGTATATGATTATGCTTACGGGTAAAACCGTATATGATTATGCTCTACTGGTAACACCGTACATGTTATGGATCGAAAGATCACCCTCGGGTCGCTCCCGAATATGCTATGCTGCTCGAGCGAGGCAACACGTGCCCCACCTATGTGCTCCTATGTGTATCTATATAGTATGTATTTATGTGTATATTTATTTTAATTTAGAGTCCATCATGTTTTCGGGTGTGTTTTATGTGTTGATGGTATATGCATTGTTTATGTAACTGTCCATCATTGCAATTCTTTGTATGACATCTAAGTGGGCAACCGAGTGAACCCACGGAGTGTTTTTCTCGAACACTCACCCCCTCCTTTCAGGTACTAACGTGGAAGAGGAATGAAGATGGATGTGGGCCCTCGTCCGAAGTGAAAGTTACTGATAATTGATAAAGAACTTTATTAAACTCTATTTTGTGGGTCATGTAAGCAAACTGTGAAGATTTTGTTACGCACTTCCGCTTTAAACTTTGTTAAACTACTTTTTCAAACTATGCGACCTCTATTTAAAAGTTATGTTGAACTATCTTGAAGTAATTATGAACTTCCGCTTGTTTTAAGATTGCGTCAATGTGACTTACAAACATCTTTTGAGTATTTATTATTTCGAGCAAGAAAAATAATTTTTCATCAATTAAAGTTCAACGATTTTTTTATAGATCTTAGTGATGTTGCCCATTTTTCTAATAAATATAAGTTTCTTTGAGATGGGGACGTCACAAATCTAGCACAATAACGCATAAGCATTGAAAGATAATCAAATAGCATAACAACGTTTCAAGGCAATCAATTGTTTAATCATCACTGTAAAAATCACATGATAGTACAACTAGGGTTCGACTCAACTAAGGACCGAAATAACCTACTAGCCGCTCATGGCGGTGACAAAAGATAAATTAAATTGAAAGTGCATAATTTATATAACTAAGGAATGAAAAACCCGAATACTGTCGATCTGGATTGCTCGTCTCCTTCAGTCTCCTCTCAATCTTGCTCTCTCATAATGTAAAAAGTGTTTTATTTTCGAGCATAAGAGTCCCTTTTTATAGAAGAAGTCAAATTGGGTTGATTTTGGGCTCAAAATCGGAAGTCTTGTGGAGGATTAAATAGCCGTCTTATTGAGCCGCGACCGTACAGATGGGCCGTGCCCGCGCCCGCGCCCGCTTCTCATCCAACATCACGCCACGGCCGCCCCACTTCTCCAGCATTTGTGACTTGTTTTCTTTAGTTTGACCGCGGCCGCGCACTTAAGTCGCGGTCGCGGTGCTCTATTCCATGTTTTCTTGCTTTTTTTCTCCATTTGACGTTTCGGACTTCATTCCTTCGTTGAACATTCGGCCGAGTATAAATACTTAGTCTTAAATTGCCTATTTAGCTCAAAACGAAACCACAACCGTCAAATGATCCAAAGACATAAAAACAAGCTAAACACGATCACTTATACACGCAAACATTACAAATCGTCACTTTAACAGACTTAAAGTGCATAAATAAACGCGTGTACCAATAGACAAATCTAAGTATTCGTTTTATCGGGCTAAAATTTTCTATTTAGACTCTTAAATTTGAAAGAAATTTTATACCAAGTAGGTGGCTCATTTTGGGAAGGCTAGAAAATAAACTCTCATATATTATACTCTAAATTTAATATTTGATTAAGTTACATTTAAAAATAAAGTTTTAGAAAATCTAAAAGGGACGGCGCGTCTCTAAATCTGTCCATAAGTTTCAACAATATATAAAACTAAAAAGTACTAATGATATTGATAATATTAATAAATTGATTCAATTATTAAAAAAAAAAAAAAGATAATCAAGATTTAGTGTTTCTAAACATTTCATTCTATTTTTAGAAATTTTTATCTCTATTATGTACACTTAAGAGTACATCGATTGATTATTATCAAATCATACTCAAGTCAAACAATAAAATTATTTATTTTATTTAATTACATTGTATTAAAATCAACTAAAATACACTTATATAATTGCACATTTCGACCGCGCCCCCTTGGCCCCCCATGTAGGTCCGTCAATGTTTCTATACATTTGTATTTTCTTGGTGAACTCACATATGTATCGGCAATGACAAGTCCTTCGATTCCCCACGTTCCTTAGTACACCATCTTGAGCCAAATGTGGAGATTGGTAATATAATGTTGGTTTAATTTGTGGTCACTCATATTATACTCTCCTAATGACCCACAAGATCATCACATAATCCTAGTCCTACACTTATTGTGTGCGTATCTTAAAGTAGAGACGAAAAAAGAGAAATAGACTAGATAGGCAAGAATAGACTTGTGCTACATTTTGTTATTGACGTCCAATAGAGAAAATGAACTTTGTGTTTAATTATTTTCTTCTTCTTTCTTGTGGCTTCGAGAGACTTGTGATTTGGTGTACTTTTGTAATTTTAGTGGTGTCAATAATAAGAGTGAATGTTTCGACTCAAAATATCCTGAACTAACGTCGACAACAAGGCCGACCAACACCTACAATAACTAAAAATTTTAGGTGTACTGGTGCCTATGGCCATCATAGAATTCTTCTATATAATATGTAGAAATACAATGAGAAAGCAGAAGATTCCCACGTTTTTTTAATTGCTGGATGGAGCCACGGTAGTTGTAAATTGTCAAACATCATGTTGAATAGTTGATCGCTACTGGCCACGTAATTGAAATAATATATTTACTTCTTTATGCATTTGCAGAAAGAGAGGTTCGTTTGACTTGGAATATAATTGCTGCATCATCAACCAATTATTGAAGCACGGTTAATTATTGATCAACAACTTGTACATTTTATATTCAGATAATTAATTAGTGATATAAAAAAATTGTACTTTTACTTGGGAGTTATCAAAGAAGTCATTAACTTCAAATTTGGCTCCTTTCTAAAATAAGGACCTGCTTGACTGCAGATTAGAGATAGGTGATAAAAATTAAAGGGGATTTATTTTCATTTATTATGTTTGGTACATAATAATGAACAAGCTACTCATTATCTTATTTTTTAATATTTCCTCTCACATGATTTCATAGTATAATTAATCCATCATTTATTCTCATTATTATTGTCATTTCTAAGTTTATACTAACTTATCTGTAAGAAATTTTTGAAGGTGAGAATTTAAAGCTCATACCCATTACAGATAGAGCTAGCAATCGGGAGGTTCGGACGGGCCGGACCCGATTTATTTTAGGGCTAGAAATTTTAGGCCCAGCCCGGCGGACCTCGGGCTATCGGGCCAAAAAAGTTCACCAATGAGTTTTTTCTTTTTTCTTTTTTGTTACTCTAACCATGAAACAAAATTATATATTGAGGCGAACTTCAATTTATTAATTCTCTTAAGAAAAAGCTTGATGAAAAGATAATATGTTACTATCCGTAGCAATATGGAATCATATTCTATGGGGATGTTCCAAACCCTAAATATAATAATAATAATAATAATAATAATAATAATAATAATAATAATAATAATAATAATAATAATAATAATAATAATAATAATAATAACAAAGAATGAAGGAATGATGATATATAGTTATATACTCCCTCCGTTCCATATTAATTGACGTTTTAAAATGAAAGAAAAATTAGTAGAATTGGTGAAAAAAAATGTAAAACGTCAATTAATTGGTGACGAGAAGAACATCCTAAAACGTCAATTAATATGGAACGGAGGGAGTACTACACTTCACAAGTTATTTAATTTTCGGTGTACGTACCATACAACCTGTTAATTAATTCTTCACTTCTCGACACATAATAATTAATGAGCATGCTTGGTTCCAGTTCATAACTAAATTGAAGAAATAGAACATTAAATAAGTCAAATATTTTAATTTATCGGTAAATAAATACATTTATGCTCTGCTAAAAAAAGAAAATTTGTTTTAGACAGTACACAACATATTACCTAATTTCTAAATTTTCCTTGTTCTATTAGTGAGGAAAAAAGAATCCAATTTCATCGGGCCGACCAGCGGGCTGGCCCGCCCAAAAAAAATAAAAGTAGCCGGTTCGGACCGGACCAAAAAATTCCGAATTTTTCGGGCCTCTAATATTCCGATCCTGTCCAATTTATATTTCGAGCTAAGCGAACCGGTCCATCAGACCGGGGCAGTTTTGCCAGGTCTAATTACAGAGGCATTTAAAGCTTTTTGGGGGCAGAGGCATCTGTACAAATGACAATTGTGGCAAGTGTTCTGGAGAAAATGATCAGCTGAGGAGCAACCGGGACGAGGAACACATTCCCCACTCCGTTTTCAATCTAAAGCTAAGGCTGTAAGGGCGATGGCAGAAGCAGTGGTAACGATCCTGTTGGAGAATATCAAGGAGTGGATTATCCAACGCACGTCGCAGGCTCGGGCACAAGAGACGATTTGGTGGATTGAGGACGAATTTGAGTCGTTTATACCGCAGTTTACAAAGATCGAAGCCTTACTTGAATCTGATTTGATTGTGGATGAAGTTAGAAATGTGATTGGGAGAGCCCAAGATCTCATGAATACTTACGCCAAAAAGTTATCCCAGATCAGGTCTGCCTCCAACTACAAGAAGCAAATCTATGTGATCAAACTATGGAGTATCATAAAGGAGCTGCATAGAATCAAATCTAAGATCTCTATTTCTAAATATTCTTTGTCAGGCATCGAGCGTTACCAGTTGCTATCATCGCAATCTCAAGCTTCGGACGCAGTTGATGATCAAAGCATTCCTTCTCACTTGAGGAACTGTATCTATTATTTCCTCCTATTCCCCGCTGACTTTCAAATGCCAGCGAGAAGATTGATAGTGTTGTGGGTCGCAGAAGGTTTGATTCAGACCAAGAAATACGACACTGAGCCTGTCGAACACATTGCTGAACGTTACCTCAATGAGCTTATCCGTCTAGGGGTCATACGCAGCATAGATCCAAGAAAGCGCAACGGAAAGGTTAAAGCCTGTCAGTTCAAGGATGATGACACACGACTAAAATGGCTAAAAAAAGCCAAAGAAGCAAAGTTTCTCGCAGGCAGCACAGTGGATGTCCGTCGCCTCGTAGATCGTCACGAGGCCTGTGATACCTGCTCCTTCATCCAAATTCATGGGAACCCCGGCGTCTCCCGCTCAGTGTCGGAATATCGGGACGTGGTCTCCTTCTTGTCTTTTGAGACTCGTGAAGGAAGCAAACCAGGAGAGGACATAGGGGATTTCCTCCACAAGTGCATCAGATCCAAGTGCTTCCTTTGGCTAAAGGTGCTTGATCTGGAGCGAGTCTTCCGACCCAAGTTGCCCAAGACGCTCGGTCAGCTCATAGCCTTGAAGTATCTGGGCTTAAGGTGGACATACTTGGAAGAGCTTCCCAAATTCGTAAACGAGTTGCTCAGCCTCGAACTGCTGGATGTGAAGAATACCTACATCAGTGTTCTTCCTGAATCCATCTGGAGAATGGAGTACCTTCGGCACCTCTACCTGAGCGAGGCTTACCGCACCAAGTTTCCTGATCGGCCTTCTAAAATTTCTCTAGATAACCTCCAGACACTTTGGGGTGCCTTCATAGACGCAGACACCTGCGTGAAGCAAGGATTGGATACGCTGCGGAGTATCCGGAAGCTGGGATTGTCATGCAGATCAAAACCCTCTGAAATGCAACAGCAGTTGGAAGCCGTCGACAAATGGATCTCAAATCTGAAATTTCTCGACTCTCTAAGGCTTAAATCACGAAACGAACGTGGGAGAGCTGCTCCTCTGCATTTAAGTTCGTTGGAGAGGAATAGAAATCTCTCCACGGTGTATCTGCTAGGACAACTGAATCCGATTGTCGTGTGTGAATTCCCCGTGAGTCTTACTGATATTACATTGTCCGGATCAGAGTTGGATCTGGATCCAATGGAATTTCTGAGCAGGCTTCCGAAACTCCAATCTCTCCGACTGCTGGCTATGTCAGTGACGCACCAAAGGATGCATTGCTCCAAAAGAGGTTTTCCTCTGCTTAAAGTTTTCTACATTTGGAAGCTGGTGAATCTGGTGGAATTGGAAGTGGAGGAAGGATCACTGCTTTGTTTGGAAGAAATGGAAATTAGATCATGTGACAAGTTGAAATTTTTTCCTGACAGCCTGCAACATGTCCGCACACTCAAGAAATTCAGCCTCGCGAGCATACCTGTCGCATCCATGGATTCGATGAATTGGGAATCACTGCCTTGTTTGGAAGAATTGGAAATTAGATCATGTAATGAATTGGAAAGACTTCCTGATAAAGTGAGACACGTTAGCACCCTCAACGAATTCAGATTAATAACTACACCTGACAGATTAGATGCGATGAAGCAGAACCAATCCCAGCTTTTTGATGATATGAATCATGTGCTTAAAATCGATGTCATCAGTTCTTAAAGATTTTGTTTGCATTTGGTGAGGCATTAGATATTAAGTCCTTTCTTCACCCTCTCTTTAAGCTAACATTCAAAGATTGATTTGCACCGAGTTCATGGTTTGCAGGATGACGTAGTGGGATGAAGTTGATGATGATAACTCGAGCTTTGTTGCATCTTGAGGGCATCATTTAATCAAGTAGGTGGTGGGTGATTTCTTCTTCACTGTGGACTCGTAGGGCTGTAGCAATCCCGGGGTACAGATTTCTGGCGTCTTATGCCTTCATTCAACTGATTCTGCTGTTATGTGTCTTTCGCATCATCTGTCCAATTTGATCAACTTTCAATGTGCAACTTGTTACCTAAGAGCACCCACAATGCAAACAATATTACTACCCACCACATCATCGCCACGTCACTGTCACATCAAAAGTTTAAACCCCATTCAATTGCTACCTATTTCCCACAATGCAACTCAGGTCCAATTAACACTATTTAAGGGTGCCCTAATAAAAAATGTTAAATATAAAAAGTGGGACCACATAAAATTAGGAGGGTGCCACATGTCTTACTCCAATTCTCATATTTCATGAGGGTTTCTTATGCCGAATTGTTTCTCATGGGAATGTATGTGCCACAATTTAACAGTGCATTTTAAGATTCATTTATATTACTAGTGTTTCTTTCTAAAACTATTCTCAGTTTCATAAACAAACACACATACATGCTGCTACATGAATATTATTCACATACTGATAAATGCCTTCGACGTGTTGTGCGGCTTGTTTATTTTTTTGTTATTCTAAAATTAAAAAAGTAAAGAAGCTACAAGTAAATTTTTAATTTCTTTTTTCTTTTTTCATTTTTTTTATGTAATATTTAAAATACAATTATATATTTACTTTTATGTTATTTTTGACGTATGATAAATTAATCGTCATTTTACCCATATTATATATAATAAAACAAAAATTAGATATGTATGAACTACAAATTTTCAGGAGTTGAATGATTGTATTTGATTTGGATATATATGTTTTTATGTTTTATTTTGTAATTGTTGGTATTAATTCTAAGTATTGTTTTACCCCCTATTATGAACGTATTAGCTATTAATGATATTTTCATTAAATTATTTGTAGTTCTAAGTATTGTTAGCAATTAATAAATTGTATAAAACTAAAATAAAAATTAAAGATATGGGGCCAATTACATATAATAGAAGAATATTTAATTGACATAATTATAACATATATCATGTGGTTACTTGATATATATTTATATATATATATATATATATATATATATTCCTTCAAATTGATGTGAGTAAAACCCTATGACTTCAAGCATGGTAGATTGAACGCACATTGTTATATTTTGGTATTTGATTTTACAAATAAACGAAACATAGAGCTATAAATGAAAACACTTCGACTATTGTGACAAAAATGCATTGGAATTTTTATTTCATAATTTACTTAGAGATTATGTGATGTTACTAGACTAAATCAACATTAAATTATTTGTATTTCACTGAGAATCTAGAAATTTTCAACTTTAAAGTTTATGTGATGATCACAAATTGAACTGTGGTGAGGACATAAATGTACTTTAAGTTAACGCTGAAAAAATAGTGTAACAACAACTCTTCGATGAAATAACTATCTATTAATATAGAAATATGGCGCACGAGTTTCTGTTTTACAATATTCTTTCTCTTATATTAATTTTGAAAATATTAAATAAGAAAAGTTCTTAAAAAATATTGTGCATTACACGTAACTATTGTATAATATTAATAATATACTTTAAAGTATATTAATATAAACTTTATTTTTTCCTATAACATATTACTTACACATTTCACAATTCTTTATAACAATAATATAGTTGTATCATATTAAATTGGTAAAGTATATTTTATCTTGTGCATCAACCGAGTGCATATCTAATTTTATTAATATGAGGCAATCCAATCGATCATTTACCAACTTAATTTTAAAAAGAAAGAAAAAAACAAAATGGATAAATAATCAAATGTTTATGTTTTTCACTTTATCCATTTTTTAAAAAAAAATATATATATATATTGTCCCACTTTTTCCTTATATTTCTCAATTGTTTTCTCCTTTCTTATTCTATCGTGTAAGCTTATGTTTCATTTTCTTATTTATTTCGTTGTTCTTATTAACTTGTGGATCTTCTCCTCTCTATGTAAGATATACATCATACATGATATATACATGTGTATATATATATTAAAAACCATGTAACAAAGTATTTTTATTCAAAATATGATATTTATATCATTCATAAGAAATAATAAACAATAAAAAGGTGGAAAAGTAAATTGCGCCATAAAAGGAAAAAAAAAAAAAGGAGATATGGTGAATCAAATATACATTATAGGTTAATTCATATATTTTAGCTTGCCAAAATGATAAAAGTGGAGATCATATTTATGTGCAAAAAATTTATAATATCTATTATGTTGGGAAAGAACAAAAACAACGAAGCAATGGTAAACTAGAAAATCGACAAAGTCAAAACACACCTAATTTAACGTGGTTCTCTAACAACTTGTTAGCTACGTTCACGATCAAACGAGAGGATCTCAAATTCAATATCAAACAGAGTGTTACATTATAGGATTACTCTATACTATCAAATGGAGACAAATTGAGTACCAATTGATTGATACTCGACCAAACTGACTCTCCGCACTCTAATGACCAAAACCAAAACCAATACTAAACAAGATTGATATAATACCTCAAAAGACACCAATGAGACTATTTATAAGCCCCAAATCCGACCTAGACTCAAAGTAGACCGAATTGGGCCTAATAACGCGTAAGCCCAACTTTTGGACCGCCTAACGTGTCGCGACCGTGACAAATACTTGTCGCGACCGCAATAAAACTAACTCAATATGTCACGACCGCGATTGGTCCACATATACGATTTCAACAATGTAGCAACACTTTGTCATGGCCGTGAAACTCACGCGCAAATGCATATGTTCAAGGTGTTCAAATCACCTTGATACAAACGTCGAACCAAACTAAATCGATTCAAGGCACAATCCCAACAATCTCAACATTGACTTGAATCTACAAGCGGTGCAACTTCTCCAACTCCACCTCAATCCAAATCCTCTCACAAATTCAAACAGAATGTACTGAAAGTACCCAAACAATCCAAATGCGCCAGATGTACCCAATGTACTAGATGCAACTTAAATACTCAAACGTACGAGTGACTCCTCGTACCCAAATTGTCCCAAATGATGGGACATCAATAGCTTTTAGCAGCAGCAGAACCAACCAAAGTTGAACCTTGCATTAAATATAAAGTTCCCCTTTTAACGCCCTTCAAAATCACATTTGAACATTTGAAGATGTTCAAAACTCCACCTTCACCTTTGAAACTAAAACCTCTACTATCTAATCGACTTAATGAAATCAGATTTCTCGTCATAAGTGGAACATACCTGACATCGTTCAATGTGCACAATCTACCATCATGTGTCCTGACCTTGATTGAGCCTATTCTAACCGTCTTGCATTTTGAACCATTGGCCAAAAACATATTGCCACATTCCACCTGCTTATAGGTTGCGAACCACTCCCTATGCGGGCATATATGGTAAGATGCCCCAGAGTCGAGAACCCACGCATCAGATTTATTTGCTTGTTTCCCAGCAACTAGGACCGAATCTTATCAGACTTCAACAACATAAACAGTACTTTCCTACTTCTACTTCAACTTTGGACATGCATACTTCCAATGCTCTGTCTCCCTACAGTAGTTACAAATATCTCCTGGTTTAGGACCTTTGGAGCCTGAATTCTTCGTGAACTTCTTCTTCCCCAAATTTCCCGAACCCCGTTTACCAGTAACTCCTAGCACAGTAGTCAGTTCTCTGTTGGAACAGTTGCCTGATGGTGCAACTCTCTAGAATGCAGCGTTGATCTCACCTCTTCCAAAGACACATAATCTTTTCCAATGATAAACGACTTCACAAAATTCTCATATGACGGCGGTAGAGAAACCAACAAGATCAAAGCAACATCCTCATCTTCTATTTTATTTTGGTCCTGTAGGATATGGCTTGACTAGAAAAATTCTACTATGTTTCATAAATCCAATTTTAGTCTTGTATGTTGCAAAAAATTACCATTAATTGAGGACACCAATCATTGCCAGTCACTAAGTCTATCAAAATTTGGGATGTGCACCTGCATGTGACCCATTAATTTGGGGCTTTTCGACAGAGAGGCTGACATGTTATTTCATTGCCTAGGTATTCATGCCAAATAAGAAAATGAGAAGAGCAATATAATAGGAAAAAATGATTTACACATCAGCCTCATGGGCAATGAAATGTCACGTCAGCCTCTTTGTCAGGAAAGCCCCAAATTAATGGGTCACATGCAGCACATGTGTTAAATCCCGGCAAAATTAGTGACAGGCGGTGATTGATGTCCTAAAATTGGCTATTTTTGAGACATACAGGACTAAAATTGAATTTATGTAATATAGACGATTATTTCTAGACAAACCCTATCCTACAGGACCAAAATTGGTTTTTCATGACCAAGTTTTCTAATGTATAAAACAAATTCCAATGTTGTATAGATATAAGTCGTTTTTAACAAGTTTGATCACTTAATTCCAATTATTTTGCTAATGAAATATATATTGATATCATGTATTACATAGATATATAATCTTGATATACCTACAATATAATGACACTTAATTAATAACTAGTTCTACAAGTCAAAACACATCATTCGGAATCTTCAATTTTTTTTATTATTTAGTACTTAATATTTCCATAACATTTAGTTGCAATTAACTTTTTGTCTAAATATATATTGATATCATTGTATTAGATTGATATTCATATAAAACAATATACTTAACGTTTCACATTTATAATTATTCTAATCATTTGGAGTAAATGAAGGAAAATGTTAGTAAAATCCTTTTAATATAGAAGAAACATTTATGTTTAATTTTTTAAATTAGTTAAAGTTTTTCTTATGCTTTTTTTAAACACAATATATTTCCATAAATAAACTCGAAGAAATTAATATTTAAACATGTTCATTCCTGTTTTCTGAAATTAATTTTGAATTAGTAAAGCTACATAAAATATATCTTTTTGTAGTAATAATACGAACTTGTATGATAATTCTGAGTTCCGGTGGATGTCTATCGGACCTGGGTCGTTATAGGATCAACCTGATAAGAAATTATAAAATTTGGATTAACGATAAAATTTTGGTCGGGCAAATCAAATAATTGCCCTATAACTTTCATATCGAGTAATAATTTATTTGGAAATATTGAAGTTGATTGATCTAGTAGAAGAAATTTACTTGACGAAGAGTTTGAAAACATGTAAGTATTAAATCTGATACCTAATCTTACAATTTGCAACTATTCTCAGTTTGTCTCATACAACCCGTATTTCGAGCACAACCCAACCTGCAGCATTAGCTTCAATAACATATTGATATCACTCTAAGAAGAGAACCTACTAAATCAGAAACAAATGCCCTATAATAACCAATAGTAACAACATCTGTCTTGCTACTTGTAAGTTATTTATCAAGAATCACACTGATTTAATTAATCCTATGCCAAATAAAACAAAGCAAAGGCACAAAATATATTCAGAGATGAACAGTTAAGACAGGAACAAATGCCCTCAAGCAAGTCAAAATACCTGGCAGTGCCAAACAAAATCTTCATACGCTCCTCCCACGGGAGGTGTCCGTGATGCGCCATAGCTCCATGGAATCGTTCCTCAAGATTGTCATTGATGTAAGGCTGTCAAGTAAACCTTAGATAATGAGAATGATAAAATCAAGAGGATTATGAATATACCTTGGAAAATAAGTGAGAGGATGCTTTTGTTGAATGGTGATTTTTTTATGAAATGAAGTGTGAAGATGTGATATTTATAATATCTTATTAGGTCAAAAATCCCATAACATAATGATCTGAAATATAGGAGTTCTAAAATCTGCCGATTTTTATCACCACAAATTAAAGATTTCAATTTTTTTTTTGAAATTTGAATAATTTATAAATGATTTTAATATCAAATTTGTGAAAAAATAGATTAATGGTAGATGTCGTATTATTAAGTAAGATAAGATAAGATTGATATATTTCAATTTTCGAAACGGAGTGAATATATTAACAGATTCATCAATTAATTAAAATGGATTATGTATTTAGTCAAATATTGAAAGATATTCAGTTGCTAAACTTAAGGGATTCTATGTTGTAAATTAAATCTATATGCTTATTTATTCTTTATTTTTAGGGAGGGATACATAACTTCCACAAAAAATGTGATTTGATTTAATTTTTACTAAATTAGTTAGTTAAGGAAATCGTTTCCTAATTTATTGGAGTAAAAAAGGGTAGGTCGGTGGGCCAACCATAAATTAAAATTTACAGTCAAATAATAAATAAAATAATTTTTTATTTCCCAAATAATTATATAAGTTGGGGGGGAGGAGGGGGGATGAAATGCTTTATTTTCAGATATAAAAATAATACATTTTTTAGATAGTTGGGATATAGGGTTTGTACTTAGTATTTTTTACCCTAATTTTATGCGATAAAATAAATTTGTAGATTCATTTGCATAGTAATTTCGATAAAAGAAATAGCTGATTTATTTAGGTATTGTAACATAAATAATATTGGTAAAGATTCATTCTAAAATATTATGGTTAAAAATTGATTTGTATCTTACTATTTGATAATTTTGTAGAGTAAATCTGGATACAACTAATTATTACTTATATTTAGGGACCAAAAAACTCATTCCAATAAATTCAGCAACAACTTCCCTAATTTTGTGAAAACATTACCATTACATATACATGTACCAGATTCGGAAATATTTTAGGCATATATTGTGTTCTTTTTTTAATTAAAAAAATATTACCATATATAGTCAGCAGTTTCGGCGGGAAAAATACTATTTTCCAATTGTAGTCGAAATCCATTTTGTTTATATATATATATATATATATATATAAAGAGTGAAAATCTCAACCATATATTTTATGGGGGAAAATTGATTTTATTCTCTAGCTAATGTATAAAGTTGTAACAGATTACCAAATAAAAGAGATCTTGTCGGCTAATTTAGGGGATCTCCAAATGCGAATGATTTCATATTTTTACATGTTTTCTTTCCCAAAATAGTAATGATAAATGGGCGGGAAAAATAGCTTCTTTCCAATTGTGGTATAAATCCATTTTGTTTTTATATATATATAGATATTAAAAACAAAGGGTGGTAAATTGTGTCTAGAACCAGTAATTTCTAGATTACAATTCAAGGGTAGTAAATCAAGTTTCTTGACAATTCTTTTCTTTTTTCTCTTTCTGAGGAATTAAAGATAGATGATAAACTTGATCCTATATTCAACTATGTTAGATAATATCTAATAATCTAAATTTTGTTTCTATCTTGTATTTTAAAATGATCATCACATACTAAAAATGTTAATGCCTGAGAAATAATTACTGCAAGACATAGTTATTAACTAACACATGCGAAATGGCAGTTATTCCGAAGTACTATTGGAAAAAAAACACGATTTAAAAAATAGAATCTCATATTGGCACATCTCTATGTACATTTCTACAGATAATAGCTATTGCTCGATGGTACAATCTTTGGGGACTTCGTAATTTCATAGATTTGTCATAATCTGACATCTTCAATTCATTCTTAGGTCTACATATATCACAATACTATATATTGCCTTAATAGAATCAGACAAAGTACCGGCCATGACAATATTATTGAAAATGTACTAACTTGTAATTTTAAAATAGGAAGCACAAGATGCTGAATAGACCCATAATTATGTAAAAATTTGTGTACTATTTAGCCGAATATTATTTGTAAAAGGATTTTTCAAACATAAAATAAAAATACATTATTTATAAAATTATTTCGATTCGATGCACTCTTGCAAGCTTCTATCTCGGATTGTCAACATCCAAAATTTTAAGGTTAGGAGTACGGTGTTTAAAAAAAAAAATAGAAGCCGGGTACAATTTTTTTTGGGGTACAAATATTTATATATATATATATATATATATATATATATATATATTAAATACATAGTAATTTTCTTTTTTTCGATTGGGGGCACAATTGTACCCCTACAATCCCTTATGGTTCCGCCCCGGCCAAAGTAATGTCAGAAAATAGGACCTAGCTGTAGATGTGTAATTAATTATACAATAGTTTTGAACTCCAAAAAGTACATAATAACTATGATATTATATTTTTGTGACTAATGATTAAATTATGTTGTTTTTATTTAATTAGAATTCTTAAAAGTCGTATAATTACACATCTGCAGCTGAGCAAGCCAAAGTCCAAAGTCTGGGTTCCACATCAGTAATTCGAATATAAAGTTGGTCAAGAAGAGTGTGCATTGTGCTGATGATGATTGTGGGTCTAGGAGAAGCGTTTGAGGATTGTTCCAGTGGAAGTTGTGGATCTGATTGCTTCGGTGGTACCTTTGGAAGCTGATTTAACGGTGGTTTTGGTGGTGTCTAGTGATACCCAGCGCCGCCGGTCATTATGAGTTGTATCGTTTGGGATGCGCGGGGGTTGGGAACCAACGCGCATCCCAGAATCTAGGGCAGATGATTGCCACTAAGGATCCCGATATTTTATTTTATTTTTTTGTGGGTCAAAGATTTCTACTTTTTCTTGTTCTCGTTTTTCGTCTTCGTTTTATTTTTCGGTGATGTTTTGCGTTGGCCTTAAGGATCGTAGAGGTTGTTTAGTTGTGTTTTGGAAGGATACTGTTAATGTTAATGTTCTTTGGTACTCTACGGGCCATGTGGATTTGGTCGTTTACTATTTATATCTGAAATGGGCTTTACGGCTTCTATTGTAATCTTGCCTCCCATCTACGTCATCAATCTTGGATGTTATTGTGACTTTTATTTGATATTCTTGAATTGAATGAATTGCCTTAGCTCATTGTGGGTGATTTCAATGCAATTTCGTATGATTCGGAGAGGTTTGGTGGGGCTAATCGGGTGGTGTCTCATATGAATTTGTTTAGCAAAGTTCTATCTGATGTTGTTGGTCAACATTTGAGTTGTACAGGTGAATTGTTCACTTGGTATAACCAAAGGCGTGATAGACAAGTTATTTTAGAGATATTGGATCGTTTTGTTGCAAATTTGAGTTGGCGGTTGATGCTTCATATGGAACTAGTCTCCAATTTGGATTATTTTGGCTCGGACCATAGGCCCGTGTGCATTACACTTAATCATACACGTGAACCTGTTGTAGTACGACATCCTCGCTTTTTCTTCGAGCATACTTGAATTTTGGAGATGATTTTTTAAAGGAAATGGAGGCGGTGTGGAGTGGTATACATGGTTCATTGATGATCAAAGTAAACGCCATATAGAATTTCTTGAGATAGTGGTCTTCGACCCGGTTTGGTAGTCGCAAGCGTGAAATTGCTTCTACACGCAAACGACTTGACATAGCTCCTAACTCGTGCAGGGTGGATTCTGTGGGGTTTAAGGAGCTTGACACATTTTTTTTAACCTAGTATACTGCAAATGAATGGTGCTAGTGCAGATAGCAGTGAAGAAGGTCGATCCACAAAGACTCTATCCTATGTTCGATTTTATACCCTAATCCTAATACGTCAACCCTATATAGACTCTCAAAAGGTGATTGCTTGTTGATTAACCTAAAATCTAATTGCAGAAAATACATAATTAAAACAAACAGACGCTTGAATGGAATGAAGCAATTAATAACGAAGAATTCAATAAGAAGAAAGACGTAGTCTAGGGTTTCGATTTCAATTATAATCTCCTATGTTTGATTATCCTATTATTCTAGAATTTTAAACTGAATTCTAATACCAATTAGGTGGCACTACTCTTAATTAGCCCTCATCTTAAACGATGCTAACGTGTAGATTACATATGAATAATTATCTCTCGGGCTAAATGTCACATACATAACTCCAAATGGATCCTAAAACAAATGCCTACACATATATCTCACTCCTCTCGGACGATTATCGATATCTATGCTATATCCTTCTATGCTTATTAACAACGCTCTCCTCTTAGACGTCGAGTTATTAAGCAATCAGAATAAAATAGATTGGTCAAATTAGTTAATTCATGAAATAAGAACAAACATTTAGATAAATAATAAAATGATGTCTAGAATTAATAAAACGGATTCAAAACATATTCAATTGTAATCTACTCTCTAACCCTAGAACACAACGTGTATTTAGCTACTCATAATCATCAATAACATCCAAAAATATCCATAGAGAAACATTCTTGAATAATAAAAAATAAGTAAATGTGAAACCTGAATCTTGGATCTTGATCTTCGTCTTCTCGCGTTCTTTTCTCTTCAATCTAAACCTCCAAGGTGTTTCCAATGATATGAGATTATTAATTTCGATCATTCTTGGGATCTTCTATTTATGATTTGGGATGAATTGGGATTGAAACAGGCGGAAAATAGGCCAAAATGCGTGCGAAATGCGTGAGCCGATCTAGTTGATTGATCGAGTCAACTTAAGTGACTCGACCGAGGCGATATTCAAGTCCCTCAGCTCGATCGAGTCACATTGTATATCTCGACCGAGTTAGCTCTCATTACAAAATGCATACAAAAACTCGAACAACTGACCCGATCGAGTCCAAGATGCAACTCGACCGCGTCAAACCTTCAAATTTTGAACCTTTTTATTTCATTCTTCAACTCGACCGAGTTGATTTATGACTCGTCGGAATTGATCCTTCGTCCTTTTTACACTATTTTCTTCGGACTTCATCGTTTCATCCCTCTTTTGACTTGTATGCTCGTCAAACTTTTTCTAAATGATCTTTTGTCCTAAAATCACCTAAATAACTTCAAAACAAGGACACACACACCATACGACACAATATAATGAATATAAGCACAATTCGGCCAATTATACATGCAAATGATATAAAATATTCTTCTAAGGTTTTTTGCCACTACAAAATGTAGTTACAAAAAAGGGAGAGTGGTCACAAAAGTATTTTTAGTAATGGCATTTAGCATGTGGTTACTATAGAGTAGCCACTTATAGTAAGATGCAAAAAGTTTTTTTGCAACTACTTTGTAGTTACTAATATATTTGTAACTATTTTTTGCAACTACATTGTAGTTACTAATGTATTTGTAATTACAAGTAGCTGCAAAAGAGCTTGTCATAGTGTAGCAAATTTGATTAAATGTATGAAATATTTATGTAACTACTAATAGTTACAAAAGAGTTATTTTTTGTAACCACTTTTCTAGTTACAAAAAGAGTAGCGGCAAATACCCCTTTTTCTTGTACTGATACACGACGTGTATTAAAATTCCCTAAGCTTATATTGTTGTTAAAGAACAAGAAATCAAGTGTTTAGGCCGACTAGACGACGAATCTAGCTTCAGTCACAGTTTTTCAAAAAATTTGACAACATAGAAAATTGAGCATATACGACATGGCAATAAATCAAATACTCTTGAGACAAGATATTTTTAGATAAATGATCATCATCGGTTAAGTGTATCACTCATCTCTCAAGTGTATAGAATCGATGTGTTTATGCTCAAATTGGACCATATGCACCGTCTTCCATATGCTTGCCTATTGTCTAACTTATACTTTGTACTTGAGACTTGTGAAGAAAGAATCATGAAGATCTTTATTTTGGTTGTAATGTAGACTTCGGTTAAGGTGAGACAAATTTGAAAAAAAGTAACTTATTCTTGGACTAATCAAGTTATTTCCAACCCAACTACCCCTCAAACAATATTTTCTCGTTCATCACTCTTCAAATCTCAGAAAACCACAAATTATGGCTTCTTCGCCCCAAAACAGCACTTCAAATTACCTCATCAACCAATTTCCCTTAGCGCAATACTCAATTTGGGACTACTCAATTTTTTCTACACACTTAGGCATATTAAAAATTTCTTCTCATTAACCCCTCCTAAACACACACAATAAAAAAATATATATAAATAAATAAATAAACATATAGATATTTTCTCTTTTTTTTGTCTTCTTTTTTTCTCTTTTTTTTTTCCCCGATTTTTTTAATATAACAACGCAGAACGAAATACTACGAAAATAAACTAGGCGGGGTTAATTCTTCTATTCTTTTTCTTATCATGATTTATTATTTCCACCAACTCATCTCAACTATCCACTCCACTCTAACATTATGCTTTCTTCCTCTCTACCTCCCTCATACTCAATTAGTCCATTCAAGGGCCAAAGACTAAATGGAAAAGTGTAAAGCTTGTAATGTATGTCTATGAAAAATAAAGTGTAAAGGCTCAAAGTGGCTATTTTATAAAATTTGGTGAAAAAGGTCAAATCAAGCTTGAAAATAGGCTAAAAGAAGGAATGCCTAAAATGATTTTCTAAGGTCACATCATGCACTCGACAACATTTGTAAGTAGATTCAAGGCAAGTTCTAGAGACAAAATAACATAATGACCAATGTACTCACTATAAGTAAGATAAATAACTCCACTAATGGGAGTACAATTAAGGCTCAAATATCACAAGTTAAGTTTGATCATTATTCAAAGTTCAAGAACAATTTCGTCTCAATACTCCTATCATGCTCTTCTACGTGCCACAAAAAATGTTAGAAATTCAACTCTTCATCGACACATCATCGTCTATCAACCTTTTATTAGCTTTTCTTTTTCTTTCAAGACCAAATAATTTCGGGTTTGACTCTACCGACTCACAAAAATCAAATAACACTCAATGCAACAAATAAAAACAACCTAAAATGATCTAAACCAATACGATGTAAATTAACAATAATAAATCAAGTAAGAAAAATATAGTTGCCAAGACGTCCCACTCTACCCCTCCCCCAAACTTGGACGAAGAACAAGGTTTGTGGAAAAAACTTGGTATGCCTTGGTGGTACTCACTGAAAGATGAAATTGAAACATTAAACGTGAAAATTGGGGTTGTTTTTTAATTTTTCCTTTACATCACTCGACCGGTTTTTTCCGCATAGACCCGCTCGGACCATACACCTTGTCCTAAAATTTCATACTCTTGCACCTTGTGACTCGCTTAACGGCATATTATTCATATCATATTACTGTCCTAAAAACTAAAAATAACAAAAAAATTAATGAAAAACAATAATCGTTGGGTTGCCTCCCGACAAGCGCTAAGTTTTACATCTTCCGCCAGATGACCCTTTTTAAGCCCCTCAGCTGAATTCTAATCAACCATAGTCAGGAACATCATCTTCAATTAAAATCTCATACCTATTTCTCAGGTTTGCCATTCTAGTATTAGCCTTGAGTTCCACTGAATAGCTAACACACTTCTTATGTTTACCGCTTAACCCCGACCGATTATATATAGGGAAAGTTACCTTCTTGTTGTGAATATGAAAAGTTAACTCTCTTTAGGCACATCTATCAAAGCTTGGCTAGTCGAACTAAGATATAAGTGACATCATTATTCCCTTGCATATTGACAACTGGGAAATCACTAAGGAATTCAAAATTAGACACTCTAACCAACAAGTCATGTACTACTCCATATGGAGTAGTAAATATACATCCGCAAACTAAATAGTAGTAAAGGCTTATCTTACTGTCCCTAGTCCTAGTTTCCTATATATTTTTAGGAGCATCAAATATATACTCGACTTTAAATCACACAATTCATTTAGAAAGGTCTGACTACCTATAGAGCAAGGGATAGAAAAACTCCCTGAATCATTTGCTTTTGATGCTCTGCTTGGTTGAGTGTTTGTGTTATTGCTTAGTTTAGGACTAGCTACTTTTTATCCATTTGCCCCTTTTCCTTTGTGCTTCTTCTTCATTTCCTCTCATACATAACTAGATTTCCCGAACGGCGGATCCGACTCTTCTTTGTTTACCCCCTCACTATTAATGCTCTCCTTAGGTATTTCCTGCATCAAATTCAATGTACTAGCACAATCTATACAATCAAGGTTAGCAAAGACCGAATCATACAAGCAAAATTCCAACGAAGCATCAATAGGAGAAGATATAATTTCCTTATCTAGCTAGCCCGTCCATCGTCCTTTTGCTTAGTGGTCTCAATTTTCTCTACCTTTTTCTTCCCTTCAAGCTCCTTAAGATTTTTACACAGTTAGTACAATTAGGAGAAATTTTCTTCCTATAAAATGCTTGAGGAAAGGAAAGATGAGGGATATATTTAGGAGCATCAATGATAGTAATAGATTTTGGTTTCTCAGCATGTTTTTACCAACTCGTGACCATCCTCTCTTGACTTTGTTGTATTCCTCCACTTGCTTCTTCTCCATCACCCGATCTTCGGCCACTAGTAGCTTCGGGCTTTCACACATGGCCTCATCTGTCAAAAGGACGGTATTGCACTGTTCTCGTAGGTTGACTATATTATCACTTGGGGAATTGCCCTTTTTGGTGTTGAGACCCTATGACTTGTGCAATTTGACTAAGGTGAGTCATTATGGTAGACTGAGTCATCCTCAATTCTTCCAGCTCTTGTCCTTGGCTAATGATGGTTTTATTCAAGTTCACGTAATTACTATCTATTTTGTTCTCCATATTTGCCATCCTCTCTTCATATTTGTCAAACTGAGATTGCATCAACTCTTCTTGAGTAGGTTCTCCTCCTTCACGAATCATGTCATTCGTGATTGCAAATCCCAGTGGCGATTGGAGTGAATTATTTGGATCACAGTATGAGAGGTTCTGATGATTCCCCATACCTTGTTGATATTGATTGTACTACTGTTGGTTACCTTGGAAGTTCTTTAAGTCTCTTTGATCAACATAGTTAGCATCTCCAACTACCTCGTGCATAGGTGGCTACTCTGAATTAGACTTGGTATGCTAGGCTATAGTAACACTAATTAGAAAATTTCACTTATTAGTAATAACCGCCATTTGAGCCGTCATTTGAGCTGCCAGTGATTCAGTCCGCTCAGTCTAAGTGATGTTGGCTACCCTTCTCAGCTGATTTCTCTTATTCAATCATTGGCAACTAGTAGTGGTCATCTTATCCAAGATCATGAAAGTAGCCCTTGTGTGCTTTGCTAATATAGATCCACTGATATTGTATCTGCGAGCATCCCTGTGGGCCCAAGTAGCCCATAATAAAATTTATAGATCTACTTCTTCGTAGTGAATTCGTGCTGAGGGCGACTCCGGAGAAGATCCCGGAACCTTTTACATGCTTTCACCTAATGGTTCTCCATCCATCTGTTTGAATTGGGTGATTTCAATCTGAAATTGGAGCATCTTGCTCAGTGGAAAGTACTTTAATAGAAATCTAGTACTCAACTCTTCCCATATGGTGATATCCTCAAGTGAATTAAACCACTACAATGATTTATCCCTCAAAGAAAAAGGAAATAACCTCAGCATAACTTTATCATGTGGTACTTTATTTACTTGTAGGGTCTAAGACACTCTCTTGAACCATCCTCAGTGGATATTGGGGTCTTTCAGTAGCCCCCCACCAAACTGGTTCGGATGAAATATAGATATCAAAGGCAGCTTGACTTCAAAGTTGTTGGCTTTGATCGGTGGTAATTCAACACTTCCATAGTTCAGATTGGGTATGGGACGAAGACAGTCCCTAATAGGTGTCTGATCACCTTCAAGTTCAAGCTGTGCCCGTGGTTATGGCTGTTAAGGCATGTTATTCATTCTAGTTTCTAAAGAAGTCACTACTCCACAAAATTGCCTCATCATCTTTTCTGTAGTCATATTCAGTGGTAATTCGGCCATCTAGTATAACGAGTTCTTCCTCATTCGGTATCCTCGAGCAGTCGCTTCAATTTCATGATTGAAAGAAACAAGATTAGCTTTTCCTTTGGAACGAGTTTGCATATGTTAAATGAGAACACAAACAAAGAAGACAATGTAAAATAAATAAATAAATAAAATAAAAAAATAAAGTGCAGAAAATAAATGTCTAGTCTAACATCGAACTATTTATCAGAATAAAAATTGAACACAGTTATCAGTTCCCAGAAATGGAACTAAAAACTTGACATTTTTTTCTAACTTAGTATACCACAAGTGAATGGCTAATGCAGATGACAGTGAGCAAGGTCGATTCCAAAGAGAATGTGTCCAATGTTCAATTTTATACCCTAATCATAATAGGTCAACCCTATCTAGACTCTCAACGGGTGATTGATTGTTTATTAAACTAAAATTTAATTGCATAAAATAAATAATTAAAACAAACAAACACTTGAATGGAAAGACGCAATTAATAACGAAGAATTCAATAAGATTAAAGATGTATTTTAGGGTTTCGATTTCAATTACAATGTCCTATGTTTGACTATCTTATTATTTAGACTTTTAAACTGAATTCTAATGTTTATTAGCTGGAACTGCTCTTAATTAGCCTTCATCTCGGACGATGCTAATGTGTAGATTAGTATGAATAATTACGCTTTTGAGATAACTATCATATATGTAACTCCAAAGAAATACTAAAACCAATGCCTACAAAGATAACTCACTCCTCTCGGATGATTATTGATACCTATGCGTATGCCTATTAACAACCCCTTTACTCCCGGACGTCAAGTTATTAAGCAAGTAGAATAAAATCAATTGGCCAAATTAATTAATTCATGAAATAAGACACAAACATATGCATAAACAATTAACGGAATCTAGAATTTATAAAATGGAATCAAAACATATTCAAATGTAATCTGCTCCCCAACCCTAGAACACAAAGGGTATTTAGCTACTCATAATCATCAATAACATCCAAAAATATCCATAGACAAAAAATATTGAATAACAAAAAATAAGTAAAAATGATAAAACCCGAATCTTGGATCTTGATCTTTGTCTTCTTGCGTTCCTTCTCTTCAATCCGAGCCTCCAAAGTGTTTCCAATGATATGAGATGATTAATGTCAGGCTTGGGATATTCTATAAATAAGTTGGGATAGATTGGGATTGAAATGGGCCGAAAATAGGTTAAAATACGTAAGGAACATGTGAACCAACTGAGTTGGCTCTCATTGTAAAACTCATCCAAAAATCGAACAAATGACTCGACCGAGCCCAAGATGAAACTCAACTGAGTCAATTTCCTCGACACGCCACTCGACTGAGTTATGATATGTGACTCGATCGATTCAAACCTTCAAATTTTGTTCCTCTTTTTGGTTCATTCTTCAAATCGACCAAGTTGATTTATGACTCGTCCAAGTTGATCCTTCATCCTTTTTGCACTCTTTTCTTCCAAAATTCATCATTTCATCCATGTTTTGACTCGTATGTTTGTCAAAGTTCGTTCAAACGGACTTTTTGGCCTAAAACCACCTAAATAACTTCAAAACAAGCACACATACATCATATGGCACAATATAAAAAATATAAGCACAACTCGGTTAATTATGCATGCAAATGATATAAAAAATTCTTCTGAATCGACCTAAATGCATCCATACACGATATGTATCAGAGCTACATTGTATTTGCAGGGTCTGCTCACGAAATAGGACGCATATTGGCATCAGTGGGCGAGAGCGAATTGGATACAACATGATGACTAAAATACACAGCTTTTTCATGCTGTAACTTCAGAGAGGAGACGGCAAAATAATACAGGCGGGTTGATGAGTTCTCATGGAGATTTGTGTACATTAGTATCTACTATGATGGAGATCATTGTGAACTTTTATTCTTTGTTTTTTTCGTCCTCTTAGCCTGTTCAGGGTGACATATGGGCTATTCTAAAGGATGTTGAGCCATGTGTTACTAGAGATATGCGGGTGTATTTGGCGCGGCTGTATACGGCGGAGGAGGTTTGGACTGCTTTATTTGATATACATCGCTCTAAAGCACCTCGTACTAACGGTTTCACAACACTATTTTTTCAGAAAATGTGGTCTTTTACAGGTGAAGCCATGGTGACGGAATTGTTGAATAGTCTGAACAATGATGTTGATATGGGTGTATGGAATCATACTCTGGCGACTTTGATTCCGAAAGTGGTGGAGCCTCGAACAATGAAGGATTATAGGCCAATTAGTCTTTGCAATATAATTCCAAAGGTTATTTCAAGGGTACTGTCTAACCGTCTAAGGCCCATTCTTAATAAAGTGGTGGATCAACATCATAGTGCTTTCATATTGGGTCACCTCAGTACATATAACATGTTGATTAGTTTTGAGTGTATGCACTAGATCAGGTGTAACAAGTAAACTCAGTCCAATAGCTCCCCGCCTCCCCACTGCCGGACCGGTACCAGCCCGGTAGTCAACCGGTTCGCGTGCTTCCATTGTCAGCGAGTCTTCTCTGTACTTTGGCCACAACGTTCTCATACAAACTTGGATTTGAGCGATTCAAGATGCTACATGACTGCTGGACAAGGATCTACAACTTTTATGTTCTGGCATAGAGCTGATTCTGCACTAAAAATTCCCTGAATTCGCGAGAAGGCCTAGTCGAGCGCTATTGAAGGGTTCGACTCTGTTTTGTATTTTTAAACTTTTACCTTACTTAAGGATTGTTTCAGCAGATTTTAGGGCTGGGGGATCTATGTATACCCTTCCATTTCATTTGTAAATATGGAACTTTTGCCTTACTTTTAATCAGAAGAATCTTCTCCTACATTCTTCTCTCTCTTTTCTCTTTAGATGTTTAGAATTTCATAGCTTTAGGTTAGGGTTTTCTTCCTCCCCTTTAAGGAGGAAACCATATTTTGTGGAGAACTTAGAGATTATTCACGGGCTTGTGACACCCGTCAAGATTGTCGGAGTTCTACAAGAATTCCTTATTGAGCATTTCTTATCCCTTGTCTTTTATTTTTTGTTTTTCTTTTTTTTCTTGCTTGATGTTGTTGATTCTTATTGATGTTAGGGAGTAGCCCAACCCTAGGATTGTGATTTTAGTATAGTATGTGTTGATGTGGGTTCGTTTGATGTTTGGAATTGACAATATGAGATTGTAAGACTTATATCATAGGCGTCGCGAACCTAAGGTATATTAGTTCTCCTCGAGGGCCCATGGGGGGACGACGGGAAAACCCGAATCACATATGCCGATCTCGGTGAATGTCCTAGTGGCAATATTTGCTTAGGGTGGGGATTTAAGGATTAATTTGATTGCATAATTAATTGCCTTGGCTTTGTAATTCCATTGCCGGTCGTTAGTAATTGGAATTAGGGCTAATTGTTGTGCAATCGGTTAATTTGTTGATCCCTTTTATTTTTACCGCTTGGACTTCTAATTTGGCAACATGACCTTCCTTCATCTTAGACTCTACTATTAGCTCGTATTTGCTAGATTTTCTTTCCACGATTGCATAAAACCGATCTTCGGGAATATCTCTCCATTGATTGATTCCCTCATTGCCTTAATTTATTATAATTATATTTTAAATTAATTATCTCTTCAATTTGTATTAGACCTAATTAATTTGAATGTGCTAAAGCCAATTCTTACGGAAAATCCTCTTTGTGGGTTTGACATTCTTTATACTAAATCTATAAAAAAATCGAATGCTTGCGATTTGAGAAGGTTGCTCTAATCATATTGCTTTAGAGCAACTTTCGAGATAAGTTCACCCAGGAGCGTGGTTTATTTCTTTGGGTTAGAATTGCTCCTACATTCTCGGTGATTTCTCATTTCTTTTTCGCAAATGATAATCTATACTTTTTTCGAGCCACCATTGTTGATGCTGAATGGGTGAAAAATTATCTTCACCTTTATGACAAGGCGTCTAAGCAACTTACTTATTATATTAAGAGTCTGTTATCTATTAGTTTGGTTAAGAGCCATGATGTTTCACGGAGGAGAGGGGAATGAGGTTATGATTAAATCTGTACTGCAGACAATTCCCACTTATGTTATGTCTTATTTTCGTGTGTCGGCCTCTATTTGTTGACAAATGGAGCAATATTGTGAAAAAAATTGGTGGGGAGCACATGCTGAGTCTAGAGGATTACACTAGGAAAGTGGGATAAGCTGTGTCAGCCTATGGAGGAAGGTGGAATGGGTTCAGGATTTTGTTTCTTTTAATCAAGCACTATTGGCTAAACAGGCTTGGAGAATTATAACAATTCCAATTCTCTTGTGCTCGATTGTTAAAAGGGGGGTATTTCAAGTATGGGGACATTATGAAGGTAGAGGTGGGATCTAATCCGTCCTACGTTTGGAGGTCCTTGCAAAATGTATGATTTGGGAGTCGGTGATGGCGCTATCATTTCTCCGTTCGTAGATGTCTTGGTACTTGGATTAGCCTTTGGGGGTATTATATCAAGGATTGGGGTTTTGACGGCTTTAGTGTCACATTGCATTCCTACCGTATGAAGTGGATGCGATTTTTTATATACCATTGGGAGAGGAGCCTCGTCCTGATAAACAGCATTGGAGATTTGATGAGAAGGGGTGCTACTCAGTGAAGAGTGGATATAGACTGGAAATTGGAGGTTTTGAAGCCCCCGTCTCATTCGGAGTCTTTGAGTACAGGGTATAGTGGAAGTTTATGTTGTCCTTTTTGCCCCTGCCAAAGGTAAAAAGAAATTGTGGCAAGCTTCTCTAGATTTTATTGTTTTACCTTACAATCTATCTAGGCACCAGTACCTATTTCTCTGATGTGTACTTTCTGTAATGCGTCTGTGGGTTCTTCAATGCATAGGCTTCCGTTGTGATTTGTTGAGACCATTTTGGAAAGGTAGTTATTTTTGGAATTCTCTAAAAATGGCTAAAGGGGTCTCTTTACATTAATGTTTGGAGATGGTGGTAAAATTCTTTGGAACTGATTTGTTTCACTTATTTGTGGTTGCTGTGTAATTTATTTAGAGCTATTTGTTCATACAAGAATGGGGATGGGTGAGTGTGGAGAATCCCTTCGTGGTCGGAGGTGGAAGCTCACATGACACAGTTTGATAGGGCGGTGGAGGTAAAAGGTTTGGGCGAGTGTTCACGAGGTCGGCGGTGGCCTCACCAACTAGATGGTCGCCGCCTGGTGCGGGGGTTTTGCTGTTGGATGTGGATGCGGCGTATGATGATGCTAAGGGTCTTTATGGTGTGGGATTTGTAGTTCGAGATCATGTGGGTATGGTAGTGGCGGCATCACATAGTGTTAGAAGGTAAATATCGGTTAAGACGGCTAAATTGGAAGCATTGTTTAGTGATATGCGATTTTGTGTGGAATGTGGATATACTCAGATGATGGCATATCTGGATTCATTGTTTTCTGTGCATGCACTTACGGGGTAAGAGAATTAGCTGGGTTATTTTGGTGGTGCTCGATGAGATTAGGGAGTTGTAGCAAGGTGGTCAGATTACTAGTTTTATGCATATGAAGAGGAGTTGTAACGAAATGACGCATAATCTAGCTCGTTTTTCTTTTTCATCTCCCAATTTGTCTGTTTAGATGGGGAACAATGTTCTTTTTTGGATTGAGAATCTTGTATTTAAAAACTTTTGTTAAGTAATAGGATTCTTAATTACCTAAAAAAATATGTTCCATACGGTAATTATATTTAAATAATTAGGATATGTGGCTTAATGTCGCATTATATATCTAGCTAAACAAACATTAAGTTATTATTTCTAATCAGATGTGATCTTTTATTTCAATCGGCATTTTATGACCATTATATGCCACATGTATTTAGTGACTAGGAACAGAATCACCTTAAGGGGTGGGTTGGCCTGCACCCCCATCCCACATTTTTTTCTTACCTTATGGTGTACCCCTCCTTGCAAGAAAATAATAACTATGAATATCATGATAAATTTAGATAATTTTCATAATATACAATAAAGACACTTTAAGTTTTAATATAAGGACAATTAATGATATATTTCGGCATATTTAATAATAAATATTGTTGATTTATTTTATTTCAATAATAAATTCCCAATGTATTTAAACTCTATTACCATGTGTATGTTAACGTTGGTTGATGATTCTTTATTAGTCAACCACCTTAACTTTTAGGCAAGACCCCTTCCCCTCCTCTCCCCGACAATTAATGACATCATCAATTAATACATATTGTGTATTAGAAGTAAGAAAACATATATAAGATGAAATATAAATTGGAATATCATATCAATTGTCAACTCTAGTCACTACAACAATGAAGGTATTTTGTGGCCTATTACTTGAGAGTGGAGACAACTATTGTGGTCTTTAATAATAAGTTTTTCACAAAATTTAATACAAAATATCAGAGACCATCTTTAACTTCTTATAGAAACGACTAGTAATTTCAACAAATATTTTATCAATATTTCATCGTCTCAAATAATATTATTTGCATCTGGAGCTAATTAGTGACTACATAGTATCTTTAATAATGTAATCTTATTATTTGAGATAACCTTTTATTATTTCAAAAAGATAATTTTTGTAGTGAGTTTTTTTTAGTAATCAAGTGTAACAAGGTGACAACTGAATTTGTCAATAATAATTATGTAAGGTGTCATCTGGAAAGGTACTAGTCATATGAATGAACATATTGATTTTTTGCGACTTGCAATTTTGAGAATATAAAATGTAAAACTTGTTGATTGATGATTGACATTATACAAAATGAGGGAGTATTGGTACTCCATGAGCTATAAAACCAATCTGTTTAGTATTTTACGAGAACAAAATTGACGTTGATGACATTCAGGAGAACCTTCTGTTAAAGGGAGTTGAAGTTATTGCTATGATCAAGAAGAGAGAGAATAAGCGATGGCCTCCTTCAAGGAGGGCAAAAAACACATGTTAGTGGCTTCAACGGATCTTAATTTCCCCGACATCCAGCACTGGATATACTGTGATATGCCAACGAAGATTGAAAATTAATGTGGGAAAATGGGGATAGTCGCTACATTTATCAACAAGAACCAAAGCTAACATCTGAAACACCTATTGCAAGAGGCCAAGCAGAGGTGGCATTGTTGGGCCCATCTCTGAAGTCCACACCAGCAACAACTGTATTTACATTGTTGTCCCACAAAGAAGAAAGATTCCCAAACCAAAGGCCAGCGACACCAAAGCGGAACTGAAGGCAAAGAAAGGCCGTTTCAAGAGGCAGCATAGGAAGAAGAGATGGGGAAGTGCGTGAACACCATTTTTTGGGGGTGGGAACGGGTGGGGAGGAGGAGGTGGTGGTTGTGGAGAGTGGGTGCAGGGGCAGAGAGAGAAACAAATGGAGAGAAAAAGAGAGAGAGAGAGAGAGAGAGAGAAAAATAGGAAAAGGTTGACGTGGCTCACAACTAATTTAGCGCTCATATTGGTGCTGATATTAGGTTTGTATAATATCAATTATGTATATATATATATAAATATATATACATATATATATATATGTGTGTGTGTGTAATTGAATATATGTGAGGCACAATAATATTTTAAATCTAATTATTAAATGATTAATTGAAAAAATTATGGGGGCACGTACCCCAAAGTGGTTGTGCATTCGTCCTTGTTAAGAATGAATTGTGAAGATAGGAAATTTAAGATGTCTACAGTGACAACTTCATTTGGACCAAGATGTCCTTGAAATTGTGAGTTTATAACAATTTGTATGCTTAACTTGGTTAGAAATTTTTTAGAGTAACTATAAAGTTTTATACTTAAATGAGGAGTGAGGAAATATGGTTAATACTTAATACAACTATCGTTCCTTAGGATATGTTATTTTACAGCTTAGTACAGTCGGAATTTAGATATAAAAATACTCAATCCACGTTTATTTTGGAATACAAATTGAATTTCCCAATCCAATAAAATCCTACCACATTCTATCTAACTTACCATCTCTCTAGTTTTTAATGTTAGAAATTGGTTTTAAGATAGTGGGCAAGTCCCGACTTTGACCATTCGGAAGTGGCAGTATAGTGTATTGATTTTCTCAAAATCGTATATTGGTGAGTGAGAAATTAATGCAATTTGGTCACTTTCTAAGGCATTCGTCTGTGGGAGATAGAAGACGTCGTAAAGTCTATCCTACTTTGGAAATACCTTTATATCATCTAGGTTCGTTGACCGAAAAAAGTAGTAAATCCTACACTTTAAGGACACATTATGGTGGTCCCACAGTAAAGAGGTATTATGGTGGTATCATTACTGCATTTAAGGTGTTGTAGAAGGTTCCGTAACACCAGAGTTATGGTGTTGTAACTCCTGAGTTATAATGATGTAACACCTTTTGAAACACCTACCATAAAGAGGTGTAACATCTGCATTACTACCTAGTTTTGAATGCCTTGATGACCCCTTAAGGGTGTAATTAAATTCCCAATTTGAATGGAGAATGCATGTATAGAAAGGTCATGTTTTCTTGCAAAGAACAACTGAAAATTCACATAAATCCTTCCAAAGTTCCATCTCATGGCATCTCTTCGAAACCCTTACATCTAAAATCACTTTTGGCATATAGTACATAACCCAGTCCTTACAATGTTTCTAGTTTGCTAAAGCTTGTGGATTTATGGTGCTACTGTCCAGAAGACGAAAGTCGTTTAATCTTTGAAATGTTACATCAACCATGAGCACTAGCCGGGATGTATTCATTTTGCGGATAGAGTTCTAACCTCGAGTTGACTTTATATTTGTCGTCATTCTGCTATTTCTCTTAAGTGTTGCAGAAAGTATTGAAACACTTTGTCCAGAATCTGCCCAGTTCCAGTATTGTAGAAAGTTTTGAAACACCTTGTCCAGATTCCAGTGTTGTAGTCCAGGTGTTACCAGAAGTGTTGCAACACCTCCAACAATTCCAAAATCCATTTGGTGTTCTTCCATCTGTTTGTGCAAGATTCCCAACATCTTGTTGTGCCATTTCAACGCTAACTTCATAAGTATATTTGGAGTGTTTCGAGGTGTAATTGATTAATCTTAGATTTAGTTGTTTTATTTTTTACACTTTGTAAGTCATTTTCGGGTTAAATCCAACTATCGCAAAATAAATATAGCTCCCGAACACACCCTCACAATGGCAAGCTCATCCTCTAATGCTCCATACGTTGCACCTGCCCAAGGTGAGAAACCCGAGAAGTTTATGGGTGTTAACTTCAAGAGGTGGCAGAAAAAGATGTTGTTTTACCTCACGACATTGAGCCTAGCATGTTTTCTCAAGGAGGATTCGCCGGTTGTTTTGGAAAATAAAAATAGATGCTGAAAAGTGTGTCGCATTTGAAACATGGGGCCAAGGAGATTTCTCATGTCGTAACTATGTCCAAAATGGGCTTAGTGATGCTCTATATAGTGTGTATAACGCGGTGAAAACCTCTAAAGAGCTGTGGGACTCTTTGGAGAAGATTTATAAAACTAAGAATGTTGGCACAAAGAAATTTGTGGTTGGTAGGTTTTTGGACTTTCACATGGTGGATTCCAAAATAGTGATGGAACAAGTTCAAGAGTTTTAGTTGATCCTACACAATATCACAGCCGAGGGAATGATCTTACCGAATACGTTATAAGTGATTGTTGTGATAGAGAAGTTGCCTCCAAGTTAGAAGGACTTCAAGAGTTATCTCAACACAAGCATAAGGAGATGACTTTGGAGGATCTTATTATCAAGCTCATAATTGAGAAAGATAATAGGAGGAAGAGGCACAACGACAAGGGCAAGAAACCAGCGAGTTCCAAGGGGATTGCTACAACTGTGGCAAACCGGGCCATTTGGCTAAGGATTGTTGCCTATCTAAGAAAAAAAAGGGTAAGCAACAGTCTAGTACCAGTGTGGTTACGAATAAGGAGCTGACTGATGTTGATTTATCAGATGTGGTGTTTGAAGCCTATATGGTTAATAACTCAAAAGTATAGTTTGTGGTACACTAGCACCGCTTGGTATGTGTGTTGAGCTCTTCTACTTGTTAGAACACACTAAACTTGAGGGGGTTATAGATAACCTTACACGGTTATTCCTAGATGTAGTGGGATAAAACCATGTTTAAACAAGGTTTAATATGGTGTCAATGCAATCAAGCCTAATTAGTTATGGATGTGGACATGAACATGCCGAGTGTTGCAACAAGTATAGCAACAATATGTTTGGTCTAGGACTTAGTACTTAAGATCAATTAAGCTTGAAAGAAAGCTAAGTTGTTGAGTTTGAAAGATGGCTCAATGGTTAAGCTTGAAAGATAACTTGATTGAGGTTCAATGTTTTACATATGAACAATATTTGAGCTTGAAATAGAGATTGGAGCTCAATTGTGAGAGCGTAATGTGGTGTACGTAAACGATGAATAGTTTATACTCAAGACTTGGAAAAAAATCTTATAAGCTCTGAAAGGCAAAATTATGAGCAATAGCCTTGAGCCATGTAGCATGATTGCTATGTTGTTTTGTTTTACCACATAACTTGTGGAGGGAAGCTGTTTTAACAACTAATCATATACTAAACAAGATTTCACTAAAAGGTATGGATGAAACTCCTTATGAGTTTCGGAAGGGACGTAAATCGTTATATAAATACCTCAAATTGTGGGGTTGTTTGGCAAAGGTTGAAGTGCCTAGTAAAAAACAAATTAGAATCGGGCTAAAACAATTGATTATGTGTTTATTGGATACGCACTCAACTGTAGTGCCTATCGGTTTCTGATTCACAAAACATAAGTGCCTGATATGCATGAAGGCATGTTGATTGAGTCAAGGAATGCTATATTTTTTTAAGATGTTTATCCTTGTAAAGAACTCATGATGTTGCCAGTAGTTCTGCTCAAGAGAGTGAGGAATCGGAACGTGGCAAGAGAGATAGAATTGCTAAGATGTTCGATTCTGACTTTATAACATACGTGTTAGAGGAAGAACCAAAGTCTATCAAACAAGCTCTGTCTAGTCAAGATGATTTGCTGTGGAACAAAGCTGTTAATAGTGAGATTGAATCCATCATGCAAAACCATACTTAAGAGTTGGTCTATCTCCCCCAAGGTTGCAAGCCCTTAGGATGTAAATGGATCCTCAAAATAAAGCACAAGGTTGATGGATCAATAGACAAGTTGAAAGCCCGTTTAGTTATCAAAGGGTTTAAACAAAAAATAGGGTATGATTTCTTCCATACATACTCACCTCTGATGAGGATCACTTCTATTCGTGTGCTTCTCGCGATTGTTGCTTTGCACAATCTTGAGATTCACCAAATGGATGCGAAGATCGCGTTCTTGAATACTGAGGTAGAATAAAAGATATACATGGATCAACCAGAAGGGTTTGTAGCACCTGGTCAAGAGAATAAGGTGTGGAAACTCGTTGGGTCACTGTATCCGCTTAAACAAGTGTTAAAGCAGTGGCATGTGAAGTTTGATAACACGATGTTGTCAAATGGTTTCAAGATCAATGAGTGTCATAAATGTGTGTATGAGAAAAGTACATCGGATGCGTTTTCCATAGAATGTTTATACGTAGAAGATATGTTGATCATGGGAAGTAGCCATGATGTTATCGTTGATACGAAATGCATGTTGGAATGAAATTTTGACATGAAAGATATGGGGGTGGTTGACGTGATTCTTGGAATCGAGATAGTTTGGACATCTGAGGGAATTGTCTTGACACAATCTCACTACATTGAGAAAGTGCTTAAGAAGCTCAACGCTTATGACGGTTCACTGTCCAAAACACCCATGGAACTCAATGTTCATTTGAGTAAGAACAAAGGAGAGCGAGTGGCTCAGTTGGAATATGCAAGGACGATAAAGTACTAAGATACTCGAAGTACACCCTTACGTTGGGGCTACATTACACGACATATCCAATTGTACTTGAAGGGTACTCTGATGATAATTGGATATCAAACACAAAAGACTCATTTTCCAGAAGTGGATATGTCTTCACTATAGGTGGAGGAGCAGTGTCTTGGAAGTCCACTAAACAGACTTGTATAGCCCGGTCCACCATGGAATCTGAGTTTATAGCTTTGGATAAAGTTGGTCAAGAAGCAGATGGCTTTGTAACTGATACACGTTAATTATGCATGTATTTAGGTCGATGTAGGATTATATTTGATAACATTTACATGCATATTTGGTCAAGAATTGTGTAGATTTATAATATTTGGACCATTTAACGTGTTTGACTTGTTTCAGAGGTATTTTGAGCATTTCACGGCTAAAAGTCATAGTTTACGATTACCGAATGAAAGAACAAGTGAAAAGAGAGGAAAGACCGGCTAAAACCGGCCTAAACCGGTCCAACCCGGTCTGAGCCCGGTTTGGAAGTGAACCCTCGTGACCGCGACTAGCCAAGCTTGCGGCCGTGATAGAAAGGGCGTAGAATAGAAAATTGTTGTTGCCCATGCAGCGCGGCCGCAGCACACATACAACGCAGCCGCTCCAAAAAGTAAGATTTTCATGATGTTTTGAGACCATCTTAACGCGGCCGCGAGAGGAAGGCCTCGTGGCCGTGACAAAAGCTCGCATTTTGAAGAAATTCCTATTTCGAATAGGAATTGAAATCTGGATACCCCAGGACTCGTCCTGAAGCCTATAAAAAGACATAAGAGCTCGTTTTTCAGGGGAATCACATAGAACCCCATCACATACTTTCTCACACTTTTACATCAGAGTAGAAGCCGTGGGAGCGAGAAGACGAAGATCGACGAGCCGAACAATTTGGTTTATTTATTTCTTGTTTAGTTTTATTTTATTTACGATATATTCTTTGAATTATTGTAGTGAATTGATACTAGGCATGAGTAGCTAAAACTACTCGTGTCCTAGGGTTAGAGAGTAAGTTTGATGACGATTTTGATTTAAGCTTTTGAATTCTAGACTCCAATTTTGATTATCTATCTATGTGTTTGTTCTTATTTTATAACTAATCATAATTTGATCACTTGAGCTTAGTTTACATGTTTAACAATTCCGCTTCGAGAGAAGGGAGTTGTTAATAGACGTACAACATATAGCATAGTTGTCTATGACTGCGCAGGAAAAGGTAAAGGGTCTTTTGGGAGTTGTTAGGATTAATTGACTCGAGAAAGTAATTGTTCCAATCAATCCACGACTCAGTTGCTTCGACAGAAGGGCTAAGTTATTTAAGTGTCGTCTAATAGATAGAGAAATTGGTTTAAAAGTCTATAAGTTAGAACTTAATCATTATCAGATTAATTCTTGAAATCGACGCCCTAGGATACATCCTCGTTAATTAGAAATTCTCGTTTGATTAATTTAGTTTATTAATACATGAAATTTAGTTTAATAAAATTATTCAACAATTCGAGTGTCTAGTTAGGGTAATCCAAGATAATTAGTGTATCAAACTGCATTAACCTTTTCTCTGTGGATTGAACTTGACTTCTTCTATTTACATCTACACTCGTACACTTGCGGTAATTTAGGGTTAGAACAAAAAGCCTGTCAGTAACTACCTTGAAGATATTCCATGTTGGAACAAGTCTGTGATTTCAGTGATGATTCACTATGATTGTCAAGCTATCATTGGTAGGGCACAAACTGACATGCATAACAGTAAGTCTCAACGCATACATAATACCATGAGACATTTGATCTCAAGTAACGGTAACGGTAAAACGACATCTTTTGTTATCGCCTCTTGACGTTGACGCCCACAAACTTATCGTGCTTCTCACCTTGGCAGGTGCAACAAATGGAGCTTTAGAGGATGAGCTCTCTATTGTGAGGGGGTGTGCATGTGCTATATTTATTTTGTGACTGTTGGATTTATAGGTACACCCAACAATGGCTTACGAAGTTAAAAGAATAAAAACAATTGAATCAAGGATCAAACTATTACACCTACCAATGCCCCAATGATACTTCTGGCAATCAACAGTGAAACGACACGAAAGATGTTGGAAATCTTGTATGCTGATGGAGGTACACCAACTAGATTCTGGAATTGCTGGAGGTGTTGCAACACTTTTGGAAACACCTAGGGTATGTTTGTTTAAGGCTGGGGAATGCTGGGCCAAACTTGATTGAGGGAGTTAATGATTGTGCTTCATTGGGATTTGGTCCCTAAATCTACTGGACTAAACCATAAACAAACATACCCCTAGACTGCAACACTAGAATCTGGACAAGTTCTGGATAGAGTATTCCAACACTTAACAATAATAGAATGATGATATTGGTAAGCCGAGGTTAGAACTCTATCTGCAACACAAATATGTCCCAGCTAGTGCTCACGATTTAACGTAATGTTTCCAAAGATAAAACGACTTTTGTCTTCTGGATAGTTGCACCAAAAATCCAGAAGCTCCGGCGAACTAGAAATGTGTTAAGAACCGGGCAATGTATTATATGCTAAACTAATTTTTTGATGCAAGAAATTCGAAGAGATGCTATGAAATGCAACTTTTGAAAGGATTTGTGTGATTTTTTCATGTATCTCTTGCTTGAAAACATGACCTACTTATATATGCATCCTCCATTAAAATTGAGAATTAATTACACCCTTAAAGGATCATCCATGCATTCAAAACCAGGTTATACACAGTTGTTACACCTCTTAATAGCAGGTGTCACAGAAGGAGTTACGATAGGTTTTATAGCACCATAACTCTGGTGTTACAACACCTCCTATAACATCTTAAATACAGTAATGATACCACCATAATGATACACATTATTTATGCATGTATTTAGGTTGATTTAGGTATATATTTTATGACATTTACATGCATATTAGATCAGGAATCGATTATAGTTGTTATATTGGGGCATTTGATGTGTTTTAACGTGTTTCGAAAGTAATTAGGTGATTTTATTCCATTTGGACGAAGTTCGGAGAAGAGACAAGTCAAATAGGGTAAAAAACAGACGAAAAGAAAGTTAAAAGAGCAAAAGGGTCGACCACGGCCGTGTCTATGGTTGCGGCCGCGTTAAAAGTGACTTAGAAAGTGCAAAACACGATGCCCGACCATCGCAGTCACGACGAAAAGTGTCCCCAAAGTGAAGTTTTTTGTCAGCTTGACACACCTCTAGTATTTTGGCCATATCTTGAGATCTACAACTCTAATTGAGGTGCAATTGGTGGTGTTGGAAAGCTAATTCAATGTGCTACAACTTTGCCTACATGAGACAAAACCTAAAAATAAACGGAAGACCCTCAAATATGGCTTGAAAATCAGACCTGAAAACTCGCCTGGGCATCCGGCGCGAGGTCGAGACAAACCTGCACAGCCACGACAAAATCACTCATTTTAAGCAGTTTTTAGGTTCAATTCAACGCGACCGCGCAATACATGTGAGCGGCCGCATTTTCTTGTTGATTTTTTTATGTCCAAATCCTAATCTAAAGAGGATTTTAGCCCGATAACTCCCAAGATTCGTCCCCAACTTATAAAAAGAGGCTCAAGTTCGAGATTTTGATCATCATCTCACATTTTTACATACTTTCAAGTACAAGGCGTGGGAGTGAGGATCGATGAGCAAGACGCGACGAAGATCGACGACTCAAGATTCGGGTTATGTTGTTCCTTTCTTTAGTTAATTATTCCAAACATGTCTGTCTATGGATGTATTTAGTTTTTGACATTGATTATGAGTAGCTAATCACATATTGTGTCCCAAGGTTAATATGTTTTGATTTTATCTTTAATCCTAGACTCCAAGTTTATGTTTGTTTATCTATATGCTTCGTTCTTATTTTATCAACTGCTTAATTTGGCCAATTTAGTAATTCTACTTGCTTAACAAATCTGATCTGGGAGGAGAGAGTTGCTAATAGGCGTACAAGCATATAGCGTAATTGTCTATGATTGTGTAGGCATTGGCTTAGGAGACCCTTTGGAGTTTTTTAGGTTTCATTGACTTGAGAGGGTGGCTATTCTTAATTGATCTACGAGTTAGCCGCTTCAGGAGAAGGGTTGATTTAAAGTAATGCTGCCTAATAAACAATATAATTAGTTTAAAAGTCTAGAGTTTAGGTTAATCTTGCATAGGAGTTCATAGTTGAAATCTACGCCCTAGGATATGTCTTGATCTATCTGAGTCACAACTTACAAATCAATTATCTGCTTACCAGTTCATCTTTATTAATTGTTTATTTTATGCATTTTAGTTTAATTTTACAAACAACCTTCACCAATCTATAAGTTAGGAGAGTCCTAGAATATTCGGCGTATCGAACTACGCTTAGAGTCAATCTCTGTGGGATTGACTTTGACTACCGTTACCTACATCTACACCTTATACTTGCAGAATACTAGGATTAGGAAAACCTCTGTCAAGTTTTTGGCGCCCTTGCCGGGGACTGGTTATTGCGTCTTAGTTTCTATTCTTATAAATAGGACAATACTAGACTAGACATTAATTTTTTGCACTTTATTTTTGTTTTGTTTTTATTTATTTTTTTCCTTTTACGACGAGTTTTCTTTGTCTTTGTTTTCAGGTAGTGCATGCAAACTCGAGCGAAAGGGAAAACACGTCTAGTTCCCTTTGATACGGAAATTGAAGCAACTGCCAGAAGAAATAAAGTAAAGAAGAAGTTGGCATACAAGATGACAGACTACCACAAGACTTGACACAAGATCAGGTGATTCAGAAAATAGTCGAGATGATGACAACTTTGGATCACAAAATAACAGGTATACAGAACCAGCTTCCATAGTAGTTGAAAGCTCAGGATGATCCTGACGAAGACATGACACCAATACGTGATTGTCTTCGACCTTTACCCAATAAGACAATAAGAGGAGTCCAACCACCACCGCTGAATGCTAATAGCTTCGAACTGAAGCCAGCTTTGATTAACATAGTACAGCAGAACCAGTTTGGTGGAGGAGCACTAGAGGACCACAATGTTCATCTAAATAAATTTTGTAGACTATCTGAGACGATACAGATCAATTATGTGCCATAAGAGCATGTCAAGTTGAGGTTGTTCCCATTCTCATTGAGGGATAAAGCACTTCAGTGGTACAATTCATTGGAGGATGTTACTGCATGGGAATATTTGAGCACGAGGTTTTTATTAAAATATTTCCCACCAAACAAGATGTTAGAGCTACAGAATAAGATCAATCATATTAAGCAGCAAGATGGAGAGCTGTTTGGCGAAGCTTAGGAGCAATTTCGGGATCTTCTCAGGAGTTTTCCTTAACATGGGTTTACGAAGAAGCAACAAGTTTGTAAATTCTATGATGGATTACTTGCACCCGTAAGAGACCAGGTAGATGCAGCAGCAGGGGGTAGTTTAATGGAGAACAGTGTCCATACTGCATTTTCTACTTTGGATGCAATGGCACGAACGAGTTACCAGTGGCCGAATGAGAGAAATCAGCTAAAAAGAGTGGCTAGCGTGACTGACACCGAGCTAAATGAGAAAGTTACTTCTCAACTAGCTGCATTGACAAATCAAGTGAGTCTGTTAACTTGTTTCACTCTAGCTCCACATACAGACCCACCGTCGCAGCAGTCGTCCGGAAAGGAAGAAGTTGAAGAAGTGAATTATGTACATCAACGAAACTTCAACAACTTCCAAAGTAATCAACAACAATACAATCAGTATCTACAAGGTAATCGGAACCATCCGAACTTCTCTTATGCCGATCCCAATAGTTCACTTCAACCGCTACCGAGATTTTCCGTCACCAATGGCATGATTCATGAGGGAGAAAATCCAACTCAAGAGGAGTTAATAAAGTCACATCTCGCCAAATATGACAACAAGTTAGTTCAATTAGTGAGAAAAATGGATAGCAAAATCATTGAGTTGAACAAACAGGTGACTAGTCAAGGGGCGGATATCAAGGAGGTTGCAATTAATGTGAGTCAATTGATACAACTCATTGGATCACAACATAAGTAGGGGCAATTTCCCAGTGACACTATAGTCAACCCAGGGGAGAAGTGCAATGTGATCTACTCGACAGATGATGCTGAAGATGACAGCCAAAAGCTGCTAGAAACCAAAAAGTGGACCGAGCAAAATCAAGAAGAGGAAGTCACCTTTGAGGTTGCTCTTGTGTTGTCGAAAAAATGGAACCGAAAGGAATCATAATTGAAGATGGGCCTAAATACATACCTCCTATCCCATTTCCTCCAACACTCTATAAAAGGAGGGATAAACGTGCTAAGCAGAAGGAGGAACTTGAAGCAAAGAAAAAGTTAGAGAAATTCGAATCCCCTAAAAAAAGGAGGAAGTCAGCGCTATCGTAGATAAGAAAATTTTACCTTCTTCTGTTGATGAATCGTCTGAATTATGCTTACATGATACATTCTTTTCTAACATTGATCCCTTAGAAAGCACTAGTATACTATCTGTGATACAGGAGGAATCCAAAGAAGACACCGAGGATAAGAGGATAATGAAGAAGGCTCTAGATTGACTTGTAGAGAAAGCTGACTGTGCACAAGAGGAAAAGAAGAAGAAAGTCGTGAGTCCAAAAAAGAGCACGAACACAAGTACTTGACCAAAGAGAGCAACAAAAGAAAATGACCTAGGAAGTTTTTTAATTTCTTGTTCTATTGGTAGTAATAAGTTAAAAAATGTGTTGTGTGGTTTAGGGTCGAGTGTCAATTTGATGCCTCTTCAAGATGTATAAGCATTTAGGAATAGGGATAGTGAAGCAATCCTTTACTACTGTTCAATTGGCGGAAGGATCCTTACTAACGCCATTTGGAGTAGTAGAGGACGTGTTGGTAAGAGTTGCAAATTTTGAATTCCCTTGCGATTTCTTAGTTGTTGATATGCAACGGAATACTGATGTCCCTTTCATCTTAGATCAACCTTTCTTGGTGACTAGTCAAGTTGTAATAGATATGTCAAAGGAAGAATTGACTTTTTGTATTCAGAACAAACAGTCACATTCCAGATCTATAATAAGTCGAGTCTAAGAGGAAAACAAAAATGTTGTGTCATATATAGTGTCTGCCAGAAAGCCCAAACTGTTGTAGAGAACCTGAAAATGCCAAATAGAACTTTAATAACTCAGAATGCATGTAAATCTGATTGGTTAGAATTCGGTTGATAAAACACCGAAGAGGTCGTCTGGCTGAAGACGTAAAAATTAGCGCTTGTCGGGAGGCACCCCGGTGTTTACTATTTTTTTTAAATTACGTTTTTATTTTAAGGTTTATGCTTTTATGTTTATTTTTATTGATTTGTAGTTTTAGATACCAAAATGATGCCATGTTGAAGAAACAATGGAATGGACGCGTGATAGCAAGAAATGGGGGTTGAAAAAAGGAAAAAAGCGAGGAGTTGGCCACACAGAGTCATTGTGGCCGTACACTGTGGGCCGCAGCCGCGCCAAAAATGGTCTAGAAGAAGCATTCTCACCTAGGGACTTATCGCGACCACGACAAGCATGTCTCGCGGCCGTGACAAAAACAACATAGAAATCCATTTTGGGCTAGGGCTGTCGCGACTGCGACAAGTAATGCCTCGCGGCCGCGACGAAGAACTCAAGTTTAAAATCGTGAGAAAATCAGGTTCACTAAAATGGCTCTTAAGAAAGAAAGTTCCAGCCGTGGTAAGGGCAAGCAACAAGTAATCTTGAACACCCTCTTCGAACGAAGTAATGAGGAACGTACATGGAGACAGCAACAAGACACTCGATGGGGAATGTGGGCTCAATATTGGGAGTAACATGTCTTCCAACTACTGCCGCCACCACCGTAATTGACAGTGAGTTAGCACCAAGGCGTACCACTCTTTTCCTCCAAACATTGGCCTTCGACCAAGTTTGAGGGAGGTGGTGTACAGTGGGACGTCTTGGCCGCTAGCTATATTTTTAGTTATTGTTCTATATTTTTGTTTGTCATTGCTTGTTTCATTTTCCTGCTGCGCTTTAGTTGAGTATTGGATCTGTGTGCCCACTTGTTTGCTTATGTTGGAGTTGTTGGGTCTGTGAGCCCGTTAATGTGAATCATTGCTAAGTGATAGTCATGTTGGCTCATAGTTGTTCTTAGGTTAATATTTTATATTTTCAGTTGTTTGTCGGAGTCTAGGAAAAAAAACCCGAGTCTTTGGTTCGTTATTAAGTGATTAAAAGAAGAAAAGAAAAAGATAGGGAATGATAGATGATGAAAAGTTAATAATGAAATGATTTTGAGAAAAATATTTGCAAAATTGGCACAAAGTTGATCATGATAAGTAGTTTGAGACAAAATTTGAGCTTGCTCTTAGAACGTTCGATCAAAACAAGCCTTGTGAGATTTTTTAGCCTAAATTGTACGCCCACTTTTAGAGTAATATATACATATTCTTCCGGTGTGAATTGATTGGTTATGTGTATTGGTTTCTAAAACATGCCTTGAATCTCTATTATGAATCTGTCAAGTATATGTTGTGACTTAGAAAATGATCTTAGGCATTGTTGATTTTAGCCTATTTTGAGCCTTTAAAAGTTATCTTTTTTTTTTTCCAAAATTTCAAAAATTGTCCCTAGATAGCCCATTTCAGAATTATGGCCTTATTATTTCATAGCCCTACATTATAAGTCGAATACCTTTCGATTTAAGCCTTTGGCATTATTTGGACTAATTGAGGAAGAGGGAGGAGGGTTAGAAGGTAGTTGGGTAAAATCTTGGGAATGAAGTGGAAAACTAGTAGATATTTGAAAAGGTGAAGGGAAGAAGAAATTGATAGGTGAAAAGTCGAGAAAAGTAGTCTCTTCTAGTTTGTAATTGTCATTTTCGAAGTTGTTTTAAAAAAAAATTCGAAAAATTAGAAAAGAAAAGAAAGAGTTCGTTGTATATATGTGTTTTGATTATTCTTGTTGAGGAGAGGTTAGGAATTGAAAAGTTCTTAATGGTTTGATTTGAATAGAAAATTAAGTAGTCCCAAAGATGTGGTACTCGAATAAATAGCACGAAAAAGCACTTAGTTGTAAAGTACTTTTGTGGGGTGAAGAAGATATTTCTTTTGGGATGACTTGTTGAGTTTTGAAGAGTGAGATTGAGTGATTGTATTGAGGGGTACTCGGGTTAGGAGTAAGTTGATTAGTCCAAGATTAGTCACTTTTATCCAAATGTATTCCACCTTACCTTAAGCTCACGTTACAACAAAAAATAAAGACTTTTTTTTTTCTTTGTCACACATATCAAGTACGAGGTCTAATTTAGATGATTGACAAGCCCATGATAGGCAGTGCATAAGTCCAATTTGAGCGAAAACATGTCCTTATTTAAATACATGAGAGATGAGTGAAACACTTACCCGGTGAGGATAAAATTGTTCGAAAGTTTCAAGTCTCGAAAGTAGTTCACTATGCTTTATCATAAATGCTCAAATTTTACTATGTTGCTTAGCTTTTTGAGAAAAATCAGTCTGAAACTAGAATCATCATCTAATCGCTCTAACATATGCCTAATCACTTGTATCCTTGATTATTTTATATTTTTTGTTGTTCGGGACGAACAACATTTTAAGTTTGAGGGATTTTGATACACGTTATTTATGCATGTATTTAGGTCGATTTAGGTATATATTTTATGACATTTACATGCATATTAGGCCAGTAATTGTTTATAGTTGTTATATTAGGCCATTTGATGTGTTTTGTTTTGGAAGTAATTAGGTGATTTTATTTCATTTGGACGAAGTTCGGAGAAGAAACAAGTCAAACATGGTAAAAAACGGACAAAACGAGAGTTCAAAGAGCAAAAGGGTCGACCACGGCTGCATCTGTGGTCGCGGCCGCATCAAAAGTGACCTAGAAAGTGCAAAACACATTGCCCAACCATCGCGATCGCGACAATATAGGTCCGAAAAGTGTCCTGAAAGTGAACTTTTTTGTCAACTTGGCACACCTCTAGTATTTTGGTCATATATTAAGATCTACAACTCTAATTGAGGTATAATCGGTGGCATTGGAAAGCTGATTCAAAGGGCTACAACTTGGCTAAAAGAGACAAAACCCAAAAACGAACAGAAAACCCTAAAAAAAGTCTTGGAAGTCAGACCTGATAACTCGTCTGGGCATCCGGCGCGCGATCGTGACAAACCCTGTGCGGCCGCTGTAAAATCACTCGTTTTAAACATTTTTTGGGTTAGATTCAAACGTGACCACGCCATACATGCGCGCGGCTGCATTTCCTTGTCAATTTTGATGTCCAAATCCTAATCTGAAAAGGAGTTTAACCCGATATCTCCCAAGATTCGTCCCCAACTTATAAAAAGAGGCTCAAGCTCGAGATTTTGATCATCATCTCATAATTTTACGTACTTTCAAGTACAAGGCTTGGGAGCGAGGATCGACGAGCAAGACACGACGAAGATCGGCGACTCAAGATTCAGGTTTTATTGTTCCATTTCTTTAATTAATTATTCCAATCATGTCTGTCTATGGATGTATTTGGTTTTTGACATTAATTATGAGTAGCTAAGCACATATTTTGTCCTAGGGTTAAAGAGTAGATTGTGAATACCTATGTTTTAATTTTATCATTAATTCTCGACTCCAAGTTTATGCTCGTTTATCTATGTACTTCGTTCTTATTTTATGAACTGCTTAATTTGGCCAATTTAGTAATTCTACTTGCTTAATAAATCCACTATGGGGGGGTAGGGGGAGTTGTTAATAGTCGAACAAGCATATAGCGTAATTTTCTACGATTGCGTAGGCATTGGCTTAGGGGGGCCCTTGGGAGTCTTTTAGGTTTGGTCGACTCGGGAGGGTGACTCTTCTTAATTGATCTACGAGTTAGCTGCTTTGGAAGAATGGTTGATTTAAAGTAGTGCCGCTTAATAAATAATATAATTGGTTTAAAAGTCTAGAGTTTAGGTTAAACTTGCATAGGAGTTCATAGTTGAAATCTAAGCTCTAGGATACGTCTAGATCTATTTGAATCAGAACTTATAGATCAATTCTCTGCTTACCAGTTCATCTTAATTAATTGTTTGTTTTATGCATTTTAGTTTAAGTTTACAAACAACCTTCACCAATCTAGAGTCTAGTTAGGAGAGTCCTAGAATATTCAAATTATCGAACTACGCTTAGAGTTAGTCTCTATAGGATCGACCTTGACTACCGCTACCTGCACCTACACTGTATACTTGTAGAATACTAGGATTAGGAAAATCTCTTTCACATAATACCTCTTTAATCTGGGATTTACCACCATCATGTGTCTTTTATGCGTAAGAGTTACTACTCCTTTCGGTTATAACAAACCTTGACAACATTAAGGTATTTCCGAATTAGGATAGAATTAAAGATATCTTCCATCTCCCATAAATGAATGCCTTAGCAAGTGCCCAAAATGTATTAATTTCTCTCACCGAAATTCGGTTTTGAGAAAATTAACACAATATAGCGCCACCTCCAAATTGGTTAAAGTCAAGACTTACTTCTTAAAACTAATTTCCAATATTTCAAACATCCCACCTTCTCTTAAAGTGTTCTAATCATATATTCAACAAGCCTTCTTTCCTGAGGTGTATAAGACACAGTTTTATGAGGCTTAACACCATAGGAAACACATAACTGATCATACAAAACTCAAGTCTATGATCAGTTCTAATGGTTCTTATTTTCTTCTAGATTTTTAACCAAAGCTTTCCACTTTTTAAAATTATAAAAAAAAACATCAAATTTGTGTTCTGACAAACCCAAACTTTTCAAGAGAAGTCATCAATTAAGGACAAAAAATACTTCTTACCACCATGGGTAGAAACACTAGTAGGAACCCACACATCTACATGAATATATTCAAGCACTTCAGTACACTTAGACTGATTAGGGTAAGGGGAAATGTGGAATGTAACTTTATGTTGTTTACCTAACATACATGATTCATAAAAAAACACATGAGACAGTTTATCATTACCAAAATGACCACCTTTATGAAAAATATCAAGACCCCTGTTACTCATATGAAATAATCTGTTATGCCATAACATAGACTTATCATATTTCAGAGAGATTACGATAACCATACTGCAATTACCAGCATTTGCTTCCTGATTACTCTAATTATTCTTCTTAGGACAATCTTTGATAAAATGACCACTTTCTTTACAGGGATAACATAATCTACACCTTGACTTAGATCTCCTCTGACCCCAATAATTCTTTTTCCCACTTGATTCACCGTTATTAGTAGTTTTTTTGTTATGAAATCTAGTCTGAGAAATCTCCCTTACATGCATAACATCACCGATATTTTTATTAGCAATCCCAAAATGTTTAAAATCAAGTTCCTTACTCTTTATATCATTTACAACAATGTCAAGACTTATCTCATCTCTACCATACGTAATAGCAGATTTTACATCATTGTAAGTGTTAGGAATGACAGTCAACAAAATAATAAGAGTATAATCATCAATATCCTTTTCATCTATTTGTTTAATATCTTGAACCCACTTAGTGAACATATTAAAATTATAATCAATATCTTTACTTAAATCCAGTTTGAATAGGAAAAAAAAAAATCGCAGATAGGAAAAGTTTTCCTAGCAAGAAAGTGTCACTATAAAGTTCATCAAGTTTATCCCAAAGTGTTTTTGCAGATTCCGAAATACCAACTTTCCTAAGCACAAAGTCAATTTCAAGTAAATGGTGGAACATGCAATTTGATTTGGTTCAATTTTATTATCATCGTCATCAGTTTTCAAATAAGATCCAGTAACGGCTCTAAAATTCTTATATTGGATTAAGACACATTTCATATTTTGTTTCCAAATATTGAAATCAGATTTTCCATTAAATGGAAGCATACCAAACGTATTCACAAAGGACGGGCATAATTCCACACAAGGTAGAAACAAATAGGGAGCTGAGAAATGACAAATGCAAATAATTGGAGTCACCGGGAAGCACAAGGCACAACCAATCACTACGAAACACAACTATACATTAGTAATTTTAATAGTGCGAATCAAATAAGCACATAAACTTATGGTTCTAGTAGCTCGTAAATCCCACCCTAAGCCAGCTACAAGTGGTGCTACAAAAGCAATAAAATAAGGGGTTTAAGCCTCTTTACCTGAGCGAAATTCTTTGGAAAGAGTTTTGACTTACTGGAGGATAGCGGATAACGGAGATGTCGGGGGACAGAGGATGGGGGCGACGGGTAGGGGCCTTTTGACAGAGACCAGAATCGCAGTCCGACGACACAATCGGCTCAGGACACCTCGAGTCGAAACACCCACTCATATACTTGGCACCACAAAGACCATAAAGGTACACAAAACCAGAAGTCCCTCGCACTATTGGCACAAAGCCACAAAGAACAAGAAAGAGAAATAGAGCACAACGCTCTTACTTTTATGGACTAAGAAACAAGGCAGCAAACCAACAAATAGTTTACTGCTGCAATTTTTCTTCCCTCCTATCCCTTTTTAACTTCTTACCTTAGCTAACACACATGACATATATATAGTGTAGGACTAGGGTTTATTGGGGAGCTTAAGGAGCATTAGGAGACTAATATATGGGTCACCACTAATCGGACCAACAATATATTAACAATTTTTTCATGAGCTGGAAATTGGCACCAAATGTTCTTGTGCTCTAGTGAAGTTAGATTACTTCGGTGTGGAATTCTAAAGTTGCGAAGAGATTTTGTAGCGGAAGCTTGTTCAAAGTTTAGCTTTGAATGCGTGTATATTAGATGTCTTTCTCTGTCTTCTGAAGTGTATTATAACTGGAAGATTCTATCTTCTTGAAGATAGATAAAATCTTTGACATTTAAGGTACTTTTAAGGTTGGAGTTGTTGGTTACCTGCTGCAGATATGTCAAAGTAGGTTTATGACAGGTGGTAGGTCATCATTTGTTTTTACTTTTTGTCAGTCTTTCTGCCACTACGTCGATCGCTAGCAGGTACGAGATTTGGTCTCGTCTCTACTGACTACTTTTTATATAAATTGAACTGACTTTTAAGTTTTCATTCTTTAGTTGACTTGATTCTGGATTCTTGTCTTTCTTATAGTGAATCTTCTGATATCGGAGTGTTGTATGCTATATTGAAGGCACTGGCTGTAGCCTCAACTACTTACACAAATGAACCTCTCCTAATAGTTCATACAATTGCAACTTTTCTGCTTACTGCTCGTTGCTTGCTATAACCTCTTCTTGCAGTAATTTCTTCTTCTTATAGTGAGTTGACTTTAATTAAAACTATTACAATGGGACCTCTATCCTACAAAAAATCCAAAGTTGCATCATTAAAACTAAAATATAAATTTCCTAATATCTATAGCGTAAAATCTTAAAGGCGGCCGCTATTGCTACCACAAAAATTCTTTATACATCACATTTTCTATGTACACCAATCTCATAATATTTAACTTTCTATAATTTCTTTATGCAGTAAGCAAATGTCCAATCTTACCCTTTTTCTAATGAAAGTATAAGGAAAAAAAGTAAGTTAAGCCTATTATATCTCTATTCTCTGATAATCTTAAGCTTCTTATCTGGTTAGCAACAAAAACTTGACATATTAGCCATTACCATCTCGTGCTTCTCGGAGGATCTTTGATCTTCTGCATCTTACAAGAAAGTGGTACGAGCAATCCAATTTTTTTGCACCACATTATTATCTCTTCTTTTTAGTTTGAATTTTGTAGAGGATTTTCCTAACAATAATATAAACCAGGTGGCCGACGAATATATATTATGAATGGTGAATAAAATTAGATAGACAAGACTGATTTAATGTATTTATTTTCGGCACATAATGGAAGAGAGCTCAAGTCCTAAATTTATTTCTCGACAGTATTGACAAGGAACAACACATTATTAACACAAATTTAGTTTCTCGAGATTCAACATACACCAAATATAGACTTGCTTTTCTCTCTGGACACCCATATCCACCTCCCCCAATTTCTTTCCAATCTGATCAAGTACTCCGATCTGATCAAGTATTCTGGATTCTTTTCTGGTTAGATAAGGTATTATGGTGAAGTAGTAGATTTCTTATTCAATCCAATCAAATATTTTGGTGAAGTTGGAAAGAAGAAAGAAAAGATGATATATTTATTTATAAATAGTATAAAAGAGGATAAGTTAGTCAATTAACTTAGGGTTATTTTTGTCTAAAATATAAATGTGGTGTATAAAGAACTCTTTGTGGCGGCAATAGCCGCCATCAATCTTAAAATAAATATACAATTTCACTATTCAATTTTATTTAAAATTATTGAATTTCAAAGATAAAATTTGTCTCAACCTACTAAGTATAAACCAAACACCCCCCTAATACTACATTTATCAACAACTGTCACTGTCCAACCTACCAATAACAAAATCATTTCTATCTCACCCACTTACGCAACCTACTCCACAACTCAACTTCAACATTTTTATATTTTATCAACAACCCAACACAACTCAACATTTTAATAAAGTATTAATTTTTTTCATCCACATACATAACCTATTTCTCAACCAATCCAATATTTTTGAGCTACGGTTTAATAATTGCAAATTATTTTGGAAGCATTTTCTAATATATTTCAAGGAAAAAATTTATATTTTAATTCCACAGTTACAATAAGGTGATATTTTTTTAATTCAAAATATGTCAACATAATAGGCTATACTTGTAGAAAAAAACATAAGAATTTTGATTAATTTTTTAATTTTTTTAAAAAAAAATTGTGTCATTTATTTATTATCGAAACTATATCTAGTAAATAATTTAATATAATCAATGGATAGTTAACATGTGACAGGTTGTGGAATGAGTTTGGATTGTGGAATAGGTTGATTGACCAACCCAAACCACAACGGGTCAATTTTGGGGGCATTTCTAATTTTTTTATTAAAAATTTGTCGTTTCCTACGATCTGTTGTAAAAAATCACCAATAAAGGTGGTCTAAGTCTCATTTTTTGCGATACATAAAAATGTACTACCTCCGTCTCGCTCTAAATTGCCTACTATCCTTTTCGATTTGTCCCAACTAAATTTGTCATCCCATAAATGACAAAGTTCTCTCACAATCTTCATCCTCAAAATCTCCATCCTCAATCTTCACCTTTAAAAAAGTCAAAGATTCTATAAAATTTACTTTTTCTTAACCTTCGTGCTCGGTTAAAGTAGGCAAGTTAGGTCGAGACGGAGGAAGTATATTATTTCAAGTGAAAATACTCTCGCAGGTCCTGTCAGGGGCTTGATACCTACTTTTTTTACTCACTTAACTTTTTTCCTGATGAAATGCCCCAAGAGTAGTGTGCTTCCATTTTTACCCTTGTTTTATTTCACCTACTGAATAAGTTGAACTTTCCTGTGACTCACAACTCAAATCTCGTGTACCATATATTGTTGTATCTCGTGTAAATCTCGTGTAGCATAGTGTAATGAATCTCGTGTAACTATAGTAATTATGCTTGTGTATAATTTTCGGAATCTCGTTTAACCCTCGTGTAACTAGTAAGTCTCGTGTAAATCTCGAGTACCAAAAACCTCGTGTAATTAGTAAGTCTCGTGTACCAAAAACCTCGTGTAACTAGTAATTCTCGTGTAAGTCTCTTCAAACTCTCATGTAACCCTCATGTAATTCTCGTGTACATCTCGTGTAACACTCGTGTACAGAAAAATCTCGTGTACCAAAAACCTCGTGTAACTAGTATTGAATTATGAAAATTTCCGTGTAACTCTCGTGTCAATCTCGTGTAACTCATGAAAGCTATATTTCTTATGTAAGTGAGAGTGGGTGATATTACTTTAATGCAAGAGTAACTTAATAAGTCCATAATAAAAGGGGTATATTGTAAGGAAAAAAGTGAAATGAGTAAAAAAGAGGGTAGGAGATGCCTGACAAGGGTACTGTAACTTTTTTTCCCTTATTTCAATGTCTATCTATCAACTTTTCTTCTTGATGTTTGACATGTAACCAGTACAATTAAGTTTTCCATCAATTAATTTTATACTAATATTGTTGTGGGAAACAAAAGAATCACATAAAATAACAAAATGATCTCCAAGAAATGAAAATGAGAACACATGAACAAACACACAACGATTTTACGTGGTTCGACTGTAAAGTCTACATCCATGGAGCAGAAGAGAATTCCACCTTCACTATGATCAAAATCAGTACAGAGCTACAAGAGCAATCACTCAAAACAAGATTGAAAGAAAAACCTAAACACAAGAACAAGCTTAAAACCAAGCTAATCCCTCTTGTGTTTCTCACTCTACAAAACCATCTCTCTCTCTCTCTCTAGATAGGTGAATTTTTCTCCAGAATGACCTCTCACAATCTGTCTACAAACCGGGAAAAATATCCCTTATAAACTAATTCAAAACAGCTCTAGAAACTCTTAACAGAAAAACTGTCAAAACCGTTGCAAGCTGAAAGACAACGGTTTTAGTGAAAACCGTTGCAAAATACTGTTGTAACCGTTTTATAACATAATTTTCCAATTTCTGTTTTGAGTCTGAAAACCGATTCCAAATCCGATTCTTCAAGTAATTATACACAATTCTGAATGTGTTCAAGTCACCATTCATCACAAATCTCCACCTGACTTGCACATGAAGATACATCACTTCTTTTAACCAAACTTCAATGGAATTCTCCCCACTCTGCTCATGTCCAAACTCTGGACATGATTTAATCTCTGACAACGCATCAGCTACACTGTACTACTTGGATTAATTCCAAGTAGTATCTAAACTTCTCAGAGGGTAATGCTTTTGTGAGCATATCTGCACCATTCTCTTTTGTGCATATCTTATGAACTTCTACATCTCCTCTCTCAATTATATCTCTCACATAATGTAGCTTCACATCTATGTGTTTCGACTTGTCATGAAAGACTTGATGCTTGACTAAGTGTAATGCGCCTTGAGAATCACACAACACTTTAACTGACTTCTGCTTTATTCCAAATTCAGACAAAATCCCTCTCAACCAGATTGCTTCTTTCACTGCCTCTGTCATTGCCATAAATTCAGCTTCTGTTGTTGACAATGCTACTACAGGTTGCAACATTGACCTCCAGCTGATTGCAGCACCAAACAAAGTAAAAACATAACCTGATTGTGACCTCCTGTTGTCCAAATTTGCTGCATAATCAGAATCCACATAACCCTTCAAAGCTTCTAATGAATCATCACATCTTTTGAACATTATCCCATAATCTGCTGCACCTCTTAAGTACCTCATTATCCACTTTAGAGCTTCCCAGTGTTGCCTTCCTGGATTGGACATATATCTGCTGACGACACTCACAGCATGTGATATGTCTGGTCTTGTGCATACCATCACATACATAATACTTCCAACAGCATTTGAATATGGAATGTTGTTCATCTCTTGAATCTCCCGCTCATCTCTTGGCTTTTGTTGTTCAGAAAGCTTAAAATGTTGAGCCAAAGGGGTTGACATGTCTTGACTCATCCATGTTGAATTTCTTCAACACTTTGTAGATATAACTCCTCGGTTGTAAACATAGTAATCCCTTTTGCTGATCTCTGACAATATCCATGCTAAGTATTCTTCTAGCTTCTCCTAGCTGTTTCATTTCAAATTCACATTGTAAATCTTTCTTCAGCTTATCTATTTCAGCTTGATCTTGACTTGCTACAAGCATGTCATCCACATTAAGCAATAAGAAACTAACAATCTTTTGTCCAGCCTTTTTCATGAACACACAGTTATCATACTTGGATTTGGTATAGCCAATCTTCTTCATACATCTGTCAAATCTGATGTACCATTGTCTTGAACTTTGTTTGAGACCATACAAAGATTTCTTCAATAAGCAAGCTTTATCTTCATCTCCAGGAAGTATGAAGCCTTCTGGTTGTGTCATGAAGATAGTCTCTTTAAGCTCTCCATGTAAGAAAGTTGTCTTTAAATCCAATTACTCCAGTTTTAGATCCAGTTGAGCAATTAAAGCAAGCAATATTCTTATGGAGCAATGTTTAACTACAGGAGAAAAAATCTCATTGTAGTCTATCCCTTCTTTCTGAGTGAAGCCTCTGGCTACCAACCTGGCTTTGAATCTTATTTTCTCTACTCCAACAAACTCCACCTTTTTCTTATAAATCCATTTGCAGCTTACTAATTTCTGATTTGTTGGCCTTTTCACCAGAATCCAAGTTCCATTCTTCTCAAGTGAATCCATCTCTTCCTTCATAGCAACAATCCAGTTTTCTTTGTCCTTGCTTTCTATGGCTTCTCTATAAGTTCTGGGCTCAGAAAATTCAGTTTCTTCTGCTACTGTCAAGGCATAAGCAGTAAGATAGTCATTTCCATAACTAATTATCCTTCTCTACCTATCCCTTACAAGTTGATATTGGCTGATATCTTCTTCCTCATCATATCCATCATTTGGATCTTCCCTGTTATAATCATCTTGATCACAGTTTTCTTCTTTATCATCATGCTCCATTTCAGCATGCATTCTGTCCTCTTCATGGTTGAGCTCAATTTGTTGCTGCCTTTTCATTGGCATTTTGCTTTCATCAAATGTCACATCCCTACTGATAATGATCTTGTTCATCCCATTCTCAATGCACCAGAGTCTATAACCTTTTACCCCTTTGGGATATCCAAGCATTATGCACTTTATGGCTCTTGCCTCCAGCTTGTCCTGCTTTATATGGGCATATGCCATACATCCAAATACCCTTAGGTGTGAATATTTGGGTGGGTTTCCATTCCACCTTTCTTCTGGTGTCATAAACTCATTTGCTGTTGATGGGCTCCTATTGATCAAATATGTTGCTGTTGTTGCAGCCTTCCCCCAGAATTTCTTCTGTAACCCTGAACTCAGAAGTAGACATCTGATCCTCTCTGTGATTGTTCTATTCATCCTCTCAGCAACTCCATTTTGCTGAGGATGGCCAGGGACAGTCCTATGCCTCTTCATCCCCTATCTTTTACAGAATTCCTGAAATTCCTTTGAGAGGAACTCAAGCCCATTGTCTGTTCTGAGACATTTCAAAGATGACCCTTTCTCAGTCTCTACTTCAGCACACCATTCTTGGAACTTTATGAATGCATCAGATTTATTCTTGAGTATATATATCCAAACCTTTCTTGAGTAATCATCAATTATACTCAAAAAATACCTTCCTCCTCCCATTGTCTCAGTCTTTGAGGGTCCCCACAAGTCAGAATGTGCATAGTCCAGAGGTTTCTTTGAAGTGTGCTTTCCAACAGGAAATGATTCCTTTACACTCTTACCCAAGATACACACTTCACAGGGATCAATTTTAAAACTGGTCTTGCACTGCCGAAGGTTTTGTTTCAGCAATGCACTCATACCACTTTCACTCATATGGCCTAACCTTTTATGCCATATCTCTGACTCATTTTTCATCACACTGTTTACAACCGCTATTACAGTTTCTGGTAAAAGATAATACATACTAGATTTCTTGATCCCTTTCATGACCAGATTTGAATTCTTGTACACATGCAGGGATCCACTTTCAAATTTGAAATCACAACCTTTGTTTTCTAGAGTGCCTAGACTTATGAGGTTTCTTTTAAGGAGTGGAATGTACCTTACCTCTGTCAGGATCTTTTCTGATCCATCATGCACCCTCAGCTTGATGTTGCCAATTCCTTCCACTAGACATGCTTGATCATTCCCCAGCATAACAGTTCCAGATCTTGATTGCTTGAAATCATGAAACCATTCAATGTTTGGACACATATGAAAACTACATCCAGAGTCAAGAATCCACTTATCATCAGTCTTGACATCTGTTATGTTCAAAACATCAGAATTTTCTTCTGCTTGAGCCAAATCAGCATTGCTTGTGTTTTGGCCTTTCTGAGCTTGCTTTCTCTTGAACTCATAACAATTTTTCTTCAGGTGTCCCGGTTTCTTACAATGGAAACATTTCCTTGTTTCCTTTTCATCTGCTGTCTTAGATTTTAACTGCTGATTCCTCTTATTTTGATTTCCTGGAAACTGCTTCTTCTTGGGATGGTTTCCTGGTCTTATGCTTAACCCCTCAGCATGCAAATCCACTTTGTAACCACTTGAGTGTTGCATCTCCTTTGCCCTTAATGCAGTTTGGACCTCAGCAAGACTAATTTTGGTTTCTCTGCCATATAACATGGCATATTTTAGATGTTCATAACATTTGGGTAAGGCATTTAACAGGATGATGGCTTTGTCTTCATCCTCCACCTATGCTTCTATTCCTTCCAAGTCATCCAGATGTTTGCGAAACTCCTCCAGCTGGTCATCCATGGATTTTCCTTCTTGAATCTTGAAGGAGTGTAGTTTTTGTTTGATGTTCCAATGGTTAACCATGGTTTTCTTCTTGTACAACTCCTCCAATTTATTCCAGACTCCTTCAGCAGTCTGTTCCTTTGCCACTTCTCTTAGCACTTTTTCTGCTAATGATAGGATGATGGTGGAATGAGACTTTTTCATGCGCTCGGCTCTTTGATCCGCATCCATGGACTCCGGGAAACCTTTAATCACCTTCAAAGCACCAGCTAATCCTTGCTGCACCATCAATGCCCGCATCTTGACTTGCCATAATCCAAAATCGTTTCTGCCGTCAAACCTCTCTACATCAAATCTCATGGCTGCCATTGTTTCTTCAGAAAACCAAAACCGCAGTGATCAACGGGATTCAATTCCCACAGACGGCGCCAATTTGTTGTGGGAAACAAAAGAATCACATAAAATAACAAAATGATCTCCAAGAAATGAAAATGAGAACACATGAACAAGCACACAACGATTTTACGTGGTTCGACTGTAAAGTCTACATCCACGGAGCAGAAGAGAATGCCACCTTCACTATGATCAAAATCAGTACAGAGCTACAAGAGCAATCACTCAAAACAAGATTGAAAGAAAAACCTAAACACAAGAACAAGCTTAAAACCAAGTTAATCCCTCTTGTGTTTCTCACTCTATAAAACCACCTCTCTCTCTCTCTAGATAGGTGAATTTTTCTCCAGAATGACCTCTCACAATCTGTCTACAAACCGGGAAAAATATCCCTTATAAACTGATTCAAAACAGCTCTAGAAACTCTTAACAGAAAAACTGTCAAAACTGTTGCAAGCTGAAAGACAACGGTTTTAGTGAAAACCGTTGCGAAATACTATTGTAACCGTTTTATAACAGAATTTTCTAATTTCTGTTTTGAGTCTGAAAACCGATTCCAAATCCGATTCTTCGAGTAATTATACACAATTTTGAATGTGTTCAAGTCACCATTCATCACAAATATCATGGGAATCTTCTGCTTTCACATGAAATCACGAATCGATGGGGCATAATAAGAGGGTGTTTGCAAACAATTGTGCTTTTAGAAAAGTGATTTAAATTAATTTTGTGGTTAAATTAGAATTTAGTAGTGTCTGGAGAAAAAGTGATTCTAAACAAATAAAAAATAAAAAATAAAATAAAAAATAATTCCATTTGTTTGTAAAAAAAGTCAAAAGCACCCACAATTTAGGATTTTGGGGATTCTCAAAATCACTTCCTAGAAGTGATTTTAGTGATGAAATAGGAGTTTGCAAACACTCCTTTAAATTGAAGTGCTTTTCAAAAGTGATTTTAATGTTGATAATGAGTTTGCAAACATCCTCTAAATCCATTACCACAATCCGAATCTCTCAAATACACAATACAGCCATTGTTGTTTTAATCGATTAACCTCATTATCTACCACTGTACAAAAATAAATATTTTATTCCAATAGCGTTTTCTGGGAATCTTCTACTTTCACATGATTAGTTTGTATGCCACATTTTCTTTTTCAAAATTGTACACACCAGGGGTGTGTCTCATATGTCTGCATCTCAATTTATTAAAGGGATTCAATTTCAATAAATTCCACACATATACTTTTTTAGGTAATACTGACTTAACACTTTTAAATACACCTCAAGTTCTTAGAATATGCTGAGTACTGAGTTAATGTTAACTAATGGAGTATATTAATGTATTTTATTAGGATTAGATGATCTCAATAGATCGAAGACAACGTAAACAAACATACCTCCTCTAACTGGTTGAAAATCTAATACTTTCACACTATACCAGTATTACACCGAATACCGTTATTTTTACACATTTGAAATGGAGTGTATGTATGACCTTGCTTAGATTGGGTTGGATATAAATATAACCATTGTAGGTTAGAGTTATTTGAATTAAAGTCTATATATGACCTTATTTGAATCTAGTTGGATATAACCATTGTGGATTGGGCCACTTAAACCCAATTCATTGTTTGTTAAGAGGTTGTGGCACCGGTTGCACAACACTTTTTTTTTTAAGGCAGATTGCACAACCCGTTAATTTCAAGAATTATGTTAGACGAACAACCGCCGTACACCCTCATTAGAATAATTAATGAGTTGTCATAAATCTATTACTAATATAAAAGTATGAATTATTTCGTCCTATTTTTTATTTTGTTTTTTCTTGTGATGCCTATAATATTCTTGCTAAATATTAAATTTATGAGTAGTTAAGTAATTTACAATAAATTATGTTTTCCTTATTTGATTATAAAAAGTAAAATATCTTTACTAAGAATTAAATCTAAGGGTAGTTAATTAATTTAAAACAATTTATGTTTTTCTTACTTGATTATAAAAAGTAAGAGTCCTTTTATATTAAAAACTCCTCCTAAAAAACTACATGCTTAAATTATCCTTCTTCTACACTTTCAATACTTTGAATTTTGAAATGAAATTATTAAAGTAGATTTAAAGAGTTTTCTAGTGATATGTTATTTGCATATATTTTTTACAGTTGTACTAAATTATATAATTATTTAAGATATGGAATAAAGAAAAAATTAAAATTTATTGATTTTTTTCAAACTTATCTACAACTATCACATTTTTACTATTCATACTGTCAATTTTTTATTATTCATATTAAATATATGCTATGATTTTTTTACATATCCAATTCATGTAATTGAGCTTAACAACTAACATAATTTTAAGCTCTTATACTTGCATATAATGTGATTACCTATTAATATTATTTTCATAGAATAAGAAAAGGAAAAAGTTATATAGCTATACAAATAAAAATATTGTTTTTTCTTAACACTATTAATTTAAGTTATAAGGTCATCTTACAAAAATGCAAAGTCTAAAATATTTGAATTAAAAAAGGAAATAGTGAGCAAATTTGTTGTGATAAATCTTATCATGCATTAACATTAAATATAAATAAAAAAATCTATATCTGAATACTCATGCTATTTCACTATAATTTGTAAATATCAAGTCATTGTAGTTTTTTTAAACATAAAGTAATTTTATTAATGGTTGCTTCAATCGGTAAACACTGATTGACATAAAAAGGGTGGTGCATGGGACAAACAATTCTTTTGGCGCTATGAGTTTTATTTTACGCCATATCCAATACAATTTCCGTCCATTGAAGGAAGAGAGTAGATGTCTAATATCAGATAACAAAGGCATACATGCATAGGCACAGGTCGCATCACCTATCGACGCGAATATAGTGGTGCTAGAATCCCCAAGAATACGAAACTTGGGAACTTCAGTGTCAATGGTAAGTCGAACCGCCTCACAAAGAGCAAGAATTTTAGCATATTTCAGATTATGGATATTTATAAATTGGATATCCTTGGAGCAAGCATAAATACCAGCAAATTTCTTCTACACTTTCAATACTTTGAATTTTGAAATGAAATTAATTTCATGTTAAAGTACATTTAAAGAGATTTCTAGTGATATGTTATTTGCATATATTTTTAACAATTGTACTAAATTATATAATTATTTAAGGTATGGAATAAAGAAAAAATTGAAATTTATTGATTTTTTTCAAACTTATCTATAACTATCACATTTTTACAATTCATACTGTCAATTTCTTTTTATAAATAATAAATTTTATGGAATAATCTTAAAACTTTTACAATACATACTTTTAATTTTTATTATTCATATTTAATATATACTATGATTTTTTCACATGTCAAATTCATGTAATTGAGTTTAACAACTAACATAATTTTAAGCTCTTATACTTGCATATAATGTGATTACATATTAATATTATTTTCATAGAATAAGAAGAGGATAAAGTTATATAGATAGACAAATAAAAATATTATCTTTTCTTAACACTATTAATTTAAGTTATAAGGTCATATTACAAAAATGCAAAGTCTAAAATATTTGAATAAAAAATAAAATAGTGAGCAAATTTGTTGTGATAAATCTTATCATGCATAAACATTAAATATAAAAAAAAATCTATATCTGAATACTCATGCTACTTCACTATAATTTGTAAATATCAAGTCATCGTAGTTTTTTTAAACATAAAGTAATTTTATTAATGGTTGCTTGAATTGGTCAACACTGATTGAAATAAAAAGGGTGGTGTATGGGACAAACAATTCTTTTAGCGCTATAAGTTTTATTTTACATCATATCCAATACAATTTCCGTCCATTGAATGAAGAGAGTAGATGTCTAATATCAGATAACAAAGGTGTACATGAATAGGCACAAGCCGCATCACCTATCGACGCGAATATAGTAGTGCTAGAATCCCCAAGAATACAAAACTTGGGAACTCCAGTATCAATGGTAAGTCGAACCGTCTCACAAAGAGCAAGAATTTTAGCATAATTCATATCATTGATATTTATAAATTAGGCATCCTTAGAGCAAGCATAATACCAGCAAATGAGGAGTTACGAGCAAATGATGTACCCCAATCAAAGTATATATGAATAATGGCATTTGGGAGAAGAACAAGCAATGAATCAAGGGTGCAGTTGTGATGTTTAAGGGAAGGAATTAGCATCCCAAAATCTTGGAAGGTCTGGGTTACTGTTGCAAGCAATACTTGTGAGTATCTACGAACATCGTAGAAGACAATTTTATTTTGTTGAAACCAGATTAAGTGGACAAGGACAGCAACGTATTATGCTATATTTAAGTCATCGAGGAACACAATATCTTTAAACTAGAAGTCGCGTAAATGCTGTCAGAATCAGAAGATAATTTCATAAATTTCAGTTGCTTGCCAAAGTAATGAGGAAATGAGGCACGTGAAGAAGAGATGCATTAAAGAGTGATCAAGTGGTGAGCATAAAGAACATCGGGGCTCATAACGAAGATGACGGCGAGCTAAGTTGTTGGATAATGGCAGAAATTGGAGAGCATCTCCAAAGAAAATGCAAGATACAGGCTGATAAGCTTTCAAATTTTCCTCTAGATGGGGTTCAGGCCATAGCTACTAACCGAGAAGAAGTGGGTGCCAGTAAGGTCTTCGGAAGAACCCATAATAAAATGATATGCGAATCGGACTGAAAAATTACTACAATGGGAATAATCTAACATCCAACCTTCAAGAGAATGGTGATTTTTCAGAGGAATAGCGAGAATCACATTAGCCTTCAATAGGTCAAAATTGGCTTGAACTAACAGCCCATTCCAAAGTCCAAGATCTTAATCAATGATGGAGCTGACTCAGGCGTCTTGCGGGAGGCCTGATGTAGCCGATCTGATGGTAAAATGGGAGGCAAAGGAACTCATCAGTCATGGAAGATTGTTGTTGTCTTGCCATTGCCCATGAGCCTGCAACAACCAAGAGAATAATACGATGATCGTCATAATATTGTGCCATGTAAAGTTGGGCCGAGAACCAAGAGCAGCATGTAACACTGACATTGTACTAGGACAGCATGATTCATGAAAAGAGACTGGATATAGAAACTAAAGGGCGTCATGCTAGCTTAAGCAACATGGCAAGAGATTGATACATTGCCTTGAAACACTCTTGTAGAGATTGATAGAGAACTTAGTAAGAAAAAACTTTAGCACAAATAGGGGAAGAGATCTCCTTGAAGAATTCCCCGATGTAGCGTGAGTGCGCCAAAATTAATACCTTAATGAAGGAAGATAAATTGCACAAATGATAAGCAAGGGAAAACAATGTCATAAAAACTCTTAGGAAAGCCTCAAGCAAGAAGCATACGGTAGACGAAAGGCCACTCAACTCAATGAAAGGTTTTACTCATATCCAACTTAATAGACATGAGTCCCTCTTTCCCGGATTTCCTAAGCTTCATACAACAGTGTAATTCATAAGCGATAAGAATATTATCCGTAATTAATCGACTTGAGATGAAGACTGACTGAGATTCGAAGATTATAAAAGGGATGCAGGGTTGTACCCAATTAGAGAGCACTTTAGAAGCTAACTTATAAATGACATTCTGGTACCCAGAAATGAAGCATGAAGAAGTGTTTGGGTTATTGTAAGTATTTTTTAGGGGTGAAGAAACTTTCTTAGGGGAAGTTTGCTGAAATTGAAAGAGTGAGGATTGAGTGATTGTTTTGAGGGGTGGTTGAGTAGGAAAAATTCGATTAGTCCAAAGATTAGTCACTTTTATCCAAATATTTCCCACCTTACCTTAAGCTTACATTACAACCTAAATAAAGACCTTTTTTATCTTATGTCACACATGTCCAGTACGAGGTCTGATTTAGATAACATGCAAGCATATGGTAGGTTTAAGTTTGGGGGAATGTGGTAAACGTGTTTATGTGTGCATAATAAGTCGAGTTAAGTATCGATTTAGTGGCATTTGCATACGTAATTGACTGTGAATTGCTCATATTTGTATTATTGGGCAATTTGATGTTTGTGACTTATTTTAAAGTTATTTGGGTGAATGTAGACCAAAAATTCGAACTCGACTAAGAATGGATGTTGAAAACAAGTCCCACAAGTCAAAAACCAAGTAAAATCGAGTCAAAGCTTGAGGAGATTGAGATCGGCCGAGAAATAAAGTCTCGGCCAAGACAGAAGGTCAGAGAACTCGGATTTTTGGGCTGCAGAAGTGTCTCGGCTGAGAATCATCAGTCTCGGCCGAGACTTATTGCTGCCAGCTTGACACATCTCAAGATAATCTCTAGTATTTTGGCAATATCTTGAGATATACAAATCCGATTGAGATGAAATTAGTGGCGTTGGAAAGCTGATTCAAAGAGCTACAAATTCTGTGAAATAAGAAAAACCCAAAAATGACCAGAAGACTCTCAAAAATAGCTTTGAAGTTGGAAAAGCAATGCAGTGTCAGCCCATTACTTGGCCCACAAGCTCAAAAAACGAGTTTTAAATTTATTTTCCTACTCTAGTTAGGTTTTCTCCCTCTTTATCCTAGAGATCTACTCCTATAAATATCTCAAGGCTCTAGACATCAGAGGAGAACTTTGGACATCAATTTGGAGAGCACGAACTTGGGAATTCTAAAGAGCACGAAGAGTTAAGATTCGGCATTCCAGGTTTTCTAGTTTAATGTTTTCCATTATTAGTTTATTCTTAGTGGTTGCTACGATTGGCTAAGTTTTATATTTCCCGTCTTTGACTATGTTGAATCCTAGGAAGATGTTTTTTGTGATTATTCCTGTAATTGTTTGGTTAAATTATGTTTTGAGAGTACTTATATTATTGGTTTACTCTATCTTTTATATGTTTTCTATTTGGATTGATCACCTTGATAATAGGCATATGAAAATCGCTAGGTCATAAATTCATAATCCGTAATTGTTATGTGTTTGTGTCCAAAAGTAGCAAAAAGTGGTTACTCGCTAGGATAACATAAGTCGCGGTCACTTGTACCGAGATTGTGAGTACAACAATGTACCTACTCCGTTACCTTAGTTCCCTATGCATTTGATTAATGGTGTTCTAGCGATCGTATCCTAGGACTACTTAATTGGATATGATTAATTACTAATCGTACCTGTAATTAATTATACTTAAGGGGTAACAAGAGTTAGCTAAGCGTACCTGTTAATTCTGGGAGTAGAGGTTTCAGAACTAATTAGTCAAGCAATTGTATTAGTTACATGGATATTCAGACTAGGGGGATACTAGATTGAAGGCGGGAATACTTCTTATTCATATTTTAATTCATCGTTAGTTTGATAGTTTATTAGTTTAATTGATAATTGCTTAGTTAATTAAGTCTCATCAAAACTCCCCCCCTCCCCCCCTCCCCCACACACACTCTATTATATAGTATATAGTTTATTAATTAGCAGCATTAATTAGTTAGTACGATAATTCAATTAGTTCCTGTTCCTTGTGGGATTGACCCTGACTTACTCTACCTACTATTAGGGAAGAAGGTTAGGAAATAAATAACTAATTTGATGTGCCTCGACAGCGCGGTCCAAATTTTGAGGTACAATCTCGGGTTGACTCAATCCTAGACTCAACTAAAATGTAAAGTACATAACAACTAAATGAGACCCAACTTGCAAAGACAGTGGCTCACAGGCCAGACGATCAACCAAGTAATTGGCTCACATGCCATGCAACTAATGGCTCACAGGCCAACACTTAATAAATGAACAAGAAACTAGCAGAATGCATATATATAAGAAAATAAAACTCAGAAGCGGCCAAGACGTCTCACTCACACCCCCTCCCCCAAACTTGGTTGAAAACCAATGTTTGTGAGGAAAGAGTGGTACAGATTGGTGCTTACATACAGTGCTACTGCTGATTTAGTTGTTTCAAGCTATGCATGCTCCAATATTCGGCTATCGCGCCCCACCGATGTCTTACTATATCCATCCTGCTCCACTACTTATTTGATTTCAAGTCATGTTAGGTTCTACATACTTTTCATAAAGAAAAATAAAACGCATCAAACAGAAAAAATAAAAATTAAAAGCAAAAATACGATAAACATCAGGTTTTCTCCCGACAAGCGCCTTTATTTTACGTCGTTGGCTCGACTCAAGAATTCCCTTTTAGAAAATTACCCAAGGAGGTTTACAGGCTGGTCTTGACGTTTGTGACTCCTCCACTACCGTATGAGTTTTTATTCTGACTCGTTTCCTTCTCAGGTATGCACTTGGAGCCATGTTCAAATTGTACGCACACTTTAATTCTTTTTCATAGACTGTCTGTAACACACTAGGTGGCCCAGTGCGTGTCGTGAACTCAACACATGGCGCGATACTAGACGATCCAGTGTGCATCTTCAATACAAAGTCTATCAACACACTTGATGAACCAAACACACAATGTCTGATGGCACATTAAATGACCCAATGTGCGTCTCGCATCCAATGTGCATTTGTTCAACCTGACTTTCAATGCCATCTTCATTATGCAACACTTGCACGGGCTTTTCATCCTCTCTAAGCTGTTCTTATCTCCTCAAAATCAAGACATTTTCGTTCATTAGATTTTCCTTGGGCTGGGATGCCAATGTCTCTCTTTCTTAGCTTTCTAATGTGCTTACCATGGTAACCAATGGACTAATTTGAGTCTCAAGATTCCCTATTCTCGACCGTGTCTCTTCCTGAAATTGCAGAGTGTTAGAAACCAATATTTTCACCATATCTTCCAACGACATATTGGAATTTTGTTCCGCCATGACATCAAAAGTAACAGTAAAGGTCCTGCAGAAAATTCTAGTTCGACAAGCACATAAGATGGCCCAAATATTACGAACAGTAATGAAAATAACTAATACTAATTAACAGAAGAAACTACGTAACAAAAATAGCAGAAAATATGGTTAACACTAAAAACGCAATTAATTTCAACCGGTCCCCGGCAACGGCGCCAAAATTTGGACCGCTCTGTCGAGGCACGTCAAATTAGTTATTTATTTCCTAACCTTCTTCCCTAATAGTAGGTAGAGTAATTCAGGGTCGATCCCACAGGGAACGGGAACTAATTGTATTATCGTACTAACCAATTAATGTTGCTAATTAATATACTATATACTATATAATAGAGTCTGGGGGAAGTTTTGATGAGACTTAATTAACTAAGCACTTATCAATTAAACTAATAAACTATCAAACTAACGATGAATTAAAATATGAATGAGAAGTATTCCCGCCTTCAACCCAGTATCCCCCTAGTCTGAATATCCATGTATCTAATGCAATTGTTTGACTAATTAGTTCTGAAACCCCTACTCCAAGAATTAACAGGTACACTTAGCTAACTTTTGTTACCCCTTAAGTATAATTAATTACAGGTATTGTTAGTAATTAATCCTATCTAATTAAGTAGTATTAGGATACGATTGCTAGAACACCATTAATCAAATGCATAAAGAACTAAGGTAGCGGAGTAGGTACAGTGTTGTACTCACAAGCTCGGTACATGTGACTGCGACTTATGTTATCCTAGCGAGTAACCACTTTTTACTACTTTTGGACACAAACGCATAACAATTATGGATTATGAATTTATGACCTAGCGACATTCATATGCCTATTATCAAGGTGATCAATCCAAATAGCAAACATATAAAAGATAGAGTAAACCAATAACATAAGTAATCTCAGAACTTAATTAAATCAAACAATTACAGGAATAATAATAAAAACATCTTCCTAGGATTCAACATAGTCAAAGACGGGAAATATAAAACTTAGCCGATCATAGCGATCGCTAAGAACAAACTAATAATGGAAAACATTAAACTAGAAAACCTAGAATGCCGAATCTTGACTCTTCGTGCTCTTTAGAATTCCCATGTCCGTGCTCTCCAAATTGATGTCCAAAGTTCTCCACTGATGTCTAGAGCTTTGAGATATTTATAGGAGTGGATCTCTAGGATAAAGAAGGAGAAAACCTAATTGGAATAGGAAAATAAGTCTAAAACTCGTTTTTTAGCTTGTGGGCCAAGTAATGGGCCGACACTACATTGCTTTTCCAATTTCAAAGATATTTTTGAGGGTCTTCTGATCATTTTTGAGTTTTTCTTCTTTCACATAAAGTTGTAGCTATTTTAATCATCTTTCCAAAGCCACCAATATTACCTCAATCGGAGTTGTAGATCTCAAGATATAGCCAAAATACTAGAGGTGTGTCAAGCTGGCAGCAATAAGTCTCGGCCGCGACTGATGATTCTCGGCCGAGACGCTTCTACAGCCCAAAAATCTGAGTTCCCTGACCTTCTGTCTTATCCGAGACTCTATTTCTTAACCTAGTTCAATCTCCTGAAGCTTTAGCTCGATTTTACTTGGTTTTTTATTTGTGGGACTTGTTTTCAACATCCATTCTTAGTCGAGTTCGACTTTTTGGTCTAAGTTCACCCAAATAACTTCAAAACAAGTCACAAACATCAAATTGCCCAATAATACAAATATGAGAAATACACGGTCAATTACGCATACAAATGCCACTAAATCGACACTTAACTCAACTTATTATGCAAGCATAAATACGTTTACCACATTCCACAAACTAATCGGGCAAAATTGGGTAATAAGCTTCGATTTTCTAATTTTCGAAATAAGCACAATGTAAGTGTTACTAACCGAAGGACTCAAAGAACTATGAGTACACATGTGCAAAATAAAATTAATAACATCTTTGCAAACAATATGCCAATTTTTTTAAAAAATACATGGCTCATAACATCTTTCATTGCATTACGAACAGATGATGTACGCCCATAAAAAAATAAAAAAAATATATGAACAATGACCTTCCGGGAAAGAACAAGCAGGGGATAAAAGGGCGGGTTGTGACGTTTAAGAGAAGGAATTAGCATCCCGAAAATCTTACAAGGTCTGGGTTGTTCTTGCAAGCAATAATCGTGAGTATGTACAAACATCAGAGAAGATAGATTTATTTTGTTGAAATCAGATTAAGTGGGCAAGAAAAACAAAGTATTATGCAATATTTAAGTCATCGAGGAGTAAAATCTCTTGGAACTACAAGTCGCGTATATGCTATCAGAATCGAAAGATAGTCTCATAAATTCCAGCTGCTTGCTAAATTGATGAGGACAGGGGGACCATGAAGAAGAGATGCACTAAAAAGTGATTAGGTGGTGAACATAAAGAACAATGGGGCTCATGATGAAGATGACAGCGAGCTAAGTCATTAGACGATGGCAAGAATTAGAGGAGCATCTCCAAAGAAAATGCAAGATACATGCTGATAATTTAAGCTTCCAAATTCTCCTCCAACTGAGGTTCGGGCTATAGCTACTAACCAGAAAAGAGTAGGTGCCAATAAAATATTCGAAAGAATCCATAATAAAATAATATGTGATCGGACCGAAAAGTTACCATAATGGAAATAATGTCACATCCACCGGTCTGAAGAATGATGATTTTTCAGAGAAATAGCAAGAATGACATCAGCATTCAATAGGTCAAAATTTTCCCGAATTAACCGCCCATTGCAGAGTCCAATATCTGAATCAATGATGGAGCTGACTCAAGCGTCTTGTGGAATGTCTAATGTAGTAGATCTGATGGAAAAATGGAGAGGCAAAGGAACTCATCTATCATGGAAGAGGATTGTTGTCTGGCCATTGCCCATGAGCCTTCGACAACCAAGAAGAATAACACGATGACTAGCCATAATACGGTGTCATGTAAACCTTGAGAACCAAGAGTAGCATGTAACACATACGTGGAAGGGTAGTACTTGGACTGCATGATTCGGGTAAAGAGGTTGGATGGAGAAACTAAAGGGTCCTATGCTTGCTTAGACAACATTGCAAGGTTAAATGCTTTCAAATTGCAAAAGTCTAGGCCACCTTGAGATTTTTGTTGCTTGAAGACGTCCCAAGACTTCCACTAAATTTTCCTCGTGGATGAGCTATCCCCCCTACCCCCACCAATAAGATTTTACCAAATTCTTCTTATTAATAAGAATATGGTTCGGCAACTGGAAGCAAGACATTGTGTACGTGGATATTGCTTATATAATAGATTTAATGAGCACTTCTTTACCCGCTTTGCTTAATTTCTTTTCTTGCCAACCATTGATGCGCTTACTAACCCATTCTTTAATGCCTACAAACATCTTTTGTTTATTCCGACCAACAATAGAAAGGAGTCCGAGATATTTATCATGTGAAGCCACTTTAGCAACTCCAACCAATTGGAAGATTAAATGAGAAATCTGAGCTTGTGTATTATGCCTAAAAATCTCCCAAAAATCAAACTTAATACATTTGCCCTGAAACACACTTGTAGAGATTGATTGCAAACTTAAGATGTTGGGCCCTCTATAGTTGCAGCACCAAATAGAAGTGTGTCATCTGCACAAAAAGAGATGAGAGATAACGGGTGCAGTTTGGGAGATTATAATCCCATGGATGCACAGAAAAATCTGTAAATATTGTAAAATGCAAGAAAAAACTTCAGCACAAATAAGGAATAGGGGGTCACCCTGAAAAATGCTCTGTTGCGGCGTGAGGGAGCCAAAATTTACACTCACACATTTGTGAAAGTCAAGAATGTTGCATAGACTTGAATAGTTTTCTTAATCTTCTATATTTAAAAAATTTCAAAGAACAAATTTGTTTTATATTAAAGTTTTATTGTAATAATAATAGAAGTAGTTAAAGGGAAAACGTGTAATTAATGAACATGAATAATTACACCTAATTATTTTAAATATTTAAAACCTAACATTCAAGAAAATCATTATATCGATAGACATATCATAAATATAGTTTAAGCATATATAATAACTAGTGAAATGTATTTATTACGCTATATAAAATTATAAGGTACAATAAAGAAACAAATAAGAACTATAAAGAAATAATAAACTAAGTTGTACTATATGAACGATTAAAAAAGTTGTACTATGTGAATCAGTATCAGATAATTAAATTAAAACATGAAGTAAAATAAATAATAACTACACTAGAATAAAGTGTGGCATAGTCCAAATAAAAAATAAAATGGGAGAAACAAAATCAGAAAGGTTTTAATACATGTATTTATAAGATTTTTAAATGAATGTGCAATGTGTGAAAAATTGGGAGTATATCACTAAAACTAAATAGGGAAGTAAATTCATAAAAATAGTGAAAACGTTGAAAAAAATATATTATATTAACATATAGGTTGTAGCATGTATCTCAATTGAAGTTTATGAGACACTATGTATATAGTCAACCCTCTATAAAAAACATTATTTATCTTATAAATATACTATAGTATGATTTTCATTTTAAATCACATATAATTTTCAAACTTCAATGAAGAATTGAAGAATAATTAAACGAAATTGAAATAAGCAATCGGAAATCAATAAGTAAATTATACTAAAAGAATTTATACTTCCTAATAATAAAAAAATTGAAAAGGAAAAAAGTTTCATAACAGAAGCTGGATGTTGGATTATGATACAAGTTGTTGGAAGTATTTCCTCACATTAAAAATATACAAATGATTTTATTTGCAAATGTATGTTCAGATCAGAATTATCAATTAAGAAATTATAGAGAAATATGTTAGGCCTAATATTCGTGTGTGTATCTAACAAATTCTGAACTTATGGATGTCAGATGATGATATAATAAAACAAATGACTTTATATCTTCTGCTCAGTGTAAAAATATATCTTCATTATTATACAGTTTTTCAGTAATCGTACAACTTTATTTTTAATATATTAATGATGCCGGAGTCTATCTATATTGAGAAGTAAATAATAATTAGAATATATCAAACTTTATATTTATAATTTTTTTAAGAGTAATACATTATATTATGGTATGTCATTTTTATGAATCTTTTAACATTATGATAACGTGTTTTGCTAAACTAAGATTATTTAACCTCTTTTTCCTCTTTCTGATTACTTTTAATTTTTATTTGATTTTGGTTTATGTGTGCTTAATCGATTAAATCTTTCATAGTTTTTTCTGGCTCTGAATAATCTAAAATGTTATGTATATATATTACCATGATTAATTATTACATTGAGTTTTATTAGAATGATCAACCAATATCACCGCACAAAGTACAATTATTTTATGTTCACGTTAATTTTTTTGATTAGATAATAGTAAACAAATAATTATCACGTGCAACACACGTACGTATTGCTAGTAAATATATATATATATATATATATATATATATATATATATATATATATATATATATATACAAATCCTATCATTAAACGTAACTTTCATTTACAAGAGTGTGATTCAGTATGGGATGTATGGTAAACACACTTTCATTAGAATAATGAGTTGTTATAATAGTACAAATCCTATCATTAAACATAAATGTCATTTATAAGAGTGTGATTCGGTATGAGATGCATTGCAAACACACCTTCATTAGAATAATGAGTTGTTATAGTAGTACAAATCCTATCATAACATAACTTTCATTTACAAGAGTGTGATTAGGTATGGAATGTACACACCTTCATTAGAATAATGAGTTGTTATATATATATATATATATATATATATATATATATATAAATTAATAGAACAAATCCTATCATTAAACATAACTTTCATTTACAAGAGTGTGATTCGGTATGGGATGTATGACAAACAATTAATTAGTTTTCTTTTTCTAAGCTAATTAATTTCTAATGGTAAATATAATGTATGTACTTTATTTTATAATTTGTAGAATACTACATATAATAAGAAACCACAACAATGAGATTAGTACAACAATATATATTTGTACTCAAAGCTCATGCAGTTTTTATTTCTCAATCTCATTCTCAAAAAAGTTTATGTTTGCTTTTTCTTTTATATGTTTTGCAATTGTAGTTAATTTCTATATCCTCATCCTAGTAGCTACAATATATATATATATACACACATATATGACAAAAAAGTTACTATGTATCATTGTGATTTTTTAGTAACACTTTATACTAACTTTGTTTTTTTAATAATATATAAATAATTCAACATTAAAGATAAATATCTAATCAAAATATGTAGTATTAAAACTAGAATAGTTTAATAAAACTTTGGTAATTTAGTATTTTTGACTCCTTTGTTACAACACTCTTATTTTGGGATAGAAGAAATCACTTAATACGTATTAAAACATGTTTTACAAATTTATACTTTTATATTGCTCGTATTAATGTTCTCATTTGAAGATTGACTTCTTTATTAGAGTAATCATGAGCTTTATCAATATATATTACTACATTTCTTACTATTATATCTTACTTTCAAAAGTTGCTTCAAAATAAAAGGATAAAAGGAACAACTTTTTTATATAAAAAATTACAATTATAACTTTAAATTTAATATTTGAGAAAAAAAAGAATATTGTAAATAACTACTGAATTTTTCAAAAATATTTTACATCAAAATTTTGCTTTGATTATATTTTCCCTGTTGGATTAAAACAATGTCAAAATAAGTCCCTTAGAAAACTAAGAAATAATTAATTTTAACCTTATTTTTACTAGTAATAGACAACATTACTAAAACAAAAGACTATCACACAATTTTTTTTCATGCATTATGAGATGTATTATTGAATTCTTCTACTTGTTTTTCTATATCTTATTCCCTCATTTTTTATTTAAACATTTAACATTCAATTTCATTTTCATTAAAGTTGGGTTCATGTACTTTTCTTTAAAAAGTTAAATATCCGTTCATTTGCCTTCAATGTTCCTTATGTTATATACTTTAACTTAGGTTAATTAGCTAGCATGACTGAGAGAGTGCCTGACACTACAACAAAATAGGTTATTTTTATAATATTTTTAAAATCGTAATTGCGGTCACTAATAATAAATTATTTTTACCACTTGTCACAAATTTCTTTACAAATTATTCGAGATCATTTTAATACTACTTTTAGCGACAATTAGTTGTTGCAAAAAATATTTCAGACGCATTTGAGACCATTTTTGTTGTGCATCCGAGTTATTGAGACGAAATTATGATAAATATTCATTGTTTGAGACCGATTTTTATGGTCTCAAAAGAACTTTTTTCTAGTGTAATATGTCATTTAAGATTTTCGGGCATTTTGAACACACCTTCAACAAAAGTAAAATAAATTGGACAGTGTATATAATAACTCAACTTAATTAAAAAAAAAAAAAAATCACAATAATTTATGATTAATAAGTTAACGAATTCAACTCAAATTAAATAAAACTGAGATGTGACGTAATATTGAAATAGAAATATACATAAAACGTTGAAACACTAATTTAGCTTGGTTATAGTTAATTTATTATAATGGTTTTAATACATCAAAGATCTTACACATTAATTCTATATTGAACTAGAGAAAATCTTAAAATCATTTTTTTCAAAAATGTTCCCAAAAAAATTCCCACAACTTCAATTTTGACTACTTAGTAATTTTTATTTTTAGGATTCGAGTTGATTAATTCTTGCATGTTGAAAATTTGCAAGCATATGATCACCTCTTGCCACATCTCAAAAGTAATATTAGGGTTACTAAATGGAGAAATTTTCATGTGGTCCTAAATTACAAGTAGATACAAAATTACCTTGAAAAGCATATACACAATGGTAAACCAAAATATGTTGGATCTTACTTGATCAGACTACCACATAAAATATTAGTACTCTTTGTTGAAACTTATTTTTTATATTAAAAATATCAATCAAGTTCATCAACACGTGCTTATTGTTGGAAAAAAAATTAAATTAGTGAAATGATAAAATTTATCGACTAACAATTACATATTGCAAAAGCAACAAACAATGCCAGCGAGGAGAAGAACAGAATTCATGGAAAAAGAAGAGAATGTATGAAAACTTATAAAGTGCAAATATTAAGTTCCTCATCTTGAGCAGAAGAAAATAGATCGAGCAGTTACTTGAGGAAGCAGAAGACAGCAGATGGCTTCACAAGTATATGCTTCGCCTGAAAAATACAAAATGAGTGGATTTTGTCGCCTGTAATATCAATATAGGAAAAATTGTCTTTTGAAATGATTAAAAGTCGTCTAAATTAGAGATATATGGATAGATACCATACCTGGTGTAATCCACTTCTAGTGGTGGTGATCAATCATATCCAGGACCTTTTACTGATATTTCTTTCACGATTTTCCTAGCGGACTCTACCGCGGTAACAGGGAGATTCTTGACGTCCAATTTCCATAGGCTCTTCAACAGAGCCATTGGGATCTTTTCGAGATTTTGGCAGTTTTTTAGCGTGAGATAGCGAAGATTAGGAAAATCATTAGCTGAGGCTTCCCATAAAACTAAATCTGTGCTTGCAATGAGCAAGAAGCGAAGATAAGGGAAGCCCAGATCAACAGTACTGCTCCACGTATCTCCGATGAACGCGTAGTTTATCAACTTGAGCATCTCTAGCTTACTCATCTTTCCTAATGTAGACATATGCTCCCAATCCAAGTGCGTGCCTGATAAGGTCAGCTTCGTCAGGTTCACTGGGAAGTAGTTTAAGGCTGAATGAGGAAGGTCAGATATTCCTTCACCCACCAGCTTCAAGTTTTCAAGACGGTCCAAGTTCTTCAAGCACTCAGAATCTAGAGTAGCTAATCGGCCACGAATCCCCAATTTTTTCAGATTACTAGCCCTGTTGAAAACGTCCATTGTGCAAGAATCGGTTGACAATCTACTCAGTGTCTGAAGGTTCTCTCCTGCATTACCTTCGTTCCTTTGAATGTCTAGGATAATGGCTGCTTTGGTCTTCACATGCCTCAACTGATTCATCCTCCATATATCTGCTTTGAACGTGAGGGAAACCTTCTGTGTGTCCACTACAAGTGTCTGCAGATTCTGCATCTTGGAGATTTCTTTAGGAATGTTGAGATCATCTTCGCAGCAGAGTGAGACGTACTTTAAAAGAGCAAGTCTGGTGATACTTCTTGGAAATTGAGTGAACTTCACAGAGTCGGTAGCCAAGACTCTGAGCAAACTGAAGGTATCAGCAATAGTTGAGACGCATTCTGAATCCAAGATGATGGGTTTCTCGTAGAAACACAAAAGTGAACGTAGGTGTTGGCCACTTGGTTTTCTAGACAGGAATTCCAAGAGATTGGAATGGATACAAATACGATAACGTTTCTGTACAGTAGATGGGGGTTCGGGAGTAATTCCCACCTTGGACATTTTTATCTGTTGAAAGAGATTCAGCTCTGTGGTTGCAGCTTTAGACCTGCAAAATGCATGTATCAGAGGATGAAGACGGCAAGTTTTCACTTTGCCTGTGGGATTTGTTTTAGCAATCATCACCAAGTTTCTGCTGACAAGATCCATGAGATGATCTTCTGCAGTTCTCTCCAAGCTCCATTCCTGTTCAGGGTGTACGAACCCTTCAGCAATCCACAAGTTGATTAACGTCCAAATTGAGATCTCGTAGTTTTCAGGAAACACACCCATATAAAGAAAGCAACATCTCAAGTGAAGAGGCAACATATGGTAACTTGGCGATACGATACCTAATATAGCTCTTTGCTCCATTTCGCAATTTAAGTACTTTAGGTTTTCTGATAGGGTATACCATTCGCCTATAGTCTCACTCATTTCTGTTCTGCTAGATAGTATCTGCACAATTTTTCGTCCAATATGCGTTATTGCTAACGGCAGTCCACCACATTGTGCGGCTACATATTCGCGAATCCCCATCAGCTCTTGAGGGCATTCTCTGAGTGACCCGAATACTTCATACTGGAGAAGCTTCCAACTCTGCTCCAAAGTCAGGAAGTCCAGATGTAGGGGTTCTCTGGTAGGATTAACATGCCCACCAACATAAATGTAACGACTTGTTACGATAACTTTATCACTGCAATTGCTCTCCGGTAAGACATATTTGATAGCATTCCAGTCGTTAAAACTGCATACATCATCAAAGACTACCAAAAACTTTGCATCCTTGAGGCTTCCACGTACTCTGTGAGCTATCTCCTCCTCCTCCAACTCCTCAGTCCTGATCATGAAGTATCTCAAAATTTCTGAAAAAACGCTCCTCCTGTCGAACATTTCAGAAACGTAAATCCAAATGCGGATGGGGAATTCATGGCACGTCTTCTCATTCATAAAAATCTTTCGTGCCAAAGTTGTCTTGCCTACGCCAGCCATACCAACGATTGATATAACATCAAGTTCCTTACTTTTTTCGCTCAGATATTCAATTATCTTGTTCTCCTCATCTTCCAAACCTATAACATGTTCTTGCTTGATGCAGGGTGGTGACAACTGCGTTAAAGTTGCATAGCAAGTTAGAAATAACTAAAAATTTGATTAGTAATTAATGAATTAATTATTACTGCTACCTTGTGGGAAGTTTTTATTCTTAGACAATTTTCAAAGATAATAGTAATAAAGTTATTTCATAGATACCATTTAAAATTCATATTAGCTGTCCCATTTACACTAAAATATCTATAACTTGATAACTTCAAGATTATACAAAATCTATTAATTGGAAGAAGGAGAAATAGAATATTAATTTACAGAAGTTATACGGTATACATTGATAGGATCTTACAAGAAATGAAAGAGTCATTGGAAGGAAGTATGTACGCCAAAAATTACAAAGATGTGAGTTGAATCACTCACTTGAATACATATTCTGGACTAGGGGGAGGGGTATGAGAGAAAGGAAAAAGCATATTAACTATCACATGACAAATTTATCCAACATTGATATGATTATACTTATAGTGGGAAATGCAGCACTATGTAAAGAAAGATGGACCACTAATTTTGTTTTATTATATTATCAAAAAAGTAAAGAAAGAAGATAGACAGTAGCACAAATTAAGTGTATAAAAATCTGGGTAAAACATTTACCTTGCTTATAACTTTTGACTGATCATCGACAGTTTCCCTATATCCATATATGTCGCGAGTAAGAACTTTGACCTTTTCGAGCATTGTTCTGATGGATTCAATTTTTTCTTTGTACCTACGAATCAGTGTAAAACGTCCGGGCGACGACGAAGATCGGCGGAGCTCCGTCAAATATGAGTCGATGGTGTCTTGGGCATGATAAGCTACCTCCATCATCTTTCGCTCCAATTCTATCAGGGTATCACGGTCACCCTTTCTCCCTCTCTCATACGTCGACGCATCCTTAATGAACGCCTTAAGAAAACCTAGATCATGTTCCAACCGCCGGAGCTCATCTGCTAAGGTGGAGCTGAAATAATCATTTGAAGACTGTCGTAGCAGCATCCTGACGCTGTCCGACGCATTCGTCGCTGCAGCATACGCCATTTCTTATGCCGTATCGAAAGAGAGAGTTGAAGTTTGACTTTGAAGAGAGAGGATTGTGTGACAACTTGCGTGTATGTATATGCATTTTTTTTAAGAGTAACTCAAATTAGAAAAGTGTATAAAATAATTGGTTGCTACTCCCTCCGTCTCAAATGAACTTGCACATTATTTGTTTACGTTCATCCCAAATAAATTTGTACACATCTTAATAAAAAAAGTTATAACACAATTTTCACTCTCAAAATTTCCACCCTCAATCCACATTTGAAAAGTCAATAAAATATCAAAAAACAACTTTTCTTTATATGTGTGTCTACTTACCTATGCAAATTCATTCGGACGGAGGGAGTATATTGTAATACCTAACTAAATATTTAATAGGGAAAATTGGTAAAAATATCCCGTAAATTTACCATATTTAAGAAAATATCCTCTAAATTTGGTCATTTTTAACTTACAAAAAATTGTTAAAAATACCCTGCAACCGGGTATAGCAGGTGACACAACCGGTCAGAAGCTGACGTGGCTCATTTGAGATGATTTGGCTATATTACTTGGCATTTTTATACTATGTGGCATTATGTGAGAAAAACATGTGTCATTGTAGTGTGATATAACATGCTTATTTGGATAATAATAAAATTTGAAATATTAAAAAAACAAAAAAAGAATTTATCTATTTTATAATAATATATCCATCACCCACACTCCCCACCTCACCCCTATCCCCACACCCCACCCCCAACACCAGGCCCAACCATTTTCAACGCTAAATTAACAAAATTAACTAGTGGCCTGGCGGCGGTGGGAGGGAGGCAGTGGCGCGGCGGCTGGGGCAGGAGGTGGCGCGGCGGCGGAGGCATGGAGGCAGTTTCTTTCCCACCTAGACTTAGACTTCGTGCTCGCGCGGGAGGGGAGGAGGCTGTGGCTCGGGAGGGAGGGAGGCGGTGACGCGGTGGCAGGGGGAGGGAGGCGGTGACGCGGCGGCAGGGGAGGGAGGCAGTGGCGCGGGGGGAGGGAGGCGGTGACGCGGCGGCGAGGGGAGGGAGGCGGTGGCCCACGGCGGGGCTGGTGGATGATTTTCTGTGTGTATTTATATATGTATATATATGCGTGTATATGTTGATATCCTGGGCGCCTTCTACTACGCGTTTCGTGAGCGTTGCTGACGTGGCGTGGTTTTTATTAATATTTTTTTCTTCTCTCTCTCCCCAAGCGGTCAAATTCATCTCCTTCCTGTACTCTTTTTTCTTTTTTCATCCCCGATCAAATTATCTCCTTTCTCTACTCTTATGTTTTTTTCATCTCTTCAATCTGAAAGTTAAGCTTAAAGCTTCTCTTTCTAAAATTATCATCCTTGGTTATTGCTTATTGCTTAATCCCATTTTCATCTTCCCCTCAACTCGTTCCCGTTAATGGGTCCTCTTCTGTTAATTAGATCTCTGGCCAACGGTCATCTTCGACATTTTGGAATTTTTGGACAATTATTGAAGATAGATTGGACAATAACATTTCAGATTTTAGATTATGTTTTTGGTTTGATGATTTGTCATGAATTATTATTAACCTAAAATGAGGCCGGATATTTATTCTATATATGCTCTTTCTTTCTGAATTTTGAGGCACATCAGAATTTTAGAAATTTGCTGCTAGAATCCTTGAATATATATGTGTTTATTTGTATTTGTGTATGTGTTTATATATATATGGGTGTGTATGTGTTTATATATATATGGGTGTGTATGTGTTTATATATGTGTTTAGGATTTTTTTTTCTGAAATTTTCTTCTTTTTTCTTTTTTTTAAAGAAATCTGATGTTTTTATAATATTTTTATTTTTTTTTTCATTTTTTTTCAAAATTTAATGCCACGTCAGCTTTTGACCGGTTGTGTCACCTGCTATACCCGGTTGCAGGGTATTTTTAACAATTTTTTGTAAGTTACGAGGCATTTTTAAAAATGGCCAAATTTAGAGGATATTTTCTTAAATATGGTAAACTTACAGGATATTTTTACCAATTTTTCCTATTTAATATCAAATTGTGATTATGTAAATCCAATAGTTGATTTGATGAACTGTCGTATCCAAGCATTAACATCAAGCATTACGATATCGGAATAGAGAACTTGACGATAATACTAGTGTTGAATTCATCTAATTTTTCATATTTATGAGTAAACAGAACAAACATATTAGAAGATATATTATAATTATAATGTAGTAAAAGATTGAGGAGTTAGTATCGATGTTGTTACTAATAAAGTGTATCTATGATAAGTAAAAGAGTATGAGTGATCTTTAAAAAAAAATCGAACAATATAATAGAAACTAAATAAATTGTAGAATAGAAACATACTTTTTAATTGAATGATCTTTAATTGACTACTCTTTCACGTGCCTGATTTTGATGTGTTTATTGTTTTTCTTCTTGTTTGTTGTTGTTCCCTTCTTTTTGTGTTTTGTCATTATATCATTAAAGGTGTATTTGCTTAAGTCTAGGGAGTGCTGAATCAAATTTGGCTGAGAAAGTTAATGAGTGTACTTTATTGAAATTTGGTCTCTTAAATCTACTGAGGGAAACCATAAGCAAACACACCCTAAGGGTGTGTTTGTTTATGGTTGGGCCAATCCGTTGTGGATTGTGCCCAACCTAACATGTGTTTGTTTATGGGTTTGTGACAATATATTGTCTCCAACCCTCTTACACACATCATTAATTAAACTCAATTATCAATACAACTTTAATCAATAATCATCATTCTTTAACTAACTCTTACACACATCATAAATCAAATCCAATTTTCAATACACCTTTATTCAATAACCAATCATTTTTTAACAAACTCTTACACACATCATCAATCAAACTCAATTCCCAATACAACTTTAATCAATTACCAATCAATCATTAACTATCTCTTACACACATCAAATCACTTTTACCACCTTTTATAATATAAACCAACTCCAACCCAATCTCTCAACCAACATAAACAAACACTCATTTATTTACCCCAACCTAAAAATTCCACTTTATTCTCCACAGCCTACAGTACTCCAGCCACCCACAGCCATAAACAAACAGGCCCTAAGTGTTTCTTCACCGTCACTCATTATGACGACTTTTTTGTTCCTCTCTTCAGTAAATTCTTCAATTTTTTTTCTTCTTTCTCATTGATTTTGTTAATTTTTTGTATGAATTCCCGTCTTCGTCAAGGCATCTTCCTCCTAAAAACATCCACGACATTATTCTTCTCCTTTTTATTTCTTGTAATTGTACTAGATGTCATAGAATTCATTTTTTGGTTTTCCAATCCAACTTCCAACAACTGCAGTGCCTCTCTAACAACATTAACTTTTTTGTTGGTCACATGTACTTTTCCAGTATGAGCAATAAGAAAGTAGAATTCTTTTGATTCATTAAGTGAAAGCTCTCTAAAATATTTTGGGTTGTGTTCAACCGGGGAAACATAAAATGTTATAAATCTTTAGAATATTTATGTATATAAAGTTGTTCTCATAGGTTTTGAGGTTTATTTTTTATTTAAAGATTGAGTATATAATTTTTTAATTGAAACAAATTGCCTGCTCAATAGAATCAAGATAATCGTTTATCGAACAACCAACGTATTAACAATTGCATCCTTCAATAAAGTTGTTGATGCTAGATTTTCTCCTTGACAAACATTTTGCAACTATATGTACCTGCATTTAGGCTCTGTAGTTACAATAAAATAGATATATTGATTTTAATTAAAACATGGGAAAATTGGTATAAATGCCCAGTATGTTTTCACTATTTAGAAACTAGGACACTAAGTATACCACTTTTGAAAAATGTCTTCTAACTTACGAAAAATTGGTGAAAATACCCTGTGACCGGCTATAGGCAGTTAACTAGCCGGTCACCTGTGAGCTATCTTTTTACTTTCGGGAAAATTTGTATAAATGACCAGTATGTTTCCCTTATTTAAAAACTAGGACTTTAAGTATACCACCTTTTAAATATACCTTCTAATTTACCAAAAAATGGTGAAAATGTCACGTGACCGTCTATAGACTATGACACAACCGGTCATTAATGAGGTGAAGCTCTTTTTCTGACGTGTAATTTTTTATTTTTTTTTTATTTTTTCTGTTGACTCATTTGTTAGCGTGGAAAAAAAATATGTCTTCGACTTTGGCGGTGGCGGATTCGACAGGGAGGAGACGAATAGGCGAAGAATTGGGTGATTAGTCAGGTTTCGATCAGTTAGTGGATGGGTGGGCTGGGCGAAGCATTGTTGGCTTCTTCTTCGTCTTCCATGTTGGTGTCTTTGAAAGATTGCATGACATCCATAAATATTAAGATTTAGTAAGTTGTAATTAGGGAAGAAGAATGGAACAATTTAGTTTTTAATTTTTTAAAATATTAATCTAAAATTTATTTTATTAATATTTCATATAATTATCCTAATTCATAATATAAAATAAAATAATAATAACATGAGAAAAATAAAAAGAAATTTGCAAATATTAATGAATTTTAGAAATTTAAAAAAAAATCATAATTTTTTTATTTCATTTTCACCATTTTTTGGTAAGTTAGAAAGTATTTTTAAAAAGTGGTATAGAAAATGTCCTAGTTTTTAAATAAGGAAAACATACTGGTCATTTATACCAATTTTTCCGAAAGTAAAAAGACAGCTCACAGGTGACCGGCTGGTTAACAGCCTATAGCCGGTCACAGGGCATTTTCACCAATTTTTCGTAAGTTAGAAGACATTTTTAAAAAGTGGTATACTTAGTGTCCTAGTTTCTAAATAGAGAAAACATAAAGGGCATTTATACCAATTTTCCCTTAAAACATTCTAGTATACCTAGGCATAATTTCGGAATCTTCCTGCTTACATTTCTGCAAGTTCCTGAACTATTGCTATTTTGAACTGTTGTTGCACATCTTTTGAAAGAATGATACCATATTTGTGTTTTGTTTTCTACAATTTGTATCATAGTCTTCAAACAGTAATAGATATCCTACGAAACATAACAAAATTATAGATTTAAAACTTAAAAAAGGTACAAAGGATTCTTCCTATAAAAAGAATCATGCATGATTGATGTACATCTTTTTATATGTGATCAATTTAATCAAGGTCCAACCTATTGCAAGTGGGTGGTTGTCAGTTTTACCATTTATTAATGTGTTATGCGCATCAATTTGCTATTGTCATAAAAGTATTGATAACCAACTTTGATTTTTCAAATACGAATCTTTTTAGGCGGCGGCTAATATCAGCACAAATACATTTAAGTACACCACATTTACTAAGGACACCACCTATAAATAATTTAAATCTTTTTTTTTTTACTTTAGACACCACGTTAACTTCCTATTCTACCCTTACGCTAATTATAATAGTTAGAAAAAACAAAACAAATAAATTAAAAGAAAATAGATTTTGAACAAGAAGTCAACAATAGCATAAATTTATTGAAAAAATTAGATACAGTTAAGAGAAGAGAATATATGATTTACAGTTCGAGAATGTTATGCCGAACGTTGAACATAGTGTTCGAAAAATAATTGTTGAATATTTGATAAAGAGTTTGTATCTTTAAATTTCGTGGCACCTTCTGTCCATTCAGATCTTTATGTTTCAAACACATTTTAAAGACGACGGACTATGTTTTGCAAACATTGTTTGGCGTGATACAGAAGATGCCAAGAAGGCAAGTTATCGCCATAACTGTGATTTTTATTTCTAGAAAAGGTCCTTCAAGAATCGACAGGTGGCCTGTGAATTCTTGCCCTAATCAAGCCAGCGAAGGTGAGAGAAGGAGCATACATCGGCATAAATTTGCGGGTTAATTGCAGAAACCCCATCAAACTATCAATGTTTTTACACATAAACCACTAAACTTTTTTTTGTTACATCGATACATATAAACTACACGAGTTTTGCAGATAAACCACCAAACTTATTTTTCAATTGGGAGATAAACCACCAAACTTATTTTTCGATATTTTTTTGTCGGAAATCCACACATGACTTGCGCGTGATAAACTTTTAATAGCCTTTTTTGTACAAACAACCTTTTTAGTATGCTAAAAGTGTAAAATTCTTTCACACCTTTATTTTCCATAACAATTCATTTTGATCATCAATAGTTCTCTCTCCTAATATCTAGAACCTCCATTTTTGAAGATAGGTTGCTCCTCTACCTACTAAAACGCGTGTTTGGACAAAAAAAATCCTTAAAATTTATAATGTGCAAGTTACATGTGGAATTCCGGCGAAAAATGATTGGAAAATAAGTTTGGCGTTGTATATGCCAAAACCCTTATAGTTTATATGTATGAGTGCTACAAAAAAAAATTCAGTGGTTTATGTGCAAAAATGTTGATAGTTTGGTGTGCATTAACCCTAAATTTGCGAGAGAAGAAGGAAAATTTGGGTTACCAGAAACAGATTGATGAGAAATAGAAAATGAAGAGTGGCAAGAAGTGGAGCACTCAAAAAAACCACATTAATTGTTATTTTCTTTTAAAAAAATAGATTTTTTATTAAAAATAATATGGTGTACTTAGAATATTTTGTGGTGTCTTTACTCATTCTATTTGGCAAAAAAGACAACTTAATCATTTTGTTTAAGGTTATTTTTGTCCCATAAAAATATATAGTGTACTTAGAGGTATTTGTGGTGGTATTAGTCATTGTCATCTTTTTATAGGATAAAATGTAGTTGTGATACATGTCTTTTTTAATGTGACGGAGGGTGTATGTAAATGATTTTGATATTTACCGGAGTCAATGAACTTCTACCGTGTAAAATTTGATGGAGACATTCCTGCATTGATTTTATTATGTATGTTGTCGCCATCATATAAAAAAGTGTTTTATCTTCTATTTTTGTGAACCCAAAAAAAAAAAAATTAATAAATTCGTTAAAAAATTAATTTGATAGTATAAATAGTTAAAAAATATTATGTAACTTGTCGCCATCATATTCAAAGTTGCTTTATCTTCTATTTTTTGTGAATATGTGAATTAAAATTAATAAATTCGTTGAAAATTTAATTTGAAAGTATAAATAGTTAAAAATTGTACATTTGGTGCAGTCTCCTAGCTCATCAGTCAATGGGTTTATCTGTAGTACAGAAGGTGCAGTCTTCTAAACCTGTACCTCACCTAAAGAATGTGTATTTTATTATTGATATTAATCTGTCAATTTAAATATTTGTAAATATAAATAATTATTAAAAATAACAATAACATAAGTATAATATAAAAATTATGTAATACTTTTTAATTATGTAATAATCTAATAACTAATTTATAAATTTGTAAATAGTACCTGAAGAGAATGAGACTGATGTACGTGTTCACATTTCCATAATGTCTAGTTTAACAATCAACGTTTTTCAGGTTTCTTTAAATAGCTGAAAATAAGAAATGAATCAATACATGCATTATCAACAGCATGACCGTATCTAACAACGTTTCGGCTTTCGCTGACTTTTTAAAAAGGGCCCCACGATATTTTTCTTCCATTTTAATAACTCAAAGGATAAAATTTATCAGAATTTTTAATGTTCGAGATATTTATATAATCAAACATTTTTCCTCAAATCACTATCGATAAACGACAACATCAAATCAAATTTGCATATCGTAGATAGTGGACGATGGCTAATATTTTTAAATTTATAAAAATTTCACACTTTTTATATAGTAATAGATAATAGATAATATCTATAATACATATTGTTACATTTAATTATTATAATTACTCACTTCTATATAAGTAAATTTGTGTAATAACTAATTCCCTAAAAAAAGTGTAATAACTAATATGTGTGTGTGTGTGTGTGTCTATTGTCGGTCTTTAATAGACACATAAACCAGACTTGATTATGAAAAAGGCTAGACCTAGCCTATAAAAAAAATCTTTCAGTGATAATAGGACATATTTAGGTCCAACAATTGTGTACCAGCCTCAGACCATCAAATATAAGCCTAATCTAGCCTATCCTATTCCACTGCTAAGCCTATGTAAAGAGGTCAAATATAATGCACATGCAATTATCCTGCAAGAATTTCGAATTTGAGCATAAAAAAAAAAAAAAAGAAAAAAGAAAAAGACAAAAACAAAATTAAGCAATAAAAAACATCAAGTATTAGTTTTGCAATGCATTCTTACACTTTAAATTTCAGTTTTAGCCCGGAATGAATTTCATAGATTTATCCTATAAGAAGAGGTATTTGCAAATCATTTTTTGTAACTTAAAATTACTATTGGATTCAAGAATTACTTTTTGATTTGTTTGCAGTATCATATTGAAAACCAAAAATTGCTTCTCAAAAGCACTTAAAATCTGATTTTGAGCAGTTGCTAACATCCAGCTTCTACCTGATTTTGGATTTAAAATCACTATATTTTCAAACACTACCAAATTTGATATTTCCATATAAACCAATCCAAATTATTTCTCTAAAAGAATTATTTGCGAAACCCAATGCCCTCCAAAAATTAATGTTTTGAGCACTTCAAAGTGTGCATGTCGTTTTTGCATATTAGATGACAAAAAAAAATTGAATGTTTTCACCGGAAAAAAAGTTCTCATCATCTTGGGCAATACCTAATAATTTTTGGATATGAGTCGAGCATTGAAATAGGTTCCTCTATGCTCTGTTGGTTTTCTATGTGAGCTAAATAACAATAAAAAAATATCAAAACGTGAAATGCAGGATTCAACCACACCACCCTGTGAAACCACATAACATGATTGATCATTTCATAGAATATAATTTATATATGGTTGTACAAAACATTATGGGTCCTAAAATTTTATAATGTTCCTGGCCTAAGTTGACATTGTATTCTTTTGAATAAATATTCATGTGTAATACACACACATATTGGCGGGTGCGAACGTGTCGTCAAATCGTTCGTCCTACCAAATTAGAATAATTAAAATTGATTTTCGAATTTTCCTGAATTTACTAGGTAAAGTGGTAACTCCGAGTCGATCCTACGGAGAACGATGAGTAGTGTTGATTCAAATACTTCAAGCAATTAGTAATTTAGGTTGAAATAAAAGCAATAGGCATAAGCAAGTAAATGGGAGGGGGAGGAGGGGAGGGGGGTTGATTGAGTCTAACAACTAAAGTCTACCAAGTACTAACTACCAATCTAAAAAAGCAATAGATATTTTTGGTGTTTTAGATTAATCAAAGGATCAAAGAAAGACAACAAGTAAATTATTTCGGTTTTTTAATATGTTAAAAAGGCCTACCCTCGATCTAGTATCCCCTTGAATCCGGCTACTATGGATTATTGTTGATGCCCCAATTTAGTGTAATTTAAACCCTTATCCCACAATCTACAAGGCCCACTTATGTAAATTATGTTGTTCCTTAATTGTGGTTAAATCGAAGGTCCGCTTATCGATTTATCCCTACCGAAATCAATTAGTAATCCAAACAAGCTCTTTTCACACTAATTGATATTGGATGATCATGAACTAGAACAACGGGATAAATAAAGCATAAACCTCGAATTAATCGGGTTTAGAGGCCAAATTCTATAATGCCACCAATGGTATCAAGCATTGTTTACTACTAAGGGAGATTGAAGCTTCAACAATCACGGAAAGTGAATTCCAATCTCTTGCAACATATAATAAATTCTTCCTGAAGGGTGATCAATCCTAAAACAAGCATCTAGGCATGAGACATTTCAAACAAGCATTATAGAACATTTAAATTGCATAAAAAGGATAACACCAAAAGCTAATAATCACATATTTATCTTCAATCAAGGTTCAACATGATCAAGGGTAGAAAATGGGGTACTACTCACCCATTCTACTCAAAACTAACAGAAAAGTAAAGGAAATACAAGAAATCATGAAAATAGAATGATAGAACCCAAGGTTGATCAATGGGGAAGATGAGATGACTCCTTCTTGCCCTTCTCTCCTCCTTGGAAGTGATGGTGGCTGAAAAGTGCTCCAAATTCGTGCTCAAGATAGGGTAAATTTGAATGGGAGGATATATATATATATATATATATATATATATATATATATATATAAGAGAGATAAAAGTGTTGGTAAGAAATAGGCAAAATCGTGTTTGCTAAAGAAAACAGGGGTTGCTCGCCACGGTCGCGCCATGAAGATGGTCCGCGGTCGTGGCAAATGGTAAGGGTTTAGGGTTTAGGCAGGTTTGGGGCCACGGTCGCGGCTTGGCTTCACTCCTCGACCGTGGAGTAGAATGCCACGGTCGAGGTCTTCATAGCTCCTTGGTCGTGGACTTAGATGCTTGATTTCTTCATAGTCTTTTGAGCCTTTGTCCACGGGCGCGGATTTAATCCTCCGCGGGCGCAGCCTTTGGGGGTTGAAAATTGAGATCTATTATGTTCCCTTCCCCGCGGCGCGGGTGAGATGCTCTGCGGCTGTGGGGTTCTCCACGGGCGAGGACTGCCTTGCGCGGCCAAGTCTTGCCTCTTCCTTTGTTGTTTCACCCCTCTTGGTCCGGTTTCCCTGTTTTTGGTCTAATTGAACCTGTTTTAGCACATAAATAACACAAACCCATTATTTTGCCCATGAGAATACAAAAACACTAAATACACGTGATTATGCACATTAATGACATTAATTTGGCACTAAAAGCGCCCTAAATTGCGTGCACGGGACACGTGTACCAAATCTCCCCAAACTTGGAACTTGTTCGTCCCGAACAATAAAGAGAAAGATGAAAGGACACGTGTTTAGGGCAGATTTTAGTGGCATTTGATTTCAGAGAGTTTCCATAAAGAAAATGAAGCAAGCATGATAATAGTGAGCATATGTGATAGACTAGATCCACTACTCTCAAGACATAACACTCTTGACTTAATATCCTCACCGGGTGAGTGTATCTATCTCTCTTGAGTGCATTACAAGGGGTAGTGTTTACACTCACATTGAAATGCATACAACGCCTACCATAGGCTTGCCAATCATCTAAAACCCAAAATTATACTTGACATGCGTGACAATTAATCAATTAGGTCTTCATATGGGTTGTAATGTTGACTTGGGGTAAGGTGGGTCAAAATTTAGGTAAAAGTGACCTTAAGATTCGACTTATTCACCTTTTTCCTGCCTACATCTCCCATATTTATCAATCCTCACAATAAATATGTTTCTTAAGACTTTTCTAACCAAGGGATTGTGATAAAAAAATGATGTGATTTTCACTAACCTCTCCAATTCCAAAAGAAAATACTAAAAATGGTATATACACTTCCTCTTTCTTCTGTTTTTTCTGGTTTTTTCGACTTTTTCTCAATTTTTTTGACATAACTAATTAAAAAATATGGAGAGGTTAATGTTCTCGATTCTAGCCTATTTCACGTGTTTGCTTTCACCCTTCTTCGTTTTTCACTACTTTACCCAAGTTTGATCCCAATTTCCAAACTAACTACCTTCCAACCGCCTCCCTCATACTCAATAGTCCATTTGAGTTTCAAAGGATAAATGAAAGGGAAATTGGCTTGTAGTGTTGGGTATCAAACAAAAAGGCTTAAGGTCAAAGGGTTAACTAGGGGCAATTTGTATATTTTTTGTCAAAAGGAATTGTTTTCAAGCATTTGAAAAGGACTTAAATTAAGAAATGCCTAAAATCATTTTCATTGTCACCACGCATACTGACTTATTCAAAGGTAGAGAATTAGGGCAAGTTCTAGAGGAAATTGCATACATTCATCGAATTTTTGCACCGAAAGAAAATTTAATTTTACTCCAAAAATGGGAGTATGCTTTAGGCTCAAAGATTCACTTGGTTGCAGATTTTTTTTTATCAAAAGTTTGAGTATATGCTCAATTTGGTTTCAAAAAGCCTATCATGCTCTACCATGTGCTTCTTTCCAAAAATATTTGTTCGAAATTTTTTTTCATCATTAATCAACGCCACAATTTTCCTTCCTAAACTAGTCCAATTGCTTTCTCGAGCTGCTAACTTGTACGAATCCCACCCCCTCCCCAAACTTAGTTGCAAACTAAGTTTGTGGAAAAGAGGAGTACAAGTTGGTGCTCGTCGAATTTAACCATATCATTCACCACTTTTCACAGCGATTAACTAATCTATTAAAAGTCCTACTCCTAAAGCGTGTGTGAGGTATTAACACAATTAATTTAATCAGTAGAGGCACCAATCAATCAAACCAATTCGCTCAAAGGCCACCAATAAATTATAAACAAGCCAAGTTATACAAATGTTTCCATCAAGCAGGGAAAAATAACGTCAAGTGCAATGTCAGGAGGCTCACAGGCTAAAATAGTAGAAATTCAAATAACCAAAGCTGCAAAAAGGGGGCTCACAGGCCAGAAATTCAAATTCAAATGCATTCATAGAAGAGAAGCAGGCGGAAATAGGAAAATATGAGCAGTCGGGAATGTCTTTCCCCCGAGAAGACTAAGTTTGTAAAGAAGGGGAAGGGCATTTCCGGTGCTCCACCCACGTAGATCGTCAGGATTGGTAGCTCGAGCCTGTGAAACATTCTTTGATGTTGTTGAGCAGCCCGATGATCTTGTTGTGACTCTCCCTTATTTCCTTTCTCACATCCTGGAGTTCTACCTTGAGCTCTTGATGCCTGTCTTCTATGCTGCTTAGCCGGGTGGTCACTTGCTCCCGGAACTTTGCATCTGACTTTATGGTCACTGCAGGCCTCTTGTTTTACGCCTACTGGTTTCTACTTGTGTCCTCTTTGCCTGGTCTCGAACCCTGGTCGCCATGGATGTGATTGCGCTCTGTACGAGTAGTGTTCTCGGATGCCTCTGTGTGGGCTGTCGAACTCATGGTCAAGTTGGCTCTGGACTCTACCATACTGTGGATCTGGGTGAGGTGATTGTTTGGTAGGCGAAGCATAGGGCCTACTCTTTGGAGTACGAAAGGTGTACGTACTCCATCGATCATTCTCGTGATCACGACTCTCATCTGGGCCAATTCTTCCCACCCAATAAGAAAGGCATCTGAAATGGGCTTGTGGTTGTCCAAATTCACTCTAAAGTGCTCGAGGATAGGTGTGATCAGTACTCCATTCAGTACCGGAGCCATATGCTTTGGCTCATTTTTTCTCTTCTTCTCCAAGTCCTTCACTGTTTTCTAGAAGGACTCCACTATCATATCCTCATAGCTCCTCTTCCTCCTGTTGCGGATCGAGCACAGCACATTGAGTTCGTCTGTCCGTGCAGCTCCCGTCTCCTTTCTTCCAAAAATGGTTAGTGCTAGAAGCTTTTGAATCACCCTAACCACCGGATTTCTAATTCAAGTGGTTTTTAAGCGCTTTGAGTCATACGCCTATGCAGGCGTCAGCCCCTCAGCAACTGTCAACTCGGCCCAGAATTCTGCCACGTTAAACTGTGATCCGTAGGCATCCACCTCAGCTATATCCTCATCGTCACTATCCTCCGGCTCGGGCGGTTCTGGAAGTCCATAAATTTCCCTAAGGTTTGACATCCGCAGCTCTCCCCTTAGATTTTCAAGGTTGAAGGAGATTGTAGTGTACAGGCTGCCACATTTATCATCACCCGAAGTTACCTCGAAGGTAGTCACAAATTCCACCACGAAGTCGAGGTAAGTGGGCCTTGGCTTGAGTAATTCAGTGAGGCCTGATGCCTGCAGCAGCTCATCAACATTTTCCTTGACTCCCATTGCGATTAGACACTGAGGCTTGATGTAGCGAGAAGGCCCGATTTCACGTTTCATTAGTGCCTTAAACGTGCATAGTGTTTCTGGTCTCTCAGGACTAAGTTGTAATGGCCCGACTCCACCCCCGTGTTTTGAGCCTCTTCCTGTCTTGGGCTCTCAATGTTCAAGTCTTTGTTGATTACCATTTTTCCCTTGCCCCGGCCCCAGCTTGTAGTCGGAGCCTTGCTTGTGATTGTTGCCTTCCCTGGTGCCTTTTTAGTTTGTTTCTTCCCTGTTGGGGCCATTTTTTTCTAAAAAACACGCAAACACATATCAAACGCGGTGTGACAACATATTTCAACTTAATTCAACAATCTAACCACGTATGATCCTCAAATCACAGTCTAATCAAAACCAAGTAAACACAAGTTCATGCAAAATTTAACTCAAGTACTCCACAAAATATGAACTTGACCTTGGATAACTGATTAAATTATAACCAAACAAGCATCAAGAAAAAATGGTTTACAATTGAACTTAAATTGCATATCACTTCAACAAACATAGGTACTAGTTCACTTCATCACATAAAATATAAAATAACTAGTCCTAAAATTCAAATGACAACAATTCGTCCACTAAAACCATAACAATCAACACATCATGCTTGAATGGCTACCTTAACCACAACTCAATCATTCCAATTCAACACTCTACACAAAATTTATCATTCTAATCACTATTCTAACCCTCAAAATCATCACAAACATATACTCATCATCAATATGATATCTATGCATCATCACAATCGACTTTGAACAAGCAATACTCAAAGGGTTCAAAAGTTGAAAGTTTATCAATTCCAAATCATGCATAAATACGAAATTGAAGGCCAAACAACTTCCTAACATCATAATATAACAATAAAGATCAATAGGAAGCGAAAGAAATACATACTTCTTGGGTTTAATCAAAGAAAATTTCAAACTTGTTCTTCGCGCCTTCTTTCGACCCACTTCAATTTTCGCCCCAAATCCAAAATTGTTCGGACAAAATGATGTATTGTGATGTGGGTGAGGTGTGTTGATAGTTTGAGAGAGGAATATTGAGTGTAAATGGAGTTTGAGTGTGTGTGTGTGTGTGTGTGTTTTTCACGCAGCCGCGGTGGAGAAGGAAAGAAGAAATTTTTGTGCCCTGCTTCTGCGAATTTGAGATATTTATACCTGTTCAATCGCCGCGGTCGCGGGGTGATCCAGTGCCGCAATCGTGGGCACAAAATTTGACCTCCTCGGTCAAGGGGCTTGTATTATCCTCGATCGAGGACCTTCCATCAGAAAACTGGCCTATTTTTTAGTGCTCCTCTCTTCGGTCACGCATAATAAATCCTCGGGCATGGAGATTAGTGTTCCTCGGTCGCGTGAAATTGTGCCTCGACCGCGGAGATTCCGTCCAATGAGTTGGGCAGTATTCTGTCCTGAATCTCCGCGGTCATGGTGATTGACTCCTCGAGCGCGGAACAGCTTTCTCCACGGTCGTGTGAAAATGCGCCTCAACCATGGAGATTTCATCCAGTGAGTTAGGCAGTAAGCTGTCCTAAATCTCCGCGGTCGTGGTGATTGACTCCTTGAGCGCGGAACAACTTTCTCAACGGTTGCGCAAATATTATCCTCGCCCCCGAGAATCCGTCCAGAAAATTTCCATGATTTTGGGTAATGGAGATCCGCGGTCGCGGCCTATGCTGTCCCTCGACCGTGGTGAGTCACTTGGCAGATTTTCACAATTTTGGGTGTCCTCACTGCCATTCCACACTATCTCTTGTCTTGATTGTTTAATACCTATACACATCTTAACAAAAACCTCAAAAAACATAAAATACCATTAAATTACTTTTAACTACGAATTTAAATGTGAGAATTTAAAGATTACCGTCGGGTTGCCTCCCGAAAAGCGCCTTTGTTTTACGTCGTTGGCTCGACGGGTTCCGTTTATGCTATGTGTGGATCTTCCAAGTCTTCAACTTGTTCTTCCCTCATGCAGTCTCCTTGTGAGTTCTCAAGAAAGGGTTTGAGAAGATGCCCATTGACCTTGAAACTCTTTCTAGTCTTTCCACTTTCTATCTCCACCACTCCGTGTGGTGATATTCCTTTAACCACAAATGGTCCAATCCAACGGGACCTCAGCTTACGCGGAAACAGTTTAAGTCGGGAGTGGTACATGAGTACCTTGTCTCCCACCACAAATTCCTTTCTCGAGATTCTTGCATCGTGAAATTGCTTCATCTTTTCCTTGTACAACAAAGCATTTTTTAATACTTCGTTTCTTATCTCCTCGAGCTCTTGTAACGGCAACTTCCTATGCACTCCAGCCTCATCCAAGTTCAGATTGCATTTTCGGATTGCTCAATAAGCTTTATGTGCAAGTTCCAATGGCAAGTGGCATGGTTTTCCATAAACGATGTGATATGGAGACATCCCTATCGGCGTCTTGTACGCCGTCCTATAAGCCCACAAAGCATCTTCTAGACGCAAGCTCCAGTTCTTCCGGTTTGGTTGGACTGTTTTCTCCAGGATCTTCTTAATCTCTCGATTTGATGTCTCTGCCATACCGTTCGTTTGAGGGTGGTAGGGTGTGGAGACTTTGTGAACAACCCTATACTTCTTCAACAGTGATTCAAACGTTCGGTTGCAAAAGTGGGTTCCTCGGTCGCTAATGATGGCCTTTGGAACTTGAAATCTTGCAAATACGTTGGATTTCACAAAGTCCACAACCACCCTTGAATCGTTGGTCCGAGTGGCCTTGGCTTCCATCCACTTTGACACGTAGTCAACCACAAGAAGAATATAGACATTGCCACATGATGTAGGAAATGGCCCCATAAAGTCTGTACCCCACACATCGAAGATCTCACAAACAACAATTGGGTGCTGGGGCATCTCGTTCCTCTGTGACACATTCCGGTCCTTTGACACCTCTCACAGGTTTTGCAAAACAAGAGGGCATCCTTGAAGATGGTTGGCCAATATAGACCGCTTTCAAGTACTTTGTAGGCCATCCTCTTCGGCCCAAAATGGCCTTCACAAGCGTATGAGTGGCAAAAAATTAAGCACCAACTGCACTTCGTCTTCGGGGATGCATCTCCTAATTACTTGATCTGAACCATATTTCCAAAGGTAGGGATCATCCCAAATAAAACGCTTCGACTCACTCTTCAACCTGTCTCTCTGAGGCTTACTCATACCACCAGGAAACTGCTTGGACACCAAGTAATTCACCAAGTTAGCATACCAAGGAACCTTCGCGTCTGTCATTGCAAGTAGTTGTTCGTCCGGAAAGTTTTCCCGGAGAGGCAGGTTCGTCTCCTCTTGAGTTATCCTGCTGAAATGTCTGCAACACCATTTTCTGCTCCTTTCTTATCTTTGATCTCTAGGTTAAATTCCTAGAGAAGTAATATCCAACGAATAAGCCTAGGCTTCACCTCTTTCTTAGCCATGAGATGCCTCAATGCTGCGTGGTCGGTATATACGATGGTCCTTGTCCCAACAAGGTAAGACCGAAACTTCTCTAATGCAAACACAACAGCTAGCAGCTCATTTTCTATGGTAGTGTAGTTCATCTGAGCTGGATTCAAAGTACGTGAGGCATAATAGATGACATGGGCCACTTTCCCTCTTCTCTGTCCTAGAACTACCCCCAAGGCTTGTTCATTGGCATTGCACATTAGTTCAAAAGGCAATTCCCAATCTGGTGGCTAAATAATCGGAGGAGTGACCAATCTCTTCTTCAAATCATCAAATGCCAACTTGCATTCCTCGCTCATATCAAACTCCACATATTTTTGTAGCAACCGACACAACAGAGCAGCAATCTTTGAGAAATCTTTGATAAACCTCCTGTAAAATCCTGCATGACCAAGAAAGGAACGCACTTCCCGCACATTTGCGGGGTAAGAGGGAGAAGAAATAATATCAATTTTTGCCCTATCTACTTCTATTCCCTTACTAGAGAGTACATGGCCAAGCACAATTCCTTGTTCCACCATAAAGTGGCATTTCTCCCAATTTAACAAAAGATTTTTCTCAATGCATTGTTGCAAGATTTTTACCAAGTTATCAAGAAAATTTTCAAAAGATGTACCGTGAACACTAAAATCGTCCATGAAGACCTCTATGAAATGACCAATAAATTCAGAAAAGACACTAACCATGCATCTTTGAAATGTTGCAGGGACGTTGCATAGTCCAAAGGGCATGCGCCTCCATGTGAATGTTTTGAACGGGCATGTGAAAGTAGTCTTTCCTTGATCTTCGGGCGCGATTGGTACTTGAAAGTACCCTAAGAATCCATCCAAGAAGCAATAGAAAGGATGCCCTGCTAGCCTCTCAAGCATTTGATCGATGAAGGCTAGTGGAAAATGATATTTCCTTGTTACTGCGTTCAACTTCCTGTAGTATATGCAAACCCTCCAACTTGTCTGTAGGCGCGTAGGCACCATTTCACCATCATTCCCTTTTATCACTGTCACTCCAGAATTTTTCGGAACTAGCTAGGTCGGGCTCACAAACTTACTATCGGATATAGGGTAGATGATCCCCACATCCAACAGTTTGATCACTTCTTTCTTGACGACCTCCATCATTGGAGGGTTGAGTCGTTGTTGAGGCTCTCGACTAGGCTTGGCGTCATCCTCAAGTAGTATTTGATGCATGCATAGGGCCGGACTAATGCCTTTGGTATCGGCAATGGTCCACCCTATAGCTTCCTTGTTCACCTTGAGGACCCCGATCAATGCTTGTTCTTGAGTGGGTGTGAGCTTTGATGAGATAATCACCGGTAAGGTTTCTTCCTCCCCAAGATATGTGTATTTGAGATGGGAGGGGAGGGTCTTGAGCTCAAGAGTTGGTGCTTTGATGGTAGAGGGTAGCACTTTTTCTTGAGATTCCGGTAATGGTATGAATTTAGGAATGGACTTGGTTCGTAATGGCTTTGAGGATTGTGATTGACACTTCCTTGGTGTCAATTGGCTCTATCTCCTCTAGATCATTCGCCAATTCAATTGTCTCTTGGCCCCTGCAATAATACTCAAGCACTTCCTCTACAAAAGGGTCAATAGCATCAATAACATCAATAAAATACACACTATGCAAATCTTCGGGATACTTCATCGATTCAAAGATGTTGAATTGCACCACTTGGCCATCAAATTCCATGCTAAGAGTTCCCTCTCGCACGTCAATCTTTGTTGGGAGGTGTTCAAGAATGGCCTCCCAAGAAAGATTGGAGTGGAACTTGACGAATCTCCATGCGTATCAAGCACATAGAAATCCGCTGAAAATGTGAGGTTATCCACCTCAACTAGCACGTCCTCAATCACCCCGTCTGAAAACGAGGTGCTTCGATTGGCTAATTGGATGACCACCCTCGTATACTTCAGTGGCCCCAAGTTAAAGCTATCAAAAATAAAACGGGGCATCACATTGATGGATGCCCCTAGATCCAACATGGCTTTCTCTATTCTAGTGTTACCAATTTTACACGGGATGACGAACATTCCCGGATCCTTGCATTTATGTGGCATCTTTTTCTGGAAAACCGCCAAAACACTTTCCCCTATAAGGACCTTCTCATTCCCTTGTAGTCGCCTTTTGTTTGTGCACAAGCCTTTCAGAAACTTTGCATATCGAGGAATCTGTTTTACAGATTCCACCAAGGGAATATTGATTTCCACTTTCCTGAATACCTCCATTGTCTCCTTGTCTCTCTATTTTTTTTTTTGGAATCCTCTCCATTTGACTCGGAAACGGAAGTGGAGGGGTTGGGAAATTTGGTCTTGAATTTCCAGGTGCCGCGGTCGAGGTTAAATTAGGGACCGTGGTCGTGGAATTTCCCGCGGTCGAGGCATGAAAGTCCGCAGTCGTGAAAAATGGAACAGAATGACCCCCTGTTTCTTGCTGTTTCCTTCCGCGGTCGTGCTGTTCAGATTCCACGGTGGTGGTGTTTTCCGTGGCCGAGGTTTTAGGTTCCACGGTCGCGGAGGCTCTTCCAGTGCACTTTCCACCCAATCTGTCTCATTGGTCACAGTCGAGGCATGATGTTCCCTCGAGCGAGGCTTGAGGTTCCCCACGGTCGAGGGGTTTTCCTCCCGCGGCCATGGTGTACTATGCGTTGTCTTTTTCTTCATCTCTTATCTTCCCCTTTTCAAGTACCTTCCCGCTTCTCAACACTCCCACGCTAACATTTTCAATTTCATCCTGTGAAGAGTGTCTCTTGGTAGGAAAAGGCAGTAGGCCTCCTTTTGTCTTCTCAACTCCTTAGCAATCTTCCACTTCGGTGTCGAATTTGAACCTCGACCACTTGGGGATTTGGTATCTCTTCTATCCTCGGATTTTCATGCAATTCTTCAGTCTGTGCATGTGAAGTATACCCGAGCTTTTCAGGCTCTCTAAGTAACTCTTCATTCACAACAACAATGGCACTCACATTTTTCAGATTGACTTCCGGTTGAGCCGGTAACTTTCCCCCTTGGATGTTGTCTAGTCTTGACACGACAGAGGCGATTTGCCTCATTTGAATTTCGAGATTGGTGAATCTCGATTTTTTTACTTTTTGCAGTTGGTTTGTACTATTCGCGAGGCGCTTAACAATATCTGAAAGGGATGGGTCCGAAGGATTTGGGTAGACCGGTGCTTTCTGTTGGTAAACTCCCTTTGGGAAGGGGGGCCTGTTTTGATGGCTATGTTCTCTCAATTTCTGAACATCGGATGATTCCACCATCCCGGATTGTAGCTATTCGAATACGGGTCATATTTCCTTCTTTCCGGAGGTGACCTAGGCCTTTCATACCAATTGTGACAAGAATTTGCATGGGCCTCAATATCCTCTGCTAGAACTGGGCAATTTTCGGTGTTGTGATCTGTGAAATGACACACTCTGCATGGTTTAGGGCTAGGCATACTTCCAGCAGCTACTTTTCTCACAAGGGTTGTCAACTGATCCAGCCGGTCCTCTATATCTGATCCTTGGGTTCCCTGACTTGACCTGACACTCGCTGTAGTCCCAAACTGCTGCGTGTTCGCAGCCATCTTCAAATAAGGGCCCAAGCCTCAATGGGGGTTTTGTCTGATAATGCCCCCCACTCGCACTGTCGATCATATTTCTGTCAACTACACACAAGCCCTCATAAAAATATTGTATTAATGGTTGCTCGGTTATTTGATGTTGAGGACAACTCGACACGAGCTTCTTAAATCTTTCCCAGTACTCATATAGCGTCTCCCCTTGCATCTGCAAGATACCGCTTATCCTCTTTCATATGTTTGTGGCCCTTGATGCTGGGAAATACTTTTCCAAAAAGAGAGATTCCATCTGATCCCACGTGGTAACCGAGCCGGACGAAAGATAGTAAAGCCAATCACGAGCCAAATCTTTGAGAGAAAATGGGAAGGCTCGAAGCTTAATCTATTCATCGATGACTCGTGCCGGTTTCATGGAAGAGCATACCACGTGAAATTGTTTTAGATGCTTATGTAGATCATCCCCAGCCATGCCATGAAAGGAGGGTAGTAAGTTCACTACCCCTGTCTTCAGTTCAAATTGTGTATCACCTCAAATCTCGGGGAAAGTAATAAACAAGGGTTCTTGGTTGACCCTTGTGTTGACCAATTCTTTCAGTGTCTTCTCAGGTTCTCATTTTGCTGCCATTGCTTCAGGTTCACTTGATTCTCCGCTCTCAATGTCGAGGCTTTCAAAAGACTTCCGGATCCCATCAAGAAATCGAGCTCATCTTCTCAGTATTCTTTCTTTCTCAACGATATTCGGTTCAAACCAAAGCCCTTTGTCTCCTTGGGAGCGGGTGAACATGCACTACACAACCAAAATCACACAAACTAGTGAGTGTCAATTACTAGTTAATCAATACAATAGATAATTAATATGCTAGAGATTGTGCTTGAAAAGGAAAATAACACTACACACACCGTTCCCCGGCAACGGCGCCAAAATTTGGTTGGTGCGAACGTGTCGTCAAACCGTTTGCCCTACCAAATTAGAATAATTAAAATTAATTTCCGAACTTTCCCGAGTTTACTAGGTAAAGTGGTAAGTCCGAGTCGATCCCACGGAGAACGATGAGTAGTGTTGATTCAAATACTTCAAGCAATTAGTGATTTAGGTTGAAATAAAAGTAATAAGCATAAGCAAGTAAATTGGGGGGAGGGGGGAGGGGGGGAGGGGGGTTGATTGAGTCTAACAACTAAAGTCTACCAAGTACTAACTACCAATCTAGAAATGCAATAGATGTTTGTGGTGTTTTAGATTAATCAAAGAATCAAAGAAAGACAACAAGTAAATATTTTCGGTTTTTGAATATGTTAAAAAGGCCTACCCTCGATCTAGTATCCCCTTGAATCCGACTACCTATGGATTATTGTTGATGTCCCAATTTACTACAATTTAAACCCTTATCCCACAATCTACAAGGTCCGCTTATGTAAATTGTGTTATTCCTTAATTGTGGTTAAATAAAAGGTCCGCTTATCGATTTATCCCTACCCAAATCAATTTGTGATCCAAACAAGCTTTTTTCACGCTAATTGATATTGGATGATCACAAACTAGAACAACAGGATAAATAAAGCATAAACCTCGAATCGATCGGGTTTAGAGGCTAAATTCTATAATGCCACCAATGATATCAAGCATTGTTCACTACTAAGGGAGATTGAAGCTTCAACAATCACGGAAAGTGACTTCCAATCTCTAGCAACATACAATAAATGCTTCCTAAAGGGTGATCAATCCTAAAACAATCATCTAGGCATGAGACATTTCAGACAAGCATTATAGAACATTTATATTACACAAAAAGGGTAACACCAAAAGCCAATAATCACATATTTATCTTCAATCAAGGTTCAACATGATCAAGGGTAGAAAATGTGGTGCTACTCACCCAATTTACCCAAAACTAACAGAAAATTAAAGGAAATAGAAGAAATCATGAAAATAGAATGATAGAACCCAAGACTGATCAATGGGGAAGATGAGATGACTCCTTCTTGCCCTTCTCTCCTCCTTGGAAGTGATGGTGGCTGAAAAGTGCTCCGAATTCGTGCCCAAGATAGGGTAAATTTGAATGGGAGGATATATATATATATATATATATATATATATATATATATATATATATATATATATATATAAGAGAGAAAACTGCTGGTAAAAAATAGGCAAAATCGCGTTTGCTAAAGAAAACAGGGGTTGCTCACCGCGGTGGCGGCATGATGATGGTCCACGACCGTGGAAAATGGTAAGGGTTTAAGGTTTAGGCAGGTTTGGGGCCGCGGTCGTGGCTTGGCTTCACTCCTCGACCGTGGAGTAGAATGCCACGGTCGAGGTCTTCATAGCTCCTGGGTCATGGACTTGGGTGCTTGATTTCTTCATAGTCTTCTGAGCCTTTGTCCACGGGCGCGGATTGAATCCGCCACGGGCGAGGGCTTCAGATGTCCGCGGTCGCGGATTGAATCCTCTTCGGGCGCAGCCTTTGGGGTTGAAAATTGAGATCTATTATGTTCCCTTCCCGCAGGCGCGGGTGAGATTCTCCAAGACCGTAGGGTTCTCCACGGGCGAGGACTGTCTTGCGTGGCCAAGTCCTGCCTCTTTCCTTTGTTGTTTCACCTCTCTTAGTCCGGTTTCCCTGTTTTTGGTCTAATTGAACCTGTTTTAGCACATAAATAACACAAACACATTATTTTGCCCATGAGAATACAAAAGCACTAAATACACGTGATTATGCACATTAATGACATTAAATTGGCACTAAAAGCGCCCTAAAGTGCGTGCACGGGATACGTGTACCACATATATATCTTATCGATGTAAAAGGAAGTTGATCCCAAATAACAAATTTATTCCGTTAAGCTCTAGTATGATTATTTTCTTGTCTCCTTGGCTCATCTGCTTATGTAATCACCATTCAACATATGAGGAAATATTTGTTATGTGAAATTGTAATCCATGATTCCCCTGTTTCTATAGAGTTTTTATTCATGATCAATTAATGTCATAATTGATTTCATTTTTTTAAGTGAAATTGTCTAGTCATATACTAATATTTATACAGAACTTTCTATATATTAACTTTATACCTTAGCTGCTTCACATTCTTTCTTAATTAAATAAAACTACTCTTAGGGGATAATTGGATTGGCATGTCCCTATTCGGATGTGGCATGGGCCATCCTCAACGTATTTCATTTTGAACCGGATGGCCCATCCCTCCACATCCACACCCTATTACCTACATCACATTTTACAATTTCCAATACACCTTTCACAATTTTCAATACACATCCTACCCTACTATACCCTTAAACTAAAATACCTTTTTGGATGTCTAGTCCGTGGATGTGCCCCATCGGACGTAGTACATGTCACTACATCCCAATCTAATTATCCCCTTAATTAAATAGGATTGTTCCCCCTTTTTTAATTAATATTAATAAATAGGACATTCATATACATCTTAGTTAATTTGAATTATTTACCATTTCTTAATAAATGTGACTATTCATATACTAAACATTTTTAAGCTAGGTGCATTTTTATCATTTTAAGATAATAAATGCATGCACTAAGAAATATAATTACATATTTACCCTTCAAATTTATAAAGAATCATATGGGTAATTTAGGCAAACCATATTTTGAAAGAAACTTTTCCCTCATTCACACTTTTTACATAGTAATAGATAATAGACTTAGTACCAATCCGGCCCTACGACCATCTTTATCAACAATCCACCACACCCCAACCTACCAATAAAATATTCATTTTTCTCTCATCCAGATATACAACCTACTCCACAACCCAACACCAACATTTTTATATTTTATCAACAACCCGACATTTTAATAAATAATAATTTCTTTCGTCCACATACATTACTGGTACACGACGACGAGTCGTTGGACTGCACGTACCGAATTAGATATTTATAATTTCGATTTTTCAACTCTAAAAGTAGAGCGGTAAGTCAGGTCGAACCCATAAAGAAAGGTAGACTAGTGTTATCTTAATAAATTAAGCGGTTATGAAATCTAAATAAAAGTAGAAACAAACAATGAAAGTAATAAAGGTGGGGAGGGGGGGGGTTGATTGTGATTATCAACTAAGAACCACCAAACTACTAAACTAACCAAACTAAATAACTCAAGACAATTAAACACTAAAGATTCAATTAACACAAGAACACAAGACAATTAGAATGAGTTTTTGGTTTTTAATAAATTTAAGGAATCTACCCTTGATCTAGTATCCCTTTGGCTTCAAAGTATTACCCAACTATTGTTGATCCCCAACCCAATACAATTCAAGTCCCTATCCCACGAATTACTAAGTCTGCTCTAGCAATCGTATTATCTCTTACGTTTAGCTAATCGAAAGTCTACTCTTCGACTAATCCTATCCGATTAAACCAATCAAATCAATAAAGCACCAAGATAAATATATTCGACTTGAACCTCGAAAGGTCGGGTTTAGAGGTCGAATTCTACAATATCACTAACGACATCACTCGTTGTTCACTACTAGGGGAATTAGAGATCCTACAATTATGGATAGTGATCTCTAATTCTAGCAACGCATCTACACACTCCCTAGAGGGTGATCAATCCAATAAAAAATATGTAAACATGAATCAATACCAGCAAATAATGTAGAACACTTGAAATTGCATTAGAAAGGTAACATCAACTAGCAATAGTTACATAATCATTGTCACTCAAAGTTCAACATATGATCAAGGGTAGAAATAGGAGTGCTACTCACCCATTAATACTAAAGCTAACAGGAATTCAATGTAAAAGCTAAGAAACATGATAAACAGAAAGATGAAACCAAAAATGTTGATTGGGGAGGAAGATCCTTCAATCCTTTGCCCAATCTCCCTTCTTGGTGGTCTTGGTGGCTAGAAATGACTGTTAGATATGTCCCCAGATAGGTCAAATTCGAAATGGAACTTATATATATAAGGGAAGACTTATCACTTGGGTTTAAGCAAAATTGCATTCACAGTTTTAAAACAGGGTAAACAATCTCGGCCGAGATTCAAGTGTGTCTCGGCCGAGATGAAGCAATGAGGGTTTTATGCTTTGTGACTCGAAGATTGATCTCGGCCGAGATGCAATTGTGTCCCGGCGGAGACATAAAAAGGGGAATTCAGGACTTTGTTAGGGTTTGGCTCATCTCGGCCGAGATTTGGGTTTCATCTCGGTCGATATCTTGATCTCTTGAAAACTTGACTTTTTCTTGGAACGTCATCTCGGCCAAGATGCATTGCCCATCTCAGCCTAGATCTTGATCCTTTGAAAACTTTGCTTTGCCCTGGAACGTCATCTCGGCCGAGATGCATTGCCCGTTTCAGCCGAGATCTTCCTTTAGCCTTGTCCTTTTTCTTCGATCGATCCATCGACTCTGTGATCTTTTGATGCTCTTTTTTCGATTCACTTGTTCCTGTTTTGACACAAAAACGAACCAACCGCATTATTTTGCCCAATGAGAATTAAATGGACAAAATACACGTGAAATTGCACACAAACATCACTAAATTGACACTTAAAGCGTCCTAAAGTGTGGGCACTAACACGTGTACCAATTAGCTATTTCCCAAGCAAACCAATATTTTTGAGCTACGGTTTACATATTATTTTGGGAGCATTTTCTAATACATTTTAAGGGAAAAAAATTAATATTTTAACTATGCAATTATAATATTCCATGTACTTAAAGTAACATACTAACATAATAACTAAATTAAAATTGCAATAGTTGAATTACGAAATTGAAAAAGATGAATTGAGAAAAAAAATAAAGAGCTTTAAATTTTAGTTGAAAATATGTCAACATTAGACTCTACTTGCAGAGAAAAAAATAACAATTTTAAAATTTTTAATTTTTTAAAAATAAAAATTATGTTATTTATTTATCATCAAAACTATATCAAATAAATAATCTAATACAACTAATGGAGAGTAGACATGTGGTAGGTTGTGGAATGGAATTGGGTTGTGGAATGGATTGGTTGACCAAACCAAACCACAACCCGTCATGGATATATATTACATTTCTATTTTTCTTTTATTAATTTTTTTTCTTTTAGCTATGACCTTGGGGTGAAGGTCACCAATAAACGTGGTCTAATAATTGGTGAACGATTTCTTCTTCGGGAAATCTGTTTAAATGCCTCGCATGTTTTCACTAATTAGTTACATGCTCTTTATGTTTTGACATTTTTAAAAATACCCACTATATTACAAAAAATATTATTTAAAATACTCTTAAACCGGTCGCAGCTTGTAAATCAGCAGGTAAACGGTGACGTGGTGGCTTACTTGTTGGTGTGGATCCATCTTTTACCTGCTTTTAACTAGAATACAATAAATGGGTAAAACGAAGGAGAAAATGACATGTCATGGCAAAAAATTATTTATATCTCTTCTTTAACACCAAAAGTGAAGTGGTCCCTCGCCCACTTCTCATTACTTCCATTTCACACACAACACTACACCCCCTCCTTCTCCATTACCTCCATTTCGACAACAACATTTATTGTTGGAAATCTTGTGCTGTCAATAACACAGGTCACTGAAGGCGGCTCCCAAATTGCAAAGAATTGAGGCATGGGACAAGCTTTCACCTTGTTGTAAGCCTCATCAAATAGTTGAACGTCATCTGCTATTCTTGTATCCCTCAGCACAGGAGACTTGGTATTGAGAAAAAGTGTCAATCATGCATACTATTGAATCCATATCAGTCCATTCCAAGTTCTTGCACAAATAGTTACATACACATCCCAACGGATCGCGAAGTCTTTGAGATACAACCACAAGTGTCTCTAGAATTAACTTCCTCATTGCATGGTTGTTTCCAACATGTTTCTTATATTAGTTGCCACATGTTGATTGAATAATATTCTAGCAGTAGCATGTGGTGGGACCCCACCATGAGTTCGGAGTTCATTTGTCCGATCTCTCATGAAGTTCTGGTAGGATGATATATTCTTGTTGAGCAGCAATATAGCCTAACCAAGGTAACATAAGCTAACAGAATTGTCATCAACAGCAACATGTTCCATGTGCACTCCAGCACACACAAAGCATAGTCGAGTTTATCTAAATGGAAGCTGTGGAGCCCCAATTCTCGACCCCCGGACTCTACCTTTTACGATGCGAGGATGGAAGTCATAAGCTTGCAAAATTTTGAGTCGGGTTCGAGTGTGATAGCATCCGAGGTTGAGGAATTTGGCTTGAGCAATTCGATCCAGAGTAGTAGCAAATCTTTGACTTTGCAAAGTTTGAGATTGGGTTACGATGACGAGAATCCTCGGGATAGGAGGAGGCAGGTTAGGTTTTAGATGCCTCATCCGGGTATGGATTCGGGTGTACGGGAAGAGTTGTTGAAGTTTATCCAGGCAAAAGAAGTCGTGGTCGCTTACATAATGGGGCACTCATACGTGAAGGCTACGCGATCGTCTTTGTTTCTGAAAAAATAGTGTCGATATGTGTCTATTAGTGCATGGTGAGTGCGTGAATGCATGTGTATATGTGAGTGTTAGTGTGCATGTGTGTACTGTTGTGTGTGAAGTGGAGGTAATGGAGAAGAAGAGGACCACTTCATTTTTGGTGTTAAAGAAAAGAGATAAATATTTTTTGGTCATGACATGCTATTTTTTACCCATTTATTGTATTCAGTTAAAATTAGGTAAAAAAGGGATCCGCATCATTAAGTAATCTGCCATGTCACTGTTTACCTGCTGATTTACGGGTTGTAGTCGGTTTCAGGGTATTTTAAATAATTTTTTTATAATATAGAGAGTATTTTTAAAATTGCCAAAACATGATGTAAATAGTTCGTGAAAACATACGAGACATTTTAACCATACATTCCTTTTTTTTGTCTTTTTGTTTTTTTTTTAAGTACAAATCATGATCGAAGTAAGGTTAGTGAAAATTGATCTATGGCTACTGATTTAAGCTCCAAAATACTCAATCAAGTTTGCTACAATCAATTCTCAATTAATGATCAATTTCTATCATTCCAAAAATTACTGTCCATTAACTTGGGAGATTGGACTCATATACCTATTATATTTGGATATAGTGATTTACACTCACCACATTCCGTTATAGCTTAATTTATGTCCATTTTTTGTTAGAAAACTAAAATATTTGCTAGAAATTGCACGTATATATTCCGCTGTAGCTTAATTATGTCCTTTTTTTTTTAGAAAATTAAAATATTTGCCAGAAATTGCACGTGACAGGATCTATATGTAGAATTTCGGCCACTGTGCTTATATAGCTAGCATATAATGTGAACTATTAGATGGGGAAAAATCATCTTCGGTCTTGTACATATAGGATTTGTCCGATTTTGGCCCATTTAAGTGCATATTTGGCAATGTAAAGATACATTAAGTCCACAGACGTTTAAAACTAATTAGCACGTCTCGACCACCGTTAATTTTGTTACTCTATATATACATATATTTTTTAATTCTTTTCTATTTTATATTTTCTAAGACATTAACAAATATTTTTTAGAAATTGGAAAAGTAGTTTTATATAGGAAAAAAAACTAAATTTAAAAAAAAAAAAAGAAAAAAAAAAAAACCTTTCAAGCCTCCACTCTCCTCACCCCCACCCCCACCCTGGTCAAATATTTTTTTTATGTTACATGTTTTTCTTTAATGTCCCCACGCCATCCTCCCATCCCCATCCCTACCCCTTCCAAGCTAATCATAATTATTTTGAAGTTTTTTTCTATTAATGACCCCACCAGATAAAAACTGAAACAAAAAAAAGTAACCCAAGGATGGGAGTGTGGGGTGTGTAAGGGTGGGGGTTGGGAGGTGATATTAAAAGAAAATTGAAGAAAAAAATTGAAAAAAAAAAAAGGTGACTGGGTGAGGTGGGTGGTATTGAAAGAAAAATGAACAAATAAAATTGAAAAAAAATAATGGGAATGGAGGAGGAGGTGGGAGGTGAATGTAAAGAAAATTCAAAACAAAGAAAAAATGAAAAAAAAGAAAGTTGGACAATGTGGAGAGATGGGGGATGAGGTCGGTGGAGGGTGGTGCGAGGGCAGGGCGGGGCGGAGGTGCCAGGATAATTTTTTTAGATTAATTTTGTCCAATTATTAGAATTATTATTTATATTTATTTATGAATAATTTTAATATTTTTTCAGAAACAGTAAAATAGTTGAATATATATATATAATGGTAAAAATAAATTTTTTCTTTTGTGTCATTTTTTATTTTAATGAATATTTCTTTTGCAAAATTAATTTAGTAATTAAAAAAATAAAAAATAATAATTATTTTTGAATTATTTTTATTTTATTTTACTTTATATTCTTTTTATTTTTCGCTGTAATTTATTATTGTTTTCTTAGTTGTATTGCACTCCTTTTTATTCGATTAATTTTCAAACTTTGGTTTATTTATTATTATCTTATTTACTATTATTGTTAACAATAATTCTGTAAACAACTTGACATTAACTAAAATGTAAAATGAGAGAATAGAAACTGTGTTTTACAATGCAAGTCGTACAATATATAGAGTGAGCTGAGAGATGCTAATTCAACTTTTCTGTTACAACCGAATCAGTGTTTGTAGAACCGGATCGGGAACCAAATCAACCTACCAAATGATTCAAGGTTCAACCAACCAATTCAACCAGAGGTCTAACTGGTACAAATAATATTAATCATATTTTTTTACCTATCTCATATAATACATATAAACATATAATTTTAAATTTACACTCCTTAATATTTCTATGCAGCAATAACCCCACTACCCTACCTCGCCCCCACCAATTCCGAACTGGCTAGACTCCATTGCTCATCTTCATCCCTAAAAACTTACCATTCACTCACAAACTAAGAAGAGAGAAAATCTTACCAATTAATTTCTTAGTTATCCTCTTCCTAAATAATAGCCAAAGAAAGTATAGATAAAAAAAAAAGGAACATGTGAAGATGATGAACGGGAAAAGGAAGAAATCATGTAGATGGTCGGATCTAAAACACGAAATTGATGAAGATTTATTTTTTTCTTCAATACCATATTTTGATTTTTCCATTTTTCTCTCCTGAGATAGTCCTTATTTTGCGGTTTTCATGGTTTTTCACCAGCTTTTACTGAGTTAACACCATGAGCGGTTTAATACCTACTACCAGACCGGCTTAAAACCAAATTCTAAAACAGTAACCTTATCCATACCAAATCTATCATACTAGAGGCCAATCTCCTATATTCTGACTCGGTGGAACTCCTAGCAACAACTTTCTGTTTCTTGGAGCTCCAAGCAATGATATTATTCACAAGAAATATACAGTATCCCCAGTCGAACACCTATCATCTGAACAACTTGCCCATTCAGCATTAGCATATCCATGAAGTGACATCCTCAAAGATTCAGTTATCTTGATACCTAGAGTAGCAATACCATTAAGATACCTTAACAACCTTTTACAGGCCGTCCAATGATTCATGATTGGAGCCCACAGAAACTGACTAAGCTTGTTTACATCAAAGCATATGCCAGGTCTTGTGATTGTGAGGTATTGAAGGGCCCCACAGTGCTTCTATACAAGGTTAAAGATTAAGAAACTTCACTATCAACCTTGTTAAGTTTAAGGCGCGAGTAATACGGAGGACTGGGACAGTCCTCATAGAGGTCTTTTCTAAGAGATCCTGTATCTACTTGGTTTGTGTAAAAAAAAGACCAGTGGGTAGATGATTTGCTTTAGTGCCAAGGAAATAATCAACTTTGCTAAGGGTGTGTTTGTTTTAGATTGAACTCAGTAGATTTGGAGGATCAAATTCCAATAAAGCACACTCATTAACTTCCTCAATCAAGTTTGGCTAAACACTCTCCAGTTTTAAACAAATACACCCTAAGATCATTGAGAGAAAATGATTGGTTTAACTCCTTGATAAGCTGAGAAATAGGACACTTGATGTCCCCTGTTATAAGTAGGCCATCTACATATACCAACACAAGTAGAAGCTCACTTCCTTTCCATAGAATGAACAACGAAATATCTGGAGTTGTGTTCTTAAAAATCTAGATGACTAAAAATGATTTTATTTTGTCATACCAAGCCTTGGAGCTTGTTTTAATGCATATATCACTTTCTTGAGTTTGTAAACATGAGTAGGGAACTTATGGTTGAGTCATAAAGAGAGGTTGTAGCAAATCTATATTAAGAAAAGCATTGTTCCCATCGACCGGATGGATGTGCTAATGCCTAGACATTGCCAAATCAAATACTACTCTCATTGTAACAGAATTCACCACTAGGCTGAAGATCTCAAGAAATTTGTCCCTGGTGTCCGTTGAAATCATTTTGCGACCAGCCTGGTTTTGAACTTATCTACAGAAGCATCTACCATTGTTTTCAATGTGAACACCCATTTATTTGCTATTAGATGCATATTAGGGGTAAAAGCACTAGTTCCCAAGTGTTATTTTTTAGCATAGCTTCATATTCTTCATCCATTGTAGTACTAGTTTGCATCAGACATGGCACTTGTAATTGATAATGGTTCTTAGGGTGGATTTTAAACTGTTTGGGTTTAGTGGTTATAATATGGGCTCTGGTTTTGGGTTTGAAAACTCCAAGTTTAGATTTAGTTATCATGGAGTGATTGTTGGTTGTGATTGAGGCTGGATTCGTGAATTTGATTGGTTAGCGTCTGCGAGGCTATGTGAGGGGGATGAGGTTGACCGTGAAGTTGATTGTTCTTGAACTTCTTCAACTGCTGTACAATGATGCTGAGGAGAATGCTAAATTTGTGAAGATGACTAACCAACAGAAGTAGCTGGAGGAGATGGAAGTAAGGGTGGAACATATTGAGGGTTAGGAATATCTGGTGGAGCTGAAGTGTTTGAAGAGAAATCAGGAGGAAAATAAAGAGGAGGATTTGAGAGAGTTGATATGGTAGTTCGTGGAGAGGACATATCTTTGTAGCATAACTCATCTTCAGTAAATGAGACTGTCCTAGCAACATGAACCATCGAATTGAGCTTAAGCACCTATAGGCTTTGTGAGCAGGGCTATAGCCGATGAGCACGCACCTAGCTATTCTGAATTCTAGCTTGGTGGTATGATAGGGTCTGAGATAGGGGTGACAAGAGCAACCAAAGGTCTTAAAAATGTGAAATTGGGAATTTGATTGTATTAGAGCACCTACAATGCGTTCAAATTGAAATAGTTTGGGGCATTTGAGAGGTAGGATTGTATTGGGGCAGGGAGGGTAGCTATTGAATTAATTGGGGTAGGTCCAATTAATTGGACCTGAAGAGGGAATGAGGGCGACGAGGGCGAGAGTGGGCGAGGGGAGAGTGGCACCACTCGCGGGAGTCGGAGGGCCAGCACGGGCGCGTGGCACCCACGCGTGTTTGAGGGGCGTGGCGCGGTGGGACCCACGCCCATTAATGCTTGTCGGCCACCCACAATTATTTTTGTTTTTTTATTTTTTTTTTTAATTCAATTTTGAATATTGGTTTCTATGTTGTGTGAGATCAAATGGGGACATCTATTACTATTGCCAACGGCCAAATCCACTGTTCCCGGCCGTTGGAAAAATTTTTAACAGATGTTCTCCCTATAAATACATGCAAAAATATTTATTTTTCCACCAACATCTATAATTTTCTCCCACTATTGTGTTCTCCCCTCTTTGAATTTTAATATATTTAATAATATTATATTAAAAATCGAATCACTTTTTTTTTAAATTAATTTTATTTTTTTAAAAAAAATCGACAATATAATTTTTCTCTACAAATTATAAATATTAATTAATTAATTAATTATATATGTTAAAATTGTAAATAAGATTTAATTAAATTGAAGATGTGAAAATAAATAGGGTGGTTTTAAAGTGGGACCCTCAAATAGTGACAGATAGTGTTAATTGGACTTGAGTTGCATTGGGGGAAATAGGTAGCATTTGAGTGGAGTTTGAAATTTTAATGTGGCTGTAACGTGGCAGTGATGTGTTACGTAGCATTTGTGTTAGGATTGTGGGTGCCCTAAGATCTGAAAAGGAAAGAGACTATCAAGAGTAGTTGAGAGTATTATATTAATGGTATAGGTTGCAGTCACAAAGAAATCCCACTAGTACTTTAAGGTCATTGAAGTTTGAGCTAAAAAAGTTAAACTCATTTCAACAATGTGCATAGGATGTCATTTTTTCTCGCGGGTAATCTTACCCGACGGGTAAATGGGTAATAGGGTCGGGTATCGTCCGAACTCGATATTTTTTCGATCGGATAGGGTAGGGTACGAGTGTAGTATATTAGCCGTTTACCCTACCCGATTACCCTACCCGTGTACCCAATTACATAAATATGTATTATTATATATGTTATATATTATATAATTAACATTATATCTAATATGGTATGCTTATAATATATGATTTAATATATAAAATAACATATAATGTTACATTTACATATTATATATGTTATATGTGATTTATTGTATCACATTATATATGATATATATACATATTACATAGTACATACTAGCTATATATTTTTTAAATATCAACCGGGTAACACGATTATCCGCGGATTACCCGATTATTCCACGAGTATTATCCGTATCCGTACCCGAATCAAATATGGTAGAGTAAGGGGGAAGCATACTCGTACCCTACCCGACCCATTTACATCCCTAAATGTGTACGTGTTCTTTTTCTGCCTTGTCGTTTCTCGATGTTTATGCAGGCAGAGGTATCTAAACGTAATCCGAAGACTAAGAAGGGTTGGAGCTAAAGATATACTCACCCCCGATCTATTTGAACCGCCTTAACCTTGGTCTGGAATTACCTCTCAACCATAGAATTGAATTGAAGAAAAAATTGAAACACCTCTTATTTTTGTCTAAGATGATATATTCATGTGAACTTGCTATAATCATCTATAAAATGCACATAATATCTATATCCATCACATAAAACAATAGATTAAGGGCCCCAAACATCATAGAAAACAAGATCAAAGGGTTAGGTGGATATAGTAGGTACAAATTTGAAATTCATATAATGAAATTTTCTAAGTTTACAAGGCTCACAAAACTCGAGAGCAACTTTATTGAATGGAATGCAACACATTTGCAAGTAGGGAAAAAAGTTATAGTGCCCCTATCAGAGCTTTCTTACCATCTTTTTTACTCATGTTACTTTTTTACTTACAATATGTCCATATTATTGTGAACTCACTTAGTTACCCCTATATTAAAGTAATCTTACCCATCCCAATTCACTCTTCCTTTGTCACCCCGTCCCCCCCCCCCCCTCCCACCACTCTCACATCATAGCTCTCAAATAATTTGCACGAGGGTTACACGAAAGTTACACGGGAGTTAGAATTTTCATAAATCAATACTAATTACACGAGATTTACATGAGGGTTACATGAGAGTTACAATGGAGTTAGAATTTTCATAAATCAATACTAGTTACACGAGATTTTATGTACACGAGATTTACACGAGAGTTACACGGGAGTTAGAATTTTCATAAATCAATACTAGTTACACGAGATTTACACGAGGGTTACATGAGATTTACACGAGAGTTAAAGGCGGGCCACATGAGAATTTCAAGAGACATACACGGTAGTTACACGTTACACGAGATTTTTCTATACACGGGTGTTACACGAGATTTACACGAGAGTTACAGGAGGGTTACGTGTGAGTTTCAAGAGACTTACACGGTTGTTACAAGTTACACGAGATTTTTTTTGTACACGAGTATTACACGAGATTTACACGAGAGTTACAGGAGGGTCACATGAGAGTTTCAAGAGACTTACACGAGATTCTAAAAAATGTACACGAGATTCCGCAAATTGTACACAAGCTTACTTACTATAGTTACACGAGGATGTGTTTAGTATGTACACGAGAATTACAGAAGATTCTAACCTAGTGTACACAACACAAGTCTACACGAGGATTTATGTAATTGCACTATGTTACACGAGATACAATACAATATGCTACACGAGAGTTTAGAATAAAAGAAATATATAATTTTATTAATTGAAAGTGTTACCTAGAAAGTGTTACTTATTTATAAGTGTTACGTGAAAGTATTATTTTATTTAAAAGTGTTACGTATGTAAAAGTGTTTCCAAAAGTGTTACTATTTAGAAAGTGTTACATCCAAAGTGTTACCTATTTTAAAAGTGTTACATGAATGTGTTACATATTCGCACATTTTAAAAAAGTGTTACATGGAAGTGTTACATATTCATAAGTGTTACCAAAGTGTTACATAAAAGTTAAAATTTTAAACGTGTTACAAACAAAGTGTTACTTAAAGCCATTTATGTTGTAGTGTGGGCTGTGACTCACAGGCAGGTTCAACTTATCCAATAGCTGACGCAAAACAAGGATAAAAATGGAAGCACACTAATTTTGGGGCATTTCATCAGGAAAAAAGTTAAGTGAGTAAAAAAAATTGGTTCTTATGGTATGACAGGACCTGCGAACCCGTTACCACTTTGCAAGTTCAAGTGCGAAAGGGTGGCCCAATTTCCTGTGCTACTTTATTACATCATACTTGGAATTAGTAAAAGGTAAAGTAGATGGAGTACTGATGGGTATGGCCCAGTAATTTCGGATCGGCGACCCAGCCCAGTAACCGGCCCAAAAGCATGCGTGGCCTAAATAGCGCCTAGTAACCGGCCCAGAAGCATGCGTGGCCTAAATAGCGTGGCCCAACTGAGGCGTATCCCACGATTCTAGGCCCACGATCTACTCCCAACTTCCATGCAACGGAAAATAGGCGTGATTACAGGGAGTTAGTTAGAGTTTGGTATTGAATAGTATAAATAGGAGAATTGTTCTCAGGATTAGGGTTCGCGTTTTGTATTCTAAAACTGTTACGTGTAAACTCGAAGAGGATAGTGAAAGAAACACCTCGGCAGGTGCCATTTTTCAGCCCGTGGACGTAGATCTCCGGATCGAACCACGTACATCTTGTGTTTTTCCATATTTCTTGCATTGGTTTTCGTTGAGTTTCTTGGATACCGGATTGCGCTTTATCAATTGGCGCCGTCTGTGGGAACTGCAAGGTGGTTTTGATATTAACAGTGCATTCGATATACCATGGTAATGACTCGTCTAAATTAATCTCGCCAGGGTGATCAGGTCAATCAAGATCCACCCGTGGATCAAGTTTGCCGCCGAGGCAATCGCCGATGAGGGATACATCTCATCATCAGGGCAACCAAGGCCCGGCCATGAATCCGGACAACCAATTTTTACCTCTACCTCCACAAGACACGCAAAACCCTAATCCTGCTGCCGCACGGCCGCAGGTTAATATTCAGATGACTCCAGAACTACTCCAGGCCTTCCTACAAGAACATGCCCATGTTCTCCAAGACTGGGCATCCAATCGCCTGAATCCTGATGGACCTGCCGGACACGCTACCAATCCCGCAGTGCATCCATATCCTCAGAATCTGCACAGCCGACAAGATCCAGTGCACCACGGGCGTCAAGATCGGCGACGGGAGCGACCTGGTTCTCCCGAGGACCATGGGAGTTCTAATGGGTCAAGACAGCGCAACGATGAACCTGTAGATGCCGATCGCCGCCGTCCACTTAATGCGACTAAAAGGGTTCGTTATGCCAATCCTCATACTCTAGATCTCCAGGAGTATGAGCGAGTACAACGCAATGTTGAACTAGATAGAATCCTAGGCCTAGACGCCAATGGGGACATTATCACACCATTCTCCCAAGAAATTCTGGCTACGTCCCTTCCCGAAGGGTTCAAAAGGCCTGCCATACCACCTTACGACGGCACGGGAGATCCAGCCAATTTTCTTGGAGCATTTAGGCACAACATGCTCAGCGCGATCATACCACATCTCTTCACTACTGTAAGATCTTCCCCGAGTATCTTCAGGACGAGGCTCGGGTTTGGTTTGATTCTCTCCCTCGTAATAGCATATCCTCTTTTAGAGAACTTGCCGAACACTTTTGGGTGCGTTTCGAAGCACGTGCAAAGCCCATGGCCACTTTGGCCGATCTCATGAATATGGAACAACGGGACGGCGAAACCGTTACCCAATTTCTTGACCGCTTTACAGCGGAGAGTCTTAAGGTAGGAAGCTGTTCGGATGATGTTATCATCAATGCATTCATGAATGGTCTCCGTCCCGAACCACTCTACACCGAGTTGGTTCGTAATCCACCGGTCACAACCCGAGCACTGTTTAAAACTGTGTGCAGATATGCTAAGGCCGAGGAGCAGACTCGTCGGAAGCGTGAGAAACATGCTAGCAAGCGGCAGTCCGATAGGGCACAGGTTGGGCCCAGTACACGACCTAGTGCCTTTTCTCGTCTGAATCAGGGGCGTTCAGAATCTCGAGGGGATATTCCACAATTCACCCCGCTGACAAAATCGCGAGCTGAAATTCTTTCTATTCACAAGAATGATTTACGGCCCTGTCCGCGGATGACTGCCCCGCCTGAAAAGCGAAACCGCGGAAAGTGGTGTGCGTACCACCGTGATCATGGGCATGAGACGGAGGAGTGCCGAGAGCTCGGCAAGGAAATTGAGGATTGTTTAAAGAAAGGTCTCCTGCGACAATATATTGCTCGGACCGATGACAAGCCTCGGACAAATCAGAATGGGGGTTCGTCCTTCAACCGTGGAGGTTATCACGACCGGGGTTCGCAACAAAACCGGCCGCCGTGGCAGAATAATCGGCCGGGGTCTAACAATTATGCACGGCAAGACCCTAGCAATCGCCAACAACCTCGTTTTTTGCCACCACCCCCACCTCCGGGAGGACCCGGAGACAATGCACCTACTCACGTCATAAACGTGATATATGGGGCCCTGCCCACGGGGGCTTCTCGAAATGCTTTAAAGGCAAAGGCACGCTGTCCTCCTCCCGAGGAGCCGCGTCATAAGCGCCTCCATCAGTCTGAAACTGTCAGTTTCACAGATAGAGACCCGGTTCCAGAGATTACACCCCATACTGATGCCATCGTCATCGACATGGCTGTAGCCAATGTTACAATAAAGCGAGTCTTCGTGGACAATGGAACTGCAGTGAGTGTTATATTCGCCGACTGTTTCCAAAAAATGGGGATTCCTCGGGAGCAACTTCGGCCGGCCCCCGGGCCATTGCAGACTTTCACCCAGGGTGAAGTTCAGCCAGAAGGCGTAATCAATCTCCCGGCGTCTCTGGGAACTTCTCCGGCGATAAAAACCATATTCGTGAATTTTTACGTGGTTAACTCCCCGTCCCCGTATAATATGATTTTGGGTCGGGATTGGCTTACTCTCGCCAAAGCCATATGCTCCACATACCACCTCGCGCTAAAATTCCCACATCACACGGCGAAGTGGCTATCCGCGGCAGTCAGCGGGTCTCTAAAGAGTGCATGTACGTAGCACTCAAAAAGGCAACCAAGGTTCCTCCCAAACAGCAGCTTCAGGTGGCATCATCAACTCTTGAACCTCATTTATGTACATCATTGGGGGACACCACTGTCCAGGTGCCGCTCGATCCATCTAAGCCTGAACAAACAGTAATTGTCGGTGCCGTGGATGTGCCGTGGTTACATCATGCCATCATCTAGACCTTGCGAGAGTATTCCGATGTCTTCGCATGGTCTCCTTTGGATATGCCCGGGGTCTCTCCTGATGTAATAACCCACAAGCTGAACATCGATCCCAGCGTTAAACCTATACAACAAAAACAAAGGAAATTCGCTCCGGAGCGAAATGCGGCCATTCGAATCGAGGTACAACAACTTTTAGATGCAGATATCTTGTTCGAAGTTTATTACCCTTCTTGGTTGTCCAATCCAGTGATGGTAATAAAGTCCAGCGGGGCATGGCGAATGTGTGTCGATTTTTTCGACCTCAATAAACATTGTCCGAAGGACTATTATCCTCTACCCTCCATCGACCAAAAGGCCAAAGCCATTACTGGGCACGCGGTGCTTTGTTTCTTAGACTTATACAAGGGGTACCATCAGATCCACATGGATCGTCAAGATGCCCTCAAAACGGCGTTTATCACTGATTTTGGATGTTTCGCTTTCAAGAAAATGCCCTTCGGGCTCAAGAATGCGGGGGCCACATATCAACGTCTTATGGAGCACGTTTTTCACGATCAAATAGGTCGCAATGTTGAAGTTTACGTTGATGATCTAGTCATAAAGAGCACCTCCCATTCCAAATGCGTGCAGGACCTTGTTGAAACGTTGCGTACTCTGCGGCGTTACAATTTGCGACTTAATCCGGCAAAATGTACCTTCGGCATTAGTTCCGGAAGGTTTCTCGGGAATATGGTTTCGCAGCATGGCCTTAAGGCCAATCCAGCCAAGCTTCGGGATGTGTTAGATCTGCAACCACCGAAGACGTTCAGAGATGTTCAACGCCTCACGGGTGGTGTGAGGAAGTGTTCAATATCATCAAGTGAGCTATATTTTGAAATAGGATGTGTCTAGAATGTGGAACCGGGTTCGTGAAGTGAAGAACCGGGTAGTTAGACCGGGTTTTAGCGTGAAGAAGTAAGTCTGTACAGAAAAACCGGGTTCGGGGTTGTTGGAGGATAACCGTCAGTTGTGACAAGTTTGTTACAGTTTTGTGACGGAATAAACCGTCACATTTGTCCGGTAGCAGCAGTCGTCTTCAATCAGTTAGAATTTTTTGGTTGGTTACATTCGAGCTACAAGACCTATATCATTGAAAAGCTCTCTTCCTGAAGAATAACACTACGTCGAGCAATTTCCAGTTTTCATAGATTACAGAGAGAATTTGAGAGTTATAGTTTTCTGCCCTAATTTTGTTTCAGAATTGGGCATATTCATTTCAGAGTGTAATTTCTGTAATTGATTGGATATCTTAGTGAATTGAGGTGTGCCTTGCCTCCGTGGATGTAGTTCATCTTGAACGAACCACGTAAATTGATTGTGTGATTCATTTTATTTTCAGTTCTGCGCGAAGCTTACTTCGGCCACAACTCTGGCCGAACAGTCGTGTGTTTTTCAGAAGTTTCATTTTCGAACTCGTTCCAGCTTCTTAGTGTTGTGTGATTAGGAGTTGATTTGTCTAACAAGTGGCGCCGTCTGTGGGAATCAACTTGCACAGTTTGAAGAAGAGGAGGAATGGCTGGTATGAAGATGGATTTTGAGAAGTTTACTGGAAGAAATGACTTCACATTGTGGAAGATCAAGATGAACGCAGTCCTGGTTCACAATGGCCTTGATCTTGCACTGTTACCTCTGGAATCATGGGAAGAAACAGAGAAACCTAAGTTTGCATCAGTGGATAAGAAGGCCCTAAGTCTTATCTTCTTGTGTTTAGGTGATAAACCTTTGAGGGAGGTTTCAAGATGCAAGAGTTCCTTAGAAGCATGGAGGAGATTGGAAGAACTGTATCAATCCAAGTCAGTATCTAACAAACTGTTCCTGAAGCAGAAGATGTTAGCCTTCAAAATCACAGAAGACAAGGTAATATCTGATCAACTTGATGAGTTCATTAAGATGATTGAAGAATTGGAAGATCTGGATGTGAAACTGGAGGAGGATGACAAGGCATTGATGGTATTAAATATCCTTCCAAAATCCATGGAAAGCTTTAAGGATGCCTTGATGTATGGGAGGGATGAGCAGCTGTCCTATGATGGAATAGTGAAGGCTCTGAGATCAAAATGCTTCCAGACTCAAGGAGACAAAGGCATGGTGCAATCTGGAGAAGGTTTGAATGTTAAATTCAAGAAACCGTGGCAAGGCAAGAAGGGTCAGAATGCTAAGGATCCAAAGTCAGGGGATTCAAATCCTAAGAAGGGGAATGACTGGGTTGAAAAGAGGAAATGCTTCAAGTGTAAACAGCCAGGTCACCTGAAGAAGGATTGTCCTAAGAAGAATAAGAAAGCTGGAAATCAAGGGGCAGAAGCTGCTGCCATTGATCATCAACAAGACCCTCCAGAAGTATTAAATGTTACTGATTCAAGAATGGTGAAGGAATGGGTCCTGGACACAGGGTGTTCTTTCCATATGTGTCCTCATCAGTCATGGTTTAATGAACTGAAGAAAGAAGATGGTGGAAATGTTCTCCTGGGGAATGACCAATCATGCAAGGTCAAAGGAGTTGGATCAGTGAGCATAAGAATGTTTGATGGAGTGATCAGAATCATCTCAAATGTTAGGTATGTTCCTGGCCTTAAAAGGAATCTTCTATCTCTTGGCTCATTGGTAACCAGTGGATGTCAGTTTAGCTCAGTAGAGGGATTCTTGCATATCACAAAACATGGAAAAATGGTGATAAAAGGAAGACAGCATAATGGACTATTTATCCTGATTGGTTCACCTATTGTTGGAAGTGTAGATGTGGTCTTGAACAATACTGAGATTGCTAAATGGCATAAGAGACTTGGACACATAGGAGAAAAAGGACTGAAGGAATTGGCAAGGAGTGGAGTAATTGGAAATCTAGGAAATCAAGAACTGGAGTTCTGTGATCAGTGTGCTCTGGGCAAATCCAAGAAGTTGCCCTATGGAAAGGGAGTTCATACAACTCAAGAACCATTGGATTATGTTCACTCTGACATATGGGGCCCGGCAAGAACAGAATCCCATGGTGGTGCCAGATATTTCATGTCCCTGATTGATGATTACAGCAGAAAGGTATGGATCATGTTGCTGAAGAACAAGAGTGATGCATTTCATAAGTTCAAAACATGGTTGATCCAACTGGAAAATGTCAAAGGGAAGAAGCTGAAGCACTTGAGGACTGATAATAGACTGGAGTACCTCTCTACAGAGTTTACAAACTTCTGTGAAGAAAGAGGAATCAAGAGACACAGGACTGTGCCAATGAATCCTCAACAGAATGGAGTTGCAGAAAGGTTTAACAGGACTCTCCTTGAAAGAGTGAGGTGTATGCTGTTGGATGCTGGGTTGCCAAAGGTGTTTTGGGAAGAAACCATTGCTACAGCATGCTATCTTATTAACAGGTCACCCTCATCAGTGATTGGGTTCAAAACACCTGAAGAGGTGTGGAGTGGACAGAAACCAAGTTATGAAGGATTAAGGGTGTTTGGGTGTCTTGCTTATGCCCACATCAAGCAAGACAAATTAGATGCAAGGGCTCTCAGATGTGTGTTTCTTGGATATCCGGATGGGATTAAGGGTTACAGATTGTGGTGCCTGGAACAAGGAAATCAGAAGATAATCACAAGTAGAGATGTGAAGTTTAATGAGAATGTGATGGCCTATACTTCTACAGGCTCTAAGGAAGAATTTGATGCTGCAAAAGAGGCAGAGGAGATATCAATTCAGGTGGAGCAACCTGTAGAAGATAATCACACACCTCAACCACAAGCAGATTTACAAGATAATGATTCATCATCTGAAGAAGAGGCACAAACTGGACCTGTACAAAATATCAGGAAATATAGCATTGGAAGAGATAGGCCTAGAAGAACAATCAACAGACCTGATTTCTATGGCCAAGCAGGGAGTGTATATTATGCCTTAAGTGTTGCTGAAGACCTGGAATCACAAGAACCTAGCAGTTTTCACGAAGCACTGGATTGTGAAGAAGGTGAACACTGGATACAGGCAATGACTGAAGAAATGGAGTCTCTGGAAAAGAATAAGACCTGGGTACTGGTGGAAAAACCAAAAGGTCAGAAACTGGTAAGCTCCAAGTGGATATACAAGAAGAAACTTGAAACTGCAGGGTCCAAACAGGTGAGGTTTAAAGCAAGGTTGGTAGCCAGGGGCTTTACACAAAGAGAAGGAATTGATTACAATGAGGTCTTCTCTCCTGTAGTAAAGCACTGCTCAATCAGGTTGCTTTTATCAAAAGTCACACAGGAGGATATGGAACTACAGCAACTGGATGTAAAGACAGCTTTCTTACATGGAGAACTCAATGAGGAAATATACATGAAACAGCCAGAAGGCTTTGTTGTTCCTGGGAAAGAAGACAAAGTATGTTTACTGAAGAAGTCACTATATGGACTTAAACAAAGTCCTAGACAATGGAACAAGAGGTTCAATGACTTCATGATCAGTGCTGGCTTTGTAAGAAGCCTTTATGACAGTTGTGTTTACTTCAACAAAGTTTCAAAGCAAGATAAAGTTTTTCTTCTATTGTATGTGGATGACATGCTAATTGCCAGCAGAAACAAGGAGAGAGTACAATGGTTGAAGGATAGACTCAATGCTGAGTTTGACATGAAGGATCTGGGAGAAGCTAAGAAGATATTGGGAATGAACATTCTAAGAGACAGGGAAGCTGGAGTACTTTGGTTATCTCAGAGACAATACCTACAGAAAGTATTGGAGAGGTTTCATATGCATGAAGCCAAACCTCTCTCCACTCCAGTTAATCTACAGAAGAAACTTTCCAAAGAACAATGCCCAAATACTGAAGAGGAGATCATACAGATGAGCAATATCCCCTATGCAAGTGGAGTTGGAAGTCTTATGTATGGAATGATCTGTAGCAGGCCTGACTTGGCATATGCTGTATCTTTGGTAAGTAGGTTCATGTCAAATCCAGGAGTTGAACACTGGGAAGCTTTGAAACATGTGATGAGGTATCTAAAAGGATCAGTGAACATGTCACTGAAATTTGAGAAGAAAGCAGATGGAAGTACTGTTGCATTGGAAGGGTTTGCTGATTCTGATTTTGCAGCAAACGTGGACACAAGGAAGTCAATTTCTGGATTTGTGTTTACCTTATATGGGACAGCCATCAGCTGGAGGAGTGCACAACAATCTGTTGTGGCACTATCAACTACAGAAGCAGAATATATCTCTTTAACTGAAGCTATCAAGGAGTCAATCTGGTTGAAAGGGGTGTTGAGAGATTTGGATATCAAGCAAAAGTGTGTGGTAATCTACTGTGATAATCAAAGTGCTTTACACCTTGTGAAATACCAAGCATTTCATGAAAGGTCAAAACACATTGATGTGAGGTTACATTTTGCTAGAGATGTCATAGATTCTGGGTCTGTGGAGGTGAAGAAGGTGCATACTTTGCATAATCCTGCTGATTTTCTTACAAAGGGTGTACCTGGAAACAAAGTGGAGCATTGCTCGAGCTTGCTGCAGCTTGAGCAGTGTCATGAAGAGCAGTAACAGATAAGCAGTGAAGAGGCAGGATGAGGTATACTTGATTCATTGAGGTGGAGATTTGTGAGGAAGTGTTCAATATCATCAAGTGAGCTATATTTTGAAATAGGATGTGTCTAGAATGTGGAACCGGGTTCGTGAAGTGAAGAACCGGGTAGTTAGACCGGGTTTTAGCGTGAAGAAGTAAGTCTGTACAGAAAAACCGGGTTCGGGGTTGTTGGAGGATAACCGTCAGTTGTGACAAGTTTGTTACAGTTTTGTGACGGAATAAACCGTCACATTTGTCCGGTAGCAGCAGTCGTCTTCAATCAGTTAGAATTTTTTGGTTGGTTACATTCGAGCTACAAGACCTATATCATTGAAAAGCTCTCTTCCTGAAGAACAACACTACGTCGAGCAATTTCCAGTTTTCATAGATTACAGAGAGAATTTGAGAGTTATAGTTTTCTGCCCTAATTTTGTTTCAGAATTGGGCATATTCATTTCAGAGTGTAATTTCTGTAATTGATTGGATATCTTAGTGAATTGAGGTGTGCCTTGCCTCCGTGGATGTAGTTCATCTTGAACGAACCACGTAAATTGATTGTGTGATTCATTTTATTTTCAGTTCTGCGCGAAGCTTACTTCGGCCACAACTCTGGCCGAACAGTCGTGTGTTTTTCAGAAGTTTCATTTTCGAACTCGTTCCAGCTTCTTAGTGTTGTGTGATTAGGAGTTGATTTGTCTAACAGGTGGTTTGGCGGCTTTAAACCGTTTTTTGTCTAAAGCAGCAGAGCGACAACTCCCATTCTTCAAAATTTTGAGACAGGCGAAGTCATTTGAGTGGACTCCGCAATGCACCGAGGCTTTCGAGGCTTTAAATCGTCATATACAGCAACTGCCCACTCTATCAGTTCCTCTCTCCGGAGAGCCGCTCTACATATATTTGGCTTCCGCCGAGGAAGCCATTAGCGCCGCTCTTGTGCGAGAAGTTAATGGTGTTCAACATCCGGTGTATTTTGCAAGCCGAGTACTTCACGGGGCGGAGACACGGTACTCCATGTTGGAAAAAACAGTGCTCGCACTCGTCATGGCAGCTCGACGTTTGCGGCCATATTTCCAAGGGCGCGAAATACGGGTTCTAACCAATCATCCCATCCGTCAGATTCTTGTCAAGCCCGAGGTGTCAGGGCGCCTTGCCAAGTGGGCTGTCGAATTAGGAGAGTATGATATTCAATTTCTTCCCCGCCGAGCTATCAAGGGTCAAGCACTTGCAGACTTTTTGGCCGAGAACCCAGGGGATAATCATAAATCTTCTGCAGACAATGATAATCATCACCCAGTTGCTCTTGAACCCACACCTCACAAGTGGCAGTTATATGTGGATGGTGCTTCCACAACACGTGGAAGTGGTGCCGAGGTGCTTCTTATTGACCCCGAGGGAGTTGAAGTTAAGTACGTTATCCGATTCAAATTTAAGGTGACCAATAATGAAGCAGAATACGAGGCAGTTCTCGCTGGGCTCCGGCTCGCTCAATCCTTAGCTATCCGCCATCTTGAGCTCTTCACGGACTCCGAAGTTGTATCCAAGCAGATCCAGGGTACTTATGCCGCTAAGGATGAAACGATGATCAGGTATCGCGCTTTAACACTTAAACTTATGTCAACTTTTGATACGGTTGTTATCCAGAAGGTACCACGCACACATAATGCCAACGCTGACGCGCTCAGTAAATTAGCCTCCGCGGTTCGCACTAATGTATCTCCGGATATATGGTCGAAGATATATCTCATCTGGCGATTCATATGGCAACGGTCTCGGCGTTCATCGATAGTGATCCGAATTGGATGACTCCTATTGTTCAGTATCTCCGGGATGGAACTTTGCATAATGACAAGCTGCGAGCTCGGCAAATAGTTCTTAAGGCACCCAAGTACTCACTCCATGATGGGATTTTGTATCGGCGGTCGTACTTACAACCAAATCTCCGGTGCCTTGCTCCTGCCCAGGCAGATCAGGTTCTTCGGGAGGTTCACGAAGGGGCCTGCGCCAGTCACATCGGCTCACGAACGTTGGCCAAGAAAATTCTTCGATGGGGTATTATTTGCCAACCTTATTTAACGATGCCCACGATTTAGTGTCCAAGTGCAGCAAGTGTCAACTGCACTCTCGTGTGAAGCACCTGCCACAAACCGAGCTCACTGGAATTCAGAGTGCGTGGCCATTTATCCAATGGGGAATCGATATTGTCGGCCCGTTCCCAGTCGCTCCGGGGGGATTGAAATTTCTGGTTGTCGCCGTAGATTACTTCACTAAGTGGGTAGAAGCCGAACCTCTTACCGCCATCACAGGTCAAAACATATTGAAGTTCGTCTGGCGAAATATTATATGTCGCTTTGGCATACCGAGCACTATTATTTTGGATAACGGCAAACAGTTTGCCAATGATCCCTTCCGATCATGGTGCGAGGAGCTCCATATTAAACAAATTTTCACCTCGGTAGCTCACCCTCAAGCCAATGGTCAGGTGGAAGTCACTAACCGTACACTCCTTGCGGGTATAAAGAAATGTCTGGATCGTGCTAAAGGTCTTTGGGCCGAAAATCTTCCGCATGTCCTATGGGCTTATCGCACAACGCCACATACCTCTACCGGGGAGACCCCCTACAGTTTGACCTATGGCTCCGAAGCTGTGATCCCGGCGGAAGTCAGCGTACCAAGCCCCCGACTCGTAACTTTGACTCCCGAGGATAATGACGAAGCTCTCCGTACAAATTTGGATGAGCTCGAATATCGTCGTGATCAATCGTTCATCCAGCAAGCCAAGTGTAAACAACATGCAGCTTAGTATCATCACCTCCGGGTTCGAGGCACTCAGTTCAATGTCGGGGACCTAACTTCGGCTTAATTCAGCCAGCAAAGCCGCCCCCGAGGGGAAATTACACGCTTCTTGGGAAGGTCCTTATCGCATCGTTGCCGCACACGATTCCGGATCCTACCAGTTAGAGCATCTCGATGGAACCCCGATTCCCCGAAGCTGGCATGTTACCAACCTGAGACGCTTCTATCTGTGAACACCATATGACAAGTATCATTCTTATCTTTATGTTCACTGTACACTTCTTTTTCGTTGCTATTTTTCTTTGTATTCTTTAAGTGGCTCCGGCACTCAACAATGAATAAAATTTCTTTATTTGCGCATTTTACTGTACTTTCTTCTACGTTAGGGGGACGCCCTAACGTAGTCGTATTATTATTACTCATCTCCGGACAATTGGATCTCTTTCCCGACCCGTCCGGGGAGATTCACATTTCGTCCCCGGACTCATATTCCCTCTTGCCTGTTTAACCGGAGAGGTGTTTTACTCCCGCCCGATCCGTCCGGGGAGGTTTTAATTGGCGCCGTCCATATCGTGTTCCCGAACACCCGTTAAAGCACTAATTACTTTTGGTTAACAACTCGTTGTTTTCCTTAACACAACTTTGCAAACCAAAACGGTTTATTACATTTTTTTTTCAATTAAAGGCCAAAAGGTTCTTTGCACATTACTTAAAAAAAAAAAAAAACAAACAAACAAACAAAAACTATCTATGGCCTCCGAGCCAGTACTCGGCGCTCCGGCGTTGAGATCTATTCCCGGACCTACTCCGTGTCCGAGATCTTGTCACTCCTCGGCGCTGAGCTCCGGCTCCTTCCCCTCCGCGGCCCCCCGACATCGTGGACTCGTCCTTGGCGCTTGTCTGGGGGTTTCGTCTCTTGTGCGAGCCCGACGACTTGGCTGCGGGGTAGACCTCGGAGTTTGGGCCCATTGCACAGGATCCCATTCCTCGGGGTCCATTACCTCGATTTCTTTGGCCAGCTCTTCGACTACCTCTTCGGCGACAACCGCGGGCTCTTCTTCAACTGTAGTCACCGGAACTGGCTCTCGAATTATAATTCCTTGGCTTCTACTCGTTGGCTTCTTTTTACCCTTCCGGGGGGTTTTCGAAGTACCTTGGCTCCGGCTAGGACCCGCGATGTATTCCTCGGCAGAGGGCCGCCACCTGCCACGGCCTTTCAGTCCTTCATACATATTGAGGAGTAACTCCAACACCTCTCGCTTTCTTACAAGCTCCGAGGACTCGGCCGGACCCTTCGCCATCAGTGCTGAAATTTCATTTTGAATCTCTACGACCCGCGCCTCAACTTCCTCAAATGTAAGTAAGCCGAACTCAGTCAGTATTCGGTCATACTCCCTTTGATGGATGAGGACTCGGTCCAGTTCAGCAACTTTCGCCAGGTACTTCAACTCCTGGTCCCAGGCTCTCTCCTCGGCCTCCTTCGCCCTTCTCTCCGCAACGGCCACCCGCTTTTCTAGCCTCGGCACTACTTGCATTTGCAAGTTATTCTTCTCTCCGCGGAACCACTCTAATGATTGCATGAGCTTCTTTATCGTGTCGTGCAATTCCGCGGTATTCTGAACAAGCAACGGAATCAACAAGAAAGATCAATCTCAAGCACACATAAACGGCAACTCAGTAAATCAACAACATTTATATTCCACACAATCAGAGTACATTATCCATGGTCCGGTACAAGGATTTACATTTACTCCTATTATCTACTACATCAAATTTGAGGGGAACGACTGACCTCCTCCTCGGTCCCCTCGGCCGCTTCGGGCACCTCCTCCTGTCGGCCTTCAGCCGTTCCTGCCTCCTCCTCTGCGGCAACTACAGCAGCTTCTATGCGGGGGGGTGGTTCTTTGTTTCGGGGCTCAGAGTTAAGCTCACCCCGGCGGAATGCCAGGAATTCCTGGTCCTGGTCCACCTCACAGCTGGCAATCTCCTCGACCTTCAGAATTTCTTTCTTCTCTGCCAGAGCCTTCAACAGAGGCCACTCTGGAAGATGCGTTAAAGCTGTGTAGTAGGCCTTCTCCACCCCGGCCACGGAATTATAGTCATACCCGAATTTTGGACGATATACATCCACATTCGGGTAGACTTCCTTAATCTGCTCCAGTAACACAGATCGCGTGTCCTTGTCCCCGACTGCAACGAAGTTGGTCTGAAAGTCAAGAAACGTGCTCGTTTGGAACAATTTCTCGGCAAACGCTTTTAGCATCGCCTCTTGACCTTCGACGATTGCAGCTTCTCGAGCATCCATCTCTGCCCGCAGTTGCATTAGTTCTCCCCGGAGGACCCCGGCTTCCGCCTCCACCCCTCGCAGACGCGCCACTTCATTTTCCACCAAAACAGCCCTCTTGCGCGCTTCAGCCAGGTCCTGCGTTAGCCTGTCGTTGCGCGTCCGCAGATCCCTAGCCACATCGGCTAGTTCTTCCTTGGCCTCCTTCTCGTGTTTCCGGCCAAGCTCCATGATTCCCCGAGCCAAACGCAGAAGTTCCTCGGCGTCCGCGCCCTCCAACCCCAGCAGACTGGGGGGCACTTGCTCCTTCAAAATATCACACAAGACAGAACACAGAAATCAGTATTGGTAGTGCACACTTCATTTGCGTAAACAATAACTAACAAGACATTTCAGATTTACCTCTACGTTTTCCCCGGTGCGGAGTCTTTTGGATGATGCCGGAGGTGTCCCGGACGGTTCTGACCTCCTCTTTGCTCCGGGGGTTGACCCCGCTGCCACAACTCGCTCCTCCGGTCCCACAGAAGGTCGTGGACTGGGTGACATCTTCCCCCGGGGAGACACCTCAGCAGTTTTTCCCTTCTTCTTGGCTGCTGCAGCCACTGTGGGGCTTCCCGCAGGTTCCTTCCCGAAGCGTCCCACTGCATACAGAAATTCGAGTTAGTCCTGCACAAGGCAACAATTTCTAAACAGGCGGCCCTCCTCGGCAACCCCGGCTCCCGACTCTTGACCCTGGGTGGACATCCCCGCCGCATCGCCCGAATAATATGGGCTCAGTCCAGCTTCCTCCAGCTCTTCCTCAGTACACAGGGTCTTGAAAGTCCCCACTGCACGGAATATATCCACCACCTCAACCTCCGGGTCCCCCACCGGGGCAGTAACTAGCACTTCCTCCCTTCTCCACCTCGGGAGGGCCACTCCGGTCTTCACAAAAATGAACTTCTCCTTCCACCCCTCTACCTTACTGGGGTTTTGTACCTTGAAACCACCTCGTGCTCGGGGACTGAAGGAGTACCACCCCTTGGACTTCCCGAATGCTTTTAATTGGTAAAAATACCTAAATAGCTCTACGGTTGGTTCCACCCCGGAATTCTTGCATACTACGGTGAACCCGACTACTTGCCTAATCGCGTTCGGCGCTAATTGGCTCAAGGCGATGTTATAATATCTCAGTAGCCGGATAACTATGTCCCAAAGGGGGAATCTCAAACCTATTTTTAACGGATCTATATATACACCAATGAAACCCTGCGGGGGGCAACAGGCCCTATCGCCGGGATCCGGAACTATATATTCTAAATTAAATGAGAAATAGAAGGAGGGGATTAAGGTCTCTATCTGCACTCGCGTCATCCGCGACGCTACAGTGGACACTTCAAGATCATTCTCCGTACATTCATAAAAAACCGACGATCCTAATGTTCGTTTCCATGCCGTCGGCCCTTTCCACTGTCCTAATCTCACTCCTCTCTGGAATAACATATCGAATGGGTGGCACATCTAACGGAGAGCTCTGAGTCCCTACTTCCTGAACAGAAGAAGAAGATGATGAAGAAGGCATACTTACTTGGTTTGAGTTTGAGAAGTTTTGAATTTGAGATGAATCACAGGCGCACAGAATTCTCCTTTTTTCCCGCTTTCTAAAACTGGCAAATCGCAAGGAAGAAGATGAAGTATACTGTGCCATTATTCCAAATATATACTCAAAGAACCAACGGTCCTGATACGGCCTATTCAAATTCAGCGTTTCAGATTTGGACGTGCTAATCACGCGCCTTACGGTTCCCAAGGCGCGTGGGGAACAGGTTCATTGGAAATTGCAGAGCGTGTCACTTCACATCCCTCTCTCTCATGATGGCGCCGCCAATCACATCAACCCCATCCTTGACCAGGAAGATTTGGACAGCACTCCGGTGCCTCCTTCACCTCGGCCAGACTGCTGTTTTCTTTCGCAACACTTTATTGCCTTCGGGGTGCTCGGGCCCTCGCTATCACCTCGGGGATGTTCAGCCTACTTTGATTTGGCCCCCGCGGACTACACCACGGATCAACTCCGGCTCCGAAACTTCTCGGCTTCCCAAAAATACTTCGGCTCACAAGTAACCGCGGCTCATCTTGTTGGCAACTCCACCCCGGTCATAACCGAAGCTCCTTCCTCGCTCCGGCTGCGGGGGGCATCTAATGGGTATGGCCCAGTAATTTCGGATCGGCGACCCAGCCCAGTAACCGGCCCAGAAGCATGCGTGGCCTAAATAGCGCCCAGTAACCAGCCCAGAAGCATGCGTGGCCTAAATAGCGTGGCCCAACTGAGGCGTATCCCACGATTCTAGGCCCACGATCTACTCCCAACTTCCATGCAACGGAAAATAGGCGTGATTACAGGGAGTTAGTTAGGGTTTGGTATTGAATAGTATAAATAGGAGAATTGTTCTCAGGATTAGGGTTCGCGTTTTGTATTCTAAAACTGTTACGTGTAAACTCGAAGAGGATAGTGAAAGAAACACCTCGGCAGGTGCCATTTTTCAGCCCGTGGACGTAGATCTCCGGATCGAACCACGTACATCTTGTGTTTTTCCATATTTCTTGCATTGGTTTTCGTTGAGTTTCTTGGATACCGAATTGCGCTTTATCAAGTACAATTAAAGGCATCAGCAGCTGAAGAAAGTAAAAACCATTGGCTTGTGAGGAGTAGTTAATAGAAGGCATGTGGGAGAGGTCAAGCTGGTACAGTCCATCTTTAAGCAAGCCTCTCAGTAGCACTCCGTTGGTGATCTTGTCCTTAAGAAGACATAAATTATCGATAAATTTCTATGTAAACATGATTATCTTTAGTAAAACGTGATATGGTCTACATGTATTTTGTTATATCAGGAACATATAGGATGTTTCTTAAAGTAAGAACGGATTTAGAAGGAATAAGAGCAGGTAAAGTGGAATGGCCAATATGCGAGATGGTGAAGAAAGAACCATTACCTACAAGAAGCTTATCCTTTCCACTGTAGTCATGTTGAATGTCTAGATTACCCAGCTGTGATGCAACGTGACTGGTAGACCCACTATCCATGAACCAAGAGGCTTCAAGATATCCTTAGAATTATAGTTTGAAGAGCTATTAACATTCTGAGCAGAATTTTGAACATTAGAAACATACCCCTGTGGATTGGAAGCAGATCCAGAATTTTCTGATCCAAGCAACCAAAACTAATGTCAGATCACTTGAAACACTTTGGAGCTAAGTGATTTGTCTTGCCACAGACTTGACAATAATGCTTATTGTTATTGTTCCTATAGTTTGGTGGTTTGCCACGTCCACGAACACCTCTGCAGTTGTTACTTCCACCCAGTGACGGAGCCAAGAATTGTTGGAATTTGGGTCGAGTACCTTTGATTGCAGCGGATTTGAACCCAGATCGTATACGGGTCGAACCACGGCCCCACCTCGATGATTTGTACTCTCCTGTCGGGGTAGGAATCACGAATGGAAATCCACCACGATCCACAATCCATTAGCAACTCCGATGACTTTTGGAAAAGTGTTTTTGGGTGTGTGGGAGAAATCACTTTTGATTTCTCCCTTTCTATTTTCTCACATAAGTGAGAAACTATTCTCACTTTCTCCATCAAATGTACCCGGTACACTTGGTAGGGTATTTATAGGGGGAGAGGTGGGCTTCCAATTATGGGAGATGAGCCTCCCATAATAGTCCACTTCCTATAATTGGACCAGCCCACTTGGACGGCCTTCGACCGGGCCCAATAGCCCGGGTGAACCGGGCCATAGACCCGGGTCAAACCAAGAGGAATTATATCCAAGGGGGTCCAACTATCAACAATATATAAAAGTAGCCAAAAAAAGTCTTATATTTTTTATATAAAAAACACGCTTACAAATATGATTAAATTAATACAAAGTAGTCATTTAATTAGAAAAACATTATAATACGTACAAATTTTTTTTATAAAATGAATATTGAAGAATAATCTAGTGGTCAAGTTAGGTTATACTCCCTCCGTCCCGCCCTAATTTGCACACTTTCCTTTTTCGGTCGTCCCACCCTATTTTGCACACCCCTAAAATGGAAAAGAGTCTTATAATCTCTACCCTTAAATTCTCCACTCTCAATCTCCACCTTTAAAAAAGTCAAAGATTCCACAAAATCTGTTTTTTCTTAATATACGCGTCAGAGCAGGTGTGCAAATTAAGCCGGGACGGAGGGAGTATTTATTTTTCATGTTCTAAACATGTAAAATGTAGCATTGTTCTATTTAAGCTTCATATTGCAAACATGCATGAAAATTATAGTTTTTTTCTTCAAATTTTCAACTCATTCAATAAATATACTTCTTTGAAAGAAAGAAAAATAAATTTAAAAACTAAAATATACAATAAACACAATTAGTTAGAAAATAGCAAATATCAATAAAGCTCTTATTGTATTGTAGTTGAATTAAAAATGTTCTCCTAAATTAGAGTTTATAGATTAGCCTCCAAAAATATTAAATTATTACATAGACATATAATAAGGCAAAAATTATATACAATTATTAGAAAGAGAAAAATACATGGCAATGGAAAAATTTTACGTCAAAAAGATTTGAACTTTGGACCTTTCATGCAAACAACCCAATGGCTATCCACTCAAGACACAATAAACTTTAGTTGCCATCCTGAATTTATATCTATAATAATATTTCTTTTTTAAAATTTCAGGGGCACCAAGTGCAGCTCCGTCCTTGCTTCCACCACTAGCAAACTTAGAGTTATTCATACGGGTGGCAACATTTGCAATTTATTGCCTTGAGAAATCTGTGTAATAACCACCATACTAACGAATGATGCGCATTTCATGCGTTTTCAAGTTGGTCTGTGATAGGGATAACCCGGTTACTTCGGGTCGTTACTTCGGGCCGGGTTAAACCTGAGCCCACTTACCAGCCCAGCAAACGCGCCAGCAAGCGCGGAGGCTCAGGCCCAACAGGCTCAGCAACGCGTGTTCTGTCCAGCGAATCAAGTCTGTTCCGAGAATCAAGGCCCATGATCTTTTCCCAACTGCCATGCAGATTTGGTGGGCAAGATTATAGGGATTTAGTTAGGGTTTTGATTTAGTAGTATAAATAGGTGAAAAGAACTCTGAATTAGGGTTCGCACTTTGCATTCTGTAATACGCACTGTAAACTCCACGTTCTAGTAAAAAGGAACACCTCGGCGATTGCCGTTTTCTGCCCGTGGACGTAGATCTCCGGATCGAACCACGTAATTCTTGTGTGTTCTCATATTGTTTACGTAGATTCTTGTTTAATTGTGTGGTTACCGGATTGCGCATTATCAAATTGGCGCTGTCTGTGGGAACGACAAGGCAGTTTTTTGAACGCGCTAACCAACAATTTTTGACGTTCACGTTGCATCCAAACATCATGGTGACGACTTGTTTGAATCAAGCTCGCCGCGGGGATCAATCCGATCAAGATCCACCCGTGGATCAAGTTGTGCCGCCGAGGCAATTGCCGGCAGGGAGTGCATCCAACCATCAGGGTAATCAAAACCCTCCACCCCCTCAAGACCAGCAAAACCCTAATATTGCTGCTGCTCAACCACCGGTGAACATTCAAATCACCCCAGAAATGCTCCAAGATTTCTTACAAGAGCATGCACATGTCCTCCAAGATTGGGCAGTTAATCGCCTACGTCCCGCGGGGCCTGCCGCGGGGCCTGCCAGCCATAATGCTAATCCCGTGGTGCCTCCACCCCGCTCGCATAATCAGCAGGACCCGGGGCACCGCAGACGTCAGGATCGACGACGGGAACGACCTGGTTCTTCCGAGGACCACGGTAGTTCTAACGAATCACGACCGTGCAACGGTGAACCCTCTGATGTTGATCGCCGCCGTCCACTTAATGCGGCTAAAAGAGTTCGCCATGCAAATCCTCATACTCTGGATCTTCAAGAGTATGAGCGAGTTCAACGCAACGTTGAACTGGATAGAATCCTGGGCCTAGATGCCAATGGAGAGATCATCACACCGTTCTCCCAGGAAATCATTGCCACTTCCCTTCCCGAAGGGTTTAAACGGCCAGCCATACCCCCTTACAATGGCACAGGAGATCCGGCCAATTTTCTTGGAGCTTTTCGGCACAGCATGCTTAGCCATGATAGCATCACGTCCCTCCAGTATTGTAAGATTTTCCCCGAGTACTTACAAGATGAAGCTCGGGTTTGGTTTGATTCTCTCCCACGTGACAGCGTGTCCTCCTTCAGAGAACTAGCCGAGCACTTTTGGGCGCGGTTTGAAGCACGGGCAAAGCCCATGGCCACCCTGGCCGACGTCATGAATATGGAACAGCGGGACGGTGAAACCGTTACCCAATTTCTGGACCGTTTCACAGCGGTAAGCCTCAAGGTGGGAAACTGCCCCGACGATGTGGCCATCAACGCTTTTATGAATGGACTCCGCCCCGGAGCACTCCACACCGAGTTAGCTCGGAACACTCCGGTCACAACTCGAGCACTGTTCAAAACAGTGTGCAAATTTGCTAAGGCCGAGGAGCAGACTCGCCAGAAGCGTGAGAAGCACGCTAGCAAGCGGCAATCCGAAAAGGCTCAACCCGGGCCTAGTACTCGACCTAGCGCGTTTTCCCGCCTGACACCGGGACGTTTAGAATCCCGAAGTGAAATTCCACAATTGACTCCGTTGACGAAGTCACGAGCTGAAATCCTATCTATCCACAAGAATGATCTGCGACCTTGTCCGCGGATGACCGCGCCTCCTGAAAAGAGGAACCGTGGAAAGTGGTGCGCGTACCACCGAGATCACGGACATGAGACAGAGGAGTGCCGAGAACTTGGCAAGGAGATTGAGGAATGCCTCAAGAAAGGGCTCCTGCGGCAGTACGTCGCGCGAACTGGAGACCAACCTCGGGCAAACCACAATGGGGGTTCGTCCCACAACCGCGGAGGTTATCACGACCGAAGCGCTCAACAAAATCGGCCGCCATGGCAGAATAATCGGCCGGGGCCAAATAACTACGCACGGCAATATTCTGGCAATCGCCAGCAACCACGTCTCCCACTACCACCTCCTCCTCCGGGGGGACCCGAAGACAACGCACCTCCTCACGTGATAAACGTGATATATGGAGCCTTACCCACCGGGGCTTCGCGACATGCCTTAAAGGCAGAAGCTCGACGTCCTCCTCCCTAGGAGCCACGTCACAAACGCCTCCAACAGTCCGAGACTGTTAGCTTCACGGATAGGGACCCCGTTCCGGAGATAACACCTCACACGGACGCTATTGTCATCGACATGACTGTAGCCAACATAACGGTAAGGCGGGTCTTCGTGGATAACGGGGCCGCGGTAAGCGTTATATTTGCAGACTGTTTCGAAAGGATGGGGATTTCTCGAGATCAACTTCGACCGGCCCCCGGGCCACTACAGACTTTCACTCAAGGTGAAGTCCGGCCAGAAGGTATCATCACTCTCCCAGCGTCTTTGGGGACTTATCCGAGGATAAAAACTATCTTCGTGGACTTTTACGTGGTGAATTCTCCATCACCATATAACATGATATTGGGCCGGGACTGGCTCACCCCGGCAAAAGCCGTATGCTCCACGTATCACCTCGCGCTAAAGTTTCCCACTTCGCATGGTGAAGTGGCCATCCGCGGGAGTCAGCGGGTTTCAAAAGAGTGCATGTATGTGGCACTCAAAAAGACTGCTAAGGTTCCTCCCAAACAGCAACTCCAGGTCACATCACCAGCTCTGGAACCTCGGGAATGTATCCCGTTGGGGGATGCCACTGCCCAAGTCCCGCTAGATCCGTCTAAGCCGGAACAGACAGTAACTGTAGGCGCTGTGGATGTGCCATGGCTACATCAGGCCATTATTCAGACCCTGCGAGAATATTCCGATGTTTTTGCATGGTCTCCTCTGGATATGCCCGGGGTTTCACCCGAAGTGATTACTCATAAGCTGAACATTGATCCCAGCGTAAAGCCAATCCAACAAAAGCAGAGAAAATTCGCTCCGGAGCGAAATGAAGCTATTCGAGTTGAGGTGAAACAACTCCTGGATGCGGACATCTTGTTCGAGGTATTCTACCCCTCTTGGTTATCTAACCCGGTAATGGTAACGAAAACCAGTGGGGCATGGCGGATGTGTGTTGATTTTTCCGATCTCAATAAGCACTGTCCAAAAGATTGCTATCCTCTGCCCTCCATCGACCAAAAGGCCGAAGCCATTACGGGGTACGTGGCACTTTGCTTCCTCGATCTGTACAAGGGATACCATCAGATTTTTATGGATCCGCAGGATGCCCTCAAAACGGCCTTTATCACTGCCTTTGGGTGCTACGCTTTTAAGAAACTGCCCTTTGGACTCAAGAATGCTGGAGCCACCTATCAGCGTCTAATGGACTTCGTCTTCCACGATCAGATAGGTCGTAATGTTGAAGTTTATGTTGATGACTTGGTCATCAAAAGCTCCTCCCATCCTTCGTGTGTGCAGGACATTACCGAAACATTGCGCACCCTGCGGCGCTATAACTTGCGACTCAATCCAGCAAAATGCACCTTCGGTGTTGGCTCCGGGAAGTTTCTCGGGTATATGGTTTCACAAAACGGCCTGCAGGCCAATCCGGTTAAACTCCGTAATGTATTAGATCTGCAGTCACCAAAAACATTCAGGGAAGTTCAACGTCTCACGGGTGGTTTGGCGGCATTAAACAGATTCTTATCGAAAGCAGCAGAGCGCCAGCTCCCATTTTTTAGAATCCTGAGGCAAGCGAAGTCCTTTGAGTGGACTCCGGAGTGCACCGAGGCCTTCGAGGCCTTGAAACGTCATATACAGCAGCTGCCTACTTTGTCAGTCCCTCTCCCCGGAGAGCCGCTGTACTTATATCTGGCTTCCGCCGAGGAGGCTGTTAGCGCTGCTCTTGTGCGAGAAGTGGAAGGGGTTCAACATCCCGTGTATTTTGCAAGCCGGGTGCTTCATGGAGCGGAGACGCGATATTCCGTACTAGAAAAAACCGCCTTGGCCCTTGTTATGGCAGCTCGGCGTCTTCGGCCATACTTCCAAGGACGTGAAATACGAGTCTTGACTAATCACCCTATACGCCAAATCCTTGTGAAACCCGAGGTGTCTGGGCGCCTCGCCAAGTGGGCCATTGAGTTGGGCGAATATGATATCCAGTTTCTCCCCCGCCAAGCAATTAAGGGTCAAGCACTTGCCGACTTCCTGGCCGAAGCCCCGGCAGACAATCATGAGTTCCCCGCAGACAATGACACACAGCACCACGTCACCCATGCTCCTTTACCCCGGAAGTGGCAACTATTCGTGGATGGAGCTTCCATGGTCCGAGGAAGTGGCGCCGGACTACTTCTCATCGACCCTGAGGAGGTTGAGGTTAAATATGTCATCAGATTTAAATTTAAGGTGACTAACAATGAAGCGGAATACGAGGCCGTCCTCGCCGGGCTCCGGCTCGCTCAATCTTTAGGTGCTCGTCACCTAGAGCTCTTCACGGACTCCGAGATCGTGTCCAAGCAAATTCAGGGGACTTATGTCGCCAAGGAAGAAACAATGGTCAGGTATCGCTCTCTAGCACTCAAACTCATGTCAACTTTTGATGCAGTTATTATCCAGAAAATCCCGCATGCTCAGAATTCCAGGGCAGATGCACTCAGCAAGTTGGCCTCCGCGGTCCAAACTAATATATCTCCGGATATCATGGTCGAAGACCTCTCCCATCCAGCAATTCATGAGGCTACAGTTTCGGTACTGACCGACAGTGATCCGAACTGGATGACTCCGATCATTCAGTATCTCCGAGATGGGATTCTGCCCACTGACAAGCTACGAGCTCGGTAAGTTGTGCTCAAAGCCCCCAAATACTCCCTTCATAATGGAGTTCTATATCGACAATCGTACCTACAACCGAATCTCCGGTGCCTCGCCCCTGCCGAGGCCATTCAAGTTCTGCGGGAGGTTCACGAAGGGGCCTGCGCAAGCCATATCGGTTCCCGGACTTTAGCAAAGAAAGTTCTCCGCTGGGGATACTATTGGCCTACCCTGTTCAACGATGCTCATGACTTAGTGTCCAAATGCAGCAAGTGCCAACTACACTCCCGTGTAAAGCATCTGCCACAAACCGAGCTCACCGGAATCCAAGGTGCATGGCCGTTTATTCAATGGGGCATCGACATTGTTGGCCCATTCCCCGTTGCTCCGGGAGGGTTGAAGTTCTTGGTCGTTGCCGTAGACTACTTCACTAAGTGGGTCGAAGCCGAACCACTTACCGCTATTACCGGTCAGAATATTTTGAAATTTGTATGGCGCAATATCGTTTGCCGCTTCGGCATCCCGAGCACTATTATCTCGGACAATGGTAAACAGTTTGCCAATGATCCATTCCGCTCATGGTGTGAAGAACTCCACATCAAACAGATTTTCACTTCGGTTGCTCACCCTCAAGCAAACGGGCAGGTTGAGGTCACCAACCGGACCCTTCTCACGGGAATAAAGAAGCGCCTGGATAGTGCCAAAGGTCTCTGGGCTGAAAACCTTCCACAAGTCTTATGGGCTATTCGTACAACGCCGCACACCTCCACCGGGGAAACTCCTTACAGCCTTACTTACGGCTCCGAAGCCGTTATCCCCGCTGAAATCAGTGTGCCGAGTCCTCGCCTCCTCACATTAGTTCCGGATGATAATGACGAGGCTCTTCGCGCAAATTTGGATGAGCTTGAGAATCGCCGGGAACAATCGTTCATTCAGCAGGCTAAGTGCAAACAGCGAGCTGCCCAGTATTATAACCTCCGGGTTCGAGGTACACAGTTCAATGTCGGGGACTTAGTCCTTCGGCTCAACTCGGCCAGCAAAGCTGCCCCCGAGGGCAAACTACATGCTTCTTGGGAAGGCCCCTACCGAGTCGTTGCTGTACATGACTCTGGATCCTATCAGCTTGAACATATCAACGGGACCCCGATCCCCCGAAGTTGGCACGTCACAAATTTGAGGCGTTTCTATCTGTGAAGGCCACATCGCAAGTACTATCTTTCCTTTAATTTCCTTTATAGTTGTTATTTCACTTTGTATTTTGGAGTTTGCTCCGGCACTTATCATTGAATAAAAATTCTTTGCTTGCATAACTTACTGTGTTATTCTTTACGTTACGGGGACGCCCTAACACAATCATACTATCATTATTAGTCTCCGGACAATTAAACCTCTCTCTCGGTCCGTCCGAGGAGGTTTGCATATTAGTCCCCGGGCTCACATCACTTTCTCGTCTGTTTAACCGGAGAAATGTTTACTCCCGCCTGATCCGTCCGGGGAGGTATTTTACTCCCGCCTGATCCGTCCGGGGAGTTTTTACTCCCGCCTGATCCGTCCGGGGAGATTGGATTTATCCATACCGTGTTCCCGAACACCTACTTAAAACAGTTAACAAGTTTTCTATCATGTTCCCGAACACCCGATTAAAGTGATTTGTAACCTGTTACTTTAATTACACCAGTTTGTACACGTTACAACAGTTTTATTATTATCTTCTGAATATTCAAATCAAATGGTTTTTTGCATAAGACTACAAACATAAAAAAAAATAAAATAAAATAAAATACAACAACAAAGACAACAAATATAAAAGCTACTGCCTACGGCCCCCGAGCCAATATTCAGCGCTCCGGCGCTGGGACCCGCTCCTCGGTCTGCGTTGGGTCCTCCGGGATCTTGAAAATCCGCGACCTCGGGCTCTGGCTCTGTTACCCCCTCGGGCTCCGGCTCGGTCATCCCTTCGAGTCTCCCTCCGCCGAGGACTTTCTCTGGGCGCTGCCCTCGGGGCTTCATCTCTGGTCCGTGCTCTGTTGCTGGATTGTGGCACCGGCCTCGGTGTTTGAGCCCACTGCTCAGGGTCCCACTCTGCATCACCTCGATTTCCCGGGCCAGCTCCTCGACCACCTCCTCAACAACCACCGGGGGTTCTTCTTCAACTGTGGTCACCGGAGCTGGCTCTCGGATGACTATCCCTTTGCTCTGCTCGGAGGGTTTCTTCTTGCCTTTGGTCTTCCTGTCCTTCCGAGGAGCCTTCTGCGCACTTCGGTCCTGACTGGTGCTCGCGATGAACTCTTCAGCAGAAGGCCTCCGCCTAATTCGGCCTTTCAGCCCTTCGTACATACTGAGCAGCAGCTCCAGGACTTCTCGTTTCCTCACGAGCTCCGCGGACTCGACCGAGCTCCTCGACATCAACGCCGCGATGTCACTCTGGATTTCAACGGTCCGCTCTTCTACTTCTTCAAAAGTTAGAAGACAGAACTCGGACAGAATCCGCTCATACTCCTTATGGTGAACGCGGACGCGGCTCATCTCGGCAGCTGTGGTTCGATACTTCATTTCGAAGTCTTTGGCTCTTTCATTGGCCTCGACCACCTTCTTCTCCACCGAGGCAATCTGCTTCTTCAACTTGGGCACTACGTGCATTTCCAGACGATTCTTCTCTCCGCGGAACCACTCAAGTGATTCCATTAACTTCTTTATTGTCTCGTGCAGCTCCGCGGTGTTCTAGACAGACAACGACGACAACAAGATCAATTATTCTCAAGTATGTAAGGAGTTACATTCAGTTCGGCAACAGACATTAAATTGCTCATGCAAGTAAAACAAGAAGTTCAAGAGACTGAAAAAACATGATTGTATTTCACAAGGCAAATTACAATTGTTCAGAGCAGTACATCATCCCTAACATTTCTAAAGGAGTACAATTTTAAATCTGCGGGGATCGACTGACCTCCCGCTCGACTGCCTCGGGTTCTTCGGGCAACCCCTCAGCTTCTTCATTTGCTGCGACGGCCTCGATTGCAGCTGGGGTTTCAACCTCCGTCTGTGGGGGGGGTCGGTGCTCGGGGGAGCGGTGATCAATTCACCTCGGCAGAATGCCAGGAATTCTTCATCCTGGTCCACTTCACAGCTGGCAACTTCTGCGGCAGTCAGAAGCTGCCTCTTCTCCCCGAGCGCGTTCACCAAGGGCCACTCCGGCAGCTCCGCTAGAGAGGCGTAATAGGCCTTTTCCACCTCGGCAGCCACCTCAGGGTCATACCCGAATTCTGGACGATTGATGTCCACATTCGGGTACGCCTCCTTCACCTCTTCCAGCACCAAGGCCCGTGTGGCTTTATCCCCGATGGCCACAAACTTCGTCTGAAAATCGAGGAAAGTCGTGGTTTTGAATAGTTTATCAGCGAAGGCCCTTAGCAAGGCTCCCTGCCCTTCGACCACGGTCGCTTCCCTCATTTCCATGTCCGCTCGCAGCTGCATCAGCTCACCGCGGAGAGCGTGGTTCTCTGCGTCCACCCCGCGCAGACGCACGACCTCGGTCTCCACCAGGGCAGCTCTCTTGCGTGCCTCGGTCAGGTCATACGCCAGCTTGTCGTTTCGTGCGCGAAGATCCCGCGCTGTTGCAGCTAGCCCTTCCCTGGCCTTCACCTCGCTCTTCAGGCCGACCTCTATGATTCCTTTGGCCAGCCGCAGAATCTTCTCGGCATCCGCGCCGTCAAACCCCAGACTGCTGGGGGACGCTTGCCCTCCCTGGATAAGTTAAACACAACGTGACATATGGCTCAGACCTCAACTATACACCTCGCGTAAGTTAAAGTAATGATCAGCGTTTTTGAATGTTACCTCCGTACTCGCCCCAACCCGGGGTCTTTTGGATGGTGCCTGCGGAGTCCCAGCAGGCCCCGGCCTCTTCTTTGATACGGCCGGAGACCCCGCCGGCGTCACCCGTTCCTCCGACTCCGTCGACGGTCGTGCTCCGATTGGCATTTTCCCCCGGGGAGACACTTCAACGGTTTTCCCCTTCTTCTTGGCCGCTTCAGTCTTGGCGGGGCTCCCTGATGCTGGTTGCTTTCCGAAGCGTTCCACTGCGTATATATCTATGGTTAGTTCTACGCAAAATGACAGTTTAAGCAACAAGAAAGAGAACTCCTACCCTCTTCGGCGTCTCCATTGCCTGAATAATACAGGCTTAATCCCGCCTCCCCCAATTCCTCCTCAGAGCAGAGGGTTTTGAAGGTCCCCACTGTCCAGAATGTATGCTTTACTTCAGCCCCCGGGCTCTCCACGGGGGCGGTATCCAGTACCTCGTCACTTCTCCACTTCGGGAGCGCTATCTTATTCCTAACGAATATGAACCTTTCCTTCCACCCCTCCACTTTGCTCGGATTCTGCACCTTGAACCCTCCTCGGGCTCGGGGACTAAAGGAATACCACCCCTTAGACTTCCCGAAGTTCTTTAGTTGGTAGAAAAACCTAAAGAGCTCTACCGTTGGCTCTAATCCGGCCTGTTTACAAACTACAGTGAATCCTACCAACTGCCTCACCGCGTTCGGCGCTAACTGGCAGAGAGCGATGCCGTAGTATTTTAACAACTCTATGACTACGTCCCACAACGGCAATCTCAATCCTACTCTAAGGTGGTCGATATACACGGTCATAAACCCCTGCGGTGGGCAACAGGCCCTATCCTCGGGGGTAGGAATTATATACTCAAGGTCGAAGGGAAGATAAAATGATGGGAGTTCCCTCTCAAGTTGTTCCCGCGACATCCGTAACGCTATAGAGGACACCTCAAGATCCTCCACCGGGCATTCATAAAACGATACCATCATAACGTTACACTCTAAGCCATCAACTCTGTCTATTGATCTAACATCATCCCTCTCCGGAATGATGTATGATAGGGGGGGATATCTAACGGGGCATTCGATGTCCCTAATTCTTCGATCGAGGCAGAAGATGAAGAAGATGAAGAGGAAGACATACTTACTTGGTTTAAACTCGAAAGGGTTGATTTGAGAAATTTTTTATCTCTGATGAATCGCAAATGCAGGTTTCCTCTTTTTCCCGCTTTCTAAACAGATGAATTGCAATGAAGAAGATGAAAAGTTACTGTGCAGTTATTCCCAATATACATGCAAAAAACCGACGGCTCTGATGCAGCCTATTCAAATTCAGTGATGGGGATTCATGCGTGATCTCCACGCACTTTACAGTTACCGAGGCGCGTGGGGAACAACTGTCTTGGAACTCGCAGAGCGTGTCACTTCACGACTCTCTCTCTCATTATGGCGCCGCCAATCACATCAGCCTCACCCTTCTTCAGGAAGATTCAAGATGCACTCCGGTGTACCTTCCACCTCGATCGAACTACCACACTCCGGTGCTCCTACTATTTCGGCCGAACTACTCACTCCGGTGTACCCTCCACCTCGGCCAGACTGACATATCCTTCCAACGCGTTTTTGGTTTCTGGGGAATTCGATATCTCGCTATATGCCCCGTGTACTTCGGCCCAGCTCGGCACTGCGTCCACTGACGGCTCCACAGAGGCCCAAGGACGAGAATATGCTCAGTCCATCAAAAACACTCCGGCCCGCCAGCGGCCCCGGTCCTTCCTGCTTGCCGTACCACTCCGGTGACAACCGAAGCTCCCTCCTCGCTTCGGCTGGGGGGGGGGGCATCTGATAGGGATAACCCGGTTACTTCGGGTCGTTACTTCGGGCCGGGTTAAACCTGAGCCCACTTACCAGCCCAGCAAACGCGCCAGCAAGCGCGGAGGCCCAGGCCCAACAGGCTCAGCAACGCGTGTTCTGTCCAGCGAATCAAGTCTGTTCCGAGAATCAAGGCCCATGATCTTTTCCCAACTGCCATGCAGATTTGGTGGGCAAGATTATAGGGATTTAGTTAGGGTTTTGATTTAGTAGTATAAATAGGTGAAAAGAACTCTGAATTAGGGTTCGCACTTTGCATTCTGTAATACGCACTGTAAACTCCACGTTCTAGTAAAAAGGAACACCTCGGCGATTGCCGTTTTCTGCCCGTGGACGTAGATCTCCGGATCGAACCACGTAATTCTTGTGTGTTCTCATATTGTTTACGTAGATTCTTGTTTAATTGTGTGGTTACCGGATTGCGCATTATCAGTCTGCACCTCTGCAAGAGTAAGCTGACCAAGACGCGATGTGAGATTCACAACACCTTCAAATTAAATGTCTAAACCAGCCACATTATAGAGAATTAAGTTCTCATCAGGTGGATCTTTGATGGCTGCTGAAATTGCATCTTCAACCGACCTCATTTTAAGAATATATTGATTGATTGGAAGATCTCCTTTCTTCATGGATTATAGCTGCATTTTCAAGTGCAGACTCTCGCCTATAACTGCGAGTGAAAAAGTACAAGTTCACTTTATAGCCGAGTAGAATTTGTTCAGGGACTAACACTACAAGAAAAGTTACTTTTGGTGACAAGAAAATAGTGAAAGTAATAAAATACTCTTACTATATGAATGATATACATAGCTTTTAGTGAGAGTAAAATAATACTCTCATTTAGATGAGGAAATCTTCAATTTCATTATCATACCGTCACTATTAATTGTGAAAAAATGGTGTGGTACCTCCAGCCAAAAACCGCTCAAATTAATTCGCCAAGTACTCGTTTTCTCCCATAAAAAAGAAGAAAAAAACCCAAGTATTAACACTACAAGAAATCTTATATTTTGTGACGAATTTTTTCTTGACGCACAAAGTTTTGTCACTTTTTGTTGCTTAATAGCGACGAATTTAATTCTCGTTGTAAAAATATTTATTTTTGTGACAACTTTTATTTTTGTCACTATGAATCATTGTTATCGTCACTAATTTGCATATATCATGACGATGACCAGAAATGCGTCAGAATAATTTTTAGAGATAGAATTTCGCACCAAAATTTTGGAAGAAAACATTTTGATGACAACTACAAAATAACTTGTGACAATATTTAGTGTCACCAATTGTTTTCTTTTATAACAATGTCATATATTGTCACTAATTGTTTAAAGAAATTAATGACAACATTGTTTTGTCACCAATACTTATATTTAGTGACAATGTGAATCAATTTGTCACCACTTTATTTAAAGACAAAATATAATTATTAACTTACGACGATGTTTATCGTCACAAATACTTATTTTTTAGTGACAACATATTATTTCATTATTAATAGGTGTATGAATGGGTGACGAAATTATTCCGTCTTATTTGATTAAATTTGGTGACGATGGACAATACTCCGTCATAGTTTAATTTGTGACAACATTAGATTTCGTCATTAATCTTTTAAAAAATGATGTGACAACATTATTCCGTCATAGATATTCATATTTAGTGACGACGAGTGCCAATTCGTCACCTTTTTTATAATATAACAACAAAATTATTTCATCACCAAATGTTATATTTGGTGACAATGTAAACTATTTCGTCACAATTTAACATGAAGGTAGTTTTACTATCAGAAATATATTTATTATTATCGAATTCGTATTGAAAAAATTGGAGATTATTTCACTTAATATATTAGAATGGTAATGGTAATGAAAAAATTAATTATAAGGTCATCAAACATAGGACTTGCAAAAACTAGCATGACCAACCCATGCACCAACTAGCTAACAAATTGAAAGATGATTGGTTAACTTAATATATATAACAAGAGTGGGTCTTAGATGCACCAACACACAATAATCTTATTATGCACTCCCCAATTTAATCTGGGAATTAGATATATATTAAGGGTTGCGTTTGGTTAACCAAAAACGCTAGTGGCCTAATGGCCGAAACACTAGGGCATGCGCTGTGAGGTCTCGTGTTTGAGTCTCACACGGCACGCGTAGATTTTTAATTTTTTTCTTTGGATTCAACACATTAATATATATATATATATATATATATATATATATATATATATGTATATATATATATATATTGATGGTGCAGCGGTTGGAAACTACTTGTTGCGCGCTGAGGTCTCGTGTTCGAGCCTCAGCAAATATGCATGTTTTGATTTTTTTCCTTTTCATTCAGTAAACTAAATATTATATATATATTAAGGCATGCTTGATGACACATAAAAGTTGTTGGCCAAGGTGGTAAAGGCATGTGGTGTTGTCCTCAAGGGTGCGAGTTTGAAATTAGCTTTTGTCCCTTTTTCTTAATTTTTTTTTATATGTGCATGTATTATTATTAATATTAATACATTACGCCACATTTTATATAACAATATGAGGTGGTGGTCTAGTGGATTAACACCTAATTATGTGTGTAATGGCCTGGGTTCGAGCCCTGCTAAACACTTTTTATAATTTTTTAAACAACGTATATATTATTAAAAAAAATTGTACCTGTAACTATAAACATAACATATACTACGCAATATAACATATACTATTAAACAATATAATATCTTATTAAAAAGTTATACTTGTAACTATAATATATACTATTACGCAATATAATATATACTATGAAATAACATAAAAAGAGGTAAAAACAACACGAGAGCAGGGGTCGATCCCCTGACCTCCACGCGTGCCTCAAAGCATTATACTGCTGCACCACAAACTGTTGTTATGAATTCATCCAAACAACACCCTTATATTTATCTTTAATTTCAAATTAAATAGGAGAGTGTACAATAAGTCTATTGTGTGTTGGATGTACACAAGTTTTTGCCATATAACAATGGTAATTAAAAATAAAATTATTCCTCCCTAATAGTGCTTCGATCCTGCGACTTGCACATATGGCATTAAGTGTCACACCAACTTAGCTAGCTAAATTGTAGATATACATTTATATAAACTATATAACACCAATATTTAACGTAAAAGTAAAAATTAAAACAAAATTGGTCCATAGCAGATTGAATCCAAGACGTTACAAGGTATGCAATAAGCATTCAAGTTCAGTGGAACTGGCAGCATCTACCTATCAATTTGGAAAATGAATTCATTTATATATGTACATAGAGAGGGAGAAGTATCACAAATGAGGAATGAAACCAAATTTGGCTGTGTTAATGTTTATCCCAAGACTAAAATTCAGCAAAAATATATCAAATTAATTATTTATTGTTTAATCTTTAAAATACAAGTAAAGTTTTTGTTTTGCAACCGTTTTGTACATATAATATATTCAAATTAATTATTTTTTTTTAATAGATAGTATTATAAAAAAGGAAAAGAAAACAAAGGAAAATGCAAAAGTTGTGGAGACCACATGCCGGTCACGCACAAAAGACAACCAAAGAACCTTTTCATGCTACAAGCTGGCAGATAAAGGCGTCTAGTAATAACAAAAATTGGCTAAACTAAATATAGTCAAATACAAAACATAGCCAATTAGTGCATAAATAGAACTAGAACTTGGCGTATCGGCAAGGGAAAATATCCAATTTGGAACGATCGTCGAGCATACTACAGAAGTCTAGCTCCCAATCAAGGTGCCTTTGTCATGAAACTCGATCGTGGGGGAGAACCAACGCTCCTCACATCGGTGTGAGTCTAAAAATCCCTGGAGAAGATTTCAATGACGTGGCTCAGAACTGTCAAAACTATGAGCATGACTCGACGACATATTACAAAACGAGTAGATTCCTCACCTAAAATCAAAGTCCTAGAGACCAAGCAAAGGGAAAAGCCGAAAAGAAGATCCCTTCAATGCCACAGGCCGACACGTAAGGGGAAAATCAAGAGACATATCACTATACAAAAACAATAAGCGTTACAAAACAGTATAGTAACTATGAATCTGGAGAAAATGTCCGAGACTGCCGGAACAAAACCAAAGTCGGAGGGAATGCCCCCGGCTAAAATAGCATGATAACTTGGATCGTCAAGATTGAATCGTAACCAAAAGCTATCAGACCATTAATAAAGAACACATCTAATACCAAACGGTTCAAGGCCTCTGAGTTGATGCCCGAGGCAGAGCTCCTCAACGAAATCATAAAAATCATGGGAATTAAACATGATTCCACATATAAAGAACACAGGCCTGCAGAATTCCCTGAAGCTATGCACCTGAAAATCGGGAAGAAAGAAGGCAGGAATGCTAAGGTGACCCCTTCAATATCCAAGGTGCAAACCGGGTGCACCATCATCACCAAACTCCTTGACTGAACCGGTTCGCCCAGCAGCAGAGAATAACAGGCTGTAATCCTAAATGAGGAATCGCCAAACCTGGTACAGAGTCAACCACTGAGTTGACTCAGCAAAAGCTGACTCAGTGAGCCCTGGGCAAAGGTCTGCCCAACTCCAGAATCCGGCGAAGTCGGGGAGGCCGGGCCGCCGTCGAGAAAGGCTAGGAGTCGCGAGTGAAGCTTCAGTCGCCTGATCGTGCTGCAAGAAGATGCGGAATCGTCGAAAGCCGGCCGAAACAAAATCAATCTGAACAAGTTCAGATCCTGAATCCAAATAGAGCCCTGCGACCGGTGGCGAATGCAACACAGAAAACCGAGCGCCGCCATGAAAGCGCAGATCTGAAACAGATCGCTGCTGGGGGCGTGACCGTCGCCGGAAAAGAACTCGCCCCGGAAGCTCGAAAGTCCTTCAGTGGCGGAAAGAAGCTCGGAACTGGTTCAGAACAGGTCTCCAATGGCGCAGGCCCAGAAGCGGCTCTGAATCTAGAAGGCGACCTGGTGGACCTCCGACGAGGTGCGACGGAGAGTAGCAGGGGTACGAGAACAATCAACGACCAGCCTCAACGATGACCAAGTAACAGAGGCGAGGAGATCTGGAAATATGGCGAACCAGAGCAGATCTGAGCCTAACCGCTACAAAGTCGTGAAATCCTGCTATAGTCGATCTGGAACTTGGCCCCGAAAACAACTAAAGGACCAAAAAGAGCAGTTCTTTAAAAGTAGTAAATGACGAAGCGAAAAAACTGGACAAAAGTGATGAATAATAAATTAACAGCTATGATAAACGTAAAAGAAAAGCAAAGGTAAATCGGTGGTTGGCCGGCGGCTGCCGCGGCAACAGCCGCCGGCCATTCAAGATAAGACCTAGTTGTGGCTTTTTGAGAGAGAAATATTTTTGTCTATGTGATATAGTGTGAGAGAGTCAATAGTTACTAGACTTTTAGAAGTAGGATTCTAGTTGAGCTGCGTAGCTAGCAATTGCATTGGCACTCCTAATTATTTTTTTCATGATCTTTAAATTTGACATTCATATAACATATATAAGTGTAATACTATATTCTAAAAAAGTAATAGTTTATTGGTTTATTATTTGGGCTAAATCTGAGCATTTATTGTGGTTGGACAAATTGTATTGGATTTGTGCTACAAGAAATTGAAATTAGTCAAATAGTTTTAAAAAACTAGAAATATATTAATTTAGTTTAATCTCAAAATATAAATAAATCTATATCTATTAGTACAAGTAGAATTATTAAACTTATATGAAAATAATAATCAACTCATAGTTTTAATAAAAAAAAAATATAGGATTGTTCTAATAAGGAAACATCTAAATTTATTCTTTTATTTCTTGTTTTATCTTAGTATGTTCTTAAAAGTTTTGTGTGCTATTTAGATAGTGAATACTTTCAAATACAGTAAAACCTCCATAAATTAATACTCGATAAATTAGTAATCTCTCTAAGTTAATAATTTTTTGCAGTCTCGACTTGAGCCCTTTTAGTATATTAATAATTTTGATAAATTAATAAGATACTAATTTTTTTTGAAGACCCTTATATACATATATGATCCCATCAACATTATTAATCTTCAAAAATTACAAAGATAACTAGGATAATTAGTAAAACATGAATCTATTATTGTTTGCTTTTTATTAAAATTTAAATCAAAACGGAGTTCATCTCTAACTTTTCTCACGACATTGTACGTAGTTTTGTTATAAATTTTTAAACATTTCATTTTGTTTATAATAGTTCTTTCATCATTTTAGTACATCGAATAACTAGATTCAAGTTCATTATATATTTAAGATTCATCTTTGTTCCAAAAAAAGTTCCTCGTATATATTTAATTTAAGTACATCAAATAATTAGATTCAAGTGTATATATATATATATATATATATATATATATATATATATATTTAGTATTTATGTTTGTTCAAAAAATATTTAATATTTATGTGTTTCCTGTGTAATTAAGTTTAAGTCTGCTGAATATAAATACCTCTATTAATTAATAAATTATTAATTTATCAATTAAGTAATAAATTCTTTATCTATCGATTAATTAATACCTCTCTAAATTAGTCAAATTTTACAGTCTTGATAGTATTAATTTAGAGATATCTTATTATTATTGAATTGTTTATGGTTATGGAGATGATACAATAAAATTAAACTGTTTATGGTTATTGAGATACTAATTTTCTTAGTAATTTTTCTATAAAAAATCAAATTCCTTGAAGATTATATCACTATTTTTCTCATTAAAAAAATTCTAGTAAGACGTAATTTTACATATTAATTTTTTTAATATTATTAATTTTTATGTTCTAGCTCATTCCATTATAAATTATGAATCCGGCCCTATTTAGTTGTATTACGTATTTATTAATATTTTCAATATTACCAATATTTTTAAAACTGAAATACAATTTTAAAGATGATAATTTGAATAAGTTAATTTGCAAACTAATAAAATTATGACTTAAATGTAGGGTCTACCTAATAATTTTATGATAATAAACTCTAAAATTTATAAAATATTTATATATTTAATGTATACAAACACATAGGGACGGGCCCACGTTAGGGCCAGAGGGGCACTAGGCCCTTGACCCCGTCATAATGTGTATGTGTGTTCCCCTTGGTCCTGTCATAATGTGCTATTATATTTGTTTATTTTAGTCAATTTTAATATAACTTAATTAAATTAAATAAATAATTACATTGTTTAACTTGAAGTAGATGAATGTATTGTTATGTATAAGTAATAGAGATAAAGATGTTAAAAAATATAATGAATATAGAAATGTTATATCTTGATTTTTTTTTCTTTTTGTGATAAATCAATTTATTGATCTTATCTAAAATGTTAGTACTTTTCTAATTTTATTTATATAATTGATTATATTTAGGGGTACACTATGTTTCAATATAATTATCCAATATTCTAAGTTTAGGGCCTAATTTAATTTCTAACCTACTCAGTATCTGCTTCCTATTTGATAAAAAAATTACTACATGAGCACAGTTAAAAAAATTATGTGAGACGAATTCCTACATCCGTCTATAAATTGGTCCTCTCACTTAAATTTTTGTTTCATCACTCCAGACACATATACTACTAAAAAAATATGCCTGTTATGATGCACTTACTAGGATACTTTTAGTAAAAAATGTCTTTTGCACATGTACTTATCATTTCATAAAAAAAAAACGTCATATTAGTTTGGGGCTTATTAACTAAGTGGACTGAATTTTTATTTTAACACAAATATGAAGATCAGAGAGGGTCATTAACTATATTTCATATGTTGAGCCCTAGATTGAATTATCCACGCCACAGCCAGCGAACTCCGCCTCGATCAGCCGAGGTCCGCCGCTCTTCTTACCGGCGTTTTGAATCACTACTGATTCATCATACCATCTGATCGCGCTCCAATTCGACTGACCGATTAAAGGGGAAAATGAAGGTCGTGCTTTCCTTTCTCATGTCAAGCACGATCTCTCTCTATCTTCCCTCACGATCTCTCTCGCTATCTTCGCTGACGATCTCTCTCGGTCCTATTTTCTCTCATTTTCTTCTTCCCCATCAATTTGTAAAGCCTAATTTTTTTTTTTGTTAGTTTTCAACTCAATCAGTTCTTTTGATGCTTTTGGCTCCTCGATTCTTTGTCAGAATCAATTCTGGATTCCAACTGGCGAACCCCTGGAGTGATTCGGATGAGCTATCCAATCGCATGAGTAAGAGAATTACAGTAGGGTGGAAGAGATTGATTCAGATTTAATCTATATCCAAGGTCTTCTTTGCACTTATTCCTTTCACTATCTCTACATTTATTTTCTTTAATTTAACATAATAACTTCACTTTTCGAGAATTTTAGTATAACTTCTGATTCTGATGTTGGAATAGTATGACTGAAGAAACAAGTTCTAGATAAACGATTGAAATGATTCTAGAGGATTATTAGTAGGTTTTATGTTAGGTAATCTTCATTCTTGTGTTCTTCTCGAGAAAAACACTTAGTGGAATATGATATTTTCATATGCGATTTCATTGTACTTCCCTCAGCAAAAACCAAGGTCCAAATATAGTGTTGATGGTTTTGTTAAAATATTATTAGAATTTTCTTTAAGCAATAGCTATGATCGATTTGACTTTGAAATATATGTAGACTGCTATTTTGTGTGGTTGTTTGCTGCATTATAAAAGCCTATGAATTCGAATATTCAACTATTTGAGACTGCTTCACTTTTCTACAAGTGTTAGTGGTCATGTTTATGCTTCAAGCAAACTGTAGCTAAATAAATCTAAAGGGTTATTGCAAACTATTTGAATGCTTAGCTGTTTAATATTGGTACATTTATGCGTGTTTGGAGTTCATATTTCTGTTTACTAAGGTCTTATTAGCAGCCATAGTGCACTTTTTGTTGGTTTTGCTTTCGTATCCACTTACACCTACAGGGTTTTGGAGATCTCCACGCACGGCGTATGGATATTTGAACTAAGAATTGGCCTTTTCTCGGCAGAAAATTGTTGATTTATGCATCTATACCTTGAAGCCTATTTTGGCTATAATAATGCTAATCATCATATATACCAGTATCTCATCAGTTGCCTTACAACTGGATCCACATCTAAAGTAGTTTTTAATATTTCCCCCTTCATTGCCTTTCCAGCTCGAAAGTATTTCTAAAGACTCGGCCATTACAAACAGAACACAGACGTCGAATAATTTTCTACCAAACCTTTGGTCGGGAGAGTTGTCAGACATTAGAGGCATGTTAGATATGGAAGATACCCACATTTGTATTCCAGGCTTGGCTATGAATTTCGGTCACAGTGCACATGGTGTGGAAGCTATATCCTTCTACGGTGTAAGTTCTCTGCATTATTGTTATTATTAATCTCATCATCGAAAATCTGCTCTCAAACTTGTCTATACTTTGTGATACTCAGCGAGAATTTAGAACTCATCTAGAAGTATTTCAAACTTGTGCATAAACTATAGAATTTAAATAATTCTACCTTAATAGTGTATATCCTTCGCACCTATTTTCTCGATTTGTTCAGTTATTTTGTTCTGCCCAGAAAGCAGGCTAAATTATTGTTCCAATTTTACTCATTTGGTTATTTGACAGTCAATTGCACTCTTTTCGTATATGATTAATGCCTGTAAAAACTCATAAGATCAGCAGCGGTACAGAATGACATACACAAGCTTATCTTTTCGTATTTTTAACTTACATGTGTTGTGGGTTTGTGGCAGGTGTTCGCTGGACATGGTTGGAGGGTGCAACTCAATTTGTACGGGACCACTTACCAAGGGTCATAGTCGAGGATACCGATTTCCCCTTAGAACTTGAGAAAATGGTCACAACATCATTCATGGAGGCTGATACTTCTTTTGCAAAAACTTGCTCCCTTGAATAGGTAGTGGAGAAGGTGAAATCAGGTACATGCACGAATAGAATCATCACTTGTTTAATTGTTTCGATGGTTAGAGATAAGTGATGAATTGTTTGTTTTGGTTGTTTTCATTACAGTTGATGTTACTGGGGTTTATATCGTTGCTGCTAATAGACAATTTATTTATTTGGATTCGTTGAGGTGAAGTTAAATAGGACTCCATCTTCTGTTTTATATTTAAGTTTAACAGTTGAAGCAAACACATTATCCATCAAAAGCTGCATTTGTCGATACTGGTTTTGATAATAATTGTTACGTATTTGGAACTTCTAGAAACTACGCGAGGAATAGAAGGCGAAGAGAAAAGCAGTCAAGAACCCCCTTAGACTTGCTCGTAAGGGCTATGCAGGCGTAGCATGAGAAGTGACTTTTTCTCTCCATATGAAAAAGTGAGATTTTGGTAGACTTACAAATTCTCTCCGCATGTATTAAGTGAGATATCGTCATGTAGTTGGCTTATGACATATTTGACTAAAGATGGAGTACAACTCCAAAATGTCTTTGAATAATTACACATTTTTTATATTTAACTATAAACTTTATATATTTTTCTTCTCTGTTATTTTTGACCTTTTTAGATTTGATGCAATGGTGGAGAAGATGATAGACGAGATTTTCGTCATTAGCATTTTGGAGTATGGAAATAAAGTGAAGTTCAAGAATAAACTTTAGGAGAAGAATTTTGTATTTTTCTCTTTTTTTTAAGTGATTTGTTAGTGAGTTCTTTTTTATGTTAAAAAAATATTCTTATTTTATATATCAACATGTTTGACACCTTTTTGTTGTGCTTATTATTATGTTTAGTGTTCTTGCTTATTTTCAACACTATTTAGTTTTATATATTTATCGATGCATATAAATTTATTTATTATTGTGTATAAATTTATTGGATGATGGTTTGAAAAAATTATCACTAAAAATTAATCATTCGTGACAACTACTGTGTTGTTGTACATATATAGTATGATGAAAAAATGTATTTTGTCGCTAGATGTCACTCTATAATGACAAAATATAATGTCACTATATCTAAGTTTTTAGTGACGATTAATATTTTCGTTACATTTACAATTATATGATGACAAGTTCATGCCGTCACCACTTGTACTCATTAGTGACATTTTGTCACTAGATGTCATTTTACAATGACAAAATATATCGTCGGCATATCCAAGTCGTTAGTGACAAATACAATTTTCGTTACTTCATGTAAGTTTATTGTGACAAAACACATTGTCACCATTTGTACTCATTTAGTGATGGTGAAACTTTCGTCACTAAATTTTAGTCTCACTTGTACTCATTTAGTGATGGTGAAACTTTCGTCACTAAATTTTAGTCTTTGTTGACGAAATGTGTTGTCATTATAGATATTAATAAAATGACGGAAGGTATTTTTGTAACTGTAAAGTAATTATTTTATGACGATTTATTTATAAACATGACAAAATAATAAATATAGTTGTGACGATAAAAATGTCACCAAAGTTTGATGAGTAAGGTAATATACTGATTTTCGTCACTAAAATTTGATGTTTTGAGGACGAAAATAGCTTTTTGTCATATTATATGTCTACTTTTGATGACGAAATACAATATAAGATGACAAAATTTGGATGCTAAAGGTGACGAATTAGGCGTCACTATATATTATAAGATATGATGACAATAACATTTAACGTCATTAAAAGGTATATTTTCGGTCACGAATTCAAATATTGTCACATATACCTATTACCACGGACATACCATGACGATTCTTGTGACGCTAAAATTTCATCACCAAATACTTATAGTGACGAAATATGATTTTTATATGACGAATTCTATCGTCACGAAAACTCAAACTTCTTGTAGTGTAAAAAACTACTTTCTATTTCTTTCTCCTCTCTCTCTCTCTCTTAATCCTCTTTCTCTCTCAGTCTATTAAAGAAAGAACACCCAACTCTCGCTTATCCTTCACCCTGTTGCTCCTGTTGGGTTATAGGCCCAATTTCGGGCAGCCCATTTACCTAGCCCAAATCCAATGGCAGCCCCAACCCTTCTTATTCCCCACCAGATACATTCCCCCTCTTTTGTGACTCTTTTATTTACGTATTGTCATTCATATCAGCCATGGTTTTCTGCTCCATTCATCTCTATAAGAATGGAGCTCTTCTCTTTGTGAAATGTGTAGCAGAAAAAGAAGAGTGATACACTTAGTGTGTGCGAGGGTTTCTGCCACCATTAACGACTCCCTCTTCGTCTCCTTCTTCCTTGTTCCCTTTGTGGGATTTGGTGGGTTGAGTGTGAGAGAAGTGCGTGGGGGTGTTACCGGGGTTTGGTTGGTATATCTACTTAGTGTGGATATTTTCCATTGGTGCCAAATTTGCAGCTGTCTTTATTTCGATCAGAAACGGGCTCAAGGTTTTTCTGAGACAAACTCGAACTCGACCACGGTTCGATTCCTAACAGTGGTATTAGAGCCACGGTTGTCAAAACCGTGGTCTCTTTGTGGTACATAAATCCCTGTGTGGGATTGGAGGTATTTCCGGCAAAACAGGGCATGTTCTTCCCTGAATTTCTGTCGCAAAAACATCTCGGTCGAGACACACACTCTTCACGGTCGAGATGAGTGTCCAACATTTTTTGTCTTTGTGATGCATTTAGAATCTCGGTCGGGACTCCTTTTCTTCTCGGTCGAGACGGGTCTGTCGAGATACCTATCTAAGCCTGCTAAAAATTCATCTCGACCGAGACTCATCTCTCCATCTCGGCCGAGACCTGTGTGACGAGTGCAGCTACCCAGCCTGCTGTGAACAATTCTCGGCCGAAGCTCATCCTTTTCTCAGCCGAGATCAGTGGTCCGTGGCCCAGTGACCAGAATCCAACATCCTCAGCCCCCTTGGCTGTCCTCCCATCGCGCCTTTGCCCGACGTGAGCCGAATTCCTTCTTGTTTGGTAAGTCGGGTTCTCCTCCCGGTGAGGACCCGCTCGGGTAAATTGGCTTAATCCTTTTATTGCTTTTGTAGCTACCGTTTGGGAACGGATAGGATTTTACTGCTTTTTATAGCTGCCGTTTGGGAACGGATAGGTTTGGCTGTACGTGCTGGTAGTTTAGGATAATCTGTGTGATTGTCTGTTTGTTGCTTCCGCTTATGTTCTCTGAACTTTGTGATTAGTTTTTTGCATTCTTTGTGATTGTTTGCTCGTTTTCTAGAGGTTATCAAGTGACCCCCTGCTCCACTGATAAATAAGTGTTGAAGAACTGGGAAATCCTTGATTATTCTGTCCTCCCTAAAATATGTGTGATTTTGTGATGGTTTCTGTGTCTGGGTTTAGTCTGGCTCCATTTGATGGACGCTCAGACTTTGGTATTTGGCAACAGAAAATGAAAGGTATTTTAATACAACAACATGTGTTTAAGTGTATCAGTCTACTATTTTCTGAGTCTGATTCTGACGAGAAAAAGGCTTAAATGGATGAGCTTGCGTACTCCTCCATTATCCTTAATCTTTCTGACTCGGTGTTAAGAAAGGTTGGTGATCAGAATAGTGCCAAAGAGTTGTGGGAAAAATTGCAAGAACTGTATACTGAAACTTCGTTGCCGAGTAAGATGTTTTTGCTTGAAATTTTTTTCCGATTCAAACTTGATTTGAATAAAGACATAGAAGAAAATCTTGATGTTTTTACAAAACTGGTTCAAGATATTAAGAAAACGGGTGATAAAAATATTGATGACTATACTCGGATTGTGCTCTAAAATGTCATTCCTGATACATACAGTGATGTAAAATCTGCTATTAAATATGGTAGAGATCAGGTTAACCTTGAAACTATGATAAATGGTTTAAAATGCAAGGAGATGGATTTAAGAACTAATCTGGGTAGGGGAAATCATGGTGAGGTTATGTTTGTGAGAGGGAGGGCTAAAAACAGAAATAATCAACCAAACAATAACCAGAATAACCATGATAAAAAGAAGAAAGAAAACCGCAATAGGTCTAAGTCTAGGTCCAAACTGAAAAAGTGTTATAACTACGGTGAAACTGGTCATTTTATCAAAGAATGTCCTAATAAACAGAAAGAACAAGCTAATAAGGCTTCGGGGGATGAGATAAATGGTGATGTCTTTATGGTAACCGAGTCTATGCCTGTGTCTGACACTGCTCCTTCTGAGGTGGAGCAATCAGATTTATCTGTTTTTTTACGTGCATGAGAATATGGAAGTGGTGCCTAATTATGATAATTACTCGCTAGGGACAGACCTAGGAGAAACATCAGGCCACCTGCTAGGTTTGATGACTTCCATATTGATACTCATGCTTTTCAGTACACTTGACTGTTCTTGACTGTGTGTCATGTGCTTGACTGTGTCTCATTCTTGACTTTGTGTCATACTTTTGACTTTGTGTCATACCCTTGACTTTGTGTCATACTTTTGACTTTGTGTCATACCCTTGACTGTGTGTCATATCTTTGACTTTGTGTCTACCTTATGCTTTGTGCATTTGACTTTTTGTCAACCTTATGCTTTGTGCATTATGCTTGACTGTGTGTCATACTCTGGACTTTGTGTCAACCATATGCTTTGTGAATTTGACTTTGTGTCTACTTTATGCTTTGTGCATTATGCTTGACTGTGTGCCATACTCTAGACTTTGTGTCAACCATATGCTTTGTGCATTTGACTTTGTGTCTACTTTATGCTTTGTGCATTTGACTTTGTGTCTACCGTATGCTTTGTGCATTTGACTTTGTGTCTACTTTATGCTGTGTGGATTATTCTTTACTTAGTGTCATACTTGACTTTGTGTCATATTCGACTTTGTGTCGTTGACTATGTGTCTTTCCCTTGGTGAAAAATAACTTGCTTTGTGTTTGTTATCTCCTGTACTTAGTGTGCAGGAGTTTGGCGATGATGATTCCTCCCTTTCCGTGATCGATCGACAGCATATGTGAATTGGGCCCAAGGTGGAGATTGTTGGGTTATAGGCCCAATTTCGGGCAGCCTATTTACCTAGCCCAAACCCAATGGCAGCCCCAACACTTCTTATTCTCCACTAGATACATTCCCCTTCTTTCATGACTCTTTGATTTACATATTGTCATTCATATCAGCCATGGTTTTCTGCTCCATTCTCTATAAGAATGGAGCTCTTCTCATTGTGAGATGTGTAGCAGAAAAAAAGAGTGATACAATTAGTGTGTGTGAGGGTTTCTGCCACCACTAACGACTCCCTCTTCGTCTCCTTCTTCCTTGTTCCCTTTGTGGGATTTGGTGGTTGAGTGTGAGAGAACTGCGTGGGGTGTTACGGAGTTTGGGTTGGTATAACTACTTAGTGTGGATATTTCTCATTGGTGCCAAATTTGCAGCTGTAATTATTTCGATCGAAAACGAGCTCAAGGTCTTTTTGAGTCAAACTCGAACCCGACCACGGTTCGATTCCTAACAGCTCCGCTGTTGGCTGGTTTCACTCCACCAACGTCGCTTATGACCTTAACACATAAGGTATAGTATCTATTAGATCTTTATCCCATCTATTTTGTAAAATTTTGGTTCGTAGTAACAATCTAAAACCTAGGGTTTACCATCATCGTTATATGACAATTAATCGAATGTAAAAGAAAAGTAGCAAAGGTTGCACATGAATTTCATTGAAGTTTCAAGGATATTAGATAATATAACTTATTTGATGTCACCAAGCCCATTGAAAATTCTAAACCAGAGTTTCATCAAAGCAACCACCGCTAAATTTTGACTCAATTTACGTCGTTGTCGTTCTGAATATCTTCCGACCACTACATCAGCGATTCAATTTCAGTCATATAATGTGATGGTATTGTTGTTCCAGATTATGGAAACTGTTGAATTTAAGTTGCAATGGTGTGGCGTTGGTTTATTTTAGTTTAGTAGTAATCTAGTAAGTGCATTTAGCTCTATTTTTGGGGGATATATTCAACGTTGAGATTGCCATGCATTTTCAATAAGTATTATTTATTTATTTTTCGATGTTATCTAGATTTTGGGAGTTTGATATCTTCAGGAACTGATTGAATGAATATGTTCGGGATCGATGAGAAAGAAGAAAATCAAAAGGTCACAATTTAGCTTTCACGTTCTTTTTTTTTATTATTTTATTTTATATTTTATGTCAGAATGTAGAATGTTGTAATAATGATTGGTGATTCTCTAGATGTAGGATGCTGAAATAAAACCTCAATTGGACCCAATCCTTAATTCTGTGTATTTTGCTACTGCTTACAAGTTTACCTACTGAAGTCGGAAGCAATTTCTAGTCCTTAATTTGTTTTGAGTTGTTGAGAATGGAGCCTAAATCACGTCTGGAGTGTCACGGCCGCGACGGGAGGTCACGGCCGCGACGAGTTTGACGAAGGTTGAAGGATTTTACGCTGGAGAAAGTCGCGGGCGCGAAGGGGATTCGTGGCCGCGACTCAACGTGCGAAGATTTTCTCTGGAGGGCTGGCGCAGTCGAGACAAGGAGTCTCGGCCGAGACACTTTTATACAGCAAGCGCAGTCCCGCCCGCGACAGGAGGTCGCGCCCGCGACCCATCAACGCGGGTTTTGCGTGGGCTTCAAACTGAATCCGATTTTGGGGCCCATAGAGCTATTATAAATAGTTGTTTCCTTCATTGCTTCATGTATTCCGAAAATTCATCATTCTAGTGGATATCCTAGCTTGGTATCGCCCCCAGACGTAGTTACACATCGTAACGAACTGGGTAATCAAATTGTTGGCTTATTGTGTGCTATTTTATTGCTTTCTTTCTTTTGATTATCTAGTCGTGTCGTGGTTGTGGGTGGGATAAAATCCTAACAACTGGTATCAAAGCAACATGATAGTTTCCTGGGAGTATTCACGATGAACGACGGAAAGATTTTGGTGGAGAGATTCGATGGGACTGATTATGGATTCTGGAAGATGCAAATTGAAGATTACCTATACGGTAAGGATTTACACCAGCCCCTCAAGGAGAAGCCCGAGAAGATGTCTGCGGAGGAGTGGGAGTTATTGGACAGGAAAACGATGAGCGCGGTGCGTCTGTCGCTGTCCAAGGAAGTGGCTTACCATACCACAAGCGCGAAGTCTACACGGGAGATGCTAAAAACCTTGGAGGAGATGTATCAAAAACCATCGACGGCAAACAAAGTTCATCTAATTAGACGGTTGTTTAATCTGAGGATGACGGAGGGAACACTAGTACAGCAACACTTGAATGAGTTCAACATGCTAACCTCACAGTTGGACTCGGTGGACATAAAGTTTGATGATGAGATTCGGACCCTAATAATGCTATCTTCTCTGCCAAACAGTTGGGTCGGTACAGTGACAGCCGTTAGTGCCACAGACGCTAAGCTGAAGTTTGACAGGGTGAGGGACTTGATGATCAGGGAGGAGATTCGGAGAAACGAATCAGGATCAGGATCGTCCTCAGGGTCAGCACTGAATACCGAGAACAGAGGCAGACAGAAGGGAAGGCAGTCTAGGGGGAGGTCGTAATCCAGAGGAAAGAGTCAGACGAAGAAGGACGGGAGTTCTGTGAAGTGCTGGAATTGTGACGAGGTTGGTCACTTCAAATACCAGTGCAAAGCGCCGAAGAAGAACAAGAGGGATCAGGCAAACAGGAAGACAGTGAATGCAGCCACGGATGAGGATGATGGCGATGCATTGGTCTTGAGTGTGTGCAGTCCCATGGAGTCTTGGGTCTTGGATTCCGGCGCATCATTCCATTTATGCGGTAATTTTAGTATAATGCAAAATTATGTTTCTGGCGATTTTGGACAGGTGTATCTAGCTGATGATGAACCCCTGAAAATCGTGGGTAAGGGAAACGTAAAGGTTGAGACATCAAATGGCTCAAAATTGATGTTGAATGAAGTGAGACATATCCCTGGATTAAAGAGGAACTTGCTTTCAGTTGGACAGCTTGACAAGGAAGGTTACGTAGTAACGTTTGGTTGTAGCAACTGGAAGATTACCAAGGGAACTATGGTAGTAGCTCGTGGTAAGAAGGAACGCTGTACATGACTAGTAACTCGCAGGATTCCCTTGATCTTGCGAGTGGTAATGGTGATGTGGATTTGTGGCACTGCCGGTGGGGCCACATGAGCGAGAAAGGGATGAAGGTTATGTGTTCGAAGGGTAAACTGCCTGGCTTACAAACCGTGGAGGTTGGTATGTGTGAAGACCGTGTCTTCGGGAAATAAAGGCGTGTGAGTTTCTCGAGGAGTGGCAAGGCCCTGAAGAAGGAGAAGCTAGAGTTGGTCCATAGCAATCTATGGGGACCAGCTCTGGTGGCGTCCATTGGAGGATCGATGTATTACATGACATTCATCGACGATTCGACCCGCAAGGTATTGATTTATTTTCTGAAAAATAAGTCTAATGCATTTAATGTTTTCAAAAGGTGGAAAGCCTTGGTTGAGATGGAGACGGGGTTGAAGGTGAAGTGCCCGCGTTCCGACAATGGTGGCGAATATGAACTCAAGGAGTTCAAGGAGTATTGTGCTGAGCATGGGATTCGTACAGAGAGGACTGTACGTGGAACGCCCCAGCAGAATGGTGTGGCCGAGAGGATGAACAGAACACTAAATGAACGGGCGAGATGCATGAGACTGAAGAGCGGACTACCTCAGTCGTTTTGGGCGGATGCAGTGAGCACAGCTGCATTCCTGATCAACCGAGGTCCATCGGTTCCCTTGGATAATCGGATACCCGGGGAGGAGTGGACTGGAAAGGAGGTAAACTTATCTTACTTGCGTATTTTCGGTTGTGTTGCTTACGCTCTTTTGGATTCTGTTGAGAGAAATAAGTTAGATGCCAAGTCTGTGAAGTGTATGTTTATTGGGTATGGAGGCGATGAATTCGGGTATAGGCTATGGGATGAGCATAGCCGAAAGGTGATTCGCAACCGGGACGTAATATTCAATGAACAGGTTATGTACAAGGATAGGATGAAGGATTTGGGCACTGACAGTGGAAAGCTCCGCACTGTTGAGTTACCTGATCTAGACTCGAGTGGGAGCAAAGGGAGTTCGGTCAATAAGGAGGTTATGGAGGAAGAACCAAGTACACCACCACCACCTCAAAGACCAGTTAGAGATCGAAGGCCACCAGATAAGTATTCGCCCTCTAACTTTTACTTATTATTAACTGATGGTGGTGAACTGAGAGCTTTGCAGAGGCAGAGCAGGTTGGTGATAAACGAAGGTGGATGGCTGCCATGGAAGATGAAATGGCATCACTTCGTGTGAATGGCACTTGGGAACTGTCTGAGCTTCCCAAGGGCAAGAAGGCGTTGCACAGCAAGTGGGTCTACCGAATCACGAATGAGGCCGATGGTAGCAGACGCTACAAGGCAAGGTTAGTCGTGAAAGGGTTCGAGCAACGGTATGGTATTGACTATACGGATGTGTTTACTCCTGTTGTGAAGTTGACTACGATTCGCATGGTGTTGAGTATGGTGGTTGCGGAGAATCTACTGTTGCATCAGATGGATGTGAAGACGGCTTTCCTTCATGGTGATTTAGTGGAGGAGTTGTACATGGTACAACCGGAGGGGTTCGTGGTAGACGGAAAGGAAAGCCTTGTGTGCAAATTGAAGAAGAGCTTGTATGGGTTTAAGCAAGTTCCGAAGCAGTGGTACATGAAGTTCGACAATTTCATGTTGGAGATTGGATACCATAGATGCCATGCTGATCATTGCTGTTACTACCAAAGATTTGACAATAGCTATCTCATCCTATTACTATACGTTGATGATATGTTGATTGTAGGAGCCAATCCAAGGGAGTTGGAAAGGCTGAAGAATCAATTGTCTGAGAGGTTCTCCATGAAGGATCTTGGGGAAGCGAAGCAGATTTTGGGTATGAAGATCGAGAGAAAGGCGGCCAATTTGTTGTATCTTTCGCAGGCGGATTATATCCAAAAGGTCCTGGAAAGATTTAACATGGAGGGTTCGAAGCTGGTCAATGTTCCCTTGGGGGGACACTTTAAGCTGTCGAAGAAGGAGTCGCCGAGTACCAAGGAGGAGCGTACTCAAATGATGAATGTGCCATATGCATCGGCAATTGGGAGTATCATGTATGCCATGGTTTGTACTCGTCCGGATATTGCGCATGCAGTGGGAGTAGTGAGCCGGTTCATGGGTGATCCGGGGCAAACAACATTGGGAAGCGGTGAAGTGGATTCTAAGGTACTTGCGAGGAGCCACAAGTAAAGCTTTGTGTTTTGATGGAAGAAATTCTGAGTTAGTTGGTTTCGTTGATGCGGACCTAGCATCAAACGATCTTGATGGGAGAAAGAGTACGACCGGGTATGTGTTTACTTATGGTGGTACGGCAATTTCTTGGACATCTAAGTTGCAAAAGGTGGTTGTACTGTCCACCACGGAGGCGGAGTACGTAGCCGTGACGGAGGCAAGTAAGGAGATGGTGTGGTTGCAAAGGTTCTTAGGTGAACTTGGAAAGGAGCATGGAAATAGTGTACTCTACAGTGATAGTCAGAGTGCAATCTTCTTGGCGAGTAATCCGGCATTTCATTCAAGAAATAAGCACGTTGAATTGAAGTATTATTTCATCCGACACTTACTTGAGAAGAAAGCCATGCGACTTGAGAAAATTCTCGGGAGTGAGAATCCAGCTGTCATGTTTACTAAGGCTGTAACCTTAGAGAAATTGAAGTTGTGCATAACTTCAATTGGCCTCGGAACGTGAAGAAGAAGAGGAGATGGTGATACCAAGTGGAAACGGGAAGGAGAAAAGAGGAGGATGATTGCATTGAAGGTGTTTTAGTCTCCAAGTGGGAGATTGTTGAGTCTGGAGCCTAAATCACGTCTGGAGTGTCACGGCCGCGACGGGAGGTCACGGCCGCGACGGGTTTGACGAAGGTTGAAGGATTTCACGCTGGAGAAAGTCGCGGCCGCGAAGGGGATCCGCGGCCGCGACTCAACCTGCGAAGATTTTCTCTGGAGGGCTGGCGCGGCCGAGACTCCTTGAGACTCTTTTATATAGCTAGCGCAGTTGCGCCCACGACAGGAGGTCGCGCCCGCGACCCATCAACGCGGGGTTTTGCGTGGGCTTCAAACTGAGTCCGATTTTGGGGCCCATAGAGCCATAATCGTGTATGAAGATACACTTAAACCTATGTAACTAAAACAAACACTTAACACATAAAACAAAATCGTTCTAAACCATTCCCCGGCAACGGCGCCAAAATCTGGTAGCGTCGTTTCCGACTACCAAATTAAATCGTGTATGAAGATACACTTAAACCTTACCGACTACTCTAACTAGTAGAGTGGCAAGCAAGGGTCGATCCCACGAGGAACGGTTGAATAATTTTGCTTTTATGTGTTAAGCTATTATTATGAAGAAACATAATGTATATAAGCTAGAAAACAATAAAGAAGTGGGGGGTCAATGAAATAACAACTACACCTAAATAAACAAAGACAAAGAAAGAGATTTTTATAGGTTTTTGGTTTTTAAATAACAAAACGATTCACCCTTGATCATGTTTCACCAAGGTCTTGGACGATTTATGTAACTATTGTCAATGCCCTATTCAATTGTGATTCTAGCCCTTATCTCAAGGCTATTAACAAGCTCTAATAGCCTTGTTATCCCTTAATCTTAGTTAATCAAAACAAGCTCTTCGACTAACCCTATTCAGTTTAACCGAATCCTCGAACAAGCTCTCTTAGATTCAATCACCAAATGCATTAAACACTAGGACAACGAGATAAATTCAACATAAAACTCGCAAGCTCGGTTTTAGAGGTTAAACTTTGTGTTATCACCAATAAATAATTATTGTTTGCTACTCGGGAATCAGAAATCCTACAATTACGGATAGTGACCTCCTATTCTAGCAACACATTCACAAATCCCTTAAAGGGTGATCAATCCAATAATAAATTCATAAATGTGAGTCAATAACAGCAAATAACACAAAACACTTGAATACACAATATTTTCTGTAACATTAACCATAATAATCACATAAATGTCTTGGACTCAAGGTTCCACAATAATCAAGAGTGAACTAAGGGTGCTAGCCACCCATTTTACCTAATACAAAGATAAACTAACAGAAAATTAAAGAAAAACATGAACATAGGACAGAAAGAACCAAAGGTTAGGGGTTGAAGATCAAGATCTTCAACCCCCTTCCATTTCCTTGCTTCCAATGGAGAAAAGTGGCTGATTATGTGTGGGGGATGGGTTCTAGGTTGTTAGGGTTATTAGGGTTCTGTTAAACTCGAATGGGATGATATATATATAAGGAGAGAAAGTGCTAGTCAAAAGTAGGCAAAATCGCATTCAGGATTTTAAAACAGGGTACTGAATCTCGGCCGAGACGGGGGTGTGTCTCGGCCGAGACGTGAAAAGGGGTTTTCAGGAATTTTGGGTCGAAGGTGAATCTCGGCCGAGATTTGGTGGAATCTCGGCCGAGACGTGAAACAGGGAAAATTAGGGCTTTTTGGGATTTGACTCATCTCGGCCGAGATTGGATTGTATCTCGGCCGAGATCTTCATCTTTGATACTCTTCAAGGATTCCCTGGAGACTTATCTCGGCCGAGATTGGATTGAATCTCGGCCGAGATCTTCAATCTTGCAAAACTCTAGAAATTCCCTGGAGGCCCATCTCGGCCGAGATTGACATCCTGTCTCGGCCGAGATCTTCATGTGGCTCTTCCTTCCTTGCCTCGATCGATCCCTTGACTCCTCGGTCGTTTAATCTTCGATTTCGACCCTTTTTCACCTGTCTTAACACAAAAAACAGCACAAACGCATTATTTTGCCCATGAGAATATAAAAGCACTAAATACACGTGATTATGCACATTATTGACACTAAAATGACACTAAAAGTGCCCTAAAGTGCGTGCACGAAACACGTGTACCAAATGCACACAATGCACCGACACATGCAAAATAGAGAATTATGGCAAGTTCTAGAGACAACTAAATGCACTCAATGAATTTCACACCGAAAGAAAGTTTAAATTACTCCAAAGATGGAAGTATCTTTTAAGGCTCAAAAACTCACTTGGTTGCAATTTTTGATCAAAAGTTTTGAGTGTATGTTCAATTTTGTTTCAACAAGTCTATCATACTCTACCATGTGCTTCTTTCAAAAATATTTGTCAAAATTTTTCATCATTAATCAATGCCACATTTTTCTTTCCTAAACTCATCCAATTGCTTTCTCGAGCTACCAATTTGTACGAATCTCAACCTCTCCCCAAACTTAGTTGCGGACTAAGTTTGTGAAAAAAAAAAAAGAATACAAGTTGGTGCTCGTCGAATTCAACCATATTATTCACCGCTTTACAATTTATTAAAAATGCAACAGACTAATCCATACAAAGATACCAAACCATTTCAAGTCTAATAAGTCCAAAAGACAATAGAGTAGCATATGGAAAGTTAAACTCTTGGGCTGCCAATACGTACACCTACCTAGATTTCCCCAAACTTGGTTAAAAACCAAAGTTTGTGAGGAAGAAAGGGTACGAATTGGTGTCCTAACTCACAGTGATTTTTGGGCTTCTTCAATCCCATTTGGTGCTATCTCCTTAAATTTCACGGATTGGTCGGTTCCTCATCATCATAGTCTCTGCACTCTAAAAGAAGATAATAAGACAATATCTAAATATAAGTAAGCAACCTAAACTACGAAATTGAATATACGAAAAGCAATAAACGTCGGGTTGCCTCCCGACAAGCGCCTTTGTTTAACGTCGTTGGCTCGACGGATGCTCTTTAAATAAACAAAACAAACAACTAGCTATGTAACTAAAACAAACACTTAACACATAAAACAAAATCGTTCTAAACCATTCCCCGGCAACGGCGCCAAAATCTGGTAGCGTCGTTTCCGACTACCAAATTAAATCGTGTATGAAGATACACTTAAACCTTACCGACTACTCTAACTAGTAGAGTGGCAAGCAAGGGTCGATCCCACGAGGAACGGTTGAATAATTTTGCTTTTATGTGTTAAGCTATTATTATGAAGAAACATAATGTATATAAGCTAGAAAACAATAAAGAAGTGGGGGGTCAATGAAATAACAACTACACCTAAATAAACAAAGACAAATAAAGAGATTTTTATAGGTTTTTGGTTTTTAAATAACAAAACGATTCACCCTTGATCATGTTTCACCGAGGTCTTGGACGATTTATGTAACTATTGTCAATGCCCTATTCAATTGTGATTCTAGCCCTTATCTCAAGGCTATTAACAAGCTCTAATAGCCTTGTTATCCCTTAATCTTAGTTAATCAAAACAAGCTCTTCGACTAACCCTATTCAGTTTAACCGAATCCTCGAACAAGCTCTCTTAGATTCAATCACCAAATGCATTAAACACTAGGACAACGAGATAAATTCAACATAAAACTCGCAAGCTCGGTTTTAGAGGTTAAACTTTGTGTTATCACCAATAAATAATTATTGTTTGCTACTCGGGAATCGGAAATCCTACAATTACGGATAGTGACCTCCTATTCTAGCAACACATTCACAAATCCCTTAAAGGGTGATCAATCCAATAATAAATTCATAAATGTGAGTCAATAACAGCAAATAACACAAAACACTTGAATACACAATATTTTCGGTAACATTAACCGTAATAATCACATAAATATGTTGGACTCAAGGTTCCACAATAATCAAGAGTGAACTAAGGGTGCTAGCCACCCATTTTACCTAATACAAAGATAAACTAACAGAAAATTAAAGAAAAACATGAACATAGGATAGAAAGAACCAAAGGTTAGGGGTTGAAGATCAAGATCTTCAACCCCCTTCCATTTCCTTGCTTCCAATGGAGAAAAGTGGCTGATTATGTGTGGGGGATGGGTTCTAGGTTGTTAGGGTTATTAGGGTTCTGTTAAACTCGAATGAGATGATATATATATAAGGAGAGAAAGTGCTAGTCAAAAGTAGGCAAAATCGCATTCAGGATTTTAAACACAGGGTACTGAATCTCGGCCGAGACGGGGGTGTGTCTCGGCCGAGACGTGAAAAGGGGTTTTCAGGAATTTTGGGTCGAAGGTGAATCTCGGCCGAGATTTGGTGGAATCTCGGCCGAGACGTGAAACAGGGAAAATTAGGGCTTTTTGGGATTTGACTCATCTCGGCCGAGATTGGATTGTATCTCGGCCGAGATCTTCATCTTTGATACTCTTCAAGGATTCCCTGGAGACTTATCTCGGCCGAGATTGGATTGAATCTCGGCCGAGATCTTCAATCTTGCAAAACTCTAGAAATTCCCTGGAGGCCCATCTCGGCCGAGATTGACATCCTGTCTCGGCCGAGATCTTCATGTGGCTCTTCCTTCCTTGCCTCGATCGATCCCTTGACTCCTCGGTCGTTTAATCTTTGATTTCGACCATTTTTCACCTGTCTTAACACAAAAACAGCACAAACGCATTATTTTGCCCATGAGAATATAAAAGCACTAAATACACGTGATTATGCACATTATTGACACTAAAATGACACTAAAAGTGCCCTAAAGTGCGTGCAAGAAACACGTGTACCAGTAATCAAATTGTTGTCTTATTGTGTGCTATTTTATTACTTTCTTTCTTTCGATTATCTAGTCGTGTCGTGGTTGTGTGTGGGATAAAATCCTAACATGAGTTACGTTGGGATCTCTCAGTTTGTGTCCTTTTCGATGTGGGGCAATTGAGTTGTTTTATTTATTTCTGGAACTAGTTTCAAAAAGTGATGTTTTCTTGAATCATGTGGGTGTAATTGAATGAAGACCTTCTTAACTTTGATTGAATTTCCCCCTTTTGCTCTTTACTTTAAATCGAGAACAGAAAACTCAAAATTACTAGCTCTTCTTTTTATGTAGTTTCTATCTGATGGAACTCATTTTATGTAGGCTTTGGATAAATATATGGTGGCGGACAGTGAATCTAGCAAGAGCATAGAGAGGTAAGTTCAGACAAGCTCTGTTATGTTTCTTAGCAAGGCTCAGGTTAGTGAAATCTCAAATTTGATTGCATCTTGATCAAAGAAATTGAAAAGATTTAATTACTTTATTTTATTTTTTGATAGTCAAGAAATCAAAAGGTACTCGTAAGTCTGTGAAATGCAATTCCAGGTAATCATAAACACCTTGACAAGCGGCATTTTTATCAGCACATTTGAGTTTGCTCTTTGCTATGCTATTGGGAATGTTTTATCAAGTCCTTTCTTTTCTTTGTTTACAAATATTTACTTGTAATATTCAATGGTTTTATGAATTTTCAAATACTTTATAATTGTTTCCCCAAGAAAAAGTAGTTTATACTTGGTGGCATGTAAATAGGTTTCTGTTCAAGCAAGTGCAAGCATTAGTTTCCTTCATTTATTAGAATTATTGACCTTTGAATATGATACTAAGATAATTTGTTGAAACACTCTTAGTATGATACTAAGATAACTTGGTTTCCTTCATTTTATTGAATATGACACTGCAATATTTTTTGAAACATTGTTGAATAAATTCAGCTAGAATTTGGGTAATAAGAGAATTAATCTTAATTTTATCCTGTTTTACAAGAGTTTTGAATCCCTTTGCTTTTGAATATTTTTGTTTTGAAATTAATGACATTCAATAGCTGCCTACTTTTGCATTGATATAAGGTTTTTTGTTTGAACTCTGCAATCAGTGTTATCATCGTTTCCTACTCACCTCTCTTCAGCCAGTTTCCTACGTTATGGGTCTTTTCATCACTTTTACTAATTGTGGTGCAGTTACTTTGGCATCAATTGTTGAGGCATCTTTCAATTGGTAAAGAACCATGAATCAATTTCTCTTTTTGACATCTCCTCACATTATATATTGTGTGATTTCTCTCTCTTTTTTTTATAAAAAAAAAGGTCCAATGAAAACTATCAAGTTTACACCTACATACCTTCACGTTGATGTAAGTATAATTCAAAAGCAGGATCACTTTTGATTGATGTGATCCTATAATTTGTATTAAGTGAACTAAATTCTTAATTAGAACCAAAATGGATTTTTTCTCACTTAAGCTTAGTTCAATCTTGCTTTAATTCCAATTTACTTCCAGATATGTACTCTTATTTTGGTTTGTTGATTAGCTATCTCAAGCCAATATCGGTCGAGAGGTGGAAGGCAAAACCATGGCATGGGTCTCTCCTGTTCAGAATATTATCTAGTCAAATCCATTTAGATGGTCCATGTAGTTTATGTTTCTTGAGTTACCTTCTTACTATGTTGTTTGTACTTTTTTCTGTATGAACAATTTATTGGACTTTATGTCATTTGCAAGGAGACTGTTGGGATAATTGTAAAAACAAGACCCTGACTCGTTTATTGTGGATTTGTGCAGCATTATTGTATCTTGTGATACTCAGATATCATAGACATCATGCGGAAGTCGTGGTCAAGAAAATTATTGCAGAAGGAGAACAAGAAGAGCAACAACAATCTTCCAAAGCAAATATAATAACCTTTTGCCATTCACTTGACTTGAATGGAAACCTTGATGTCAATTGATGTGAGTAACTTGAGTTGAGGTTATTAAAAGTTCATATCTCTACAACTGTAAACTATGAACAAATAGATGTCTTTCCTTGACTAAGAATCTGATCCCTTTTATTCTTTTGTTGCCTTTCATGGGAAGATAGTTCAGGTTTTATGAGCTGTCGGACTCAGCTGAATGACGTTTGTCGAAGACAACTAGTACAGAGTCGGGAAATGGCATTTTTATCTCCAAACATACCTCCTGAAATTCTTGCTACACTTTTGAACTCTGTATAATTCCAATACTTTTGAATACTACTATTTTAAAAAGAACACTTTTTGTAATAGTGTGTCAACAAACTGTTGAAATATTTAAGAGGGAAAGATGCCCGAATTATTTCAATGCTTAAATTTCATGGACAATGCCCAAAGATTTATATGCTTTCAAGCTCAAACAAATTTCCTGAGGTAGCACACTATTAGATTCGTTGAATAATTGTAAAAAAATGTCATTTTCTGTCTGGAGAAAGCTTCTCCAATTTCTCCTATATTGTCTTTCTGTTCCTAAAAGTTGTTGATTAGTTTTCATTCCTCTTCCTTAAGTAAAGATTGCCCATGAAAAACATCCTAAAAGTATGCATGAGTTTATCAGGTTCTACTTTTTAAGCATTCCAAGCGTGAGATGTGATGTAAATGCTATTATCTACTATAGTACTACAAATGCTATTCCAAGCATTCCATTGCCCTGATTTACCCATTAGTGCACTTTGTTTACATTTTCTCAATAGATTGCTTTTGACTTTATCGAGTTATATCTGGGTAATTTTTTTTTTTACCATAGTATGTGCTTGACAAGTAAGTAGTAATTGGGTAGGGATCCATCCTTAATATGTCTTTAATTGGATTCCAGATGTTGACGATAGTCAGCTGATCAATGTTAAGGAAGCATAACTTCTTTATCGACTATCTGATGAGGTATTTTCTTCTCCAGGTCATCATCAATAATTATTTTTCTTTTTAATTTTCATTCCTGATGATACACATGATTATTCAATATTACACGTTTGTCTTACTACTAAGACTTTTTTCTCTATTTCAACTTGTTGAAGATATGTTTAGGGAGCATAAAAGAAAGCTTGTGGAGCATAGTATATCAGCAGCTCTCAGTTTATTGAAGTCCAGAACTAGAACCATGTATAAACAACATTATATAATTTGGAACTACAGGGAATATGAAATAGTTATGGTTTTTGAGAAGCTTATGTGGTTAGCTCTTAATTATTGTCTTGGTTGGGTGATTTTTCTGGCCAAGCTTAATTTATGAGATGAAAGCTAAAGCTTCTTATGTCCAAATCTAAGTAGCTTCAGATTTTAGACATAGTTTGGTCATGTTAAATGTTCATCTCTGATAATTGACTTCTCTCTCTTTCTTGTTTCTAGTAGGTCTTGGAGGTGAGCCATCTTTAAGAGGATGGAGATGGTGATTAGTGGTATGAACAAAAAATGAGGAATCAGACATGTAGTCCGTTGGTACTCCTCGTACCCAAGCCACCGCACCATTGATGTTTTGGAAGCAACTTCTTCATTGATGCTGAATAGGAAGTACTTGATCCAAAAGTGAGACAACGTGTAGCAGTTGTTGTATTAACTTTGCCTGCTGTTGGAGTCAGCCATTCAAAAGTGAGAGTTTCCATTATTTTACCTCTTCCATGTTTCTCTTTGAACCTTTTTTTCCTTTTTGTAATTTTAAGAGGAGCCTGGTTTCTCTAGTCTCTATATAGTTATTATGCTTATATATGAATTTCACGTGCCTATTCATTCCAGTGGGTTGGATGTTGGTGTGGCTAGAGATGATATACTTGGATCACCTTTTTGCCATGCACTTGACTTGAATGGCAACCTTGATGTCAATTGAGGTGAGTAACTTGAGTTGAGGTTATTCAAAGTTCTCTATTTTATCACTTTAAGAAGAAATATGTCAAGAATATGGAACTCATTCGTTTAGGAGGTAATTTTAACTGTATGTTAAATAACAGCCTCGCCACAATGTCACTGCACAACGATAAACTTCTTTGGGATAGGGGGTGTGATATATCTAGTCACTACATCAAGAAGTGTTCTATAGTTTGTTTCTCATTTTCTTCTTGCTGTTCGATACACTTTTAGGAGCTGTGGTAGATAGTATTTGACTATCTGGTAATTATCTACTTCTATTATAAAAGTGTGAGTTGTTTCTTACAAAATTTGATTTGCCTATTATATCCTTAATGAATTTGAATTTTTAAGGTTAGTTTGGTAACTATATTTTAAAGTTTTATTTATAAACTATATCTTTGAATCTTTTTTATATATAGTTAGACAAAATTCGATTTGCCTATTATATTATTAATGAATTTTAGTTTTTAAGGTTAGTTTATTAACTATATTCTCAAAGTTTTATTTATTTGGTTAGAGCCATATATAGTTCATCTATCAATTCATAGATATGATACCCTAAAAAATTCATGGATATGATATGTAATTCATCTAATGGCATAAGTTAAACCTACATATTGATCATATTATATATATATTTTTTTATTTTTAATATATTATTATTATTATTATTATTATTATTATTATTATTATTATTATTATTATTATTATTATTATTATTATTATTATTATTATTATTATTATTAAGTTTCTTTATAAATTTCTTATCTCTTTTATGATGAGATTCGTTTATATAATTGTCAAAAACAAAAAAAAACTATAGAAAAAGAAAAAAAATCATTAATTAGCAAAATTTTAAGGCTAATTTAGTAACTTTATTTTTTTAAGTTTTATTAATTTAGTAAGATTCATTTTATAATTGAAATTCATCTCTCAAGTCTCAACTTATGAAATTTTCTATCACATTTAATATAATATATAGTTCGACTGATGATATAAGCTGAACCTAAATATTCATAATATATTATTATTTATTTGTGGTAAAAATACATTATATTCTTTTTATTTGTTTATATTTTATTCGATCCTTCATAAATTTCTAATAATTTTTCTAATTGGTTTCTTCTATAATTGAAGAGAAATGAGAAAGGCCGATTAACACAAAGGTACTTACAATAAGTAAAATTACTTTAGTATATGATTCTTAGGATATTGAATAATTGAAGTTACACAAAATATATTTATGTATTTATAAGAAAATTATAGAAATTTAAACATATTATAGGACTTTAGTAACTTCAAAGTTTGACTTTTTAACTAGGATAATGATTCCAAGACTTTTAATTTCGAATAATGGTACTTTAGAGTTATTAATGTTTGCAAAACTATTAAGTTTTTGTGTTTTCATGGTGAAAAAAAATACTAAAAGTTTTTACGATTAGCAACAATAAGAAAAAAACTATACACATAAAAATTAGAACAATTGAATAATAGTGAAAGCTCTTATTTATCATTTTTCATTTTGGAGATATTTTTTTTTTTTAGTTTACTTTTTTGTTTTTAATTTAGGTACGTAGTTATAATATATATACCAATTCTACTAACCATAAAAAAAAAAAAAAAAAAGGAATTGACAGGACAACTATAGTGTTTCATATTCCTTTTATTTACTCTTAAATTTTGTGAATCGATCTTTCTCATTTCTCTACAATTGTAAAAGATCCAATTAGAAGAACTATATGAAATTTATGAAGAACTGAAAAAAGTATATTAAAAAATTAAAAAATAATATAATGTATAATATTAAAAAGGAATAAGAATATAAGATATTATGAATATTAAAGTACTTTAGTTTATGGTTCTCAAAATATTAAATAATTGAAATGTACACAAAAGATATTTATATATGTATAAAAAATTATAGAAAATTAAGCATAGTTTAATAAGAGTTTAATAGCTCCAAACTTTAACTTCTTTGTTAGGATGATAACCACAAAAATCTTAACTTGCAATACAATAAAGACATTTAGGTACTAAATGTTATATTAAGTTTTTTGTGTATTCATGGCGAAAAAGTACTATTAGATTTTAGGATTAGCAACAAGAAGAAAAAAACATATACATAAAAATCAGAACAATGAATAATATTGAAAACTCTTATTGATTTAATTTATCATCTTTAATTTTTTGGAGATAATTTTTTAGTTTACTTTTTTTTTTAATTTAGGTATGGTACATAGCTATAACATATATATACTCATTCCAATAACTACAACAAAAAATATGTTGACAAGACGACCATAGTGTATTATATAATATTTAATTTGCCACAATATATGAATGACTCAAGATTAATAATACTTATATGATAAAATATTTAAAATATGTAAAATGTAATAGTTTAATATGATTTCAATAGTTATAAGTTTGACTTCATAGTCGAATAATAGACACAAGATTGTTGACATATGATCGTACTTATTTTTTTTTATTATATAAAAATGATTGAAAGTTAAATTAAACAAATGCCATTAAAGAATTTTTGGAAAAAATAGATGAAATTAAATTAAATCTTTTAGTCTAAAAAATGTAAACATTATATGTCAGAACAATATGTAAATGATTCACAATGATTTATTACTATGTATAAATTATTAACAAATTCTTACATAGTGTTTCGTCATAAATAAAACAGTCAACTCTTATTATAAATATAAATTACAATAATATTTATCTAATAGTAACAATTTATTTGTCTAAATTTGAATATTATAAATTTGCTACTTGCAATAATCTCCATAAATTTCTAAATTATTGAAGTATCAATATTATAACAATGGGAAACAATAATAGAAGTTATATAAGTTATCTAATGAAAAATAAGATTTGAATATGTATATTTAGACTAAAGTGTAAACTATTGAATTGATCAAGTGTTAGAGCATAGTATTTAAACTTCATTATAATATAAACTTGAAGCAAGTACTAAAATGAAAGAATAAAATGACTTTGTATGTGAAATTGCTAAGTTATATGTGATGACGAGATATTTTTCGTCACTAAATGTCTTTTGTGACGGTTTTTGGAGTTTTAACCGCAGGTGTTCCTCTCACTAAATGTCATTTTTCTTGTAGTATGGCATGCCCAAGCATGTTCTCTAAGATTGTTGAAGCATCCATCTGAAAAGGAACTTATCCGGTCGATGCCATCTGACATACTCTGTGTTGTCCATAGTAGCAGCAGTGGTATATGTGCTTGAAGTGACTATGACGAACTTGGGCGGAACTGTTGCGATGCCAACAAAAGACTCATTAAAGCCATGCCTCCTAACCGCCGCAAGGACCTAAGCTCTCCAAAACTGATAGTTTGTCTGATCCAAATAAATATTGAGCCCGTTGAAGGTAGGTAATAGCGGCGTTGTAGCCATTGAAACGATTTGACGAAGAAAATGGTTGCAGGATCAAATAAGATGAGAGATGGTTACCAACTTCGTTAGAAGAAGGCTCTATATATCATAACGAAACTAAAATGTAAAATGAGAGAATTGAAACTTGTATTTGATCACATGGCAAGCCATACAATATATTGAGTAAGCTGAGAGTTGTTGAGTCATCTTTTCTGGTACAACATAATGATAGAAAAAAGGTTATTTTACCCTTATTTACAATTGTATCTAATAGATATAGAAAGAAGCAAGGGTAGTGCTGCTAGCTGAAGACAATGGCCCATCATTTCCATAAAAGTAAATATTAAATACCACTACTAGAAGATTCTTACACACATAAACACGCGCTTTGTCCTCTTTGGTAGGGTCATTGATTGGACAATATTAAAGTTACTAAGTGGAGAGAGAAGGAGAGTGAAGACTTTATCTGAACAGGTTGTGCAAGGTTGTACACAATGGGTATTCAACAAACACCATGATACACAACAAATTGAGGCCCAAGAGGATGTGTCAAACAACCCAAACTATCAAGGCCCAAAATTGAAAGGAGATTGCCAATAAGGTTTAAGGATTGCGTTTTGCAGACGGCTCACGAAAAAAAAAAAAAAAAAAAAAAGGGAACAACCCTGGATGATTATCTGTTGAATTGAGAGCTTGTTAAAAAAGTGATAAAGTACTATGAAATAGGGATAATATAGGGAGTGAGGTGAGGAGCGTATGGGACATGAAAATATTGTGGTCCCTTTTTGTTCTTTTCTCTCTGTGGAGGCTATAGCAGCCTTTCTTCTTTATCAGTAAAAGTTCATGTTTCTCTTTGCTCGTCTTATCTTTTCTTTTGGGAGCTGAGGCGTTGCTTAAAATAGTGCCCTTACATATAAAGTTAGTACTTTCATTTCCTTGCTTTTGTTGTTCCATCGATGGCTGACTCTGAACTCATTTCCGCCATGAAAACCCTCAAACTTCAGCTTGAAAAATCCATTCAAGATCAACTCTTTGTGCAATCCCACAACCTATCCCTTAAATTAAACCAGTTTATGTCCACCGTTGATTCTAAAATCAATGAAATCCGCTTTTAAATGTCACCTCCTTCTAGTCCCCTGCCTTAGTCATCATTTTCCAATCATCCCATAACACTCCCAACATCGTCTTCCACAATGCTTCAGGAAATTTCTCTAGTGTTGCGCTCCATGAAAATGAATAGGACCCAAATGGGTGCATTTTCCGTATCAAGGCCTTCTTCAATTTTCACGGTACGCCAGATGATTATCGCCTCCGCATTGCTTCGTTTCATATGGAGGGGCACGTTGCAGTTTGGTTACAGTGGATGCAGGCAAACAACCTCCTCACCACTTGGAAGGAATTCCTCCTTAACCTTCGGTATTGATTTGGGGATTCTATTTATGAGGATCCACAAAGGGCATTTTCAAAGTTAAAACAAAAAATGTATGTCGCTGATTTCATAGCTGGATTTGAAACCCTAACGAACAAAGTGACAGGGATTTCGGAGCCCTTGTTGATCAACTTCTTTACCAAAGGATTGAAGCCGGAGCTCAGTCGATAATTACTTTTTGCTCATCCTTCAACCTTAATGGAGTCGTTCTCTCTTGCACAGGCCTACGAGTTCCATTTTCAGGAGTCCCTGGCCGATTCGCGCTACAGCCCAAAATGGTCCCCCGGTTCGTATACCTCTTCCTCCCTCCCTCTCGGCCCATACTATATCTCCACTGGGCCAACCCACTTCCAAAACCAGTTCTTCCAATCCAAATTACTCCAAACCTCAGCCTAAATCCAACCTATCACCAAGCACGTCCTCTTCCAAGGGATCTGCTCCACCACTCGTACCAACACCACCATCCCTCCTGATATGTCGCCTCACCCCCGCTGAACTCTGAGATAAGCGTGACCGTGGCATCTGCTACAACTGTGATCAATGATATTCTCCTACTCAGCATTGTCAGAGTAAATATCTTCTTTTATTGGGCACCGACGATGATGAAATCGAAGAAGAACCACCAACTGACATTGTTGTATCTGATGAACCAGTAAGAAATAAAAAGTATTGGAGAAGGGTAATCTTGTACTTCTAGAATTTTGATATATAGTTTAGTGTCAACTTTTTAGGTTGTAACTTCTTAAATATTTCAAAACATATATTAAACTTAATTTCATTTTGAAATACATCTCAGAGCTTCCAAACAATATATCGTAAGCATTTATTTTTATCATTTAAGTTAAGGATTATGAATAGTTTAGTATTTTTTTACTGTTTCAATTTTGCAAATTGATCTACGTATGATATACACTTTAACGAGAATTAAGAGATCAAAGCTATGTGTAAATCTTTAGATTAATAAAATGAGATCACGCATCTACTTCATCATGTGAATGTCCTAAATTCCAAATAGAATCATCGAATGAACATGTGAAACATTATGGATTTAATCTATTGAAACTATTATTTAAGTCCTGCTTTATTTTTTGAGTGAGACGTTTAAATGAGTTTCATAAACACAAATGCAAGAATTTACTTTTTATATTATTCTATTATTTTATGTTGAAGATTATCAATAATTACACATTCATATATTTTTTCTAACTGTTTGTGTAAATACATTACTGTTCTTTGGAGAAGGAAAATAAAATTCTCACATGAATGTGGATGTTTAAGAAAAAAAGAACATGGGAAACATATTGGTTCGGTGTTTACGTTTTTAAGCATGTTTTACTTTTTGTGTCATTTCTTACTTTCAAAAGTTCAAAGGGGATGCAAGTGAAGTAAAAATATAAAGGAAAAAAACACAAGAAATATTTTTTAATCTTTTTCAATAAAAACAAATTAATTAGAAATTAAATTTAAACTAGAAATGAAAACAAAAATAACATAAACTAGAATTTCATGTTACAGTATATAACTATAGTTGGTTCCAGAAAAATGTGTAGGGAAAGCACAAAAGGATGTAATGATGTATAAATTATTTTTTTGTATATATTTCTTTAGGATGAAACATTTAATCCAAAATTGATTTTCAAATTTGAAAAGAAAATGGAAGTAATAAAGAATGATGATAGTTTTTTAATTAATCTAGGAAATAGTTAATATATCTATAATTGAACAAATACGTAAACATAAAATAAGTAGGTTTATAATAGAATAATTAGTTTCAAGCTAAAGCAAAATATTATCTCTTAGTGTTTTTTCTATTTTGCTTTAATATTAATTCATCAAATATAAAAAAAAAAGACATATTAAAGATAACGATTGCGTTTAAATAAAAACTAAAAACCAAAAGCAAAATTTGATATTTTCTAAGAAAATAGTTCTTATATAAAATATTATATATGAGTAGCTATAAATAATTTTCTATTGAAAATATATTTAAATGTAATTTAAAAAATAAAATTTTATTTTATGATTGACATAATCTATACTATATATTGACGAGCTTATAAATATAAAGAAATTAAAGGTGGAGCGTCTTTTTATTAGGGGCGACAAGTCGATCGGGTTTGTTCGTTATCGGCCAGCCCGATAGAGCCCAAATTAATAAAGGCTAATCTGAACTCGTATAATAAACTTATTGAGTTGAAAACTTCAATTCGAACACGAACTGATAAAAATTCGATAACTCGACCCGTTAAGCCCCATTGATACTTGCATATATAGTTATTTCTGAGTGTTTTGTTCAGGCTTAATAAACCTTGATACTCTATTGATTTTTATAAAACGTACAAAACATATTTAAACATTATCTCTATTTCACATAAATGAAAAATACAAAGAAAAAACAAAGAAATAAAAAAAGAAACATCACAAGGAGGTCTTGTCACAAGGAGGTCTAGAATATTAGACATAATTATTAAACAAATTAAGTTCTTTCAAATTTTCTAGTGAACATCTTATTCAAGTGAAATTCTTCCCCTAGATCAATTAACTTCAACATTTTTAAATAAATCATTACTACAAATAAATTATTACTAATAAAATATTTTTTTAATTAGCCCGATATAGCCCGAATTTTTATCGTGCTTTATCGGGTTAACTCAATAACGGTTCAAACACAATAAACCTTGGTCCAAAATGAAATTATTGTGTATCATTGGGTTCAATATCATATTTTAAAAGATAGTGTAAGAATTAATTATTAAGGTAAAAGTAGATCTACTACCTAGGCCCTTTGGTCCTGGATTCGAGTCATCGTGGGAGGAGGGGAGGGGAGAGTTTTTTCTTTGTTCTTAGATTAGAGGAAAAAAACTTTTATTAAGGTAAAAGTAGACATTTTGACTAGTAAGATAAAACAATATAAGGAAAATCCTGTTTATGATGTTTTCGCACCCACATTCACATAATCTCTTCTTAGAATTATACATTGGACTTATGAAAACAAAAATAAATTTATAAACGGGTCCCAAACAAAGAAAAACACAGCATCGATATGGTTCGCATTTTCCGAAACTTGATTAATACCAGTGAACATGATGCAGAATTTTTATAACTGTTACTGAACAAAAGCCTTTACAAGTCATGTTACTTGCATCTCTACATCCAAATGGCTTTCTTACTTGGAATTTAATTTTGCTCTAACGTAACCTTGTGAAATCTGGAACTGATCAGTCATACCAAAGTGTGCCATGAGAAGCCATACATGAGTCAGCAGCTCACCCCCTTGGCTCAACTTCTCAGCATGGTCGCTCCAATTGCATTGAGCTGCTGCATAAGTCAGTAAATCCAGCCAAGCTTGAGTTATTTTTTGCCACCTATCACCAACTTGCCTTTTCCGTAGAGAATTGGCAAGTTTACAAGCGTCGTATAATAGTGATTTGCTTCTATCTCCTTTCACTTTAGATGGTGGTAATCTAGTAGTATCCACTTCGAGTAACTTCTCACAAGCTTCCACTTCACTTAATTCCATCTCCTTGAAAAATTCAAGGGCTTCAGCCCGTGAATCCTGGAAACGCATCTTCCCTATCCCACTTGGGAGCATGAAAGGAGACATGATCAATAAATGCATCATGTAGTCAGACAACAACTTGCAGATTTCACATTTGAACTTGACGATATCGCTCGGGTCCTGATCATCATTGTTTATCACAATGAACTCAAGCAGCCAGGCCTTGTTCGGTTTGTCGTTCTCTTTGACATCACTGTAATAGCAGAAATTTGTGGCCATGTGCCAGAGAAGAAGACTTCGATCAAACTCTACATTACGATCCTCATCCTTTTCGCTAAAATAATTCATTTCCTGGATCAATATGTTATCAATCCAGTAACTAGGCAACTTTTTATCATTAGTACGAGCTCTGTTCTTGACCTCGTAAAAAATTAATGCCTTCAAGCCATTTGGAATTCCTACGCTCTTCCAAAAAAAATACTTTTTCTCCAGAAAATTATGGAGTTTCACGCACTTTGGTTTGCTTTCAAAACAGCTAGTCAGAATATTGTACTGACCCATCACATTTGACCACCTCATCTCAGAGGGTACTATATGCAAGCATCGAAGCAGTGATACCGGTTTACAGATCACCCAAACAATAGGCTTCCAGACAATAGGCTTCTTGAATGCTGTTAACAAGTTAACTACATTTGTCCAATCTCCGCTAAGCCAAATCATCATCCTATCAGATGAAAAAAGTAGCAGGATTGCATAGATTTCAAGAAGAACAGCACCTGCCAACAAAATGTAAGTGATGATCACCTCAGTTTTAACGGAGACGATTCTCTCATCAACTTTCACCTTAAATTTGGGGTAAACTTTGAGATGGATGAACACAAACACGATTAAAGAAACAATAGTAGACAAAAAACTGACAAGGCGAAGGCAGAACCCATGTGGAGTGTAGAGTAGCGTCGCCTTTGTGTAGAACAAATCATATACCAATCCAAGCTCAACTTCAACTATCTGGAAAGCCTTATCCCAACTCTGTACCCCGAAGAAAGAAAGACTGGCTTCTCTGTCCTGGAAGGTGAGAATCAAGTCTGCAAAAAGTCTTTTGAACGTTTTGAAGAAATAGTAAGCCTCATGCAATACTACAGCATCTGGAATTAACTCTTGTGCAATGTTTGCCGCGGGATTCAGCGGCACAGCTACCGAGGACGATGCAAAAATCTCCATCGAAACTCTATACCCCTCAAGCTCTCTCGAAACCAAGTCGTCGGAGAATTTGGCATAGTTGGGCCCTGGTGTTGTATATATTATATATATAATAGATGTCACAGTTACAATACATATAATGCCTCTCTTGTATTAATGTTTCATAAAATACTTATAATCGAATAATTGATTGTTTTATATATTATAGAGATAGAGATTTAAGAAAAGTAACCTGAAGATGTGTGAGAAAAAAACACAATTTCTAGAGGGTACGAGTGAATAAGGTGTATAAATGAAAGTGAAACTTTTTGCAAGCATTCCATATGTCTATTCAAAACAACTCTACAAAAACGATATGTATCATCTAAATCAATCAAAAAACGAACGTAGAAAAAAATGATAATTCAATTCCTCCCACTAAATTGAGTTATCTATGTCCTTTCATATAATTTATTATTCCTCCGATTACAAGTGCATGGATTTTTTAATGTCATTTTATCTTTGGATAAGAAAGTTAAGATACATGACAAATAGACAAATAAGTCTCACCTATATTTTCCCTCTTTCCTTAAATCACTTGATTTCCTCCCCATTTCCTTTATCATTGTTGACACTACTATAGGATTACTATTGAAAAAAAGTGAAGAAAAAAGGTTAATAACTATTTATAAATGCAAATAAAGCTAAAATGACAAATTAAAAAACATTTTAAACATATTACTCCCTCCGTCCCATTTAATTTTGAAGGGCTCATCGAACACGGATGTTAAGAAAAAATTATTTTTACTGTTAAGTTGATTTTATTAACAGTGTAAATTGAGGGTGGAGATTTTGAGGATGAAGATTGTGAGAAAAATTTTCTTTAAAGATATAGGACGGACGAAAAAGACAAGTGTATAAATTTAAGAGGGAGGAAAGGAAGTATTATTTATGCCTAACACATATAAATTCATTAGCCACTCAATAATGTCGGAGATTTTAATATACAACACCTGGATCGGGCGGCGTAACCATGGATTCATGGAACTGATCTCTACTTGAACAGAAAAGAACCCAAGTTCTCTCCCCGTACTTGATCAACCCTGCAACAAGAATCAGGATCCCCAAGTAGTTTATAGGCGTCCATGTCCAAGATCTGTACAGGATGTAAATTGCGACCGAAAGTTGGCCTGCTAATCCAAGAGCATGCCTTAACCAGAGTTCGTTATCCGCCATGGCGTAGGCGGTGATGCTATCGGGGCCGCCGAGATGCATGAGAAGAAAAGGGGCCCAGAACGCCATTATTGCGTCTCTGGGATCGCCGTGCTCTCTGGCCTTGGAGAGAAACCCAAGTGCCGTGGTTGCGATGTAATCGGCCGATAAGTAAGAGAGCCAGAGAGTGGCTGCAACCCTTTTCCTTCTGGTGTATTTTCTTCGGCTTCCGGTGGCTATGAGGATGACTTGGAGGCAGAGGCTGGCGATGACAAATCCCCGGAGCTCTACAGCATTGAAAAGCTTTAGCAGTTTCGATGGAGTTTCTTCGGCCATTGGCGGGCTAAATTGATGAGAGGTATTGTTTGATTGCGATGACATTTGTGGATTTCTACCTAGATTCAGGGATGGGTTTTCATGAGAGTCAACTCCTGCAATGTTCTCTGGTCTTTTTATATGTTACTAGCACTACGCACGTGCGTTGCACGTGGTTATAAATTTTTATTATTATTTAAAAAAAAATTTGAACGTAAAATAATTGTACATTATGATCTATATAATATATATACACAACTTGTAGATAATTCAATGTAATAAGAATTTATCTATTAAATAAACATAATTTTGAATCAACTAAAAACTAAAAGAATCATAAAAGATAATAGAAAAGTTAAATAACCTTAATCTTAATTAATAAAACAAGTTAAAATAATTAACGTTAAATGATTCGTAAAAAACGATATATCATGATATAATGTAAAAATATTTAGTCTTACAAAATTTTATATTATACATGTAAATTTTGATTTACTCAAACTATTGTTTACTTCTTATTATACGCAGACTCGGTTATCATTAGTATATCTTGAATAAAGTTATACGATGATTGAAAAACTATACGTAATAATGAGGCATATATTTTTATGTTTTGCACCAAATCACTGGCATTTGAAGAAAAACACATTTTTAATTGTCTCATTACATCATCAACTGACATTCATAAGTTAATTATTTGTTATATAACACACAAAATATTAGGCCTAACGTACTTTTCTATAATTCTCTAATAAATAATTTCGATTTCAACATACATTTGCACATGAAATTCTTTACATATTTTAGTGTGAGGAAAAACTTCCAGCAACTTAGTATCAAGGTCCAACATCCAACTTTTGTTATGAAAGTTATTTTCTAACTTTTTTTTATTATTATTAATTATAACCCTCTTTAATATAATTTACTTATCGATTTAAGATTGCTTATTTCAATTTCCCTTAATTATTTTCTCAATGCAACGTTGAAATTTAAAAATTAGGCTTTATTTAAAATAAAAATCCTACTATAGTATAATTACAAAATAAATAATATCTTTTATGGAAGGTTGACTATATATATATAGTGTCTCACAATCTTCAATCAAGACACATGCTATAATCTATATAAAATATAATAAATAAATGTTTTAACTAATTTGTAATGTCTTTAATTCCTTATTTAGTTATAGTGAAATACTCAAAAAGTTTCAAACATTGCACATCCATTTACAAGTATATATACATGTTTAAACCACGCATTCTGATTTTATTTTTTATTTAGACTATACAGTACTCCATTAGACATAATTATTTTTTAATTGTCAAGTTAATATTAACATTCACATTTCACTATCTTTATTTTTCAGCATGTTTTAATTTAATTATGTGATACTCATTCACATAATATTATTTTTGAATCATTCACAGTACAACTTAGTTCCGTATTTCTTGTTAGTTCTTTTTTATTCTTTATTGTACCCTATAATTTATATAGCATAGTAAATTCATTTATCAAGTTATTACATATGCTTAAAATATATATATATATATATATATAATATTTTTATTGATTTAATAATTTTTTTAATGTTAGATCTTAAATATTTAAAAGAATCTGGTGCAACTATTCATGTCCACTAATTTTACGTTTGCCATTTTATTATTTCTATTATTATTACAATAAAATTTCACACCTCGATCTAAACTCCAATTATTATAAACCTTGTGATTTTTATGTCTCTCTAATTTTCTAACATTACAGCTTTTTCTTTGGTCTACTAAAATTACATCACCTATTAAAAGTATTACATTAGTGAGTATATTTATATAGATGTATAAGGTATGTGATTAAAAATGATGTTCAACCTATACATTTATTTGAATAAAATCGATCCATTGAATAGATAGATAGTATTTAAATTTACATAATATCACTACCAATTCATTTATAATTTTTATATCTTCAGATATATCTTTTACTGATTTCATATATAAGTTACTTTTACCGCTTTCCTCCATCTTTTCCATCTTATATATATATATATATATATATATATATATATATATATATATATATATATATATATATAAAAGTATATATATATATATATATGACTTTATCGTCAATTTTTTGAATTCAATAAAATTCGTAAATCAATTATTATTTTATCTTGTTGTAATGTTTATAAATGTTACTTATGAAGTATATCGTTTTCATTCTTCTAAATCATTGAAAATAAATATAATATATAATCTCATTTCCTACAAGCATAATAGTTCAATTTATATGTACTTAGTACTCATACAAAGAAATTTAGCATGTAAACATATATATTGTTAGTTTAATATAAATTTAAACAGTAAGACTAAATGTATGCCTAGTTTAATCCAAATTTTGAAATACTACATTGTATAATTAACTTGTATGTACATTTAACTACAATATAGATATTTAATTTTTATTTTTGTATTATTTTCTCATAGTATAGTATATCTGACACTTTCACATTAGTTTATTCTTTGATTTTTCTATTATATTACATAGACTCGTCTATTATAATTTTTTTTATAATGAGAATTCCACTTAGACCCTTTAATATTTATAATTTTTACGTTAGTTGTTTTATAATTTTTTTCTTTATGTTAATAAAGTTATATCTACTAATAATAAAGTTTATTCATAAGTTTGTGTTATCTTTCTTCACAATGCATATTCTCACTTCTATTTATTTTATCATCAGATAGTTCTTATTCAATTGTTTTGCATTATTTTCTATTGTTGGACTTTAATAAAGTGGTATACACAAAAAAACATACTTCCTCCGTCCCGGCTGAGTTTGCACACTTTCTTTTTCGGGACATTCCATCTAAGTTTGCACACTCTTAAAAAAGAAAGTTTTCTCACAATCTCCACCCTTAAAATCTCCACCTTTAAAAAAGTCAAACAAAAAGCAAAAATAGTTTTTTTAATATACGTGCCGACTCAAGTGTGCAAACTCATTGGGGACGGAGGGAGTACAATTTTCTAACATGTCTTTTTACTCACTCAAAAGTTAATTTTAAAATATAATCTCAGCTATTTCACATGCAAGTCATTTTATTCTTTGATTTTATTTACTTATTGTAATTACATTTGTGATAATCGATCTTTCTACTTCCTCTTTGATTATAGAAGAACCAATTAGATAAATTATTAGAAATTTATGAAGAATCGAATAAAATGTAAACAAATAAAAAGAATAATATAATGTATTTTACTACAAATGAATAATAATATAAGATATTATGAATATTTAGGTGCAGCTTATGTCGTCAGATGAACTATATATTATATGAATGTGATAGAAAAATTTCATAAATTGAGACTTGAGAGATGAATTTCAATTATAAAATGAATCTTATTAAATAAATAAAACTATAAACAATAAAGTTATTAAATTATCCTTAAAAGTTTACTAATTAATATTTTTTTTTTCTTTTTCTATAGTTTTCTTTTTTTGACAATTATATAAAAGAATCTCATTATAAAAAAGATAAGAAATTTAAAATAAAAATAAATAAAAATAATAATTTTATGTATATTATTAAAAATAAAAGAAATATATAGAATATGATTAATACGTAGGTTCAACTTATGCCATTAGATGAATTATATATCATATCCATGAATTTTTTTAGGGTATCATATCGATGAATTGATAGATGAATTATACAGGGCTCTAACCAAATAAATAAAACTTTTGAGAATATAATTAATAAACTAACCTTAAAAACTAAAATTCATGAATGATATAATAGGCAAATGAAATTTGTCTAACCATATAAATAAAAATTCAAAGATATAGTTGACAAATAAAACTTTAAAGATATAGTTACCAAACTAACCTTAAAAATTAAAATTCATTAAGGATATAATAGGCAAATCAAATTTTGTAAGAAACAACTCACACTTTTATAATAGAAGTAGATAAACAAAACATTGCACTCGGTACCAAATAATATGGGCCGTTTGTTTAAGATTGGACTTAATAGATTTAGAGGACCGAATTTACATAAAGCACATTCATTAATCCTTCAGTCAAATTTGATCCAGTATTTTTCAGTCTTAAGCAAACAAACCTTATAAGTCTTTCTCAATCAGCTGGACTATTTGATAATACTTAAATAAACTATATCTACAATAAAAATATTTTTTCTAGAGGTAGCAATTCGAGGTACTCAGTTCAGTCCATCGGACTAACAATATATGTTTAGGTCGGGCTGTTGGGCAGGCCCAAAATTTAATGGGACAAAAAATTTAATGAGAAAAGTCCCGCTCATTTCTCTATGATATACTATAAGTCTTGGGTTGATCTATGGTCCATTAGGTCAAGTTTGTTGGGCCCAATAATACTGCGAGCAAGAATTCAATGGTCCAGCCTGCCTAAAATATTAGGCGGGGTAGGTCAGCACATCGAGCCAGATTAATTTTGTCAGCTCTAATTTTTTATGACATTTTAGATAATATTTGTTGTCTCTAATAATAAGTTTATGTAATGCCATATTGTCATTTTTTAAACTCATTTTTTTTTTTTTTAGAGATACCTAGTTGTTTGCAAAATAATTTGATACGCATTTAAGATGTCTTTTGTCGTTTCAAATAATATAATTTACAATCACATTATTAAAACAACTAACTAGTGACTACATGTTTGATAATTTAGTTAGGGTCAATAACAGAAATCAACGTGTACTATTCGCGTTTTGCCACTTGGAACCTAAATTTTATTTTTGACCGATTGCAACCTATACTTTACGTTTTTCAACTTCCGAAAACATTTTCCGGCGAAAAAATTTAAAAAATATTTAAAATCAGAAAATTATTGAAAAAAATCTGAAATTATTTATAAAACTATAAAAATTCATTTAAAATATCTAAATATTCATTTGAAATGGTGGGATTATTTTTAAAAAAAATTAATTTTATTTAAAAGTTTTAAAATAACTTATAAAAATATATAATGATTTAAATTTAAAAATAATTTAACTTTCCGGCTAGAAAATTAAAAAAATATTTAAAATATTTAAAATCACAAAATTATATAAAAAATTCTAAAATTATTGCTAAAATATAAAAAAATATTTAAAATATCTTAAAATTAACTTGAAATTGTGGAATTATTTTTAAAATTTTCAATTTTATTTAGAAAGTTTAAAATAATTTATAAATTAACTAATTTATTTGTAACCCAGAAATTAACTAATCATACTAATTGAAATTATTATAGGTTGTGTAAACTAGTTTGATTAGTTTTTGTCATAGTCATTATAATTTTCTCAAATCTTATTGGTGAAGTTATTGTAATTCTTCAACCTCAATACAAAATTTTCAAATGTACTAGAAAATATTGAATTTAAGCAAACAATTATATAAATTAAAAAGTATAATTTTTACGTTTATAAATATTAGTTGATATTTTTTACTTGTACCTCAAACTTATATAAGATATTAACTATTTAAAATTTCATACGTATAACGAAATTAAAACAAATTATTCAACATTTCAATCATTGTATTCCATGTTTTGGAAACCGAAGAGCTCATATTTATGTTCTAAACTTTTGAATAGGTCTTTATTTTTATTTAGTATGAAGACAAAATCCTTGAATAATATTCTTATATATATTGGAAACCCAAAACTAACTAAACTAATTTGCACAAACTTGAAATTATAAACTATTTTAAACTTTTTAAATAAAATTGAAAATTTAAAAATAATTTCACCATTTCAAGTTAATTTTAAGATATCTAAATGTATTTTAGTTTTAGAAATAATTTCAGATTGTTTAATTTTTTTTTATAATTTTTAAATATTTTTTAATTTTCTAGCCGGAAAATTATTTTTTTTTAAATTTAATTTTTTTTAATTTTTCTATAAATTATTTTAAACTTTTTATATAAAATTGAAAATTTTAAAAATAATTCCATCAGTTCAAATTAATTTTAAGATATTTTAAATGAATTTGTATAGTTTCAGAAATAATTTCAGATTTTTTAAAATAATTATGTGATTTTTAAATATTTTTTAATTTTCTCGCCGTAAAATATTTTCAGATGTTGAAAAACGTAAAGTTTACAATCGGTAAAAAAAAAAAACTTAGGGTACAAAGTATCAAAACGCGAATAGTACAAGTTGAATTTTTTATTGACCCATTTAGTATGATAAATACTTAGTTGTTACTACCTCCATCCCGATCTAACTTTCCTACTTTCCTTTTTGATTTGTCCCAACTTAACTTATCATTTTTCTCTCACAATCTCCACCTAGGGATGGCAGCTGAGTGGGTACTCGCGAAATTAAGGTTACGTACCCACACCCTAACCATTTAAAATTTATATTACCCAAACCCATTTAAAAAGATACTTATAATTCTCAAACCCACACAAAGCCATTTACTAAAACTCATCAAGTACCCTAACCCACCCAATACGTATTTAAAATTTTAAAAATATTATATTTCACGAATCATCTAAACGAATAGTAAATCAATACGCTAACCATCAATATAAATTAAACACGAGATAATGTTCTTTATTTTATAAAATGCAAGGTTGATGGTTCGACTCTTACATAATACATATTTATATATAATTTTTATTGATTTTTTTATAAAATATAGCGGGTTCGGGTAGTGCGTACCCTTACACTAAAACCCGAACCCTAACCAATTACCAATGGTATTAAAAAATAAATCGCAAATCCTACCCAAACCCATTTAGGTCTTCCCCAAACCCTCTTCAATCGGGTTTGGGTGGGCGGGTACCCATTAAAACGCGCCCGACTGCCATCCCTATCTCCACCCTTAAAATGTCCATCATCAATCTCCACTTTTAAAAAAGTTAAAGATTTCACATGATCTATTTTTTCTTAACCTTTGTGTTCAATCAAAATAAGGAAGTTAAGTCGAGACGCAGGAAGTATTTGAGATAATGTGTTATTGTGTTAAAAGATGAATTTTCTTGTAATGGTAGCATGTCATTATTCGTATATAGAACTGAGAGAGGCTACACCTACATCTAACGTTTACTCTCCATATAAAGTTCTTGATTTTTGGATCCTCATACACATGCACATGTAAATATAGGGAAAATTCATTTTTTTTGCCCTGTTATTTAAGGCTACTACAAAAGAAATTATGTATTTTTTGTAATTTTAATTTTATTCTTGTAAATTTCAAAAAATTTCAAGAAATTTTGTCGGAGTCACTAATTTCGCCGAAATTGCTGACATGACGCGAACGTAGCCTAAAAATATTGGTGGGTTTTGGGCGAAACTGTAAATATGATAATTGATTGCCAAGTTGAACATGCCACGTCATTAAAATTTTAAAATAAAACTAGTGATTATTTTTTATTAGTTAATTTTTTTTATCTTCTCACTTTTTTCTTTGACATTTTATTTTTTTCTTTCTGCTCCCCCTTTAGGCATATCAATAGATCCAATTCCTAAGTGAAAGAAACGAATTCATGAAACTCACGTACCTTTTAATAGATCCAATTTCGATGATTTTATATCTAATCATCATTTTCTTTTTCTTGATCGTGATAGTTTTTTCTTTTCCTTCATTTGAGCCCCGTTCACTTGGTAAATAGTCTAGAATAGTGACATTTTTATCTAGCTTCTATAACGTTTACATTGGTGTAAATAAAAAATCGGGTTATCCTTTCGATCCGGAATAAATTGTTAAAATTCGGATAATTCCTTAGATAATAATCCAGGCTCCCTCCATTAATTTACTCAATACTTGAGATAACATTAGAAAAACTATATTTTCATCCCTTACTAATCATTTCTTTTACAAATTTAATTATTAAAAAGGGGCCTTTAGGTAATATCACCATTATCCATACCTCCATATATCACATAGTAAAAGGTGAATAAGGATAGTTAATATCTTTATCTAGATGTTATATGTTAGAGTAAACATCGGAAGTCGTTAACAATTTATATCTTATCCTGTGGATATATATATATATATACATGTGTATATATATATATATATATATATATATATATATATATATATATATTACTAATATAAAAGTATGAATTGTTTCGTCCTGTTTTTTTGTTTCGTCTTTTCTTGTGATGCCTATAATATCCTTACTAAGTATTAAATTTAAGGGTAGTCAAGTAATTTCAAATAATTTATGTCTTCCTTATTTAAGGATAGTTAAGTAATTTCAAATAATTTATATTTTCATTACTTGATTATAAAAAGTAAAATATCCTTACTTTTTCAATCTTATCTATAACTATCATATCTTTACTATTCACACTGTCAATTTTTTTAAATAATAAATTTTATGGAATAATCTTAAAACTTTTATAATACATACTTTTAATTTTTATTATTCATATTTAACTTATACTATGATTTTTTTACATTTCAAATTCATATGATTGAGCTTAACAACTAACATAATTTAAGCTCTTATGCTTCCATATAATGTGATTATATATTCAAATTATTTTAATAGAATAAGAAGAGGAAAAAGTGAAATAGGTAGACAAATAAAATTATTGTCTTATCTTAACACTATTTGGTTGCTTGAATTAGTCAACACTGATTGACATAAAAAAGGTGGTGGTACAAACAATTCTTTTGGCAATATTAATTTTATTTTACGTGATATCCAATATAATTTTCGTCCATGGAAGGAAGATAATAGATGTTTAATATCGGATAGTAAAGGCATACATGCATAGGCACTGTTCACATCACCTATTGACGCGAATATAGTAATGCTAGAATCCCCAAGAATACAAAACTTGGGCACTCCAATATCAGTGGTAAGACAAATCGTCTCACGAAGAGCAAGAACTTTAGCATACTTCAGATCGTTGATATTTATAAATTGATCATCCTTGGAGCAAGCATAAATACCAGCAAATGAGGAGTTATGAGCAGATGATTTACTCCCATCAAAGTATATATGAATAATGGTATTTGGGGGAAGAACAACCAAGGAATCGAGGGTGCCGGTTGTGATGTTTAAAGGAAGGAATTAGCATCCCGAAAATATTGGAAGGTCTAGGTTGTTGTTGCAAGCAATACTTGTGAGTATGTATGAACATCGAAGAAGATAATTTTATTTCATTGAAACTAGATAAGTGGGAAAGGACAACAAAGTATTATGCTATATTTAAGTCATCGAGGAGCACAATCCCTTGAAAATACAAGTCGTATATATGTTGTCAGAATCGGAATATAATTTCATAAATTTCAGTTGCATGCCAAATTAATGAGGAAACGAGGCACATGAAGAAGAGATGCAGTAAAGAGTGATCAAGTGATGAACATAAAGAACAACGAGGCTCATAATGAAGATGCTAAGTTGTTGGACGGTGGCAGGAATTTGAGCAGTATCTCCAAAGAAAATGCAAGATATGAGCTGGTAAGCTTTCAAATTCTCCACCAAATAGGATTCGGGCCATAGCTACAAATCGGGAAGGAGTGGGTGCCAATAAGGTATTCGAAGAACCCATAATATAATGAATGCAGATCGGACCGAAAAGTTACTACAATGAGAATAATCTAACACCCAACGGTCCAAAGAATGGTGATTTTTAAGAGGAATAGCGAGAATCACATCAGCCTTCAATATGTCAAAATTGGCCCAAACTAAAAGCTCATTCCAGAGTTCGAGATTTGAATCAATGATGCAGGTTACTCGGGCGTCTTTCGGGAGGCCTGGTCTAGCTAATGTGATGGTAAAACGGGGAGGCAAAGAAACTCATCTGTCATGGAAGAGAGTTGTTGTCTCGCCATTGTCTATGTGCTTGTGACAACCAAGAAGAATAACGCGATGATCGTCATAGTATTATGCCATGTAAAGTTGGGCCGAGAACCAAAGGCAGCATGTAACACAGACGTTGTACTAGGACTGCATGATTCGGGCAAAGAGGCTGGATATAGAAAATAAAGGGCGCCATGCTAGCTTAGGCAACATGACAAGGTTAAATGTTTTTAAATTGTAGAATCCTAGGCTATCTTGAGATTTTCGTTGCTTGAGGACGTCCCAAGACTTCCACCAAATTTTCTCGTGGACGAGCTATCTCCCCAACCACCCATACACTAATAAGATTTGGCCGAATTTTCTATATTACTAAGTACATGGTTCGGCAACTAGAAACAATACATTGTGACGTAGATATTGCTTATACAATAGATAAAATGTACACTTCTTTACCCGATTTGCTTAATTGCTTCTCTTACCAACCATTAATGCGCTTACTAATATGTTCTTTAATGCCTGCAAAATATCTTGTTTATTTCGACCAACAATAGAAATGAGCTGAGATATCTACCATACAAAACCACTTCAGTAATTCCAAACAATTAGTAGGTTGAGTATCGAATCTGAGCTTGTGTATTAGGCCTTAAAAGAATCCCTGATTTCTCAAAATTAATACATTGTCCTGAAACACACTTGTAGAGATTGATAGCGAACTTAGTAAAGTGCAAGAGAAAACTTCAGCACAAATAGGGGAGAGGGGATCCCCCTGAAGAATTCCTCGTTGTAGCGTGAGTGAGCTAAAATTAATACCTTAATGAAGGAAGGTAGAATACACAAATGACAAGCAAGGCAAAACAATGTCATAGAAACTCATAGGAAAGCCTCAAGCAAGAAGCATACGATAGATGAAAGACCACTCAACGCAGTGAAACACTTTACTCATATCCAACTTAATAGACATGAGTCCCTCTTTCCTGGATTTCCTAAGTTTCATATAATGGTGTAATTCATAAGCGATAAGAATATTGTCGATAATTAACCGACATGGATGAAGGTTGACTGAGATTCAAAGATTATATAAGGGATGCAGGGCCGGACTCAATTAGAGAGCACTTTAGAAGCTAACTTATAAATGACATTCGACAAACTAATCGGGCGAAAATTGGGTAATAAGCTCTTAATTTTGCAATTTTCGAAATAAGCACAATGTAAGTGTTACTAACAGAAGGACTCAAAGAAGTATAAGTAAGCATGTGCAAAATAAAATTAATAACATATTTGCAAACAATATGCCAATTATTTTAAAAAAAAAATATAGGGCTCATAACATCTGTCGTTGAATTATGAGCAGATGATGTACCCCCATCAAAGTATATATGAACAGTGGTAGTCAGGGGAAGAACAACAAGGGATAAAGGGTGGGGTTGTGACGTTTGAGGGAAGGAATTAGCATTCCAAAAATCTTGCAAGGTTTGGGTTGTTGTTGCAAGCAATACTCGTGAGTATGTACGAACATCGAAGAAGACAATTTTATTTCGTTGAAACCAGATTAAGTGGGCAAGGAAAACAAAGTTTTATGTTATATTTAAGTCATCGAGGAGCAATATCTCTTGAGACTACAAGTAGCGTAAATGCTGTCAGAATCGGACGATAGTTTCATAAATTCTAGCTGCTTGCCAAATTGATGAGGAAACGAGCCCTATGAAGAGATGCACTAAAGAATGATCAGGTGGTGAACATAAAGAACAACAGGGTTCATGATAAAGATGGGCGAGCTAAGGCGTTGGATAATGGCAAGAATTAGAGCAACATCTCCAAAGAAAATGCAAGATACGAGCTGATAATTTAAGCTTTCAAATTCTCCTCCAAATGAGGTTCAGGCAATAACTACTAACTGGGAAGGAGTAGGTGCAATGATATCTTCGGAAGAACCCATAATAAAATAATATGCGATCGGACCCAAAAGTTACTAGAATGAAAATAATGTCACATCAAACGGTCCGAAGAATGGTGATTTTTTAGAGGAATAGAGAGAATCACATCAGCATTCAATAAGTCAAAATTGGCCCGAATTAACAGCTCATTACAGAGTCCAAGATTTGAATCAATGATAGAGCTGACTCAGGCGTCTTGTGGGAGGCCTGATATAGCTGATCTTATGGAAAAGTGGGGAGGCAAAGGAACCCATCTGTCATGGAAGAGGGTTGTTGTCTGGCCATTTCCCATGAGCCTTCGACAACTAAGAAGATAACACGTTGAGTAGCCATAATATGGTGCCATGTAAAACTGGGATGAGTATCAAGAATAGCATGTAACACATACATGGAAGGGTAGTACTTGGACTGCATGATTCGAGCAAAGAGGCTGGATGGAGAAACTAAAGGGTCCTATGCTTGCTTAGACAACATGACAAGGTTAAATGCTTTTAAATTGCAAAAGCCGAGGGCACCTTGAGATCTTCGTTGCTTGAAGAAGTCCAAAGACTTCCAACTGAATTTTCCTCGCGGACGAGCTATCCCTCCTACCCCCACCAATAAGATTTTACCAAATTCTTCTGATTAATAAGAACATGGTCCGGAGGCTGGAAGCAAGACATTGTATACGTGGATATTGCTTATATAATAGATTTAATGAACACTTCTTTACCCGCTTTGCTTAATTGCTTTTTTTTCCAACCATTGATGCCCTTACTAACCCATTCTTTAATGCCTGCAAAAAACTTTTATTCATTCCGGCCAACAATAGAAAGGAGTCCGAGATATTTATCATGCGAAGCCACTTTAGCAACTCCAAACAATTGGAAGATTAAATGAGAAATCTGAGCTTGTTTATTAGGCCTAAAAAAGAATCCCTGATTTCTCAAACTTAATACATTTGCCCGAAAACATACTTGTAGAGATTGATAGCGAACTTAAGATGTTGGGCCCTCTATAGTTGCAGCACCAAATAGAAGTGTGTCATCTGCACAAAAAGAGATGAGAGATAACGGGTGCAGTTTGGGAGATTTTAATCCCATGGATGCGCCGACAAATCTGTAAATATTGTAAAATGCAAGAAAAAACTTCAGCACAAATAGGGAATAGGGGGTCACCCTGAAAAATGCTCTGCTGCGGCGTGAGGGCCAACATTTACACTCACACATTTGTGAAAGTCAAGAATGTCGCATAGATTTCAATAGTTTTCTTAATCTTTTATATTTAAGAATTTTCTAAGATGAAATTTGTTTTATATTAAAATTTTATTGTAATAATAATATAAGTAGTTAAAAGGAAAACGTGAAAATTAGTGAACATAAATAATTACACCTAATTATTTTAAATATTTAAAATCTAACATTCAAGAAAATTATTAAATCGATAGAAATATCATAAATATATCTAAGCATATATAATAACTGGTGAAATGTATTTATTACGCTATATAAAATATAAGGTACAATAAAGAAACAAATAAGAACTATAAAGAAATAATAAACTAAGTTGTACTATGTGAATGGTTAAAAAAGTTGTATTAAATTAAAACATGTAGAAAAATAAAGATAGTAAAATGTAAATGTTAATATTAGCTTACAAGTATAGATTAGATAAAAATAAATAATAACTACACTGGAATAAAGTGTGGCATAGTCCAAATAAAAAATAAAATGGGAGAAACAAAATCAGAATGGTTTAAGTACATGTATACATAAAAATTTTAAATGAATGTGGAATGTGTGAAAATTGGGAGTATATCACTAAAAATAAACATGGAAGTAAATTCATAAAAATAGTGGAAATGTTTAAAAAAAATATTATATTAACATATAGATTGTAGCATGTATCTCGATTGAAGTTTATGAGACACTATATATACAGTCAACCCTCTAAAAAAAATATTATTTATCTTATAAATATACTATAGTAGGATTTTCATTTTAAATCACACATAATTTTCAAACTTCAATGTAGAATTGAAGAAATAATTAAACGAAATTGAAATAAGCAATCATGAATCAATAAGTAAATTATACTAAAAGAATTTATACTTCCTAATAATAAAAAAATTAAAAAAAAAAAAGTTTAATAACATAAGCTGGATGTTGGATTATGATACAAGTTGTTGGAAGTTTTTCCTCACATTAAAATATACAAATGATTTTATTTGCAAATGTATGTTCAAATTAGAATTATCAAATACGAAATTATGGAGAAAGTATGTTAGGCCTAATATTCGTGTGTGTATCTAACAAATTCTGAACTTATGGATGTCAGTTGATGATATAATAAGACAAATGACTTTGTATCTTTTGTTCAATGGAAATCTATATCTTCATTATTATACAGTTTTTCAGTAACCGTATAACTTTATTTCTAATATATTAATGATGCCGGAGTCTATCTATATTGAGAAGTAAACAATGATTAGAATATATCAAACTTTATATATATAAATTTTGTAAGAATAATACATAATATCATGGTATATATGTCATTTTTATGAATACTTTAACATTATTATAACGTGTTTTACTAAACTAAGATTATTTAACCTCTTTTTTCCTCTTTTATGATTATTTTTAATTTTTATTTGATTTTGAATTGTGTTTGCTTAATCGATTAAATCTTTCATTTTTTTTTCTGGCACTGAATAATCTAAGAAGTTATGTATATATATTACCATGATTAATTACTATCATTGAGTTTTATTAGAATGATCAACCAATATCATCGCACAAAGTACAATTATTATATGTTCACATTAATTTTTTTGGTTAGATAATAGTAAACAAATAGTGATCACATGCAAACGGTCAGCAGAATGGTGATTTTTCAGAGGAATAGCAAGAATCACATCAGCATTTAATAGGTCAAAATTGGCCGGAATTAACAGCCCATTGCAGAGTTCAAGACCTGAATCAATGATGGAGCTGACTCAGGCTTCTTGTGGGAGGCCTGATGTAGCTGATTTGATGGGAAAATGGGGAGGCAAAGACACCAATCTGTCATGGAAGAGGGTTGTTGTCTCGCCATTGCCCATGAGCCTTCGACAACCAAGAAGAATAACACGATGACCAACCATAATATGGTGCCATGTAAACCTGGGACGAGAACCAAGAGTAGTATGTAACACAGACGTGGAAGGGTAGTACTTGAATTGCATGATTCGGGCAAAGAGGCTGGATGGAGAAACTAAAGGGTCCTATGCTTGCTTAAACAACATGGCAAAGGTTAAATGTTTTCAAATTGCAAAAGCCTAGGCCACCTTGAGATTTTCGTTGCTTGAGGACGTCCAAGACTTCCACCAATTTTTCCTCGCGGACGAGTTATCCCCTCCCTCCCCTCCTCCCCCCCTCCCCACCAATAAGATTTTGCCAAATTCTCCAGATTAATAAGAACATGGTCTGACAACTGGAAGCAAGACATTGTATACATGGTTATTGCTTATATAATTGATTTAATGAGCACTTCTTTACCCGCTTTGCTTACTTGCTTTTCTTGCCTACCATTGATGCGCTTACTAATCATTCTTTAATGCCTGCAAAAATCTCTTGTTTATTCCGGCAACAATAGAAAATAGTCCGAGATATTTACCATGCGAAGCCACTTCAGCAACTCCAAACAATTGGTGGATTGAATGAGGAATCTGAGCTTGTGTACTAGGCCTAAAAAGAATCCCAGATTTCTCAAAATTAATACATTGTCCAAAAACACACTTGTAGAGATTGATAGTAAACTTAAGGTGTAGGACCTTCTCTATCGTTGCAGCACCAAATAGAAGTGTGTCATCTGCACAAAAAGAGATGAGAGATAACAGGTGCAGCTCGAGAGATTTTAATCACATGGATGAGCCAAAAAATCTATAAATATTGTAAGATTCAAGAAAAAACTTCAGTACAAATAGAGAAGAGGGGCTCATCCTGAAAAATGCTCCGCTGCAGCGTGAGGGAGCCCAAATTTACACTGACACATATGTGAAAGTCAACAATGTTACATAGATTTTAATAGTTTTCTTAATCTTCTATATTTAATTAAGAATTTTCTAAGATGAAATTTATTTTATGGTAAAGTTTTATTGTAATAATAATAGAAGTAGTTAAAGGGCAAACGTGAAAATCAGCAAATATGAATAATTGCACCTAATTATATTAAATATTTAAAATCTAACATTCAAGAAATTATTAAATCGATAGAAATATCATAAATATATTTTAAGCATATATAATTACTGGTGAAATGTATTTATTATGCCATATAAAATTATATGGTACAATAAAGAAACATAAAAAGAACTATAAAGAAATAATAAACTAAGTTGTACTATGAGAATGGTTAAAAAAATTGTACTATGTGAATCAGTATTGGATGATTAAATTAAAATATGCAGAAAAATAAAGATAGTAAAATGTGAATGTTAATTTTAACTTACGAGCATAGATCAGATTAAAGTAGATAATAATACACTAGAATAAAGTGCGGTAAAGTCCAAATAAAAAATAAAACGGGAAAAACAAAATCACAATGGTTTAAGTACATGTATTAAGATTTTTAAATGAATGTGCAATATGCAAAAAGTTGAGAGGATTTCACTAAGATTAAACAAGGAAGTAAATTCATAAAAATAGTTGAAACGTTGAAAAAACTATATTATATTAACATATAGATTGGAGCAAATATCTCGATTGAGGATTATGAGACACTATGTATATAGTCAAGCCTTCATAAAAACATTATTTATCTTACAAATATATTATAGTAGGATATTCATTTTAAATCACATATAATTTTCAAACTTTAATTTAGAATTGAAGGAATAATTAAGCGAAATTGAAATAAGCAATCGTAAATCAATAAGTAAATTATACTAAAAGAAGTTATACTTACTAATAATAAAAAAAATAATAAAAAAAGTTTTCATAACAGAAGCCGGCTTTTGGACTATGATACAAGTTGTTGGAAGTTTTTCCTGACATTAAAATGTGCAAATGGTTTTATTTGCAAATGTATTATCAGATCAGAATTATTAATTAAAGAAATTATAGAGAAAGTATGTAAGGTCATATATTTGTGTGTGTATCTAACAAATATTGAACTTATGGATGTCATTTAATGATGTAATAAGATAGATGACTTTGTCTCTTTTGTTCAAAGGAAATCTATACCTTCATTATTATACAGCTTTTTAGTCATAGTATTCTGATATATTAATGATGCAGGAGTCTATCTATATTGAGAGGTAAAAAATAAGAGTGAGTCTTGTGTGTGACGGTTACACGTGTGACGGAATACATTTTTACAGGAAAAGTGATATATTTACAAGAAATAGTGATACTTTTACAGATAAAAGTGATACTTTTACTACATTGATACTTTTACAGATAATTATGATATTTTTGCTACAAAAAGTGAAACTATTTTTTTTGTTAAAAAAAGTGATACCTTTATAGATAAACGTGATACTTTTACCACAAAAAGTGATACTTTTTCCCGGCACACCGTTTGACGGTTACATAGAAGTTTTTGCCAAACAATAATTAAAATATATCAACTTTATATATATAGTAGAAATTTTGTAAGAATAATACATTATATCATGGTGTGTCGTTTTTACGAATCTTTTAACATTATTATAGTGTGTTTTGCTAAACTAAGACTATTTAACCTTTTTTTTCCTCTTTTATGATTATTTTTAATTTTAATTTGATTTTGAATTGTGTTTGCTCAATTGATTAAATATTTCATATTTTTTTCTGGCACTGAATAATCTAAGAAGTTGTGTATATATTACCATGATTAACAACTACATTGAGTTTTATTAGAATGATCAACCAATATCACCACACCTTATAATTATTTTATCTTCATATTAATTTTTTTTATTAGATAATTTTAAAAAATATAGCGATCATTGCTAATATATTGCCAAGGTAAACGGAGCCTTAGGGGGAAGGAGAACGATTTTGATGTTCCTCTCCCTTTGCTTCCTAGACGTTGCGGCTTTCGTAGCGACGGATGTTTCTATGGTCGGCGGATTCGTCAATGATGCTATCATCGGTCGTGGTCGTGGTGGTACATACTTTATCGTTTTGGAATAACTCTTTAATCGGAAGAGTGAAACTATCCATCTGTTATAGTATTTCGTATTTAGCAAAATAATAGAGTTAAGAGGAGCAGTTGGGTTGAGTAAGTTGGTTAGGAAGTGGTTAGAGGCTTCTCTTCTTATCTCTGTAAATGTTTCCTTTTACAGTAATTAATATTATGAAATTGAGCTAAATATTTGACATGGTATCAGATTAAGCCAGTTTTAGATAATCCTCTCCTCTTTTCTTCTGTTCTATTTTTTTTTTTTTTACTTTCTTATACGCATCTTTAACCGCTTCAATGGTGGCAACGGAATCTTCAACCAATTTCACAGTTTTAGCCCCTATTGCCCTTCGTCTAGAAAGAGGTAATTACACCTTATGGAAGACCCAGGTCTTAGCTATTGCGCAAAGGCGTGAATATGAAGGATATCTTCTTGGAATGGCTACAGCGCCGCCGAATTTCTTGAAGGATCTTCAGCTTCAATAGCTCCGTTGACTCAGCTATCGCTAATCAATCCTCAATATCTTGGTTGGATGAGGCTCAAGAAACTTCTTTTTGGCTAGTTATTGCAATCTCCGAAAGCATGCTAGGGCATGTTACGCGATGTAAGTCTTTTGTTGAAATCTGGAGTGTGTTGAAATCATTGTTTAGATCCTCCTCTCATGCAAGGGCGATGAATTTACATTTTCAGCTTCAAATGATGAAAAAGGGTAGTTTAATGGTTAAGCAATATATCTTAGCAATGAAGAACATAGCAGATAATTTGATTGATGCAGGGTAACTAATTTTTTATGATGAACTAATCGTATATATCTTGAGTGGTTTTGGTCCTGAATTTGAATCGATAGTTGTAAATTTGTCTACGAAATCGGAAATGTTACATTGCAAGAGGTTCAATTTGCGTTACAAATGCACGAGATGCGTCTGCATCAATATGCATAGTCTTAAGCATTCTCAACATCCTCAGAAAATGTGTTTGTGAATTATGCTCACAATGGGTTACACAACAAGAATGGTGGTAGTAAGTATGGGCGAAGTTTTGCGTCTTTTAGCCACAGAAGGGGTAGAGCCCTAAATAAAGGGGGTAGAGGAAGAGTAAGGTTTGTTAAATTCAAGATCCCTTATCAAATATATGGCAAGACGAATCACCTAGCTGTGAAATGCTATTTCAGATTCGACGAGAACTATTAGGGATCGAATTACAATTTAGCACAAGCTAATGTTACTGAAACTGCAGAAGCATATCTTCATTTTGAAGCTGACTTGCCACAAAATCCAGAAAACCAGTTTTATGATCCGTTACTGAGTGTTTCATTTCAAGAAACAACAAGTGCAAACAAATGGTGTGTGGATTCAGGAGCATCCAACCACATAACATCTGGTTTGGCTCATCTCAGAATCCTTATAAAAGTAATGGCAAGGTGGTAATAGGTAAGGGTAATAAATTGCATCTCTCATATTTGCAAAATAACTTATCCAAATAAGAACGAATCTAAACTAATTATCTTGGAAAACATTTTATATGTTTCGGACATAACCAAGAACTTGTTGAGTATTTCAAAGATAACCCAAGACAATAATGTCTATGTTCAATTCCATTCTAACTCCTATTTTGTGTAGGAAGCAAGCACTCACAAGGTACTTCTGAAGGGCTTTCTTAAGGAAGGACTACACCAACTGGATCTGTCACAGCTCAATAACAGAAACACTACTGAAGCAGGGGTACAAGCTGTTGGATTATAGATATTACATGGATTGTTACCTTAATACATGTTGGATCATAGCCTGTATTACGTCATTAATGCATGTATTCTGATTAATCCTTTTTTATTAGACTAGTCAAGCTAGACCTGTTAATGCTTATTACCATATTTGGTAATAAAGCATTCTAGCTTAGGAAAGGTATTATCCTAGTGTTGCTTCTTATAAGCACACATTAATGTCTTTTGTCTTTAGTGTTAATCTGCTAGGTTTTGCTGCCAAGTGTGGTATATAAACACAAACATCTGTAGCTCATTTTGTAAGAAATATGGCCGCACTCTGAGTTCTTCATTTATGAAGCTCATTCAATGAAACAGGATATAACTGTTGCCATTACTTCTGCTTCTTTTATTTACTCTTCTTAATATGTATCTTGTATACATCCTATAAATTTCTACATGGTACCAGAGCAGTGTTGATCCAAATACATGTCATCAACCGGAAGTGCTTGGCGTTTACCACAAGGAGAGTGGCCACAACTCAGATCTGAAGAAGCTGAAAGAGCCATGGCCACCACAGAATCTGCCACAGCTCAAACTGCAACAAATATTTGTCTTGATAATGATCCATTGAGCCTTCATGGCTCGGATCACCCAGGTATGTCTCTAGTATCTACCAAGCTGAACGGAAGCAACTATTTGCCATGGACTAAATCAGTTCAAATAGCTCTCTTAGCTAAAAACAAGATAGGGTTCATAAATGGCAGCATTGTTATGCCCACTGACAATAGACTTAAAGAGCAGTGGGAAAGAGTGGATGGTATGGTTAGAGCATGGCTGTTGAACTCGTTGTCTAAGGAAATATCAGAAACATTTCTTTATGCCAAAAGTGCAAGGGATCTGTGGGAAACAGTAACCAACAGATTTGGAGACAGTAATGGACCCCAACTATTTCATGTCCAGAAGGAGATCTGCAACTTGACTCAAGGTAACCAATCAATGGCTGTTTACTATAATAGCTTGCATAAGCTATGGAATTAGCTGTCTATGCTTAGATCCTTGCCAGTCTGTACCTGTGGGGCCTGCTCTTGTGGAGCTACTAAAGGATGGGAATAATTTGACATGTCTGGAAAGTTGATCCAGTTCTTAATGGGATTAAATGAGTCATATGATCCCATTAGGAGTCAAATCCTACTGATGGATCCACTTCCAAGTGTGGATAAAGCATACTCAATGATCTTGAGAATTGAGAGACAAAGAAATGTGCATATATCTGGAAATGACTTAATGGACAGCTCAGCCATGAATGTGAAATTCAACAATGGTGGTAGAGGCTCAACAAATAGACCAGCCCATTTTGGCTCAAATAACAGAGGAGGGCACTCTAATGGCAGAGGAAGAGGCAACATCAGATTAACAAAGGAAGAAAAGGCAAAATTACTTTGTGACCATTGTGGAAATCATGGACATTTGATCTCAAAATGCTTCCAGTTGAAAGGATATCCAGATTGGTGGAAGGGAAACCCGGGAAATTATGCTCACTTAGCTGATGTAACTGGAGAAGATGGGACAGGAAATGAACATTACACTGAAAGTCACAGCAGATCTCCAGATATATCAGCCATTGTACAAAGGGAAGTGGCAAGAATTCCGAATTAATCAGAACTAAAACAGCAAACAGAGGGTTCAAGGGTGAAGAATTCAAACTGGAAGCTCATTTTTTGCTTTCACATTAATAGATGGAGTGGATGATGGTGCATGGATCATTGACACAGGTGCTAGCAGGCACATGTGCAATGATCCAACTCTGATGAGCAATCTTAGACCTATACAGCACACAGCTATGGTGACTTTACCAGATGGAACAGAAAGAAAGGTGGAGCAGTGTGGAAGTGTTTTCTTATCAGATAAACTTACACTGATAGAGGTATTTCTTGTACCAAGTTCCACTTGCAACCTGTTATCCATATCCCAATTGACAATGGACACAGGAGCAAAGGCCGTGTTTGATCATGAATCTTGCACTGTCAAAAGTGCAAGAGAAGGAAGCATAATCCTCACTGGACACTTGATTGGAAAGCTGTACATTGCCAAGCCAACATACTCAGAAGAGGCTTTAGCAGCATATGCAGCTAATGCAGAACACTATAACAAGCTGTTCAAAACTTGGCACAGAAGACTGGGACATGCATCACCAGCTTCTATGCAGCACCTACACTTCCTGGAGCATATGTGTACTCCACCTGTTCTGGAAACACACAAGCATTGTGAAATCTGTCATATCTCAAAGCAGACCAGACTCAGTTTTCCCACCAGTTCAATTAGCACCACCAGGGTGCTAGAACTTCTGCATGTGGATATCTGGGGACCATATAGTCAACCCAGCATCACCAACACATCCTACTTTCTTACCATTGTGGATGATTATAGTAGGATGACCTGGGTGAATCTTATGGCAAGCAAGAAACAAGCAGTCAGCTCACTTAAGGAATTCATCCACATGATCACAAGGCAACTGGAGAAGACAGTGAAGATGGTTAGAACAGATAATGGAGCTGAGTTTTTAAGTGGAGAATGCCAGCAGTTTCTCAAGGATCAGGGGATAATACACCAGAGAAGCTGTGTTTACACTCCACAGCAGAATGGAGTAGTGGAGAGAAAATACAGACATTTGCTTGAGATGGCAAGAGCCTTGATGAAGGAGTCTTCAATCCCACACTACTTGTGGCCATACTCCATCCTCACTGCAACACACATCATAAATAGACTACCCACAAGAGTTTTAAACTGGCAAGTCCCATTCACAGTAATGTTTCAACGAATACCAACATATGCAATGATGAAACCCTTTGGCTGTCTTGCTTATGCCACTGATAGAAGTCCACACAAGAACAAATTTGATCAAAGAGCCAAGAAATGCATTTTGTTGGGATATGCCCCTCACCAAAAGGCTTACAGAGTCTATCACATTGCTAGTAAGCAAGTGATTACTTCAAGGGATCTTATTTGCCTTGAGAACACCTATCCATATGCTGATCCTGATTTGGAGAACAAGACATATTCATCTCCAATACCACTGCCATTCTTGGATGATGAAGAAGGTTCTTCAGCACCTATTTCCAGCCCTTTAGCTGTACCTATTCCATCTAGCACAGCTGATCCATCAGAGGAATTACTTGAATCAGAGAGAGAAGCAGATGAAGTTCATGCAGGACCAACACCACTCAGAAGGAGTGTCAGGCTAACACAAAGAGATCAAATTCGTGCTGATCCAACACCACCAAGAAGAAGTACCAGGGAAACGTTTGAATCAGAGGAAGGAGCAGATCAACTGAATGCAGACCCAACACCACTCAGAAGGAGTACCAGGAAAATACAAAAACCATCCCATCTGTAGGATTTTGTAACATCCATGTTCAAGCATCCACAATCTCATGCAGCCTTTCATGCCAATCATTTGATTGTACCAGAGCCTAAAAACTTCAAGGAAGCTGTCACTTATTCGGAATGGAGGGAGGCCATGGATCAGGAACTTAATGCCTTGGAAGCTAATGATACATGGGAGACAACTGATCTTCCTGCAGGAAAGAAACCCATTGGTAGCAAATGGGTTTACAAGATCAAGCTCAAACTAGATGGTATGGTTGAAAGATATAAAGCAAGGCTAGTTGCTAAGGCGTATAATCAGATTTTGGGAGAGGACTATGAGGAAAGTTTCTCCCCAGTTGCCAAGCCAGTGACTGTGAGATATCTCATAGCACTTGCCACTATGAAAGGATGGCCATTGCATCACATAGACATCAACAATGCCTTCTTACATGGCTTTCTGGACAAAGAAGTATACCTGCAACCACCTGATGGATACACCAAGGCTGGTCCTGGACAGGTATGTAGGCTTAAGAAGAGTCTATATGGACTTAAACAAGCCTCTAGACAGTGGAATACAGAATTATGCACTAAACTGCTCCATTTTGGTTTCACACAATCTGCACATGACCATTGTCTGTTTACATTGACTGGAGATGATGATTTTTTGGCTTTATTAATCTATGTTGATGATGTTTTGATCACTGGGAATAATCCTGATCTCATATATGCTGTAAAGCAGTTCATGGATGCTAGCTTTAGCGTTAAAGACCTGGGAGAAGCTACTTATTTTTTAGGCATGGAATTGAGTCAGAATGACACAGGTACTTTCCTTTGCCAAAGAAAGTACATTCTGGACATTATCAATGATGTGGGATTGGACAACTCTAAGCCCACCTCTACACCACTTCCTTATGGTCAGAAGCTTAATAGTTCAGATGGATTGCCTTTTACAGACACTGAATCCTACAGGAGATTAATAGGACGGTTGTTATATCTGAATCTCACAAGGCCAGACTTAACATTTGCTACACAGCAGTTAAGTCAGTTTGTTAGCTCACCTAGAAGCTCTCACTGGAATGCTGCCCTACATCTGCTCAGATATCTGAAGGGCACTTCCAACTTTGGTCTCTTCTATCCCAAAGCAGATCTGCAGATTGAAGTGCCAAAGCCACTGCTTCTTGGATGTGATAATCAAGCTGCTGTCCACATAGCTGAAAACCCAGTGTTTCATGAACGTACAAAGCATTTGGACATTGACTGTCATGTTGTGCGCAATCAATTCAAGGATGGCTTTCTCACCTTCCAGTCATTATCCTCAAAGGATCAATTGGCAGATATCTTTACCAAACAGTTGCGTCCAGGACCGTTTGCTGGAATTCTTTCCAAGCTTGGACTGTGTTCATCCACACATCCAGCTTGAGGGGGGAGTGTTGGATTATAGATATTACATGGATTGTTACCTTAATACATGTTGGATCACATCCTGTATTAAGTCATTAATGCATGTATTCTGTTTAATCCTTTTTTATTAGACTAGTCAAGCTAGACCTGTTAATGCTTATTACCATATTTGGTAATAAAGCATTCTAGCTTAGGAAAGGTATTATCCTAGTGTTGCTTCTTATAAGCACACATTAATGTCTTTTGTCTTTAGTGTTAATCTGCTAGGTTTTGCTGCCAAGTGTGGTATATAAACACAAACATCTGCAGCTCATTTTATAAGAAATATGGCCGCACTCTGAGTTCTTCATTTATGAAGCTCATTCAATGAAACAAGATATAACTGTTGCCATTACTTCTACTTCTTTTATTTACTCTTCTTAATATGTATCTTGTATACATCCTATAAATTTCTACACAAGCTGCTGAGAAGGGTGTCAGGAATAAGCATGATAGTCATGACATTCATTATTTTCTTTGCACTAATTTTGATGTAAAACTTTGGCACCTAAGACTAGGTCACTCTTGTCATAATATTGTCACAAATGTTTTGAACTCCTTAAGCATTAAGCTTACAAAAGGTAGTGACTTGGTAGATGTCAAACCGCCAAAATTAAATTACCTACTTTTAAAATAAACTAGTATAGTGGCAAGTAGGGTCGAATCCACGGGGAACAGTGATTAAATTCCTTTGAATATGAAAGCAATTAAAAATGGGGTTTTGAATTTGGTTTAATAACTCTAATTCCTAGATATAAGCAATTAAGCAATCAAGAAATTAAAGATCAATTTAATAATCTAAAACAGAATGAAATTTAGAGGAATTAACAATATGGGAAAAATCTTATCCAAGGGTCTACATTCAATTGCATATTGATCATAGGCTTACTAATGAATTTCTTGCAATTCAAGTGTTTAACCAAAGATTTATTAGGATAGCCGTAATAAATCTTATGTTTGCCTAATGTAATTGACTAATCCCAGCAACAGATCAATACGTATTATTAACGAGTTGGGCACGATAGTGTTCCATACCACGTCAATAACAACATAGAGAATTATGAAAACGGTTAAATCTAATTACTTATAGTTGAGATAGCTGCAACTATAAATAATTAACTTATGAACGATTAGGTTGAACTAATTATGATAGCACAATCAATTTAACCTATCGCGACTAGGGTTCAATCGTTCTTGACAACTACGGATCAAGAACGATTAAATAGCAGTTAGAATTAATATAATCAACTGAGTCGTCAATTCAATATCATAAATTAATTCTATATACATAAGATTGAATTCATAAGCACTTGAAATAAACAAGAATAATAAAATGCAACGCCTCACAATATCATAATCGAAATTAAAGCCCTTGAATCAGAATAAGAACCTTAGCCACGCATACCGGAATTGATATTCTTCATTGAATTTTGTCTAGCAATTGTATTGAAGGAATAAAAATTAGCGAAAAAGAAAATACTTGTAAATTATACGAGGTAGGAGAGAGAGAGCGCGTATTGAATTGAATAATCTGAACTAGCGCCTCCCTACTCTCAATTCACGCTAGGAATTAAAATTCCTATTCTTACTCCTAATCAAATCTTAGTAACATCCAATCTTATCTCTAAAAAGGACATACCTAAATAATATCTAATTAATTACAATAAAAGAATAAGAGTTTTTATTAAATAAAACTCTTAGCAGCCCCACATAAATTTGATCTTAATATTCTAGCCTATTTTTCAGTCTCTAACTCAGCCCATCTGATATCCTGGCCCATCTTGGCCCATTCTCCATAATTCGAGCCCAAATATCCACTTTAAGCCCAATTTCTCCTTAAGCCCAAAATATTTCTTCCTTCAACCAAAGAGAATCAATTAGTCCAATTAAAATATAAAAGTAGACTAATTATTGGCAGAAATGCATATAAAATATGGAAAGATAAAGACACATCATGACTTGAATTTCTGTGATTCATGTAAAATAGGAAAGATGCACAATATCTATTTTTCGTCTATAAGTGCAAAAGATGAAAACCTTTTGATATAGTGATGTCTGACATTTGGGGCCCATCTTCAGTTGTTTCAACTTCTGGTTATAAGTACTATATGATATTTCTTTATGAATATAGTAGGTTTACTTGGATATCTCCCATGAGTACCAAGTCTGAGGCCTTCACTGTGTTTAAGCAGTTTTATAAGAATGTGCAAACTCAGTTCAAAACCGATATACAAATATTTCAATCTGATATGGGAACTGAATATAATCAGATAGCAAAATATTTAACCTTAGAAGGTAGTCAAGTGACGTATTCGTGTCGTTATGTTACCAACATAATAGTAGACCTGAGAGGAAGCATCAACACAGAGTAGAGATGGGTTTAACAGTGCTCTCCCACTCAGGCTTACCCATGAGTTTTTGGTGGAACTCTTTCTTAACTGCAATTTATATAATAAATAGGATTCCTACATCTGTATTATCAAATATAAGTCCTGTTTAGAAGTATTACAACACCAGTCCTGACTATAAATTTTTAAAGCCTTTTGGGTGTAGTCGTTTTCCCTATATATCTGAGGCCTTATAAAAGCAACAAACTACAATTTAGGTATAGGGAATGTGTGTTTTTCGGTTATAGTAAATGTCGCAAGGGATATAAATGTCTTCATGAATCTGGTAAGGTGTACATCATTAGGGTTGTGACCTTCAATGGAACTGAATTCCCATATCAAGAGATGTTTTTAGAAAAACAAAGCAGAGCTGTGAGCAGGACTGAAAATAGAGGTGGCATTCTAATACCACTTGTGGCAGTAGATGACTTGTTTAAAAACATTACTGATGCATCCTTTGATGAAGCTGAATCTGCAGCAAACAGTGACAACAACAATCCAGCAGCTAGCAACAGGTCTAATTCTAACCTTAATGTTTCTAGTTCTGGGAAGCTATTTGGGCTCATAATTTTCACTATCTTTACCCAAATTTCTTTTAATCCACTGATAAAACTCTCAATAAAGTACTCCTCATTCAGGGATTTGTTCTTTCCACCGTGAAGGCCTTCAGCTCCTCAATTCCACAATATAAGACTGAATCATATCAAAAACTCTCTCCCAAGGCATATTGAGGAATCTCTTCAAAATCATATCAGAAAATCTCTCCCAAGGCATATTCTCCTTGCTTTCAACATAGTCAACATACCATTGATCATCCAATCCTTCCATATTCATAGCAGCTAACAATTTTTTTTCATAATCTGACATTGGATTGAAGGTAAACTACCTATGGAATTTTCTCAGCCATGATCTATGATTATGCCTACTTAACTTTGGGAAATCAAATTTGGTGCCCTCTGATTGACCAATGGTTCATTCCCTCGGTTATTCGGACTAGATGCTAAGATACCAACATCATTTCTACCAAACACACTAGAACCAGAACCAGAACCAGAACCATCACTATTAAGAGCATGTTCCTTACCTTTTATTGCTTCCCCATTTCCTTAAAGGCTTCCATAATATGCGCCTTAATGAGCTCTCCAATTCCATCCATCCGCTAAGTTAGCTCATTTTGGCCTTTGAGAATCGCTGCTTGACCTTGAGCCAAGCCTGCTACCTATTCCTCCACTACCTCAACACGACTTGTGGTGCTTTTTGCCATTAGAATAGGACCGATACTCTGGGTACTAGATGTTAAGTAGAGAATTCACGAGCGAAATACACACACAATCATACACGAATACGTATGAAAGAGAGAGAAAGCAGAGCAGAAAATGTACCATCATGAGTTATCCATGCCTCTACCATAGTGTCTTATTTAACTAAATTTGCAGTAATGAAATGATGTTGTTTCGACCCTCTCTCAACTAAACGACACACATAACATTTTATAAAGGAAAACATGCTCTTCACTCGCAAAATTGAAAACATAACAAAATATAAGAAATAACAGAATTTCGGCCTACTATCAGTATAAATATATAACTTAGATATGTAAAAATTAAATTTAGAAAAAAAAGGAGGAATTCTCAAGGCGGCGCCTAAGCACCTGGCAGTCCCAAACCACCCCGCCTCCTCTTTCCACCGTCTGCAACCATGATGCTATGGTCTACACTAGACCTGATCTTGCATATGTTTTCAGTGTGGTTAGTAGGTTCATGGCTCAACCTGGTAAGGAACATTGGCAAGCAGTGAAGAGGATTTTTCGGTACCTTAGAGGCACGTCTAATGTTGGTCTCATTTATGGAGGTGATACAAACTATTTTCTTGCAGGATATTGTGACTCTGATTATGCAGGATATGTGGATAGTAGGAGGTCCATGACCATGCATGTTTTCACTCTTGGTGGTTTTTTCGTTAGTTGGAAGGCTACTTTGCAGCCTATAGTTACTTTGTCTACTACGGAAGCAGAGTATATGGCTTTGATGGAAGCAACCAAAGAGGGAATCTGGTTGAGAGGATTGGTAAGTGATCTTGGTCTACATCATGACTATACATCAATGTTCTGTGATAGTCTTAGTGTAATATGTTTGGCCAAGGATCAAGTTCACCATGAGAGGACGAAGCATATTGATGTCAGGTATCATTTTTTGAGAAGTGAGAGGAGGATTAAGGTGAAGAAAGTTGGAACTGCTGACAACTCTGCTGATATATTCACCAAGTCGATTCCGGGTAACAAGTTCCAACATTGTTTGGACTTGTTAAATGTAACAAGTTGTTAGTTATCCCATCTTTGGGGATAAATCTGTGGAGGAGGAGTTGCTCGTACGTTTGGGCATTTTTATGGTGCATCTGATACATTTGTTGATCTTTGAGAGGATTCAAGTCAAGGTGGAGAACTATTAGAATGCCTTGAACCCTGTTGCAAGCTGGTGGGGGGTCTATAAATTGCCTTGTTATTTCACCTAAGGTCATTTTGTACTCTGAAAACATCCTGATCACATGATATACGGATCCTCTCTTCTACCCGTGGACATAGCTAGCACATTGTTAGTGAACCACATAAATTTTGTGTTCATTTATTTATTGTTTATTTATCTTTCTCGCATCCCGTTATAACAAGAACTATAACTCCTCCGTGAGAATAATCGATTTTTGCATGCCCTTAACCGTTTCCTCAAGTCCGAATTTTCTTTTTTTTTTTTTTTTTTTTTTTTTTTTGCAATGTCTGCCTGCATGCTGAGAACCATCTTCTCTATCTCATTGACCTGTCCTTCCCTCGTCATCATGTAAACGAATTTCAATACTCACTGCACCAAATTGATAGAGTGAAGGTGATTTCAACAAATAAGAACTAGATTGTTGAAAACCTAAAACCCCTAAAGACGAGGTCCACACAGAATATTCTCTCCCACACCAATTGCTGATAAACATAATAAATTCAAGATAACCCTAACTCTAATAAAACCCCTTATTTAAATAATTGCAAACTAAGGCACATGCACAAATCTCATAATTAATAATAATAGTTATAATAATAATAATAGTAATAATAACAATAATAATAATAATAATAATAACAACAACAACAACAATAATAATAACAATAAAATAAAATTCATATTAATCATATACTAACTTCAACAAGCGTGTTGCCTTACTCTTCTCGCACCGAGTGTAAATCTTCCAAGGAACACTCAGGGCCTGCTATTAGTTTAAAGTATTTTTAGCAAGAAATTAATTTTCTTCAAAGAGTTTAAAGTAATTTATGAAACATATAAATTATTTAGAATTTAGAATTTTTTTTAAGAATATCTAGTTTTATAAAATAAGTTATTGTGTTTTTTAATTCAGAAAATTTTAAATTTTAAAATCCTTTAAAGAATTTTTTAAAATTTTATAATAATTCCGATTTTTTGAAAACTAATTTTTCTAAATTTAATATTTTCAATTACTTTTATGATATTTTAAATAAATTTTAGAATTTTTTTTTTATTTTTACATTAATTTCAGATTTATTAAATTTTTTTATAATTTCCATTTTTTTTAAAGTCTAATGGTGTCAGAAATGAGAGTTGGGACCAAAACACAATAAACCGTGTCCAGTGGGACCAAAATTGCAAAAATCTTGAAGTTATGACTTCACACTAATGGCTGAAAATTTTTGGGATCATTTATGCAAAAAATTGGCGTTTGGGACTAAAAGTGCAACATTTGAATCCAATGGGGTCAAAAGTCCGACTATTGGGATCAAATCGCAATTTTTGCGTGTCCTGAGGAATCAAAAGTGCAAAAGTCTCCCACCTGGTTAAGTAAAATATTAGGATATATCAACCCTTGATTACAACCTAACTCTGTATGTATGGTAATGTTGTGTTGTGTACATGCGTACTAAAAAAATACGTGATTAAAATGTGATAATCTAGAGTAAATGAATTGTTTACCTACTAGAATATAAACTACAAATATGTTCACCAAAAGGGAAATTAAATTTGATGATAAGCCATATGCAGGCGCATAATTAAGCAAAATGATAAACTGAAGACAAAATGAATCAAACAATTTCTTCAACATACATATCAAAGGCTCTCTAAAGGGTAAGGAATGGTGGCAATGTGGTTATGAGCCACAGTTCCAATCCATAATCTCCCTTTTGCCTCCTTCACTTCACTCACTAACTTCATTACTTCACCTTTCTTATCATCTAGAACATCTAATATCTCTCCCTCATCATTCAACTGAGCTATCATAGTGTACATTCTCATCCCGGCAAACCTCGCCAAGTACTTCATAGGAATCGGTAGACGGAAATATATGCTCCGCAGCCATGGATTGTGGATGAAAACCTCTTGGGCTGCCGTTCTACAACAGTCTATCGCCACCCAAAATTCACCTCTCTCGTTTATTCTCACGTTGTCTGGAAATCCCGGTAGGTCTGCAACCAGTTCTGTTGTCCCCGTTTTTGCCCCCTTCAAGTAGTATTTCATGATCCTATAAAAATGTTACCATCATGACTTGTAAAATGTCAGCGATGGAGGCGGGATTTTTTTATTAGAAAGGACGCTTATTTATTTATTTTTTGTAGGTAAAGTATGAAATTCGTGGAATTTGAGAGGGTGAAGCCCATCTGTGCAACTATAATTACACTGTGTATGTATATGTATTGCATATTAATTGAAGATTTTAGTTACCTGCAATTTGTTGTTTCTGTGTAGAGAAGAAAAGATTGGTCCTTAGACAATTGTACTCCATTTGGAAAGGCCAATCCGTCGAGGACAACGTGTGTTGTCTTCGTGTTAGGATCGTACCTTAGAATTCGTCCGGTTGCTTCCCCTTCCAACAGAATGAAGAAATGCTCCCTGCATTTCAAGAAAAATGTTTATATGTGGATTATGATGATTTAGAGACTATTCCACCAGGACTAGAACTGCTTCGACTGGAGTTGCAGCCGAGGTGATCAGCGGGGAGTGACCAACTTCACCAGGATAGAAAAACTTACACTCTATTGTATTTTTTGCTAGTATCTGTGAAAAAGATTGATCCATTTTGATGAATATCAAGATCGTTTGCAAAAAGAATGGGCTTTCCATCAACATGTGTAGCCAGTGGAGTTGCTAGGCCACCTTGAGGCCCAACTGCCATTAGCCCATAATAAGCATCTGCAATGTACAGGTTTCCACTCTTAACATCGAATCTCAGCCCAAGTGGACGTCCACATAATGCCTCCCACTTCCATTGCTTCTTCGTAGTTGAATCCACACCTTGTGCACATATTTTCTCTGACCTGAAAAATGAGTTTTTTTTTTTTTTAATTAATTATCAAACGTAATAACTGGAATACATATTTTCTTGCAAGAAAAAGGGGGCTACTCCTGATTTGTTTTTGTTTTTTTTAATCTAATACTTAATACCCGTTAGGCCACCTTATCAAGGCATAACCCTGTACTTGTATATAAATTTAGAAAAGAAATATTTAATTGACTTTTTAGCTTTTTGATAATTTTCCTAATTAATTATCGTTTTTCACTATCTTTGATATCCCTTCTTAGTAACTATAAAGAATTAATGGGAGAGGAACATATTTGTCATTTTTATTTAATCCTTAATTCTTCCACCTTATTTTAAAAATGTTAATTTAAAAGAACAGCTTACCAGTTAGGCGATGTGAGTGCGAACATTTCCCAGCCCGCATTTGGGCCCATCCATCGGACTATACGCCCATCGGCTAGTCCAGTATAAGGGCCATGTCCCAATGCATCAAACTCTAAGGACTCTGGCCCATAAACTTGATCCTTAAATTCCAAATTTCCTTGTCCTAAACGACTTCTATTGTCCCAAGGCCAACTTGCGATCACTTGCCTGTAAGAAGCGATGTCGTTTTTTATGGGCCTAAAATCGAGGCCTCCAACTGGGCTTAACTCAAAAGGGTCCATCATTATGAAGCTGAATCCTAAGACAAACAGATATAGAAATGGATGTTGCAAGAGAAAGCGGTTTCGGATTTGCAGTAGTCGTTTCTCCATGAAAATAATGAAATAGAAGAGTTTGTCGTGCCTAAGTTTGGCAAGAAATTAATGGTTGTAATGAAATTACTGGAGCAATTTATAAATTATAGTGTATGATGATATCCATGAAATAATTGTGAGGAAGTTTTGTGGTTTGAAGTAGGTTTGGTATAGTGTCATGCTTTGCGTATCCGTTTCTTATTGTTGACATGTAAATAAGAGGAGATGGTATTTTGTTGCAGCTGTGGGCGTGTGACTCTGACTAATTAGGCTACTACAATCTACTCCACTTAACTAGTATTCCCACAATGTCCCGGCCTAATTGGCCTACCTTTCGTTTTTGTTTGTCCCAATCTAATTGACCAGCCCATAAATGGCAAATTTCTCTCACAATCTTCACACTCAAAATCTCCACCCTTGATCTCCACCTTTGAAAAAGTCAAAGATTCCATAAAATCTATTTTTTCTTAGTCTCCGTGTCTGCCCACGGTAGGCCAATTAGGCTGGGAGGGAGGGAGTATTACATAAACATTTACTATATATATACGCTTTCAACTTTTCAAAAATGATATAAGCAAAATTAATGTTAATAATAACAATAGCCACAAAAATTAATAATAATAACAATGATATGTTATGAATTTGTACCTTGAATCTGGTTTGGTTTGAATCGACGTTCACATCGAGGTGGAGGCTTGGATATGGACGTCATTGGAATTGGGCGCGTCGGAGGACACGACCGCGACGGAAGGTCTCGGCCACGGCGAGATGGCACAGAAGATGGGCCTCGGCCGAGGCGAGGTAGACTCGGCCGAGTCTAGTTAGGCAGAGCGATTGCCGCGGCCGAGGCGAGATGGCCGCGGCCGAGGCAGGCTTGGCGGCGCAGAAGATGGACCAACGCGAGTCTGGGCCCAGTTGGATTCCTTTTGTGTCTAGAATTAGGTTTTGGGGCTTATAAATAGGCCTATTGTCTTTGGAATTTGTATTGGTCAGTCAATTGATTGAATTGATTGTTTGATCAGTCTTTGAATTTGATTTGAGAGACAAGAGAGAGGTTGTCTTTTGATTTGGGACTCTATTTTCGGGTTAAGAGTCGTTTGATCATAGAGTGTGGAGAGTTAGTTTTTGATCGAGTATCAATTGAATGATACTCGAGTTTGTCTCCGTTTGTTAGGATGAAGAGTTGGATAGTTGACCTAGGGTCAAGTTTGTCTTTGTCCTATGTTGTAAGCACTCTGTTGATATTGATTGGTTCCTCTCGTTTGGCCGTGGACGTAGCTAACAAGTTGTTAGCGAACCACGTTAAATTTGGTGTCTTTGTTTTGGCTTTGTCGATGGTTCTCGTTTATCGTTTATTATTTGTATTGTTCGTAATTTCCCAACATGATAATCATAATACTATTATTACTAACTAGTAGTACCCCATGCGATGCACGGGAAAGACTTTAAATAATTTTGTTTTCTATGCAATAATGTTATTTTGTTTAGTGTTAAGAAATTAGGGATGACAAGACTCGGCATGATTTTTTACCATGGCACGAACTCGCACGATAAATTTTCAATTAGTGCGAAGATCTATTGGGTTCAGGTCTTTATCGGGGCCAACCTGATAAGACACAATAAATTTGGTTCATATCTGGCCAACAAAAAAATTGCCTTATAATTTTAATATTTTAATTATTACTTATTAATAATCATTTATTTGGAGTTGATGAAGAAATTTACCAAAAAATTGACAATAAACAATTCAAATTACTATTTAAATATTGGGTCATAATACAAATACGCTAAACAAATTCCAATCTATTACAACTAAAAAAATTCTTTAAAGAATACAACCCCAATACTGAAGTCCATTCGTTCAACCCTCTAAATGGGCCACCTCTCACATCAGCAAAATCAAAGTTAGATTAAAAAAAAGTTAAAACTCGTTTTTCATCACATTTTGTCCAGTAAACCCAACCCACTGATATGAGATTCCTCTGGAAGACTCGATAGAGTCTGTTGGTGTCTCTCTTCTTCTCAAATGAACCATCTTCGTCATTTTCAACTCTACCAAAACTCGCAAAGTTGATTTTGAAACACCTTGCTTTTGTTTTGCAGATTTTACTCCGTTAAATCTAAATCAGTTGGTATATTATCTTAGATCAGTTTTTTTTTTTTTTTTTTTTTTTTTTTTTTTTTCTGAAAAAGGCTGATTTTAAGTTGTAGGAAACCCTAATTTTTTTAAATTCTAGAAGAGCCTGATTTCCATAAACCTTGGCTTCGATCAAGATCATTTTCTATCCATTTTGCTTCCGATCAGCTCTAAAGCTATTCGGTTTTTGAATTTTTAAAATACGTAGAAAATCCAAAGCAATTTCACTATCGATTTTGAGTTTTCCTTTTCAGGACGCCGCTGATTCATCATTGGTTACGAATACACAGTGTTTTATCATGAGATCGTTCTTTAGAGGAAGCCAAATAGGTAACATGCATATAATCTCCTTAAATTTTTATTTTAACTTTACCGATAATCAACTAATTTTCTCAGTTTTACTTTATTTCTGGTTATTGCTTTTAAATTTTTGCAGTTGTGGTCCTTCGATTGGTGATTCTTTTCACGAAAAAAGGTATGTTTAAACATTTTCCATTGAAATCCATGTGTTTACTGTATGAATAATGACATTTTGAATTATATATTTTTTTTTCCTGCGAGGGCAAATTATCGAAGTTTTACAGATTTGATATATAATTGGGTGAGGCAGATTGCATGTTCATCTTTGATTTTCCAAATGAATGAATCTCATATCTATATAGGAAATATACTTAAATAATATTATTTTTATTACATTATTAAAAAAAAAACAATGATAATCATAGATTTGAACTGTTTTCTTACATGTTCTTACATTCTGTTAAATGTGTTTCAATATTTAGCAGAAATCTCGTATTATCAATCCTAAACTTTCATCTCCTATGCACAAGGTGATGTTGAATAGTCATTTTTTATTACTTATGTCTTCTCTTCATTATGTTTTTTGGTGGTGTAAAAAATATAAAATAAAATTGTTGTATTGTTGGTCATATCTGGTTGAATATATCCATGCTACTGCCTATACATAAGAGTATCTACTTCAATATGTATACACTTTGAAATCAAGTTGATTATTATTACTTCAATATGCAAGAGATGTAATTGGATTTACTTGTTTAGATGATATGTTGAATGATACTTACATCAGCATCCAAATTTAACACTTGCCTAATCCTAAATGTGATATATAATTGTCCATTTTCATGTATGTGCATATACTATCATGTCTGATATGCTATGAGATTTTGATAACATTTGAAGCATAATCATTTGGCTATGTGATGTGATATATGTTGTTGACATTTGAATTCTTCCAACTACTGACATAGGCAGATGTAATATAACCATTTATGAAATGATTACGGCTAACAATACAGCATATGTGATATGTTTTTGCTGGTGCTCATCTGATTTCAGAAATTAGACTAATAATCTAGATATATGAATTATGATCATTGATGTAATAGTTAGTGCTAAGAATACTGTTTCCATGTTTGTTTATTTGATAAGCCACATTTATAAATATATTAAATAATGTGCTATGTTGTAAAATTTGCTTCTGGGCAAACTTATCATGACTTTTATGATGCATAATCTTTGCAATCTACTTGTATCCAAAGTGTATCAACATATGAATTTTTTTTTTTTAATTAAACATTGATATTATAAATAGATAACACTGTAACTATTAAAATGCAGGTAGTACTATAATAACTCCAACAAAATAGAATCATATGCACATCGAAGCTGATGTGGAATAATTATGCTCACAAAAAACAAAAATAGATAAGTACTCATACACTTTTATTCTTCAAATAAAACAGTATACTTCTTCATTTCAAAATATAATTTTACATATCATCTTTGATATGATTTTGACCGATTATGATTTTGTCAGTAAGTTTCACATGTTTGATAAACAACCTTTGCAATCAACTTCTATCCAAAGCGTATCAACATGTGAAATCATTTTTTGTTTTTTAACTGTTGATATTGTTTATAGATGACACAGCAACATTTAAAGTGCAGGTTAAACTATAGTAACTCCAACAAACAGAACCATATACACACTGAAGCCTGTATGGAAAATCATGCTCAGGAAAACTGATAAGTATTCATACACTCTAATTCTTCAAATAAAAAAGTAAATATAGTGTGCCAAAATATAATTTTACATACCATCTCAGCGATGCTTTTGACCGATTGTGGCTCAGCCAGTGAGTTTGGCCATATTGAGTGAACTTGTTGACTATTCTGATATGTTCTCTTTGCCTAAATAAGTCTTATGTTGATGCTTGATAGATGCCTTGCTTCTGTTGAATGATTACCTCTATATCTCTAAAAACACATTCAACACCTGTATATCGTACGCCTGCACCAATCTCAACTTAAGTGATCAGTCAGATCTGGTTGCATTGACCTCGCTGATTTTGGCAAAAATGGGTGCCATCTGAAAGAAAAAACATTTGTATATTACTGGTAAGTAATGGCAAATGCATTCTGTTTTATCTATCAAACAATTTAAAATGATAATCAATGTTTACATCAGACTAATCTTTCAATTCTGCAGGAAACTCCTTTAATTGTCGGATCATATTGCTTTTAGCACAATAGCGAAAAGACAGTTGGAGGTATGATATTATTAAAAAATCAGAAATAACACAGATACTATTGAATACATTGTGTAATCATAAGGTAACTTAATTGAACTTGAAGAATGCACAAAATAAATTATTTAGTTTTCGCTATACAGTGTAAAAGGAAAATAACGAAATGCTGATTTATATTCAGATAATATTACTTTTCTCATATTTGCTAATTTCGTTTTTTTATTTTCATCAAAACATGATTTGTAATAACATCAAGGAAGTATCGATCAGCCACAAATTGCTCATGAAGGATATTACACAAATAAGGATAGGTTGCAGATTCCATATCAGCAGTACTATCATTATTTCAGAGAAGAAGCGTTAGAACAATAATGTTTTGAATAGCACAATCATTATATCAGAGTAGAAGCGATAGGAAAATAATGCTTTGAATTAAACTTAAAACCTTGTGTATACGTGAATGAAAATCAATTCTTGAAGCAATAGATGAATGATTATGTTGCTTAATTCTTCACTATTTATAGGTAAATTTAGAGTTTCTTTCAGTTAGTAATATCCCTAATCATCTGGAACAGATTTGACAAAATCAAATTGGAGTTGAATAATTAGAAACGTAGTTATCCCTATTATTTATGAACTGATTAACGTATACTTAAGAATTCAGTTTTAATAATATATCATAAAGATTATATTTCCCATAATGGAATTATGCAAATGGGCGGGAAAACAACACTCTTTTCCAATTGTGGTAACAACTCATTATATATATATATATATATGCTCAACAATTGCAAGTACTTGGACTCCCCAACATAATGCCTTAGACATGAACCCATTATTGCCTTTTTTCTTTTTTTGGAAAGCAACTTCTTATGAGCCAATTGTTATTTCAAGGTTATACAAAAATATGATTCCATATTAAATAAAATTATAATAACTTGACAATAATGCAACTAAAATGAGAAATATTTCTATTGCGTTAATTCAAGATTTGCAAAATTAAGAGTCAAAATAAAAGGAAAATTTATAAAAGCTCTCTTGTAACTATTACATAATTACAAAACTAACCAATAACTTTATCACTTTATAGAAATGCCTGTAACTCGCAACTTTTTTTATAAAAAATGTCTCATAACCGGTTGTAGTTTGTTAACCAACCAGTTACAGATGATGAAGCGTCTTATTTTCTTTTGTGACATTAATTTTTAATTTTAAACTCTTTGGTTGGCATAAAAAGATGAGGTGACCATTTTTATTTGATATGGCATTAATATTCTTTTTTATTTTTCTCCTTTACTTTTCTGATGTTATTATTATTTTATTTTTAATTATAAATTAGTATAATAATATTAAATATTAATAAAATAAAATAAAAAGAGTGCCGAATTATAATGAGAAAATTGACGATTGTAGATTGGTGATACTAGGAGAAGCAAGAGGAGTGGCAGGGTGTAGTTAATTTTTTTTTAAAAAATTATTTTTGTTTTTAACACCTTAATAAGTGAGTCAGTGGAAAAAAAATGAAAAACTAGTGTCACATAAATAAATAAATGACAGCTCACTACGTGACCGATTGCTTAACAATGTACTGCCTGTCACGGGGATTTTTTATTATAAAATTGCAAGTTACAGGGCATTTAAAATAAATTAAATTAAAGCAAGTCATGCATAATATAGAATGTTCAAGTTAATGACATGACATGCCTCTAGTATTTTGCTAATATATTGAGTCATACATATCTAAACATGGTGAAACTAATGAAATTGAAAATCTAACTCACGTAGCTATATTATCAAAAATAGCCAACACCGAATTTCAACAAAAAATCTTCAAATTAAGCTTTCAAGTTAAGACCAAGGTTCATGCCTGGTTAAGACCAGGGTTTAATTTCATGTCCAATCTAGATCGGGCCTTTAGTTGTGCCAGAGTGCATCTGAACTTTTCTTCGATCACTCCCACTCCTTTGGGTATAGAGTTCACGGGCATTTTTCATCGCAAAACTCAAAGAACTCATCAAACACACATTGTTTCATTGTTAATCCTTATTGTCGCTTGGTTAAGTGCATCAAAGGGTGGTAACAGACAATCGATTGAGCATAACATGAAACACTCCATGAAATAAGGTTAGCCGTAATTTAATTTTCGATATGATGTCAAAATCATAAATTCGTGCAAGGACACAATATCAAGAGTGCGAATTATCCACATAATTACTTAGACATAGATAAATTACGCATTTCATATTTTCAGAGTTATCCTAATTATGGCAAGCCTTAGAATATTCTCAGTTCGTATTTCATTTTATGACATAAAGTTATCCACATAAATAACTTCTCAAATTTCAATAAAAGATTATCCATCTTCAAGACCAAGCAAAAAATGGAGTTTACATATGCGAATTAATTCCCGTACAAATTTAATTACATCCAACATAAGATAATTCAGGATTTGTTATCGTCACACATTCGTGTCATGCTCAAAGGCGATGTGTCAACAAGTTTCCATCAAACATATTGATCATAGTGGCAAATCAGTCAATAATATCAATGAAGTAGTAAAGTAGTTGTTTACTAGTTCATAATTCGTGTATGATGTATGGACTATATGCTAAATTAGCTAAGTTCATCAATTAACTGTTTTCAAATAATATTTAAATTTCGATCTAAGCTTAAGGGAGAAGATACCTCCCTCAAGCTGATAAGCAAAGGTTTGCAGAGCTCGTTAGCCGCAAACTTGACTTCCAACAATCTTTGAAAGACATGATCTAGGAGAGTTCTATGAGGTAGTTCATATTCTTCCCGTTGTATGCTTTGCATGTAATTTTTTCCTCGGAAAACACAAACAAGTCAAGCGTTAAACTATTTTTTATTAAATTTTGATACTACTTAATCAAGTGCGCCAAAGACAGTAATAATAATCAGGTCATTCAATAATTGAATTTTCTATTGTCCTATAGTGTATTTAACAACCCAAATTCCATCATGCAATCTTGGTGCACTATGCATCTATACTGGAAAATTAGGACTTTTCCAAACTGACATGATTCTCAATCCATATCATAGTATCAGGCTTGACTGGGTTTTATCTTAATTCTTTTAGTACTGAAAAATCAAAGGAGGTGTAACCCACATCAGAAGATCATGAATGGCCATACTTAAGAAATTTAATGATTCAACTCTAATCCAGACTCTAACAAAGAGATTATATTCCTAGATTCATATCTCAAACTATATAATAGCTCGTGATTCTATATGAACTGAACATATATCCCTATTCAACGAATGAATTCCAGCCTATAATTCATGCGATTTCATATATTCCATGGTTCGTGTTAATTTCCATGAAATATCTAAAAATTAATTAATGACAACTCAAATATCAATTCAAACAATTACATATAACTATTGAAACATTAATCATCAAATTGAGAGTTAGAGAACTCAAACCAGGTACCCATCATGTGATCTCACAATAGGAAAGACCAGAACTTAGTCCGGGAGTTCCATTGTAGATGCTGGACCGAGGCGGCGAGAAGACACGAATCTTGTCTTCGGGCCTACCGCGATTGGGCACTAGGGGTACCACCGCTGAGCTGCAAGAGCCATAAACATAGAGGCATTTGGGCCCTCCCTGTGCTTTAGGAACAGTCAACTCCATTGCTGCATAGCTGTAATGAATTTCAGAAGCGGGGATGCTTGGTCGAGGGGAGGAGACTCAAGGGAGTGTTGTTCTGTAGCTCTGAAATGAAAAAAACAAGGGGATGTTACACTTCTGCTCATATTGTGAACATTGGTTCACTTATGAGGCATGGCCAGCTCATTTTAAGTGAGCTCGATTCAGTGGGTCGAGTCACAGGAAACCGTTCAGTAGTTAAGCAAAATCGGACCGGTCCACTCACTCAACTAGATCGAGAATGCGGTTCGTCGTAGAAGACAAGAGGAGACCAGGTTAGGGCTTTGTAAAACCCTAGCACTAAGTCTGTGCCGCAATCCACGACTTGTACGGACTCAGAACTTGGCAATAACTCGATGACAGCTTCGCTGGAGAGCTAAGAAAAGACGACAACAATTTTATGCAGTGGGAGGACTCCATCCAGTCGATATATATGGAATCGCGACCACAAGGGAGAAGGAGCGAGCCAAAGTTCCAATGGCGAAAATCTCAGATCTGTCCATGAAGACGAGGGCAACGGACTAAATTCAGACTTCCAAATCATGGAATGAAGAAGAAACCAGCGATGGTTTGTCCTCCAAGATCGTTGATTATTGGAAACATGTTTCCAAGAGCAGATTCCTTTTTTGTCGGTGACTTCAATGTTCTTTAGGACCTATTTCTTGAAGTGTGAAAGAATGGAATTCCATTGATATTGTGATCTACGAGATAGGAATTATTCCCAGTGATGTTTCTCCCTGAAGCTTGTACATTGTGGTACAAGAAAAGCAAATGCGATGTTTTTTTTTTTTCCTGAAGCTTGTACGTTGAGGTACAAGCAAAGCAAATGCTTGTACGCTGATGAACAAACACACCAAAATGAAGATAGAGGACTTTTTGTTTTCGATAATCGAAAACGGAGAGATTAACTCAATGGATGATTCTTCGACATTTGGATTGGTGGGAGGGATCCTCCTATCGCGTCTCAAAACGAGAGAAATCACTTCCCACGGACGGTGCCACTGTAGTGCCAAAATAAAGCAGGGCCCAACACTACGAAAATTGTTAGGCCAGAAAAGAATTTTGGGTCGAGCCTTGTCTCCGGTCTCCGACTTCGACAGAAAAGAATTTTGGGTCGAGCCTTGTCTCCGGTCTCCGACTTCGGGTTGAGGGTGATTCGACTCTAAATCGATTGGACCTGCAAAAACCATGCGGGGGAGGGCCCCCTCCGATGCTCAAGTCAGTCCGTGCATTTTGTTGGGTCGAAATATATATTTTATATGGTACTTAGAGAGAGTCAGTAGACAAAATATCAAAGTGCGTAGTGGAGAAAACTTACCTCAATTAGGAGAAATTAATGATTTATAGTATCCTTTACTTGAGAGTATAATGGTAATTTTAGTGTGACTAAGGTTGCCATTGGGCATGGCTGATAATGGGCCCTCCTTCTTGGGTTTAGTGCTTACCAATTATTTGAGTTATATGGGCTTAGGGTAATAGGCCTAAAATGGTGGGATTAAGCCTTAGCTATATTTCTTAGGGGATATAATCCATTATGGAATGTCAAAATGTAACTTTTTATGATCGGAATGGAACGATTCGGCCATTTTGTTAAACAACTATAGGTGTCAATCTTTTTTTTTTTTTTTCCTATTTTCCAATTTTATTTAGTAAGTAGCTGAAATTGCGGAATGTGATAAATTATTTTCTTTAAACTTTTCACTGCAAAATCTTGAAGTAACAATTTATATATTATTTCGTTATTGTATTAAGGTAACCATCAATAACATTGATAATTCATTTTCGTGTTTAAAAATAAAATAAGAAGAGAGAAACCATTTATCATTCTTTCCGCGTTGGATATTTATTGGGTCTACTAAATTTCCCATCACACTAAAAGTCCACAAGCCTAACACACTAGAATCCACAATTCAAAATAACTTTATAAGTTAATAATCTATTATAACAGGTAAAGTTGCTTTAATTTAAAGCTACAAGTAGAAATGCTTGAATGAGTTAATCATGGCAAGTGCGTATACCGTGGACAATCCATAGTAAGTGTGTGTTGTGGCACATATGGCACAATTCGTAGTAAAATTGCCACGATAGTTAGAAAGACTAAAATTATATAAAGTCATGACAAGTGCATATTTTGACAAATGTACCACGATTTGTGGCAAAAGTGTCACGACAGTAAAAAATGTTAAAATTATATAAATACGTGGTAAATGTATACAGTGTCAAATGACAATTCAAAAAAAAATTGTATTGTAGCAAGTGTGTATCGTGTCAAATGATGATTCATAGTGTGTGTCATGACACGATTTGTTGTAAATGTATATTGTGACATGATTTGTGGTAAGTGTGTGTCATCCGTAACAAATTTTTGTTGTGAGGTGGGGTTTTCAAGAAAAAAGTTGTAGAAAATGCTATTTGAGATTTTCCCAAACGGAAACATGTTTACATGTTGGCTTCAGCATTATTAATTAACTTCAAAAAAGTGGCCACTGTGCTGAATAGTTGCTTTTATAAAATAAAAAGAAAATAACAAGTAATAAAAAGAGTGTAAAAAATAAAACATTTAGAGACTAAAAAGCTAACAAGCTTAGCAAAAAATCACACTACGCAGAATGGGAAAAACAAAAGTGCAGTCCAATATATCAAAAAGAATCTCATATCCAGCCAGACAAGTACCGCGTTGGTCCGGAGGATCCTCTACCTCGATGTCATCACTCCAGCGTCCTGTAGCCACTTTATACATAGCCTGAAGTGTCTCAGTATTAGGTTGGGTGACAACTCTAACATTCGATTGAGCCTCTATCAGTGCTTTATTCTTAACAGTAGACTTACCCGACTTGAATGTACCCCGACATAGGGTAATATTGCTGACCGAGAACTCGACCTGATAAGATCCGAGCACCATTTTAGAACGGCATTCACCAGTTTTGGTGGAGCCGTCGAAAGTGGTGTGATGGTTAGTGGTTCCATATCTTGCGATCGAACCACCAAAGAAGAGCCCGATTGTTGTTGCATGGGCGAAGAGAATTCCGAGTGCATGGGGTCAGATGTATGAGCGATAACCACCAACGCAGTGGCAATTGCATGGGCGAATAAGTTACTTAAGTTCATGGGAGCTGATGCATGGGCAGTAACAGCAGCTGAGTTAAATGACGTAGAAACAGCCCCATGCAGGGACATATAAATCGGCGAAGGAAGTGAAGCCTGCCTGAGGGTTTGATCCGAAAGCCCATATGAAGGCGTATCCGAGTATGCCTGTGTAACCAGAGGAGTTACCAACTGCTGGGTAATCTCCTTTTGAACCTGAACCAGTGGTCACTGTGCATTAATTGAAATCGTAGTTAGTTACAATATTACCTTACAATTTGATTTTCTATTAGATTTTTTCATTAATTGCAACTCTAGAATTTCAAAAATTATCTATTACTAGTAATTCTTTGATACTATAATTTCTTTAGCAAATCTTTTTATATAATTAATTTTCAAATTTCGACAACAGTATTTCCTAACAGTTTCATCATATGCAATGACAATTATCAATAATTAAGGTCAATCACTATCATATGTTGGAATATTTTTGCGTAAGACTATCTTCAGTCATGAACAGCTATATGTTGGACTTTTGCAAGTCACAAATTCAATTGTACGGAATATAATTTGTGAAATAAACATATAAATACAACCATTAATGTTGTATACTAAAAATTATTCCGGAACGTGTAATTTAATCTTTGTCACTCACTTGACAATGAAATATTGAACCTTATTTTTACCTTACATCTTTTTATGATTTATTTAACTGTTGTACAATTATATTACATTTAATTTGTTACTCTAGTCCAACAAATTCCTTCATTAATATTATATTTAACAAAAATATTGTCCCATGGATAGATAATAGATAAATAAGTAAAAATACAAACCTCAATTGAGTTTGATCATGTTGGGTTTTTGACTGGGCCGACCTTACAACAGTTGACTGAACTAGAGGTTTGGGCTTTTTGTATCATGCTTCAAGTCCTCAGCACAAGATTGCTAGATTGGACTTCTTCTTCAGTGTATATAATTTGTATTCCGGCTACATTTGTTTTCAATTATTACATGGGATGCCCCATGACTTTAGTTTGTACATTGATTGGACTTTGGGATGACATATCGAATCTAGTGATTTTTTTGTCGAATACCATTTATTGTATCAAAATATTTGGTAACTCGAAATTTCGATATGGTATTCGATCCATACCAATACTGTATCAAATACTCGAAATACCGAAACATATGTATGGAAACAACATCACCATTTCATATTGATTTACCGAGATTATTTTATACCGGATTATACCGAAACTACTGATCTCTATATAGATCAAAATTAACAAAAAATATCCAAAAAAAAAAAAAAAATAACAAAAAATACCGAAAATGGAATTTAGTAAGTATACATGCCGAAAATTATTGAATATTAATTTACTGATTATTTCGATATATACCATATACTGTACTTACTGATTATTTCGGTATACCGAGATATGTTCCGGTTTAGTTCGATATTTCAGTATATAACTTTAATATTTATATATCGATATCGTGTCGAATTTTTTTAATGGTACTATACTCTATCGAAAATTTATTTATTTCTAGTATGATATGTATAGTATACCAAAATTTCAGTATTTTTCGCCACCCCCATTAAGGGCAGTACATTTTGATCCAAATTAATGCTTGAGTTTCATAAGATTTATTTATTACTAGACTAATTTTTCATAAAAACTTATATACCTCATATGTATGGATCTCTTTATGTACAACGGGTCGGATAGTCCGACCGTTTCCCGACTAATTGGATCCTTTAAATAGTTTTGACCTTCACTATCTCCCTAGTTTTTTCCGTCGTTTTCTCTCATTAGGTCTGAGATTTCATTTTCTCACCCCATAGCCTTAGTCTGACCTCCGTCATTGATTTCCTCTGAAGAATTGGTGGTGCTCTCTCTGAATTTCGTCGATCCATCTTCGTTTTCTCATCGCAATTTTGCCATCATGATTTTCGTCATGTTAGTCTTTTGAGCATATCCTAGAAGCAATCCCGATAAAGGGAAAGAGAACGGGAATGGGAGAAGGAAGGATAACCGAATTCAAGAGTAGTGATGGTACAATCTAACCCATTGTCAAGATAATTTGATGTTTTCTCTATATATAACGTAGTATTTTTTAAATAATTTGATGTTACATTGATGTTTTGGAACTCCTGGGTGTTAATGGGGGTATTGTCAAATTGATATGTGTAGAAACAAGAGTTGGAGCAACTCGTTTAGAGAGAGAAAATGTATCTCTTATTTAAAATAGAAACGAGCAGTACAAAATGAAATAAGAACAGATTCAATATTTATACTAATGACCTAGAAATAACTGTCATTCTTCTAGAAGATGATGACATGGAAGTAGCAATATTGTAGCAATATTTCTATACTCTACACCCCCCCTCCTCCCCCCACCCTCAAGCTGGGCATGGGATATGATAAGCATGCCTAACTTGGACAAGAGAAAGCGAAGGCGTGGTGAAGCAAAGAGCTCGGTAAAGAGATCTGCGAGCTGATCATGAGATGAGGTGTGTATAAGGTTGATGAACCCGTTCTTGTACTTATTTCGAACAACATGGCAGTCAACTTCGATATGCTTCGTACGTTCGTGGAAAATTGGTTTGGCAACGATATGGAGCGCTACTTGATTATCGCAACAAAGAGGAATTGGCAGGGGAATTGTAAGCTGCAGATCATGACAAATGAAGGAGACCCATTCCAATTCACTTACAGTGGTGCTCGACGCATGATACTCAGCCTCGGCAGACAACTTAGCAACTGTTACTTGTTTCTTGCTTTTCCAAGAAATGAGGGAATGTCCGAGAAAGATGCCATAACCCGTAACTGATTTCCAAGTGTCCTTGCACGATGCCCAATCGGCATCATTGTATGCCTTCAGTGCAAAGTTAGGAGTACGAGAATAGAATAAGCCAAGTGTGGATGTGCCCTTCAAATAGCGAAGGATGTGATGAGCTGCATCGAGATGATCAGACCGAGGAGCACTCATAAACTGACTTAACTGCTGAACCAAGTAAGTCAAATCTGGCCGAATGAAATTGAGATATAACAGCCGCCCAATGAGCCTTCTAAATTGATCAAGATCGGGTAAAAAAGTACCTTGATTGGCCTGAAGATGTAACCCATGTGGCAAGGGTGTGGCAACAATTTTACAGCTCGTAAACCCAGTATCTGCTAAGAGGTCAGAAATATACTTTTGCTGAGACAAGAAGGTGCCAGGCTCTGTTCTAGCGAGTTGCATACCTAGAAAGTATTTGGCAAGGTCAAGGTCCTTGATTGTGAAGAGAGTGTCAAGATATGACTTGATCTTGGTGATCAAGGACAAGCCGGTACCAGTAACCAAAAGGTCATCCACGTATACTAAGACAACCAGAAAATCAGAAGCAGTAGTGAAAGTGAACAGGCAGTGATCGTGTGTCGACTGAACGAATCCAAATTGCAACATTTTTGTGCTGAATTCCATGTTCCACTCCGGAGAGACCTGTTTAAGGCCATATAACCTACGCTTGAGGCGACAAACTTGTTCAGGAAGGGCCTTGGAATAGCCCTGTTGCAGATGCATATATATTTCATCATGTAAATAACCATGGAGAAATGTGTTATTTACATCGAGATCATGTATGGGCCAATCCTGCATCGTGGCCACAACAATGAACAAACGAACGGTAACAACCTTTGCCATAGGCGAGAAACACTCATTGAAATCTAGAGCTGGAATTTGGTTATGACCTTTTGCCACGAGTCGAGCTTTCAACCGTTCGACAGATCCATCGGGGTTTAACTTTGTTTTGTAAATCCACTTACAGCCAATAGGGGATTTGTTAGGAGGCAAAGAGACCAACTCCCAAGTATCATTTTTCTCTAACACCTCTAGCTCCCTGTCCATTACTTGTACCCAACATTGCTTCCCACTAGCAACCTTATAAGATGTAGGCTCTTTGACACTAGAGATCTTGGTGAAGAAGGCAGCATATGCACTATTATGGGTGAGGAGATTTGACATGGGATAGGGTTGAAGAAAAGAATTAGATAGGGAAGAGGTAATATCAGTAGGTACAATAGTGGCATTATTGACTACATAATCTGTTAACCACGCAGGGGGCTTTCGAGATCTATGTGTTCGGGATGGGGCATGAGATATTTATGTGGGTAAATCTGGACCACTAGGAATCCGATCAGGAATTGGAATTGGTACCACTGGGAGAGGGATAGTATTAGAAGATGTTGGCAAGGAATGAAAAGGAAAATCAGTTGCAAAGAACCTAACATCTATAGACACTATAATTTGGTGAGTGTTGAGATTGAAGAGTTTATACCCTTTTTTTCCAGGAGAGAAACCCAGGAATATACATTTATGTGTACGAGAGTGAAACTTGGTCTTGTGAGGGTGGATGTTGGCGGCATAAGCAAGACAGCCAAATGGTTGAAGAGAGTGTACATCTAGCGACTTAGAATAAAGAATCTCAGATGGGGATTTCCAATTGAGAAGAGGGGTAGGTAATCGATTGATGATGTGGGTTGCCATAAGGACTGAAAAAGGCCACAGAAACATGGGAACAGAGGATTGAAACATAAGGGATCGAGCAACCTCAAGAAGGTGGCGATGTTTGCGTTCGACCACCCCCATTTTGCTGAGGTGTATATGTGCAAGTTTTGTGATGAATGATGCCAAGATTAGAGAATAGAGATTGGCATTCTTTATTTACAAATTCAAGGCCGTTGTCAGTTCTAATCATTTTGATAGCCTTATTGAGTTGAGTGGTTATCATTTTGAAGAAGGATTGTAGAATGGTGACATTATGAGTTTTATGGGCCATAAGATATACCCATGTGGCCCTACTATGATCGTCGACGATGGTTAAAAAAAAAGGAGTGTTAGTGAGGGATGGTTCTTTACATAGTCCCCATATATCCACATGTAACAATTCAAAGGGGGACAAAGTTTGAATGGAAGAGGTAGGGAATGAAAATCGATGTTGTTTAGCTTTGAAACAAGCATCACATTTGTTTATTGATTGAATGAATGGCAGCTTCAGTACATAAGCTTTTAAGGAAATCAATATGTTGCAGTGTTTATAATGATGCATGACCCAAAGCATGATGCCATAGATCTAAAGTATGAATATTGGAAAGTAAATATCTATATGAAGAAAGAGTAATAGCTGGTTCAGGAGGTGGAGGATCAAGGTTATAAAGTTTCGCAACAAGCTTTCCTGTTGCAAGAGTGTGATCAATCTGTAGGGCCTGTATGAGACATTGAGAAGGAGTGAATACACACTTTAGCTGGAAAGTGGCGGTGAGTTGGGGAATAGAAAGCAGATTATATTTGAATGATGGAATGTATAGAACATCAGTAAGAACCACATCCTGAAAAATAGAAACACTGCCTGAATGAGTGATCAGTTTGCTGGATCCATCAGGGAGAATGACAGTAATAGGGATGGACAAGAGTTTAATATGAAGCATAAGGTGTGGATTAGTGCATATGTGTCTACTAGCACCCGTATCTAGAATCCAAGAGTCAACATTTATATGATCGACTAATGAGAAAGCTTTGTGGATAGAAGCAGTGATACCTGCAGAGTGAACAAAGTGTACAAAATCCACCTCCTCATCAGCTTCTGATTTGGTTCTGACAGTTTTTTAGCCAAAAAGATTTGAGAGCTCCTTCTGAATCATGGAAGATACGTTCTGTGCATTAGCATATTTAGGCACCACCTCTTTGGGAGGATTAGTTGATGTATCTGAGAAATTGGCATATACAAAATTATCTCGTCGAGCCTTGGCCCAATCAGAAACCCATGGAGCTTAAAGCATTCTGAGATCTCATGGCCATGGCGCTGACAATGTTCACAGATAAGCTTGTCTTTTTCTTCCTTAGTTCGACGTGTAGAATTATTCCCCCGACCAGAGCCACCTCTGCCAGAACCCGATCGTCCTCCTCGACTAGAGCCACCTCTGCCATAGTCTTGTTTAGCAAGGAGAGCAGTTGATTCAACGATTTCTGGATATGAAGCATTAACAACACGTTGCTTTTCAATTCTGAGTAACATGGAATAAGTCTTATTGAGATCAGGCAAGGGCTCCATAACTAGGATCTGAGAGCGAATTGGATCGTAAATCTCACTCAGTCCCATCAGGAATTGCATGACCTTATCTTCACTAGCATCCTCAACTACTAATTTACTAATCGGACAGCCACAGAGTTTAAGCGTTTTAACGTTCGCATAGTAATCCCAGAGTCGTTTCAATTTCCAGTAATAAACTTGAATACTATCAGTGCCTTGCCATGCGCTGCTAATATCTCGTTTTAATTGATAAATCAACAGTCCATTAGATTCACCGAATCGTTGAGATATCTCATCCCATAGTTGTTTGGCACTATCAACATACATGAAGTCTTCAATAATGTCTTTGGCAAGAGAGTTAAGAATCCAAGAGGTTACCATAAAATCAGCTTTCTGCCACTGTTCATAGGTTGGATCGTCTTTTGCCAGAACTGGAATTTTCCCATTGATGAAGCCTAACTTCGATTTGGAGCCTAAGGTAATTATCATCGCCTTCTTCCAGGAGAGGTAGTTTCGACCGGTGAGAGGATTGCTGATTAGAAATGTACTTAGATGATCGGAATTTTGGAGCTGATATGGATCTGAGAATTGGAAATTGGAATTTATCGTAGAGGTGTTTGTATTAAACGCAGCCGCCGATGATAATGGCGGCCAGGCAGTAGATCGCAGAGAGGATTCGCCATTGAAGCGAAATGAAACTGAATCGGAACCTACGCAATTGATACCATGTAGAAACAAGAGCTGGAGCAGCTCATTTAGAGAGAGAAAATGTATCTCTTATTCAAAATAGAAATGAGCAGGACAAAATGAAATAAGAACATATTCAATATTTATACTAATGACCTAGAAAATGCTTGCTTGCCTTTTTTCTTATACGAGCTTATGACCAGAACTATCTTTTAATTGTTTGTTCTAGAAAGTAGAACATGTTGTTTTCACTGAATAAAATTAGCTATTGAATCATGATGAACTAGAATTTTATATAATTATCAGCTAATGGACATTGAATCATGCTGACCTATAACTTTATTCGTCTAGAAAGGGAGAAGGTGATCTTTGGTATTCCAAGTAAAGTTCTGACGTACTGCTAAGCCAACTAAAAGATGTAAATTTGTTGTTGATTTTAAACCAATCAAAGATATCAAATACTTTCCACACATTATCAATATAATTAGCATTTGAATTGCGTTTTTGGAGAAAGAAAAGAATTAGATCAGAGCTTATGATTAAAAATGATACTTGTCAGTCAGAATATTCTAGATGATTAGTCCATATCTTTGCATTTATTTTAATTATCTACTTTCCTCGTTTTACTCACTGATTGTATCTTTATAATATTGCTTAGTAATGCAATTAGCCTCCATTGAGGCAAAATAATCAATCACATGGTATCAGCCACAATTGGCTAAAACCCTCAGTGCCGCCGCCACAGTTTCTTTCTCCCTCTTCTCGCCGGATTTCTTTTTCCATGGCGACTGCATCAGAAACTCCCACCCTTCCACTTTCGACCATGATTCATATGGTCACGATTAAGCTTTCTTCGTCCAATTATTTACTGTGGCATGCACAAGTTCATCCTCTTCTCACTAGTCAACAGTTCCTCTCCCTCGTGGATGGCTCGACATCGGCTCCGGAGACGACAATTATCAATTCTGCCGGCCAAACTGTTGAAAATCCAGCCTATAAAACGTGGTATTCACGTGATCAGACACTCAAATTATTTCTTGTGTCAACATTAACGGAAGAATCGATGTCCGTCGTAATTGGTTGCAAGACGGCGAAGGACGTTTGGAAGGCACTGGAATCTGCCTATAGCCACGACTCTAAGGCCCGGGAATTAAGTCTAAAAGATGACCTTCTCTCTGCCAAACGCGGCACCCAGTCCGTCGCTGACTACGGACGGCGTTTCAAATCAATTTCCGATCAGCTTGCAGCCATCGGCCGTCCTATTGACGAGTCCGATAAATCACACTGGTTTTTACGAGGTCTCGGCTCCTCGTTTTCAAGCTTTACGGCTGCTCAACTTGCCCAGGACCCGCTGCCGGACTTCTATACATTGCTGGCTCTTGCTCAGAGCCATGAGTTATTCCAAAAAACACTTGAAGATGCTCCTGTCGCCCAACCTGCGTTCACAGCAATCACGCGGGGTCGCGGCAGCTCCTCTTCCTCTCGCAGCCGCGGTGGTAACAACACTCGCAATAGTGGTCAGAGTCGCGGTAAGAGGAACTTCACTCCTCGTTGTCAACTCTGCAGGGAAAATGATCATTTTGCATTTGATTGTCCCAAACGGTTCGATCGAAGTTTCGAACGACCCCAGCGACCTGCCTCTGTAGTTAATTCTACTGCTCATCTAGCTGAAGCTTTCTCTGCAGGATGTTCCATCTCAAATGATAATGGGCCAGATTGGTTCTTGGACACCGGGGCATCCGCCCATATGACTTCTGATGCGAGTCGACTAGACGATGCGTCCTCTTACTCGGGTTCTGAACATGTCCAAGTCGGTAATGGCGCAACCTTATCTATTTCTCATAAAGGGTCTATTTCTATTACTCCTGATCTGACTTTGCAGGATGTGCTCGTTGTGCCTGGACTCACCAAAAACTTATTATCCATAAGCAAATTAACCCGAGATTATCCTGTGCATGTTTTATTTAATGACTCTCAGTTTCGCATACAGAATCGAGACACCGGGCAGCTTCTCGCAACAGGAAGACTTGACCGTGGGCTTTACATTCTTGACTCCCCTAGTACTGCTTTCTCCGCCGTCTCAACAAATAAGAAGATTCATGCCTCTTTTGATTTGTGGCACAATAGATTAGGTCATGTTTCTTATTCTATTGTTTCACTGCTTGGCAAACTTGGACATGTCTCTATTACTTCTTTATTACCATCGCCGAATTTATGCAATTCTTGCCAAATGGCGAAAAGTAAACGGTTACCATATTCTTATAATGATAAGCGTGCTTCTCATTTGTTGCAATTGGTGCATTGTGATTTGTGGGGTCCAGCCCCGATTATTTCTGACTCTGGTTATCGGTATTATGCGATCTTTGTTGATGACTATAGCCGTTTCACATGGTTTTATCCTATGCGTGCCAAATCCGAATTTTATGATGTATTTATTCGTTTTCAATGCTTTGTTGAGAATCAATTTTCTGCTAAGATTAAGCAGTTTCAGTCGGACGGAGGGACTGAGTTTACTAGTCGCAAAATACAGTCTCTTTTTAATGCTTGTGGAATACATCATATTATGTCTTGTCCTTATACACCGGCACAAAATGGGAGAGCCGAGCGCAAACATCGCCATATAACAGAAACTGGGCTTGCTCTTATGTTTCATTCATCTGTTCCACTACATTTCTGGGTCGAAGCCTTCAGTTGTGCCGTGTTCATCATAAACAGATTGCCTTCTTTTATCCTACATCAGAAATCGCCATTTGAGGTTGTTTATGGCAAATCTCCGGCATATGATGTCTTTCATGTCTTCGGTTGTCGCGTATACCCTTGCCTTCGTGACTATGCTCCGAACAAGTTCGCCCCCCGTAGCACTTCTTGCGTATTTCTGGGCTATAGCTCACAGCACAAGGGCTACAGGTGTTTTGATCCTACTACTTCACGAACCTATGTCAGCCGCCATGCCGTTTTCGATGAGTTCAGCTTCCCTTTTGCCAAGCACTCCACAGCTCGCCCCCTATCTAAATTGGATGTTTCCGAGTTTCGGGATCAAAACTCCGCACCATTGGAAGAATCTTCTCCATCCTTGCCTTCTCAATTGGCCCCTTCCAGGCCATGTTCGATGTGTCCTCATGATTCGGTGGTTCAGACAGATCAGGCTCCTGATCCTCCTGCTTCGCCCACACCACAAGTTGCTATTCCGACACCTCCGGCTGAAATTCCACCACCTCTAGCTCCGACTGCACAACCTCCACCTCCTGTCCGTACACATCCTATGCGGACACGAGCTCAGTCCGGTATCTTTAAGCTCCGATACCCAGCCGACATTGCTCTCTTGGAGTCCAGCTCACTTTATTCGGCTCTTATCGCTATCTCCGAGCCCAAAGGTATTAAGACTGCACTTAAATCACCTCAATGGGTTTCTGCTATGAATGAAGAGATGGATGCACTTCGTGCAAATGCCACTTGGGATTTAGTTCCTCGGCCTCCTGACACAAACGTCGTTGGCTCCAAATGGGTTTACCGAGTTAAACTTCTTGCTGACGGCTCTATCGACCGCTACAAAGCACGTCTGGTTGCTCAGGGTTTTAGCCAACTTCCTGGTTTCGACTTCACGCACACTTTCAGCCCGGTAGTTAAAGCCTCTACGGTTCGTATTGTTTTATCTCTTGCCGTCATGCGCTCTTGGCCTCTACATCAACTTGATGTCAAGAACGCCTTCCTAAACGGTCATCTCGCTAAACCTGTATACATGGCGCAACCACCGGGCTACATTGATCCTCTGCGTCCAAATGATGTATGCCGCCTCAAAAAAGCATTATATGGTCTTCGCCAGGCCCCCTTAGCCTGGTATCAGCGCTTCCGCGCCTTTCTTCTTCGTCTGGGGTTTCAGTGCAGCAATGCGGATACTTCACTATTTGTCTTCAAAGAAGCTTCCTCTATTATCTATCTTCTTGTTTATGTCGATGACATCATCGTCACCGGAAATAATGTTGTTGCTCTCCGCCAGTTGCTTTCTCGGGTTCAGCAAGAATTTGCAATTAAAGACCTTGGTCGATTGGGATATTTCTTGGGTCTCGAGGTGTCCTATCCTTCATCAGGATTGTTTCTGAGCCAGTCCAAATATGCTCGGGATATTCTGACCCGTGCTGAGTTATTGGATTCCAAACCTGTTTCTACTCCTCTTGCTCCAGGGGCCACTTTCACTGCGGCTGGTGATCCTTTCTCCGATCCAACCTTATATAGATCTCTTGTTGGCGCATTACAGTATCTGACGATCACTCGCCCTGACATCGCCTATTCTGTGAATACGGTTAGCCAGTTCCAGCAGTGTCCTACTGTTGAACACTTCCAGGCTGTCAAACGAATTCTTCGGTATGTTAAAGGAACCATATCGTATGGCCTAACCTTCTCTTCGGGCGATTCTACTCTTCTTGGTTATTCTGATGCAGATTGGGCGAGGTGTGTTGACACTCGACGATCGACTTATGGGTATTCAATCTTTCTCGGTCCGAATCTTATCTCCTGGAGTGCGAAGAAACAACCGACAGTTTCTCGATCTAGCTGTGAGTCCGAATACCGTGCTATGGCTAGCACTGCTTCCGAACTTGTCTGGGTCACAAACATTCTTCGGGAACTTCATGCTTTGCCCTCTTCACCGGCTACCTTGCTCTGTGATAACAGAAGCGCTTTATTTCTATCTCAGAACCCGGTGTCTCACAAGCGCGCCAAGCACATTGATATTGATTGCCATTTTGTTCGAGAGTTGGTTGAAAATGGTCGCCTACGTACTCAGTTCGTTCCGTCTTCTCTACAGCTTGCTGATGTTTTTACAAAGAGTCTTCCTCGTCCACAATTCGAGATGTTTCGTTCCAAGCTCCGCGTGCTCGAGAATCCCACGCTTTGCTTGCGGGGGGGTGTCAGTCAGAATATTCTAGATGATTAGTCCATATCTTTGCATTTATTTTAATTATCTACTTTCCTTGTTTTACTCACTGATTGTATCTTTATAATATTGCTTAGTAATGCAATTAGCCTCCATTGAGGCAAAATAATCAATCACAATACTTATATGTGCTATATTTTTCTTTTCTTTTTTTGAACTGTAGATTTTTGTTCCAATTATTTTGGAACGACACTATGTTGTTGTTGTGGTTAATTTTCGTGAAGAAAAAATCATTATCATGACAACAGCAACTATGCAAACCTTGGGAATTTCTATATAGCAGCTCAAATTGTGGTAAATTAACAGATTTAGTATTATCTTTTGTCATTTTTCAACATACATGCCGAGAAAATGGGCGACGGAGGCACTGTGCTGCGTAATTAGATGTAATGGGAGCTTTAGGGTTGAAAAGTTGAGACAGCATGAGTTTTACTTGTCGGTGATGCACTGCTGGTGGTGATGATCTTTTTGTTCCTAGCGGTGTACGGACGGTTGTTTCGTGGGAGGGAGTCCGTCGTGTATGCCTTGTGAGAGAAAGACGAAGAAGAAGATGGCATAAGTGGGAGAAAGATGGTACTGCAGGGAGCAAGCCCTCCAAACAGTGTCATATATGAACTTCCTGATAGTTCAATTACAATTTGATTCCTTAATTGATTACGCAAGAATTGTATAATAGTTGCTTTCATTAGGTTAATCGTGTACATTTATATCTGTTGTATATTATGATCCGAAATAGTAGGGAAAATGTTCTACAATATTTAACTTCGATCGTTCTTCTTTTCCAGGTTTAATCTATTTCTGATTATATAGCTTTTATTATCACTTTGGTTTATTTTCTGTATTTGCCTATTGACATGATGCAGTACTGTATGGTAGGAGGGCTGTGACTTGAGATTGATGCTTTGTACTTGTGATTCTTTAATGGTAGAGAGCTGTAGCTATTGACTTTGGTGTGCAGCATGCTGGTTTTTTCTTTGTTTTTGTGTTCTTGAGTTTCTGAATTTTGGGTCATTGCAAAATTACAAAGGTAGAGCGACTACGACAACAATGATCAAACTCGGGCTATTGCAAAGTTCAGAAAAGTTATTAATTTTCTAGATTCCAACAAAATGATACATTTCATCATAAAAGTGATATTTTTTAGTAAATAAATGAATACTTATGGGAGTATCACTTTTCAAAACTTCAATAAAGTGATACTTTTGTCAAAAAATGATGTTTTTCGTCAATAGCATTTTATCTGGCTAAAATTATTACTTTTAAAACTTTTAATAAAGTGATACTCCCTCCGTCCCAACTAAACTTGCACACTTTCCATTTTTGTCCGTCACAGCTAAACTTGCACACCCCTTAAAAAGGAAAGTTATAATACAATCTACACCCTCAAAATCTCCACCCTCAATCTCCACCTTTAATTCACCTTTGAAAAGTCAACAAAATCTCAAAAAGCAACTTTTCTTAATACTTGTGCCAACTCTCCCAGTGCAAGAATAGCCGGGACGGAGGTAGTACTTCTTTGTCAATAAAGTAATACTTTAAAAAGTATCACTTTTCAAAACTTTCAATATAGTGATACTTTTTGTTAATATTATTTTATTTGGCCAAAATTAAGTATCACTTTTCAAAATTCTCTATGAAGTGATACTTTTGTCATGACATTGATAAATTTTAATAGGGCTGAAATCATTTTTGATCCCGTAACTTTTTACTTGTACAATTCTGGTCCTAAAAAAAGTTAAAAATTTAATTTAGTCTTGTAACTTTGGAATTGGTCCAAATTTAGTCTCCTTTTTCGCCGTCGGTGATCAATTTGGCTTGAAAATTGCACATGCTGGCCACCAGACTCATTTTTCCGTCCAATTTTCTAATACCTGGCATCGGCAGGTGATTTTGAAGTAAAAATAACATTAAAAATTAAAAAAATTAAAAGAACTTGCACTGACCCCCGGCACACATATTAAAGTTGTTTTTTTTATAAATGTTGACTTAGTCAAATTTGTTTTTACCTTGATATGATGAGAGATTTGTAATTATATGATTAGTGAAGATAGATATGTAAAGTTTTATTTCCTGAAATGTAAAGTGTGCAAAAGGGGTGGGACACCCCGATATTATGCAAGTTCATTCAGGACGGATGGAGTACTTTTGTCCATCACAGTGATACTTTTAGTCAATTAAGTGATACTTTTAACCAATTAAGTGATACTTTTTAAAGTATCATTTTTCTTTTTTTTTTTTTTGCCAAAATGACCACTATTCACAACTTTCAATGTGGCGATACTTAATTTGTCAAAAAAAAGTGATATTCTTCGTCAATATCATTTTATTTGATCAAAAATATCACTTTTCAAAACTTTCAATAAAATGATACTTTTATCCATAAAGTGATACTTATAACCAATAAAGTGATATTCTTTAAAATATCAATTTTTTTTTTTTTTTTACCAAAATGACCAATTTTCAAAACTTTCAATATGGTGATACTTTTGTCCAATGAAAATGATATTTTTTCCCCAATGCCAAGGATATCAACTTTCAAAATTTCTTATAAAGTGATAGTTTTGTTCATAAAAATGATACTTTTAGACAATAAATTGATACTTCTCGAAATATTACTTTTCTAGCAAAAAGTGACAAGTTTTAGCTAAAAGTATTACTTTTCAAAACTTTCAACAAAGTGATACTTTTATCCATAAAAAATATTTTAATAAAGTAATACTTTCGCATAAGAAAATGATACTTTTACTTTTTGATAAAAAATAGTATTACTTTTATTTCATAAAAGTATCATTTTCAAAATATTCTGATAAAGTGATATTTTTAAGGTAAAAAAAGTGAGAGTTCAAACAATTAAAATACATAATGATAAGTAACACGATTTTATTATTATTGTTCTTTTATCAGACACAAACATAATAATTTTAACATTACTGCAACGGAGAACAGCTTAGATTTATGTATATACGTGGCCTTAGCTTTAACAGCTAGCCATCAAATTCATTACCGGAAATCGCCATAGAAGTGGGTGCCTACGAAGATTTTAAGTTCTCCGCTAACGAATTCGCCTTTGACGGCCACATTTGAGCGATTTTCCTGGTATTCAACCGTGATATCTTGGTGAGCGACGAGAACAAACAATTGAAAATAACATTGTTGGCGTAATCTTCAATCTTGATCACGTTTTCATTGAGAGTGGTGGAAATGTTGTAGTCGGCCGACTAGAGAGGGAGAGACGAGATTACAGTTGAAGCAAGTGGGTTCATAATTGTTGGATTACCGCCTAACTGGCCTCATTTCCACTGATTCGTTGCTCCACATTTTACAATTTCCAACACATCTTTTACAATTTTCAATGCACATCCTAACCTACTATACCCTTAACCTAAAATATCTTTTTGGATGTCCTGTCCATGAATGTGCCCCATCGAACGTGGTACATGCCACTACATACCAATCCAATTATTCTCATAAATATTCGTGTATACGGTGCACCTAAGTTTTACTCTTAATTTTTTCCTTATAAGGTAATTAGTTCCGTTTCTGCATCTTTTTTAATCTGTCGTATTTGGTAATAAAGGAGGTCTTTTGTATAACATTTTTTTCCCACACCATGTTACTAGTACATTTTATATAAACTAGTACTACGCACGTGCGTTGCACGTGGTTATAATTTTTTATTATTATTTAATAAAAAAAATTAATTTGAACATTAAATAATTGTACATTGTGATCACTGTAATATATATACATAATTTCATAGATCAATGTAATAAAAATTAATCCATTAAACAAACATAATTTTGAATTAACTAAGAACTAAAAGAATCACAAAAGAGAAATAGAAAAGTTAGATAACGTTAGTCTTAATTAAATAAGTTATAACAATTAATGTTAAAAGATTCGTAAAAAACGACATACCATGATATATTGTAGAAATATTTAGTCTTACAAAATTTTCTATTATACACGTAAAGTTTGATTTATTCAAACTATTGTTTACTTCTTATTATACACAGACTCGATCATCATTAATATATCTTGAATAAAGTTATACGATGATTGAAAAACTATATACGGAATAATGAGGCATATATTTTTATGTTTTGCACCAAATCATTGACATTTGAACAAAAACACATTTTTAATTGTCTCATTAATTATATCATCAACTGACATTCATAAGTCAATTATTTGTTTATATACACACAAAATATTAGGTCTAACGTACTTTTCTCTAATTCTCTAATAAATAATTTCGATTTCGATATACATTTGCACATAAAATTCTTTACATATTTTAATGTGAGGAAAAACTTCCAACAACTTAGTATCAAGGTCCAACATCCAACTTTTGTCATGAAAGCTATTTTCTATTTTTTTTTTTTTTAATTATTAAGTATAACCCTCTTTAATATAATGTACTTATTGATTTAAGATTGCTTATTTCATTTTTTCTTAATTATTTTCTCAATGCAACGTCGAAATTTAAAAATTATGTGTGACTTACAATAAAAATCATATTATAGTATAATTACAAAATAAATAATATTTTTTATGGAAGATTGACTATGTACATAGTATCTCACAATCGTCAATCAAGACACATGCTACAATCTATATAAAATATAATAAATGTTTTACATAATTTGTAATGTCTTTAATTCCTTATCTAGTTATAGTGAAAACTCCTAATTTTTTCAAACATTGCACATCCATTTAAAAGTCTTATATATACATGATTAAACCACGCATTCCGATTTTATTTTTCTCATTTCATTTTTTATTTAAACTACACCATACTTTATTCGACGTAATTATTTTTTAATCTATTGTCAAGTTAATATTAACATTCACATTTCACTTTTTTTTATTTTTCAGCATGTTTTAATTTAATTATGTGATACTTATTCACATAGTACAATTGAATCATTCATAGTACAACTTAGTTCATTATTTCTTTATCGTTTATTTTATTCTTTATTGTACCCTATAATTTATATAGCATAGTACGTTCATCTATCAAGTTATTACATATGCTTAAAATATATATATATATATATATATATATGTATATAATATTTTTATCGATTTAATAATTTGTTTAATGTTAGATCTTAAATATTTAAAAGAATTGCAACTATTCATGTCCACTAATTTTTTCGTTTGCCATTTTATTATTTCTCAATAAAATTTCACACCTCGGTCTAAACTCCAATTATTATAAACCTTGTGATTTTTATGTCTCTCTCCAATTTTCTACCATAACAGTTTTTTATTTGGTCTACTAAAATTACATCAACTATTAAAAGTATTACATCAGTGAGTATATATTTATGTAGATGTGTAAGGTATGTGATTAAAAATTATGTTCAACTTATAGACTTATTTGAATAAAATTGATCCATTGTATAGACCAATAGTACTTAAATTTACACAATATCACTACCAATGCATTTATAGTTTTTATATCTTCGTATATCTCTATTACTGATTTCATATATAAGCTACTTTTATCGTTTTCCTCCATCTTTTTCATCTTTTATATATATATATATATATATATATATATATATATATATATATATATATATATATATATATACACATAGATATACACATATATATACATATATAAATGACTTTATCGTATACTTTTTAAATTCAATAAAATTCGTAAATCAATTATTATTTTCTCTTGTTGTAATGTTTATAAATGTTACTTATGAAATATATCGATTTCATTCTTCTAAATCATTGAAAATAAATATAATATATAATCTCATTTCCTACAAGTATAATAATTCAATTTATATTTACTTAGTAATGTTCATACAAAGAAATTTAGCTTGTTAACATATATATTGCTAGTTTAATCTAAATTTAAACTGTAAGGCTAAATGTATGCCTAGTTTAATCCAAATTTTGAAATACTACATTGTAATAATTAACTTGTATGTACATCTACCTATAATATAGATAGTTAATTTTTGTTTTTGTATACTTTTCTCATAGTATAATATGTCTAACTCTATCATATTAATTTATCCTTTGATTTTTCTATTATATTATCTAGACTCGTCTATTATAATTTTTTTCATAATGAAAATTTACTTAGACCCTTTAATATTCATAATTTTTACGCTAGTTTTTTTTTTATAATTTTGTTTATTATGTTAATAAAGTTATATCTACTAATAATAAAGTCTATTCATAAAGTTTGTGTTATCTTTCTTCACAATTCATTTTCTCACTTCTATTCATTTTATCATCATATAGTTCTTATTCAATTGTTTTGACATTATTTTTTATTGTTGGACTTTGATAAAGTGGTATACACAAAAATACATATAATTTTCTAACATGTCCTTTTACTTACTCAAAAGTCAATTTTAAAATATAACTTAGCAATTTCACATACAAAGTCATTTTATTCTTTCATTTTAGTACTTGCTTCAAGTTTATATTATAATGAAGTTTAAATACTATGCTCTAACACTTGATCAATTCAATAGTTTACACTTTAGTCTAAATATACATATTCAAATCTTATTTTTCATTAGATAACTTATATAACTTCTATTATTGTTTCCCATTGTTATAATATTGATACTTCAATAATTTAGAAATTTATGGAGATTATTGCAAGTAGCAAATTTATAATATTCAAATTTAGACAAATAAATTGTTACTATTAGATAAATATTATTGTAATTTATATTTATAATAAGAGTTGACTGTTTTATTTATGACCAAACACTATGTAAGAATTTGTTAATAATTTATACATAGTAATAAATCATTGTGAATCATTTACATATTGTTCTGACATATAATGTTTACATTTTTTAGACTAAAAGATTTAATTTAATTTCATCTATTTTTTCCAAAAATTCTTTAATGGCATTTGTTTAATTTAACTTTCAATCATTTTTATATAATAAAAAAAAATAAGTACGATCATATGTCAACAATCTTGTGTCTATTATTCGACTATGAAGTCAAACTTATAACTATTGAAATCATATTAAACTATTACATTTTACATATTTTAAATATTTTATCATATAAGTATTATTAATCTTGAGTCATTCATATATTGTGGCAAATTAAATATTATATAATACACTATGGTCGTCTTGTCAACATATTTTTTGTTGTAGTTATTGGAATGAGTATATATATGTTATAGCTATGTACCATACCTAAATTAAAAAAAAAAAGTAAACTAAAAAATTATCTCCAAAAAATTAAAGATGATAAATTAAATCAATAAGAGTTTTCAATATTATTCATTGTTCTGATTTTTATGTATATGTTTTTTTCTTCTTGTTGCTAATCCTAAAATCTAATAGTACTTTTTCGCCATGAATACACAAAAAACTTAATATAACATTTAGTACCTAAATGTCTTTATTGTATACCACTATTGCAAGTTAAGATTTTTGTGGTTATCATCCTAACAAAGAAGTTAAAGTTTGGAGCTATTAAACTCTTATTAAACTATGCTTAATTTTCTATAATTTTTTATACATATATAAATATCTTTTGTGTACATTTCAATTATTTAATATTTTGAGAACCATAAACTAAAGTACTTTAATATTCATAATATCTTATATTCTTATTCCTTTTTAATATTATACATTATATTATTTTTTAATTTTTTAATATACTTTTTTCAGTTCTTCATAAATTTCATATAGTTCTTCTAATTGGATCTTTTACAATTGTAGAGAAATGAGAAAGATCGATTCACAAAATTTAAGAGTAAATAAAAGGAATATGAAACACTATAGTTGTCCTGTCAATTCCTTTTTTTTTTTATGGTTAGTAGAATTGGTATATATATTATAACTACGTACCTAAATTAAAAACAAAAAAGTAAACTAAAAAAAAAAATATCTCCAAAATGAAAAATGATAAATAAGAGCTTTCACTATTATTCAATTGTTCTAATTTTTATGTGTATAGTTTTTTTCTTATTGTTGCTAATCGTAAAAACTTTTAGTATTTTTTTTCACCATGAAAACACAAAAACTTAATAGTTTTGCAAACATTAATAACTCTAAAGTACCATTATTCGAAATTAAAAGTCTTGGAATCATTATCCTAGTTAAAAAGTCAAACTTTGAAGTTACTAAAGTCCTATAATATGTTTAAATTTCTATAATTTTCTTATAAATACATAAATATATTTTGTGTAACTTCAATTATTCAATATCCTAAGAATCATATACTAAAGTAATTTTACTTATTGTAAGTACCTTTGTGCTAATCGGTCTTTCTCATTTCTCTTCAATTATAGAAGAAACCAATTAGAAAAATTATTAGAAATTTATGAAGGATCGAATAAAATATAAACAAATAAAAAGAATATAATGTATTTTTACCACAAATAAATAATAATATATTATGAATATTTAGGTTCAGCTTATATCATCAGTCGAACTATATATTATATTAAATGTGATAGAAAATTTCATAAGTTGAGACTTGAGAGATGAATTTCAATTATAAAATGAATCTTACTAAATTAATAAAACTTAAAAAAATAAAGTTACTAAATTAGCCTTAAAATTTTGCTAATTAATGATTTTTTTTCTTTTTCTATAGTTTTTTTTTGTTTTTGACAATTATATAAACGAATCTCATCATAAAAGAGATAAGAAATTTATAAAGAAACTTAATAATAATAATAATAATAATAATAATAATAATAATAATAATAATAATAATAATAATATATTAAAAATAAAAAAATATATATAGAATATGATCAATATGTAGGTTTAACTTATGCCATTAGATGAATTACATATCATATCCATGAATTTTTTAGGGTATCATATCTATGAATTGATAGATGAACTATATATGGCTCTAACCAAATAAATAAAACTTTGAGAATATAGTTAATAAACTAACCTTAAAAACTAAAATTCATTAATAATATAATAGGCAAATCGAATTTTGTCTAACTATATATAAAAAAGATTCAAAGATATAGTTTATAAATAAAACTTTAAAATATAGTTACCAAACTAACCTTAAAAATTCAAATTCATTAAGGATATAATAGGCAAATCAAATTTTGTAAGAAACAACTCACACTTTTATAATAGAAGTAGATTAAGAAAATCAATACAATATTATTAAATAAATGAGGTCTTTTGTATAACATTTCTTTAGATCATAATTGTGGTCACTAATAACAAATTCTTTGTGATCACTTGTTGTCGTAAATCTCTTTACAAATCATTTGAGATAACTTTAAAACTACTTTTAGAGACAAGTAATTGTTGCAAAACATATTTTGGAGACATTTGAGACCACTTTTCTCGTCACAAATATATTATTTGCGTCTTAGTTATTGAGACGGCTATTAGTTACGACATGTTGTCTCTAATTATAAAATTATGATCAATTAAATACTCGTAAATTGTGATAAATAATTATTATTTGAGATACATTTTTATTCTCTTAGAAGACGATTGTTTTTTATAGTGTTATTGCCAAGTATTATTACCATTATATATCCATTTCAATGCATTTTACAGGTGAGCAACTTATAGTTACTGAAAGGAGATGTGGCAGGTAATTTTGAGCATTGGCATGGTTAAAATAAAGAAGGTATTTGTTGAATAGGAAAACCAATTAAAAACCCTTTTTCCTCAAAACATTCTTGGAAATCCTCCAATTCAGGTCAAGCTACAATAGGTCATTTTCCTAAAACTATATTATTTATCAATTAAATAATTAATAAAGTTACATCATTAGTTTTGCCACATTGATAAAAAATTTATATTTTTCAATTGTTATTCATATAAAAATGTTGATGGTTGCAACCAAAGCTACCAACCTAGAAAAACATACAAATTTCCAGCATGGTTCAACCACCGAAGTTAATCAACTCTTGATCCCATAAAATTAATCTATCCATACCCCTACCTATTTAACTAGATATAATTAATAGTCTCTTACCAATCTGTATTTTATACTCCCTCCGTCCCGGTTAAAACTTCCACTTTGATCGGGCACGGATGTTAAGAAAAAACAGTTATTTGACTTTTTTAAAGGTGAAGATTGAGTGGTTGAGATTTTGAGGGTGAGGATTGTGGGATTAGTTTCCTTTTTTGGGGTGCCAACTTTAGTTGGGATGGACCGAAAAGACAAGTAGGCAGCTTTAAGGGCAAATTCTACCCTGACCGATCGAGTAGTGCCCGACTCGGTCAGGTCATGACACGTATGCCAGCCTGCCAGGCTTTTTGCACTCCAATTTGCAGCCCTTTGCTTTACTTTGCTTTTTTTTCTTTTCTTTTCAATTAATTTTTTTAACCTTTCCTTTAATAAATTATTATATAGGAGATATTCTATATGTAGTTCCATGTATCGGAAAAGAATTGGTATTAATCCGAGGATTCGATATATTAAATTTTTAACGGTATATCGATACTATATAAAAAAAAAAAATTTGTATAACACTTTTTGACACTACAATTATGATCACTAATAATAAGTTATTTGTGACCAATTATTTAAGACAATTTTAAACGCATTTGAGACCACTTTTGTGGTCACTAATAATAAGTTATTTGCAAAAAATATTTGAGACCATTTGAGACCACTTTTATGATCACAAATACTCCCTCCGTCCCGGCTTAAGTTTCCTACTTTGACCGGGCACGGAGGTTAAGAAAAAAGTAGATTTTGTGGAATCTTTGACTTTTTTAAAGGTGGAGATTGAGGGTGGAGATTTTGCGGGTGAAGATTGTGAGAGAAGTTTGCCATTTATTGGCTGGAAAGTTAAGTTGGGACAAACTAAAAAGGAAAGTAGGAACGTTAGAGTGGGACGGAGATAGTATATTTTTTGCGTCCGAATTATTGAGACAACAATAAAGTTATGACAAGTACTCATAAGTTGTGACAAATACTATGAGACCACTTTACTTAAGTTGTGATAAATACTCATTATTTGAGATCACTTTTTGCGATTTCAAAAGACCATTTTTCTTGTAGTGCAAAAAGTTTCGGTACAATATTTGTACTAAAATCAGCCTTTAGAAACGTATACATCGATATAGACACAATTTACAAATACTGTATTGTATCAAAATTTCGATATTTGATTAACAATACATCAAATGTTTGATAACATAAAATTTTTTTATATACCAAAATTTTATACGATGTTTAATGGATAATTATGTTCAGTACACAATATCAAACTTCCCGGTATATACACTATTCCGAAACCAGTGGATACAATATCCTAGAATTGTATCCAAATCCTATATAATAAAATAAAAGAATAAATAATCCAAGTGTAATAAAATAAAAGAACAGGTGGAAAAAAAAAGCAGTGAATTGGTGAAGAAAAGTAAACGGACCTGGCAGCACACGTGTCATGATCTGGCCGAGTCGGGTACTACCCGATCGGCCAGGGTAAAATTTGCCAGCTTTAAGCAGGACGGAGGGAGTATATTGCATTTCAAAAAGATACAGAATTGATCCTTTTAGAAATAACTGTTTGCACTTTAGTTCTTTTGGAAATAAAAGATGTTACTTGATCATGTTGAATTTTAGAATTTAGTCATCAGAAATTTGAAACCTCACAATTTTCTGACAATTACTGCGTTATCTTTTCAAATAGCTTCAACTTACTTGCTTCAATCGCCTTCGTGATGTTTATGCTATTAGAACACTATTATTATATAGTTTCCAAATGTAATCAAGTGACACAATTAAAAAATAAAACTAAGATGAATTAATTTCCCATCAGAATTACATGCCAAAGATAATGAAATGTGGTATTTTAGTGACAGTGAAATTGTAAAATTTGACAGGATCAAATTACATTTTTCCTTTTGTTAAACATGACTAAAATGCAAACAAACATTTTAAATATGACCAATTTTGCATTCTTTTACTGAAACATTAGGATAAAATACATAGAAGATCACAGGCGTAAATGTTCACCTACTCACCGTGATCATTTGTTAATGTATCAATTGGTGATGTGTAAAGATTTTGTCCTAAATTTAAGATAAAATAATATACTTTATTTTATAAGATTTTGATAAATTAGCTGGTGGGTTAACTTGTGTGGGGTACAGCGGAGATGAGATCACAGGTGTTTCTCATACTTCATTCTTAAATTATTTTTCATTATAATTATAAATTCAAATGAGCAAAAGAAAAGTGATGAATAATCCATCTTTAAAATATAGATAAAAAAGAAATGATCAAAGGATTTAGTCCTACCTCCTACGTGTATAAATAGCACATGTTGAGACATGAAAAGTGATCTCCCACAAGAATGGCAAAGGAGAAGGCAAGAATAATCCTTTGCACAAAACTTGGCAACATCAAATCTGTGGTGATGCCAAAGAAGAACAAAGTTAGCCCAATTTCGTCGAACACGAAAACAAATGAAATTCTTCTGCTTAGAGACAACAGAAGCCTGAGTCTTGATTATTTGCAAGCAAGAAGAGCGGTTCTGAGCAGCTACAACCTCATCAACGACGGCCACAGCTTTCGGGAGAAGATCAAAGATCTGTGCTCGGAGGTACGTGGTAGGGTTGGTGTTAGGGTTTACAGGTTTACGGTGGGCTGCCCTCGGAGTGGTGATACTAAAATGCTTGTTTTCCGATGCTTTTTTCCACACCTCAAGTCCTAGAAGAAGCCGTGCATGGAAATTAATGTATTTACATCTGGTGTACCATATTATAGTTTGTTTTTCATATGTGTACGTTTCTTTATAGTTAAATAGACTTATTCGATATGATATTTGAAATTACTAGTTATATATATACTCGTGTCATGCATAATTTGTAATATAATAATGGACATATAAATTATACCTATTCTTATTGTTTAAAATATAATAATAATAATAAGAAAAAATATAAATTATTTAAATAAACAATATATTATAAGAAAATGAAAATAATAATATTTAACAAATAAAAGCATACAATATAAACAATTTAAATACTAATAATATTTAATAATATAAAAAATCAATATATATATATAAATATTTTGAAAATATTTATTATTATAAATATACTTTTAAAAATTAAAAATAATATTATTGTAAATTAAAATCTCCGTTAAATATATAAAAGCAAATCACCAACAACACAACAATTATATCCCAAATAATATCAGTACTAATTATTTTTTTCAAACATTAAGAAATAATATATCATTCTTTACTATATATTTTAAAAGACATAGTACATCATGTAATATTTTAAAATAAATAAAATATTAGAGAGTAATATGAAATAAAGAATTTAACATTATTAAACTAAAAAAAAATACTCGATGCAATAAACTTAAACAAATTATATATATATATATATATATATATATATATATATATATTATGAGCGTAGAATTATTTTGTGTTGATAAAATTACAGTGACGAAATTCTCCAATTTTCTAATTTCTCATTTATTTACGCTCATATTTAATATGATTAATACCCAACATATACGAATATTTTGCGAATAATAATATTTACTTTTTTAATTTTTTGTTTCATAGTAATTTGTTGTAGAAATTCATGAAAATAAGGATAATTATTAAAATAAAAAATTTGTCAAGTAAAGTATATTGTAATTATATTTTAAAGTGTATGTTGGAAATAATTGACAATAATACACATAGATTAATAGATAATTATACAATCTCTAAGCTTCAAATATTATTTTTAAAGAAAGAGCATACTCCCTCCGTCCGGGCTTATCTTGCACAGGGGGTCGGCACGGGTATTAAGAAAAGTTGATTTTTGATTGTTTGTTGACTTTTCAAAGGTGGATTGAGGGTGAAGATTGAGGGTGGAAATTTTGAGGGTGCAGATTATGTTATAACTTTCCTTTTTTTAAACTGTGCAAGATAAGGTGAGACGGAGGGAGTAATTCATAAGCAATATAGACTGGAGCTTAAAACTTTTTTGGTCCCGTAACTTTTGACTTGTGCTATTTTGGTTCAAAAAAAGTTATGAATTCAATTTAGTCCCACAACTCTTGAATTGGATCCCTTTTGATCCTAATTTGGCCGGCGATGACTAATTTCGCCGGAAAAGAGCGACCGGAATCTTTTGGCACGTGACCCACATGTGCTATTTTCCGGCGAAATTAGTCATCGCCGGCCAAATTATGACCAAAAGGGATCAAATTCAAGAGTTGTGGGACTAAATTAAATTCATAACTTTTTCTGGGACCAAAATAGCACAAACCAAAAGTTACGGGATCAAAAAAGTTTTTAGCCCTATAGAATGTCGATCTAATAAGAATCTAGTCTTACACATTCTAATAAACAACAAAACTTATTGAGAATTATAATTATGAGATTGTTCCATTCAATCTATACTATATAATATAACAAAATCCGCCAAGAATAGTAATATCAACATTTTCCCGCCCAAAACAACACTGCTAATTTTGGAAAACTTTAATATTAGCTACATTAATTGGTTAAGCCTTATATATGGTATAATTGGCTGCATTAATTGATATTATCTTATATATGTTAAAACATTCAAACCATTTAATTCCGGAATTATATTTAAAGTTGGTAATAAGTTAGAATTGATTTACACAAATCTCGCAACATAACCTTTTCAACTCGAATTCAAGGCAGTATATCATATTATAATTTTCAAAGATTATGATTGATAAGTATTCATATTCTGGGCTCGGTAATGAAGCCCAATTGATTTTTCTCAAGGAAGGTGTTTATATATTGAGGAACTATTGATTTTTCTCCAGGAACCATTGTATTTCAATCTGTGTAGTTTTGAGTGTCAGAGTTTAATAACAAAACCTCTCGGTAGTAAAAAATGAATCCTAAAAAATATCATAAGTAGCTAAGAACAAACCAATTAAAAAGATATAACTGAATGTTTCTTACTCTTGAATTCTTGAACTCTTCCTTGAATCCCTTGCTTGACACTCCAAATTATGACAAAAGATGTATAAAAATTTATCTTTAGGTCCCCCTTTATAGTTGAAGAATTAAGATATATGAATTGAAGGGTGAAAATCCTCAAAAAATTAGGAAAAAATGCGTGTAAGACTCGACTCATGTCGCATGGGCCGTGTAATGGGCTGGGTAACCCAAAGCTGCATTTTTCTCCAACTTCAATGTCGTCATATTTGGAGGTCTTATGGTTAGAATTTGGAAACAACTATCCGCCCAAAATCTATTACCAATTCTGGAAATCACAATTTTTGGGATATAAAATTTAACCCAATATAAAACACAATTATTGGCAATAACTTGCCATATATTAGCCTAAATAAATATGATAAAGCTATTTGGGCTGATTTTGTCTAGGCCGAAAAAAACATATTTTCTTAAAATTATTTTCTCTTTATAAATTTATTGACTGTTATTAATGAAAATTATTTATGAAGACGGTAACTAATTTTTAACATTACAAATATATCCTATGTCAACCGCATATTGCAATTCCAACCTCAATCATCAACATGACTTCTATGGAAGGATGCTAGAGATATTCATACATTAAGAAAAATAAATATTCATTCTAATATATATTTTAGTCTTTAATACTTTCCACTGCACTCTTTTTCCATTAACATATAATTTTTCATATCTTATTATTTATTGATTGTAATATTTTATTATATTAAAATTATATAAAAATATAAAAAAATATTAATTTATTCATTTGCACGTACAAACCGTGCATCGCACGGGGATACTACTAGTTAACATAATATATAGTATCAAATCATAGTATTCAAACATTATTTAAGTTAAGGGTTAAAGAATTTTTCCAGCCTGACTTATGGGCCGAATTATCAATATGGTTTCTAATTTTTTTTTTATTATCACTTCATTTTCTAAAAAATACGAAACTGTCACTTTGCACCCACCGATTTAATGATTTGCAAATATTTTTTAGAACTGCGGGACCTTATGAATCTTGTAGGATAAGTGAAGGATTAAAAGATGCATTTTGCCTCAAAATAGTTATTGGGTGGAAAACTAAAAAACAGAAAAAAGAAAAAATAACAAATTGATTGAAAAATCACCATTCTGAAATAGAAGTCCGTCAAATCCTTGCCTAATTCACTATCATTTTCAATTGATATTAATGTAAACCGGATTCGTGATATTTTTGTTAATTTATTTTCACATAATATTTCAAACAATTCAAAACTATTTAGATACCAGAAAGTAAAGTGAACTAATAACCTTATTTTCCCCAGAATATATATTTTTTCTTGAATAATATCACTTTTATAACGATATTTTAAACATCAAAACATGTAACAGTTAAGCTAACAAAAGTTGTTTGTGTTAAAACTAAGCACCACATGATATATATTTGATTATGAAGGTCTTACTAGTTTTATTTACCAAACACAATTCTAATTGTCAGTTAAAATAAATAATTACATCAATGATACAAATAATCACATATTAAAAAGTACATTTTTCTAATATAATATTAATTTTAATATATGCAACATGGTGTCTGATCAAAGATCGTGAAAAGAATATTAATCTAAAAAAAATTGAAATGGACTAAGAAAAAATATATTATGCTTTTAGAAATTGATGAAGTTTTCCTAAATAAATAAATAAATCAATTTACACTGCCAATTTCAATCGTCTTCGGAACAACTGTCGAGAGCCACTTCGCCACATATGGGGTGGTGTTACACACACCATTTATTTTGTCCATAGTTTCTATTTTTCTTGATTAATCTCATATTTTTGTTTTATATAAAAATATATCATAATTAGCTTAACAAAAATAAAAAGAAATAAAAAAATTGATATCGTAAATTTTAAAGAAACGTGAGTAAAAAATAAGTATATTTATTTGATAATTAATTTTATTTGATAGTCACTATAAAATGTACAGTTCTTTCAAAAATAAATAGTAAAGTCTAACTAAAGTAATAACCAATGTAAATTGCATTTTATATTATGAATTATCTTTTAATTATATTCAACTGAGTGTCAAATTAAAAATCATGAAAAAGATTATTAATATGAGAAACTATAAGTAAATTATGAAAAAAAAATAAAAAATTAATGTATTAATAAATAGGAAAGAAAAATTTCTATAACAAATAATAATTAATAGGCAAAGCCCGCCAAGAATCCGTCTACTACATGAGGGGAGTGTTACACACGTGCCATTATTTTTCTAGCAAATTTTTCAAAAAAGAGAAAAAGTACCAATATATGATAACATATAGAAAAAAATGAAATGTGTCATTTCGCTATATATTGATAGCTCCAATTAATTATATTAATTTGACATGTCAATGGAAGATTAATAGCTTTTAATATATATATATATATATATATATATATATATATATTAATTTTTTTAAAAAAATAGATTAATTAAATTTATTATATTCAAAAAAATTATGTTAATCTAACAATATAAAGTAAAATCAATATCTCGAATCCAACTCAAAAAATTTAACCAACAAAAAATTATATTTTTCGATCACAATTTTTATTAATATAAATAATATTATGTTTTCAGTAATAGAGTCATCACTTATACAAGGAACATATATAATATATCTCTTGATTACTGTGATTGGTTTTATTTATATCTATGGCGGAAATCATGGAGTTATTTATAGCTATCAATGTATAAGTCAAAACTTAACTTAAATACATATTTTACTCTCACTCCAAGGAAATTTGATTAATATGACATTTAAAAGTGTCTTAATAAAGCATATGTTGTGACATTTCATCTATTGCCACATTTACTTGATGTGTGGCGTATTACAGTGTGAGGAAAGACCTTAAGACATATTATGACAGATAAAGGGTGTCATTAGGTAATTTTAGGTTGATAGATAAAATATTTTTTATGACACTATCAAATGTCCTGAAGAATTGTTTGAGGCGCACCAAATATAAAGAATGGATATCTCTTATGATATTTTTTATTGTCATATTAATAACCTATTTTGACATTTATTTCTAATTTATCTTCACATTCACATATAATATAATTATTAATACTATATATCAAAATACACATTGATTTCTTTATATTTTAATTTTCTTTTATGGAATTGATGTTAATACATGTAATTGACCTCAATATATTTTCTTTTTCAAAATGAAAAAAATAACAACAAAATAGCAGATATAATATATATATATATATATATATATAGATAGATAGATAATTGAATTGTAAACATAATTAATTAATTAATTTTAAACATCAGCGTGAATCTTCGTTGCTATTGCTAGTTTTAAAGGCCCAATAAATGGTTGTACTTAAGCACTTCTTGATATGAGTACAAACTACCAACATAAATAGATCGAAATTGAAAACTCCTAGGTACGAGTATAAAATACTTATAAAAGTCCAAATTCAAATTCAAGGCTCCTTAACACGAGTTTAAAAGATCTACAAATCAAATCCAAATTCAAGAACTCATTGACAAGAGTATAAAATGTCAATATGTTCCAAATAAATTTCAAAAGTCAATTCGAGACTCATCCACTTCAAGACGTTCGTCCCTGAACAAGTCTCGAGCGGGCATTTGTTGATACACAAAATTTGTATCCAATTAAAATGCACCACTTGATAAAATATGAGTTGACAATCAAATTTATATTGATTATTTTAATATTAGGAATTACTTAAATAAAAATTCCTAAGTTAAATGATCAATTTAATTGGTAATTTACTATATATTTTATTGGCCAATTGGAAGTCATCACATATCAAGATATATGATGCAGAGATTACTAAATTAAATTCAATTAATTTAGTAATTATCCAAGAAGATGAGGATAAACATCAAGTCATGGTGGACCAGTCAGAATACTCCATATGTCAAGTTGTTGCAGTAATTATTAAATTAAATATAATTAATTTAATAATTACCTTATGGATAATGATATTGTAGAGGACCAATCATATCATTCTATTCAGAACTCAAGCCCGTTAGGATTTTTTCATCCTAGAACTATAAATAGGGCTTCATTCTCCACTAAAATGATCAACAACACAAGTCAAGAATCAAGTGAAGAATTTCGGTACAAAGGAATATCAAGTGAAGAATTTCGGTACAAAGGAATTTCGACGTTCTTCGATGTTCTTCAGCGTTCTTCGAGAAAAATGGGCAAAAAAGGGCGTTTAATCCAAAATTAAACTTACAAACTTTGGATTAGTTCGGCGTTCTTCGAGAAAAATTGGCAAAAAAAAAAAGATGTTTAATCCAAAATTAAACTTACAAACTTTGGATTAGCGTTGTTCAAGTAAACGAGTTTGAAGACATATATGAAGAGAAGAATCAGACGAGAAATAGAGATAGAATCTACAAAGTTGTAAAAGTTATTCATTTGATCTCAATATTCGATTTTGTACATCTTTTTCGTGTTTATAAATTTAATACACGAAATTTGTTGTTACATATACTACCTCCGTTTTTTTTAATTGTTCTTTTAGTTTAGGAGTGGAAAATTAAGCTGAGAGTGAAATGGACAATCAAGTCCTCAATTAATTTTCCTCTTTTTCCTCAAATTTCTAAAATTATATCATTATTTCCATTATATTATATTTCTTCCCAAATGTCAAGGATTAGTGTGAGGTGATGTTCAATTTCATCAAGTGAGCCTATACTTTGTAATATGGTGTGTTGGGAATGTGGAACCGGAGTTAGGAAGTGGAGAACCGGAGGTTTAAACCGGGTTTTAGCATCAAGAAGACAAACTGGTCAGAACAAACTGGGTTCGAGTTAGTTTGGGATAACCGTCGTTTGTGACGAAGCAGTTGCAGTTTGTGACGAAGAAAACCGTCACATTTGTCCGGTAGCTCAGCTTAGCTTCATGCAGTTATAACTTCCTGTTCAGTTGCATTCGAGCTTCAATTCATATATCACTGTAAAGCTCTCATTGAGGAGAAGATCACTACGTCGCATTATTTCCTTGTTCTTTAGATTAGAGAGAGTATTTAGAGATTGAGTGTTCGTGCCCTAATTTGTTCCAGAATTGGGCATTTCATTTCTTGAGCTTATTCTCTGTAATTGATTGAAGTTCTTAATGGATTGAGGTGTGCCTTGCCTCCGTGGATGTAGTTCATCTTGAACGAACCACGTTAAAACTGTGTTTGATTCATTTCTAGTTCCTGTTCTGCGCAAGCTCAATTCGGCCACAACTCTGGCCGAACTGCATGTGTGATTTCGAATTGTTTTCTTTGTACAATTTCCAGATTCTTTGGTGTTGTGTGTTCAAGAGTTGTTTTCACTAACAAGTGGCGCCGTCTGTGGGAAGCAACTCTCACAGCTTGAAGAAGGGAAGGAATGGCTGGTATGAAGATGGACTTTGAGAAGTTTACAGGGAGAAATGATTTCACACTGTGGAAGATCAAGATGAATGCAGTTTTGGTTCACAATGGCCTTGATCTTGCTTTGATACCTCTTGATTCGTGGGAAGAAAGTGAGAAACCCAAGTTTGTATCAGTGGATAAGAAAGCCCTCAGTCTTATCTTTCTGTGTTTGGGTGATAAACCGCTAAGAGAGGTCTCAAGATGCAAGAGTTCCTCAGAAGCATGGAAGAGATTGGAAGATCTGTATCAATCTAAGTCAGTTTCCAACAAGCTGTTCTTAAAGCAGAAGATGTTGGCCTTCAAGATCACTGAAGATAAGGTAATTTCTGATCAACTTGATGAGTTTATTAAGATGGTTGAGGAATTGGAAGACCTGGATGTGAAATTGGAGGAGGATGATAAAGCATTGATGGTGTTAAACATTCTTCCAAAATCCATGGAAAGCTTTAAGGATGCCTTGATATATGGGAGAGATGAGCAGCTATCTTATGATGGGATAGTGAAGGCTCTGAGGTCTAAATGCTTCCAGACTCAAGGTGATAAAGGCATGGTGCAGTCTGGAGAAGGTTTGAATGTGAAATTCAAGAAACCTTGGCAAGGGAAGAAGGGACATAATTCTAAGGACTTCAAAGCAGGAGATTCTAATCCAAAGAAGGGAAGTGAATGGGTTGAGAAGAGGAAATGCTTCAAGTGCAAGCAGCCTGGTCACTTGAAGAAGGATTGTCCAAAAAGGAACAAGAAAGGAGGAAACCAAGGGGCAGAAGCTGCTGCCATTGACCTTCAAGAAGATCCTCCAGAGGTATTGAATGTTACAGAATCAAGAATGGTGAAGGAATGGGTCTTGGACACAGGCTGCTCCTTTCATATGTGTCCACACCAGTCATGGTTTGATGAACTGAAGAGAGAAGATGGTGGAAATGTTCTCCTGGGTAATGACCAATCATGCAAGGTCAAAGGAATTGGATCAGTGAGCATAAGAATGTTTGATGGGGTGGTCAGAATCATCTCTAATGTAAGATATGTTCCTGGCCTCAAAAGAAATCTTCTATCTCTTGGTTCTTTGGTAACTAGTGGTTGTCAGTTTAGCTCAGTGGATGGTTTCTTGCATATCACTAAACATGATAAAGTGGTGATTAAAGGTAGACAGCATAATGGGTTGTTTATCTTGATTGGTTCACCTGTTGTTGGAAGTGTTGATATGGTCCTGAGCAGTTCTGAACTTGTTAAATGGCACAAGAGGCTTGGACACATAGGAGAGAAAGGGTTGAAGGAATTGTCAAGAAGTGGTGTAATTGGAAATATGGGAAATCAAAACCTGGAGTTCTGTGATCAGTGTGCTTTGGGCAAGTCCAAGAAGCTGCCCTATGGAAAGGGTGTTCACACAACTCAAGAGCCATTAGATTATGTCCACTCTGACATATGGGGTCCTGCAAGAACAGAGACTCATGGTGGAGCAAGGTATTTCATGTCTTTGATTGATGATTACAGTAGAAAGGTGTGGATCATGTTGATGAAGAATAAGAGTGATGCCTTTCATAAGTTCAAAACATGGTTGATTCAACTGGAAAATGTCAAAGGGAAGAAGCTGAAGCACCTTAGGACTGATAATGGATTGGAATACCGCTCTACTGAGTTCACAAACTTCTGTGAAGAAAGAGGAATCAAGAGACATAGGACTGTCCCAATGAATCCTCAACAGAATGGGGTTGCTGAGAGGCTTAATAGGACTCTTCTTGAAAGAGCAAGGTGTATGCTGTTGGATGCTGGGTTGCCAAAGGTATTTTGGGGTGAAACCATTGCTACAGCATGTTATCTCATTAACAGGTCACCCTCATCAGTGATTGGGTTCAAAACACCTGAAGAGGTGTGGAGTGGACAGAAACCAAGTTATGAAGGTTTAAGGGTGTTTGGTTGCCTTGCTTTTGTCCATGTCAAGCAAGACAAGTTAGATGCAAGAGCTCTAAGATGTGTATTTCTTGGATATCCAGATGGAATAAAGGGCTACAGATTGTGGTGTCTAGAGAAGGGAAATCAGAAGATAATCACAAGTCGAGATGTAAAGTTTATGAGAATGTGATGGCTTATACTTCTACGGCTCTAAGGAAGAATTTGATGGTGCTAAAGAGACAGAAGAGATATCAATTCAGGTGGAGCATCCTGCTGAAGATGATCACACATCTCAACCACAAGAGAATCTACAAGATAGTGATTCATCATCTGAAGAAGAAGAATAAGCTGGACCTTCACAAAATGTTAGAGAATATAGCATTGGAAGGGACAGGCCTAGAAGAACAATCAATAGACCTGACTTCTACGGTCAAGCAGAGAGTGTTTATTATGCCTTGAGTGTTGCTGAAGACCTGGAATCACAAGAGCCTAGTAGCTTTAAAGAAGCACTAGACTGTGAAGAAAGAGAACACTGGATTCAGGCAATGATTGAAGAGATGGAATCCCTGGAAAAGAATGAGACCTGGATATTGGTGGATAAACCAAAAGGTCAGAAACTTGTGAGTTCTAAATGGATATACAAGAAGAAGCTAGAGACTGCAGGATCCAAACAAGTGAGGTTTAAAGCAAGATTGGTGGCTAGGGGCTTTACACAAAGGGAAGGGATTGATTTTAATGAAGTTTTCTCTCTAGTAGTAAAGCACTGCTCAATCAGGTTGCTTTTATCAAAGGTTACTCAAGAGGACATGGAACTACAACAACTGGATGTAAAGACAGCATTCTTACATGGAGAACTCATTGAGAAAATATATATGAAACAGCCAGAAGGCTTTGTTGTTCCTGAACAAGAGGACAAAGTTTGTTTGCTGAAGAAGTCACTGTATGGACTCAAACAAAGTCCAAGACAGTGGAATAAGAGGTTCAATGACTTCATGATCAGTGTTGGCTTTGTAAGAAGTCTGTATGATAGTTGTGTTTACTTCAACAAGTGTTCAAAGCAAGATAAAGTCTTCCTGCTTTTGTATGTGGATGATATGCTGATTGCCAGCAAGAACAAGAAGAGTGTACAATGGTTGAAGGACAGACTAAACACTGAATTTGACATGAAAGATCTGGGAGATGCCAAGAAGATTTTGGGCATGGATATTCTGAGGAACAGAGAAGCTGGAGTTCTTTGGTTATCTCAAAGGCAATATCTACAGAAGGTTTTGGAGAGGTTCCACATGCATGAATCCAAACCTCTATCCACTCCAGTTAATCTGCAGATGAAATTAACCAAAGAACAATGCCCAAAGACTGAAGAGGAGATCATACATATGAGCAATATTCCTTATGCAAGTGGAGTTGGAAGTCTCATGTATGGAATGATTTGTAGTAGGCCTGACTTGGCCTATTATGTTTCTTTAGTAAGCAGGTTCATGTCAAACCCAGGTGTTGAACATTGGGAAGCTTTGAAGCATGTGATGAGGTATTTGAAGGGTTCAGTGAACTTGTCACTGAAGTTTGAGAAGAGAGTGAATGGAAGCACTGTTGCATTGGAGGGGTTTGCTGATTCTGATTTTGCAGCAAACATTGACACTAGGAAATCTATTTCTGGATTTGTGTTCACCTTATTTGGAACAGCCATCAGCTGGAGAAGTGTACAACAATCAGTTGTAGCACTTTCAACAACAGAAGCAGAATATATCTCTCTCACTGAAGCTATCAAAGAAGCAATATGGCTTAAAGGGATTTTGAGAGATTTGGACATCAAGCAAAAGTGTGTGGCGATTTACTGTGATAATCAGAGTGCTCTACACCTTGTGAAACACCAAGCATTTCATGAAAGGTCAAAGAACATTGATGTTAGATTGCATTTTGCTAGGGATATCATTGATTCTGGTTCTGTGGAAGTGAAGAAGGTACACACATTGCATAACCCTGCTGATTTTCTTACTAAGGGTGTACCTGGAAACAAAGTGGAGCATTGCTCGAGCCTGCTGCAGCTTGAGCAATGTCATGAAGAGCATTAACAGACAAGGCAGTGGTGAGGCAGGAAGAGGCACACATGATTCATTGAGGTGGAGATTTGTGAGGTGATGTTCAATTTCATCAAGTGAGCCTATACTTTGTAATATGGTGTGTTGGGAATGTGGAACCGAAGTTAGGAAGTGGAGAACCGGAGGTTTAAACCGGGTTTTAGCATCAAGAAGACAAACTGGTCAGAACAAACTGGGTTCGAGTTAGTTTGGGATAACCGTCGTTTGTGACGAAGCAGTTGCAGTTTGTGACGAAGAAAACCGTCACATTTGTCCGGTAGCTCAGCTTAGCTTCATGCAGTTATAACTTCCTATTCAGTTGCATTCGAGCTTCAATTCATATATCACTGTAAAGCTCTCATTGAGGAGAAGATCACTACGTCGCATTATTTCCTTGTTCTTTAGATTAGAGAGAGTATTTAGAGATTGAGTGTTCGTGCCCTAATTTGTTCCAGAATTGGGCATTTCATTTCTTGAGCTTATTCTCTGTAATTGATTGAAGTTCTTAATGGATTGAGGTGTGCCTTGCCTCCGTGGATGTAGTTCATCTTGAACGAACCACGTTAAAACTGTGTTTGATTCATTTCTAGTTCCTGTTCTGCGCAAGCTCAATTCGGCCACAACTCTGGCCGAACTGCATGTGTGATTTTGAATTGTTTTCTTTGTACAATTTCCAGATTCTTTGGTGTTGTGTGTTCAAGAGTTGTTTTCACTAACAATTAGTATTGAAAGAAATATGAAAACAAGCTAAAAAGATAACTATTTAAAAATAACTCACAAAATCTCAAAGAACAACTACAAAAGGGAGGTAGTATAGATTAACATATAGTTAAAGCAGTTATTATTATTTAGTTAGCAGCTTATTAAAGCAGTTAGTTAGTGATTAGTTGGGTGCATATTTATTAAGAGCCATGCACATGCATGGCATGTGCTAGTCAGCTGCCAACGAGCAATTTTGAGTAACCAACTCAAACTGCCTCATTCCTCTCTTCTTTATATACTTGTAAGCATAGACTGTAGACTTTAGTTTTTGGATATATCAAGTGAGGTTCATGTACGCATAAACCTGACTCTATATAGTAGTGGTGCAAGTTCTTCTACATCTGATAATACACATTGTGCTAGTAACTCAACTGGATCATCTACTTCTCGTTCTAGCAGTTCTCATACTTCTACTCATAATACAAATCTTGGTCAAAATGTAAATCAATCTTCTGATAATCACTATAAGAAAAATTACTTTTCTGGACATTAGAGAGTGCCATTATAACTTACTTTATAATACATTTGACCTATGGTGACATTTACCAGAAATGCCATGTAATCAGATGTAGCAATAGGTCATAGGCTAATGAGGCACTCTTCAATGTCATGACAAGGTAGTTTTTTCTACACTTAACCAATACCATTTTTTAGAAAAAATAATTGATAGTACAATTTGAAGTGCCTTAATAGATGTATTAATTAACGTTAATTAAATGCCCATGACTAACGCCTCAATAGATGATGATGATGATGATGATGATGATGATGATGATGATGATGATGATAATAATAATAATAATAATAATAATAATTCCTTAAAGAGTAGCTACAATAGTTTCTTTCTGAGACCAAGAGATCACTAGAAAAATGTAAAACTTTTCATACAATAGAAATTGTATGGTTACAACGTCCATTTGTGTACCACATATCTAATTATGAAAAATGTCCAAAAACTCTTAACATTAAATTCAAGTTGATTGAGTACCCATACGACATGAAAAAATAAAAATAAAAATAAGCTAATAAATAATTATAGAAGTAATAAAATCTGAATGCAAAAAGAAAGAAAATGGGCATAAGCATTCAAACAGAGCTAAGAGAAAAATATAATGAATTACGAATGTCCTCGAGCAACATTATATTACCTTGAGTGACCCTCTATTTCAAAGCTTGCAGTGGAAGTCTACAGAAAACTTTAAACATCCTCTAACATTTCCAGCTGCAAACTTTCATCCATTGAGATTTGAACCCACAAATGCTACTCCATTTACCTCTTCAAATGCCACCACAAATTAAATAATGATCAATGCAAAAGGACACATGCGCACGTCTGAATTATAGTACTCATAATAATAAGCAGACTTGAAGGAAAATTATTGCATGAAAAGTTATCCAAGGACTTGTATCTTCTTATCGTGTTATTGTTTCTACTTATCGTGTTATTTTCCATTACTCTATATAAGATTCAAGGAAATTCTTGAGTTGTGGCTTTGTAGAGCTCGTGGAACGTCAGCTATTCTAACATCCTGATCAAAATAATTATCGGCCCATTGTCTTCTGCAAATGCTCTATTAGCAACATGTTCTTTATTAGAGGCTAGATTCTGAAGAAGCAAATTTACAACTCGTGATGTAGGAACTAGAGTAGCAAGCATGTGCAAAACAGTAGGGTGTTCTAGATAAAGAAAATACTCCCACATCTCTTCATTATGAAATGAATTAGAAATCCAAAATATTTGACCTTGTCCTCACTTAAAACCTGGATGGTAGTATAACTAAACTATTTTATACAAAGCCAAAGTAAAATATCATCAGTAAACCAACTAAAATTTATGCCCCATCTACCTTACTAAAAGAACCAAGTTTATCACAATACACAATGAGCAATAGAAGTTATATACCAATGATTCACCGTTTTCCCCTTTAGTTGAACCTGTTGCACAAACAGAGACTATAATCATCCTTGGGCAGCAAGGAAAATTGAACATATTAGAAATATTATATATAGATAAATTGCAAAATGTGTCATACCAATGCATCCAACACTTTCCGTTTTCTCATTCATCTGATTCTGATGTATAACTAGACTTGGACCTTTTTTTGTTTTCCAGATATCCATTAGAAGTTTTTCTACCGGTGTATGTGTTACCACACTTGGTATTTTCCGTTTCTCCGAACATTCACTAGAAATTCTTCTATCAGTTTTACATGCAACCACACTTGGAGCTTGTTGTTAATCCCCACATCCATAATGTTTTATGCTCTTGAGGTTGTGGCAGCCGCCACTATGAATCTCACAAGAAGAGAAAGATTAATTGAACAGAAATGAACAAATTTTAGAAAATATAAAGGAAGAAAGGTGTCTACTATATAACCAAGATGTAATAATACATGAAGATAAGATATTCATACTTGTGCTAGGTTACCACGAATTTGCTGGTCAAATTGATCACAAGATGATCTTCCGAAGACACAATTCCAGGCGGTTGCAATATCAGCTCATCTAGAAGAGTAAATATTGTTTGTGTTCGCTTTCAACTTTCATTAGCCATGACTGCAAAATGAAAGTCAAACAACATTACTCAAACAAATAAAAGAAAATAGTGGACTATCAAACACAGAGCATATAAAATAAAAGGAAAAGTAAACTCGGAAAAAAAAAAAAAAAAGAGTTCTAGTCTTACTCGTACACATCTACGATTATTGTGGATGATGTTTTACAATACTTGAGAGACTTAAATAGAAGTACCATTTTTTTTGTCCAGAACAGACTAACACCTTTCCTACAAAAATCCAAAACTAGAAAAAATCAAATTATATGTGTTTCGGTACATAAAAGCACTTTCAGAGAAAGTCCATAAGATTTAATTAGGAGGAAACACTAAATAAAAGCATTTAATCCCAGCCAGTTGAGCAACACCTGGCACTAAATCAGCGGGAGGAGCTGCTTCTGCTGCTGGAGGGGCAGGTGCTGAATCCCATCACCACCTGCAACAGCATTGGCAGTCCAGCCACTCGCAATAGGAGGAACTGCACCAGAAATTTCAGGGGCTCACTTGGAATCTGGGATTTGGACACTTGTCCAGTCAGCACCTAAAACTGCTGTGTGATCAGCATAATCAGGGAATGCAGAAACTTCTGCCTGTGCTTGTTCTTTCGACTCCTCAAGCTCCCTGTAGAAAATAGACAACCATGATATTCCATTTATGTCCAAGAGCAACAATGCCACACATCTGCAACCCCATCCTACCCAAAAGTTAGAACAGGCAACCAATGTTGTGATTCCCCTAGTTACCAATATCAACATATCTCATTGGAGAATTAGTACGACAGAAGGCAATGGCAGGGATGTTCCTGAGAAAAGCTTCTTTAATATGCTAGGGGTCAGTAAGTGTTAGAAGTCTTGGCTCACTAAAAGAAGTTTGCATCTGGTTGGTGAAAGTTCCAAGAGTGTGACACCCTGCATTAGCATTAGCACCTGTATACTAAGCAAACTTCAAGATAGCTCTCTGACCATAAGGCCGGGCTGATTCGACAATGATGTCTTGTGGGTTCTCAATGGAAACAATAACCTTAGCGGCCATTTGACACTTCTCCCAGGTTTTCCCAAGGTTGATGATGTAAATTCTTGAAGATAATACAATCATATAGAGAGAAATGATTACATGTACACATAATGTAAACAAATAAGCGATATCTAGTTTGTTTCACGTCTCTACACATCAAAAGAAAATGAGAACACAAACAAATATTCTCTTCACTCGTCAATTATGAGTGGAGCAGTAATTGATTTATATAATGAAATTAACCTGGTAGAGATTATCAAATTTCTTCTTCTCAGCTTAGATTCAATAATACAACTCAAAGACAAATTAGGATTAATCAAGCTGAACAACGGTAATCTAAAGTAATTGCTTTTACCATGAAATACTAAATTTATCACTACAGAATGAGCGCATCTATAATTATAATATCTAACACTAATCGAAGTACAATTACAATATACAAATGATATCAACAGCTAAACAAAATACATAGCAATGGATTAATAAACTACGACATAAAAGCAATAGAAAATACAAACATGCTTTTCAAAAGCTCAAAGAAACATATCACATAGATTCAAGTATTCGTACCTAGCCAGAGAAGACACCAAAGAAAGTGAAGAAATTTCTTACCTCATCTGCAATTGAAGATAAATTCTATGTACAACGAATTTGAACCCCTAAAAATATATATAAATAAATCAATTTTGTGAGAGTGAAGAACCCATATAGAAATGGGGAAACATACGTCCTCAATTCTTCAAAAAAACTTAATAGAAATGAATCAATTTTGTAAGAACGAAGAAACCTCTATAGAAATTGAAAAAAGTCGTCCTTAATTTTGTGGGAGAAGAAGAAACCCACATAGAGAGGAGAATGGAACTACTAGGAGAGGAAAGGAAAAACGCATCATGATGATCGAGTCTGCTGATTTCATTCATTTTTTGCAGGCTAGGGCTTTAATTCCCGCCCTCTTTTCCTTTGTTAATATTTAGGGTAAAGAATAAAATAGAACAAAAAGAAAGACACAATTGATTTTAATTTTGAACATGATTCAGTCTACTAATCATCCACCTCCGCCATGCCTCATCAGCTCCATCAAAAGGTATGCTATGTTACTATTCAACAGCTATGCAATGACTACAGTTTAATATTTTTGAAAATTTTCAATTGTGCATCCATATAGACTATGCTAGCCTCGTTCACTTTTACTATGTCCGAGATTTTAAGCTATAGGTTCGCCTATGGACTATATTCTATATTATTTATTGTAAACGAATACGACGGGCAAAAGTGAAGGACATCTACGTTTGCCTATAGATATATGGCTCAAAACCAAGGACGGGGTCGGGGACATGGCCAACAAGCCCAAAACCAAGCCAATGTTCCTACCGCCCCACAACATGTTCAATGACTTCATGAACGCCTTTCAAAATGCTCAGAACCAAGGGAACAATCAAGCTCAAATGGTGAAGCTATTCCGCAGATATGCTCCACCACAGTTTAATGGAAGGGAAGACCCTGAATTTGTTGAGGACTGGCTACGATCGCTCGAACGCACATTTGTGCTGCTAGGATGTACCGATGCTCAGAGGGTTATTTGTGCTGAATATCAACTCGTTGAGGATGCAGACACTGGTGGGTTGGTCACTGGAGGGGAAGGCCTGTCGAAGAATGTGCAGCTCTAACATGGAATGATCTCAAAGAGTTAGTGATGGAGAAGTATTATCCCAAATCCTACCGTGATCAAAAGGAAACAGAGTTTCTAAGTTTGACTCAAGGGAGAATGACCGTGATAGAGTACGAGAGAAGATTTAACCAGTTATGTCGATTTGCATCACACCTAGTTGACACTGATTTGAAGAAGGCTGATTGATTCCAAAAGGGTTTACGACCGAATATACGTGAAATTCTGGCTGGACATGATGGCCTAACATATGCTCAGACGCTAACTCGGGCACAGAAGATAGCTGCTAGCCAAGATTTGGAAATTCAGAGTAGAAAACAAAGTGAGGGCTTAGGAAAGAGAAAATGGGAAGAACAAAACCAGAATGGAAATGGTAATGGTAATAAGCAAACAAGAACCGAGGGGAATAACAGTTCAGGTGCTCAAGCTCGAAAGCCATTATGTATGTCTTGTGGGCGTAATCATCGGGGAGAATGCCTACAAGGACAAGGTAAGTGCTATACGTGCAAACAACCTGGACATGATGTAGATATCAATTCAATTTCATCAAGTGTCCATTGTTTGTAGTAGAGGTTTTGAGGAATCAGGAACTGGGTTCAGGTTGGGAAGAACCGGGCTAGAGAACTGGGTTTTAGCCGGATCAGTTTTGAAGGTTAAGAGGGAACCAGGGTCAAAACGGTTATAACTGACTTATGCAACGGTTTAGGACCATTGCATGTAAAACCGTTGTGAAAGGTCCGTCTAACAGCTTTGTGCAGTTGAAACTGAATCTGTTACAACTCCTGATGCTTCTTGATTCGAGCTTAGACCTTTATATACATTGGATCCACTAGTAGATGCGAGTTGATACACGTTATTTTCCCTCTGTAAACACTTCTCAATCATTAGAATTAGAAAGCTAGGGTTCTTAAGCTCAATTCGGCTTGTGAATTGGGGTTTCTAGTTTTTAGGATTATTTCTTGTAATTGATTGTTTGGTGGAGTGGATTGAGGTGTATAGAGCCTCCGTGGATGTAGATCACATTGATCGAACAACATAAAATCCTTGTGTTCTTCATTTTAGTTTCTGTTTTGCGTTCGGTTTCAGTTTGGCCGAATTCTTGATTGGTTTTCATTCTTTCTTGGTTTGAGCATTGTGTGTGTGTGTTGGAAGAGTTTCATTTCCTAACAAGTGGCGCCGTCTGTGGAAAACTTTCACACACATTCAAAGAGGAAGAGAGAATGGCTGGAGTGAAGATGGATGTGGAGAAGTTTTTAGGTAAGAATGACTTCTCACTTTGGAAAATCAAAATGAATGCTGTATTAGTTCAAAATGGGCTAGACTCTGCACTTCTTCCTGTTGATCAGTGGTCTGATGCTGAGAAATCAAAGTTTCCAGAAGTGGATAAGAAGGCTTTGACTCTTATATTCCTCTGTTTGGGTGATAAACCCTTGATATCAAGGTGTAAGAATGCAGTGGAGGCATGGGAAAAACTAGAAGAACTTTATCAATCAAAGTCAATATCAAACAAACTATTTCTGAAGCAGAAATTTATGTCTTTCAAAATCACTGATGATAAGGTTATTTCTGATCAACTTGATGAGTTTGTCAAGATGATTGAAGAGTTAGAAGACCTGGGGGTGAACTTGGAGGATGATGATAAGGCTCTGATGGTGTTGAATGTTCTTCCAAAGTCTATGGAAAGCTTCAAGGATGCATTAATGTTTGGAAGGGATGGAAAAATCAGTTATGAATCTATCCTCTCAGCATTGAAGACAAAGTGTTTTCAAAATCAGGGAGAAAAGGTCTCTACACAGGCTGGAGAAGGCTTGAACATTAAGTTCAAAAAGAACTATCAGAAGAAGAAGTTCCAGGGATTTAAAGACAACAAATCTGGAACTCGGAATGCAAAGAAACAGGGAGACTGGGTTGAAACTAGAAAGTGTTTCAAATGCAAGCAAGCTGGACATTTGAAGAAGGACTGTCCACAAAAGAAGAAGAAACAGGAAAATCAGAGGGCAGAAGTGGCTGTGACTGAGCATCAAGAAGACACACCTGAAGTTCTAAACATCACAGACACAAAGATGGAAAAGGAATGGGTTCTTGATACAAGTTGTTCATTCCACATGTGTCCCAATGAATCCTGGTTTAAGGATTTACAGAAAGAAGATGGTGGATGTGTATTACTGGGAAATGATCACTCCTGCAGAGTTAAAGGCACAAGATCAGTTCAGATAAAAATGTATGATGGAGTCATCAGGACCATTTCTCAAGTGAGGTATGTTCCTGGCCTTAAAAGAAACCTCCTATCCCTTGGATCTCTTGTGGCAAATGGCTGTCAGTTCAACTCCACAGATGGTTATCTTCATATCACTAAACACAACAAGCTGGTAATCAAAGGAAGGCAACATAATGGCCTGTTTATTCTGATTGGATCCCCTATGATAGGGTGTGCTGAATCTGTGACAAGTAGAGAAGATATCATTAAGTGGCATAAAAGACTGGGTCATATTGGAGAGAAAGGATTGAAGGAGCTATCAAAGAGGGGCATCATTGGTGAAATAGGAAATAGAACACTTGAGTCTATGACAAATGTGCTATGGGAAAGGCCAAGAAGCTGCCTTATGCTTAAAGAATACATTCTACTCAAGAACCACTTGATTATGTACACTCTGATATATAGAGGCCTTCAAGAACAGAGACACATGGAGGAGGAAGGTATTTCATGTCCATCATTGATGATTACAGTAGAAAAATATGGGTATATGTCTTAAGGAACAAGAGTGATGCATTCCTTAAGTTCAAAACATGGTTGAGCTAGGTGGAGAATTTAAGAGGGAAGAAATTGAAACATCTTAGGACAGATAATGGCTTGGAATATCTATCCACTGAATTCACAGGGTTTTGTGAAGATAAGGGCATTACAAGGCACAGAAGTGTCCCATTGAATCCTCAACAAAGGTTTAACAGGACTATGCTTGAGAGAGTTAGATGTATGCTGATTGATGCTGGATTACCCAAATCCTTCTGGGGAGAAACATTGAACACTGCATGTTATTTGATAAACAGATCACCATCATCAACTCTAGGATTTAAGACTCCAGAATAAGTTTGGAGTGGAAAGGTACCAAACTACAATGACTTGAGAGTGTTTGGTTGTCTGGCCTATGCTCACATTAGGCAAGACAAACTTGATGCAAGGGCACAGAGGTGTGTATTCCTAGGATATCCTGAGGGCATAAAAGGCTACAGGTTATGGTGCTTGGAACAGGAAAACCAGAAACTCTTGATAAGTAGAGATGTAAGATTCAATGAGGATGTGATGGGATACAACTCTACTAGAAGTCAAGAAGAAGCTGATGGTGCTGTGGAATCTGAAAGAATTGCTATTCAGGTGGAGCCTACTGAGGAACAGAAATCACTAGAGAAGAATGCTCAAGCTCAACCAGAAGATGACAGTTCATCAGAAGATGATGAAGACCAACCTGAGATCTCAAATCTCAAAACTTATAGCATTGGTAGAGACAGACCAAGAAGACAAATCCACAGGCCTGATTTCTATGGACAAGCTGGAAGTGTCTATTATGCATTAAGTGTAGCAGAGGACTTGGAGTTTCAAGAGCCAAGCAGTTTCAAGGAAGCAATAAATTGTAGTGAAAGTGAACATTGGATAGGGGCCATGATGGAGGAAATGGAATCTCTGGAGAGGAACCAAACCTGGAAGCTTGTAGACAAACCAAAGGAGCATAAGCTAGCCAGCTCAAAATGGATCTACAAGAAGAAGGTGGAGGCTGGAAAGGCTGATAAAATCAGATAAAGGCAAGGCTGGTGGCTAGGGGCTTTACACAAAGAAAAGGCATTGATTATAATGAGGTATTCTCTCAAGTGGTGAAGCATTGTGGTACACGTGTTTCGTGCACACACTTTAGGGCATTTTTAGTGTCATTTTAGTGTCAATAATGTGCATAATCACGTGTATTTAGTGCTTTTATACTCTCATGGGCAAAATAATGCGTTTATGCTGTTTTTGTGCTAAGACAGGTGAAAAAAGGTCGAAAAAGAACATCAGACGACCGCGGAGTCGAGGGATCGATCGAGGCAACAAAAGAAAGGGCTAATTGAAGATCTCGGCCGAGACAGGATGGAAATCTCGGCCGAGATGAGTCTCCAAGGGATTTCATGAAGAATTGCAAAATTAAAAATCTAGGCCGAGACAGATAATGCGTCTAGGCCGAGATAGATAATGCGTCTAGGCCGAGATGAGTCTGCAGGGGATTTCAGAAATTCAAGGGATGAAGATCTCGGCCGAGATACAATCCAATCTCGGCCGAGATGAGTCAATTCCTGAAAAACCCTAATTTCCTCTTTTCACGTCTCGGCCGAGATCCAACCCAATCTCGGCCGAGATCAGCCTTCGACCCACCAGCTGAAAATCTCTTTTTCACGTCTCGGCCGAGTCACACTTGCATCTCGGCCGAGATTCCTTACCCTGTTTTAAAATCCTGAATGCGATTTTGCCTATTTTTTACTAGCACTTTCTCTCCTTATATATATATCATCCCATTCGAATTTAACCTAACTTAGAAAAAACCTAGAACCCATCCCCCTCACATAATCAGCCACTTTTCTCCATTGAAAGCAAGGAAATGGAAGGGGGTTGAAGATCTTGATCTTCAACCCCTAACCTTTGGTTCTTTCTATCCTATTTTCATGTTTTCTTTAATTTTCTGTTATTTTATCTTTGTTTTAGGTAAAATGGGTGGCTAGCAACCTTAGTTCACTCTTGATTATTGTGGAACCTTGAGTCCAAGACATTTATGTGATTATTACGGTTAATGTTACCGAAAATATTGTGTATTCAAGTGTTTTGTGTTATTTGCTGTTATTGACTCACATTTATGAATTTATTATTGGATTGATCACCCTTTAAGGGATTTGTGAATGTGTTGCTAGAATAGGAGATTACTATCCGTAATTGTAGGATTTCCGATTCCCGAGTAGCAAACAATAGTTATTTATTGGTGATAACACAAAGTTCAACCACTAAAACCGAGCTTGCGAGTTTTATGTTGAATTTATCTCGTTGTCCTAGTGTTTAATGCATTTGGTGATTGAATCTAAGAGAGCTTGTTCGAGGATTCGGTTACACTGAATAGGGTTAGTCGAAGAGCTTGTTTTGATTAACTAAGATTAAGGGACAACAAGGCTATTAGAGCTTGTTAATAGCCTTGAGATAAGGGCTAGAATCACAATTGAATAGGGCATTAACAATAGTTGCATAAATCGTCCAAGACCTCGGTGAAACATGATCAAGGGTGAATCATTTTGTTATTTACAAACCAAAAACCTATAAAAATCTCTTTAATTGTCTTTGTTTATTTAGGTGTTAGTTGTTATTTCATTAAACCCCCCACTTCTTTATTGTTTTCTAGTTTATTTACTTTATGTTTCTTGATAATAATAGCTTAATACATAAAAGCAAAATTATTCAACCGTTCCTCGTGGGATCGACCCTTACTTGCCACTCTACTAGTTAGAGTAGTAGGATAAGGTTAAGTGTATCTTTATACAGATTAATTTGGTAGTGGGAAACGACGCTACCACATTGCTCTATTAGGCTACTCCTATCAAAGGTTACTCAAGAAGACATGGAACTACAGCAGTTAGATGTTAAGACAACATTCCTACATGGTGATCTAATTGAAAGGATATACATGAAGCAACCTGAGGGCTTTGTGATTCCAGGAAATGAAGAGAAGGTCTGTTTTCTCAGGAAATCACTTTATGGATTGAAGCAGAGTCCAAGGCAGTGGAATAAGAAGTTTAATGAGTTCATGATCAATGCAGGTTTTATAAGAAGCTTATATGACAGCTGTGTATATTTTAACAAAGGTTCAAGGTTTGAACAAGTATTTCTGTTGTTATATGTGGATGATATGCTCATTGCCAGTAAGAGTATGGATAAGATACAACAGCTAAAGGAAAGATTGAGTTCAGAATTTGACATGAAGGATCTTGGGGAAGCAAGGAAGATTCTGGGAATGGACATCATTAGAAGAAGGAAGACTGGAACACTATGGCTCTCACAGAAACAGTATTTGCAGAGGGTTGTGGAGAGGTTTCACATGCATGAGTCAAGGCCACTAAGTATTCCAGTTAATCTACAAACCAAGTTGTCCAAGGATCAGTGCCCTAAGACAGAAGCTGAGGAGATTCACCTGAAGAATATTCCATATGCCAGTGGTGTTGGCAGTTTGATGTATGGAATGATATGTAGCAGGCCAGATTTGGCCTATAGTGTATCTTTGGTAAGCAGGTACATGTCAAATCCTGGAGAGACACATTGGGAAGCTTTGAAGCAAGTCTTGAGATATCTGAAAGGCTCAGTCAGTGTAGGTCTAAAGTTTCAGAAACAAAAAGCTAGTGTTATACCTCTTGCTGGATATGCTGATGCAGATTTTGCTGGGAACTTGGATACAAGGAAATCAGTTATAGGATATGTCTTTACTTTGTATGGAACAGCTGTAAGCTGGAAAAGTGTGCAACAATCTGTGGTTGCTTTGTCAACAACTGAGGCAGAATACATTGCCTTAACTGAGGCAATCAAGGAAGCTCTGTGGCTCAAAAGGAATTCTCAAGGACCTAGGGATCAGACAAGGGTGTGTTACCATTCAGTGTGATAATTAGAGTGCTCTTCACTTGGTGAAATATCAAGCTTTTCATGAGAGGTCTAAGCATATTGATGTTATACTTCATTTTGCAAGAGATGTGATTGAAGCAGGATCTGTTGAAGTGAAGAATGTGCATACTATGGATAATGCAGCTGATTTCCTAACTAAAGCAGTTCCGGGGAGCAAGATGGTTCATTGCTCGGGCCTGATAAGGCTTGAACAATGTGGTTAAATCTGGGACAAACAAGGCAGATTGAGGTGATGAAGTACACTTGAGTTCATTGAGGTGGAGATTTGTAGATATTAGTTCAATTTCATCAAGTGTCCATAGTTTGTAGTAGAGGTTTTGAGGAATCAGGAACCGGGTTCAGGTTGGGAAAAACCGGGCTAGAGAACCGGGTTTTAGCCGGATCAGTTTTGAAGGTTAAGAGGGAACCGGGGTCAAAACGGTTATAACTGACTTATGCAACGGTTTAGGATCGTTGCATGTAAAACCGTTGTGAAAGGTCCGTCTAATAGCTTTGTGCAGTTGAAACTGAATTGGTTACAACTCCTGATGCTTCTTGATTCGAGCTTAGACCTTTATGTACATTGGATCCACTAGTAGATGAGAGATTATACACGTTATTTTCCCTCTGTTAACACTTCTCAATCATTAGAATTAGAAAGCTTGGGTTCTTAAGCTCAATTCGGCTTGTGAATTGGGGTTTCTAGTTTTCTGGATTATTTCTTGTAATTGATTGTTTGGTGGAGTGAATTGAGGTGCATAGAGCCTCCGTGGATGTAGATCACATTGATCGAACCACGTAAAATCCTTGTGTTCTTCATTTTAGTTTCTGTTTTGCGTTCGGTTTCAGTTTGGCCGAATTCTTGATTGGTTTTCATTCTTTCTTGGTTTGAGCATTGTGTATGTGTGTTGGAAGAGTTTCATTTCCTAACACATGATGCTTCGAAATGTCCAGTTTACAAACAAAAAGAACCAGAAAAGAGAGGACAAGCTTCAGGAGGGAATTCAAGATTGTTCTCACTCTATCAAGGTTAGTAACAAAATTTCGAGGACGAAATTTTTCTAAGGAGGGTAGTATGAAATACCCGTATATATTTAGTATTTTTTTTTTAATTTTCTGCTTATATTATTTTTTTATGGGCCAAAAGAACCTTTTTAGTCAATTTATTTTTCAAGCCCATCAGACCCTGTCCAATTATCGAAGCCCATCAGACTTCTATAAATCCTAAACAGCTTTGGACTTTCTCTCATACCCTAATACACGTCTCATCTTTTATACCAAGTTCTTTGTTCTGCCAAAATTGCTTCGTTTGCCGTCGGCCGAATTTCTGAAACAAGGTACAATCACAGAATCACTCTCTCTTATTGTTTACGTATCTTTTGTCCCTCACTAAGAATTTCGATCTCCTTTTCTAGTTAATCTCTTCGGCGTCATCATCTCGTGTGCTTTATTATTAAATTATCACACTTATATGATTAATTATTTAAAAATATGCTAATGGAGTATGAAATTGTAGTTATGTCTTTTATTCTATAAATTTTGTATTTCAGTTTTCAATACATTTCTGAAAATTGTTATTTGTTTCCGGATCAGTCTCCCAAATCCAAATTTATTCTTTTGAGCCCTAATATTATATTTATTATTATTTTCACATACTATACAGTTCTATTTTAAAGCTATGTTTCCTAAAGAAATTATATTTGCTATGGCAAGGTGACGAGGCAAGCAAAGGCTAAGGATTATAGGACTTTTGCATCTACATTTCACTTTTTGCTTATTCCAGGTGGGGATTATTTCTAAACTATTGGGTCGTTTGTCTACTTTAAATGCTTTATATGTTATTTTGATGTCTAAGTGCAACATTCCATAGGCTATAGGCAACAGGTTATCTACTATGCTATGCTATGTTGTGTGCTGTGTTATGCTAGTCAACAGGCAAAAGGTTTTCTATGTTGATCAACATTCATTTACAGTGTGTTGTATGCTTTCATTATTATTGCATCTGATGTATTTGGAGTCGACAAACTTATCCCCACTGAGCTTGTGGCTTGCTCACCCCTATTACATTTCAGTGTCTACATGTTTATTGGAGCTTGGTGATGGTGCGAGGTGGTGGATGCAAGTAAAATCAAGATTTTTTTTGGGTCTGCTTAACTTTTAGCATTTTCCAGTTATTTAATTCGAGATTTTTAGTAGGAAAAGTTGAGTTTTACAATACTTGTGTTGTTGAATATTTTGTGTTGTGGATTGAAATAAATAAAGAAGTCTAGTTTTTATTTATTTATATTTGCGATTAAGTGTGGCAATCAAGTTTATATTTACATTTTGGAACAAAATATTATTTTGAACCTTTAGATACAAGTTATTTACGCTTCCGCTTAGTCAAAGGGTAAATTCATTTTAATTTGTTTATAAACTGCGTTTGGAGGTTTACCTTTTTCTTCCAAATAGTGTCTAAAAATTTTTAGAAAATCGGGGTGTTACAAATAGAATTTTTTTAAGTGTAGTTATAGGTACTTAATATTTTAACGTATTTTTAGAATATCTATGATGACATATGTTTACAAGTGTCATATTATTAGTGTAGTGATAGACCTTTATTCTAGTAGACAAAGTTGGATAGCTCAAGTGGCAGAGCATCTACTACCTAGGCCTTTGGTCCTGGGTTCGAGTCACCGTGGGGGAGGGAAGGGTTCTTTCTTTCTTTCTTAGATTAGGAGAAAAAAAAAAAATAGGCCTTTATTCTAGTAGTGAATGCTCTTCTTCCGTTGTCACAACTGAAAATACAGAACTTGCCACTATAGCTCAAGCTTTAGCATTATTACCAAAATGGAAAAGGGCAATGGATGAGGAATATAATGCATTGGTTAAAATGGGACTTGGCGACTTGTTCCTTGTAGAGAAAACATGAACACTGTCACTTCTATGTGGGTGTTTACTATTTAAATACAAGTCAGATTGAACTGTGGACAGGTTTGGAGCAAGACTTGTTGCTAGGGGTTTCCAAAAGACAAATGGGGTTGTCTACTTTGCAACCTACAACCTTGTTGTCAAACTAGTCACAATAAGATTTGTTATGTATATTGTTGTCACCAAAGGGTGGCCCATTCAACACGTTGACATCAACAATGCATTTCTAAATGGACATTTCAAAGAAAAAGTCTACATTCTTCAACCAGAAGGGTATGTATCCGAATCTGCTCCAAATTATGTGTGTCAACTCAACAAGTCTTTGTATGGGTTGAAACAAGCTCCAAAAGCTTGGTATGACAAGCTAGGAGTTTTTTATAAATGAGCATAGCATTTAGAAAATCAGTAGCAGATTCTTCCTTATTCTTCAAGAAACAAGGTAATAATCTACTTCTATTGCTTGTATATGTAGATGATATACTTATAGAAGTAGTGAAGGGATGTTTCTCAAACAAACAAAGTATGTGACTGATCTTCTTAAAGAGATGGATATGACTAACTGCAAACATGTTCTCTCTCCCAGTTGTACAAATGTTAAAGTTACATAAAAGTCATAGTCCTGGTTTTGATCAACCAACCTTGTACAGGAAAGTTGTAGGTTCATTACAGTACCTACAACTAGAGGGGGTTATCCGATTCGTGGTTTCGGTTCCGACACCGCCTAGGATAGGAACCGGAACCGAACCGTGGGTAAGCCAGTTCCGGTTACGGTTCCGAAACTGGCTGAGAACCGCCGATTCTAGACGGTTTCGACTTTTGTTTCATCTTTTTTGCATGTTTTAAATGGAAAAAAATTGTACAAATAATACTTGACATAGAAAAATGAGACAAATTATATTCATATAAAATATTATTATGATTTACAAGGTACAACTTACAACTTATATTTTCTAAAATCACAAGCTAAAAAAATCATCTTGTCACTCTTCTAAAATGTAACACTACTTCAATAAAAAATAATCTACTTATAAATTACAAAGTCACAAGTTACAACTTAAAAAACTTATATAATAACTAATAATATTGGAAGGAAAAGAGAAACAAATTAAAGGGCTTGAGTTTGATTCCAAGTTAAAAATTAGTTTTGGAGTCAAATTGTCTACGGATCCTCGACCTTCCGGCTTTAAGGTCAATGAATCAAAGCCCACGTAATTCTCTAATTATCTTCACTTACCTTTCAAATCGAAGTTGGTTCGGTGGTGGTGCTCAATCACTTCCTTGAGAAGTTGGGATGTCGTAGCCGGAAGAAGTAGTCTCGAAGTTAAGTGAATCTCCCTCTTCATCTTCATCAAAGTCAACCTCTTGAGCTTGTTTATCGGCATTAGTCCAATCTTCAAGAAAAAGTTAATTGATTTTCTAGATTCTCCACGGTTAATCTAGATTTTCGAGCATCCAATGTAGATTATTGTAGAGCCCGGTTTAGTGATTTTGAAAAGTGGACGCCGAAGATGCCGGACTTTAAGGCCGGTTGTGTGCCTTGTGAAGAACTGCGTGCTCTTCCTCCACCTCAGCCTTGACTTTGACTCTTTTGGGTTGGACGTTGGTGTTCATCCTCTTGTGCAACAAATGATGCTGAGGCATTTTCTCCTAAATAAATTCAAATCTAATAAAACGTTAGAATAGATTAAACTGTAACATAATAAAATAAAATTAAAATTTATAAACATATAATAGGATTTATATTGATTGAAATACTATTTTAGTAGTATTTTACTAATAGAAATTATAAGATAATATTAATATTTTACTAATAGAAACTTACTAATTAATAATACAACTATAAAAAGAAAAATTGCTCAAAAATTAAATTTACCTAGGCAAGTGGCAATATCATCGCCACCGGAATATATTGAAATCTCATCATCATCATCATCATCATCATCATCATCATCATCATCATCATCATCATCGAGGTTGAATATTGTTGGAGGAGGAAGTGGTGGAAGTGGAGAATACTCTTCGGGCATGTGACCTTTGCCCTTGTCAATAATATTGCCGGAAGAAGATCCTCCCCTTCTACTTGCCCTTTTTTTTTTTTGGAGGGGGGGGGGGTGATTTAAAAGATGATAATTGAAAAATAAATTGAAGAACTAGATTTTTTTTTTTTTTTTTTTTTGTAGAACTAGGGACTATTTTTTTTAACTAATTAAACACTTAAATTTTTTGGAAAAAAATCTTAACTCGTCCCATAACTTTTACTTTTACGCAATGGGTCTTGTAATTTTTATCTTTTTCAATTGAGGTCCGTAAGTTGGGATATTGCTCAATTTAAGGCTAATTTTGGCCAGAAAAAATGACGAACCGACGTGTGTACCTGACGCTCATTTTCTAGCCAAAATTGGCCCTAAATTGAGCAATTCTTCAACTTACGGGACTAAATTGAAGAAGGTAAAAATCACGGGACCAATTGCGTAAAAGTAAAAAGGTATGGACGAGTTAATATTTTTTTCCCAAATAATCGAAATAATAATTTTAATATTATACGGTCATTTGACACAAAAGGATTCTAATAGTTATCGGGTGTCAATTACTATATTTTTCGATATCCTATAAGGTAAAAATATATTTTTATCCGTAAAAATATACATAATGATTTTCTACTTTAGGAACCAAGAAATACCGTAAATTATATTTTGAAAATTTGACAAACGTAACTATAATCTTTAATATTTAGTTGATCTTTTAGTCCTAATTCACTTAATCCTAATGAAATCAAAACATAATTCATTGGTTACTTATAACATCCTTTATATTAGTGAAATTTAAAAAAAAAAACTAAATTATATTTAAAAATTACTCTACTTCGGACACCAAGAAACCCCGTAAATATTGTAAATTTTTAACTGAAGTAACTATATTTAAAATTTTGTTGGTCTTTTAGTCCCCAATTCCCTGAATTATAATGGAATCACAACATAATTCATTGATTACTTAATTATAATCACTTTTAGATTAGTTAAACTAAAAAAACAATATTAGATTTACAAATGACAAAAACTTGTGTGAGAACGTCACACCATGTCACGGTCGTGTGACGGGAAAAAAATATCACTTTATGTAGTAAAAGTATCATTTTTTTTATCAAAAAAAAAAAGTATCACTTTTTGTAGCAAAAGTATCATTTTTATCTGTAAAAGTACCACTTTTTTCCTGTAAAAATGTATTCTGTCACACGTGAAACCGTCAAACGTGCGTCTCACTCTTTACAACTTACTCTACTTTGGATACCAATAAACCCCATAAAGTATAATTTTTAATTAAAGTAACTATATTTTTTAATATTAAGTTGATCTTTTAGCCTAAATTCACCTAATTATAATGAAATAACAACATAATTCATTGATTACTTTTAATATCCCTTTTATATAAGTTAAACTAAAAAAACTAAAATATAGACTTACCAATTACACTACTTCGGACACTAAGATCCCTTAAATTAAGTAAAAGGTAATCGACGCTATTGGTCCCGTAGTTTTTACCTTTTTCAATTTAGCCCCGTAAGTTGGAAAATTGCTCAATTAAAGGCCAATTTTGGCCCAAAAACGAGTGTGAGGTACACGCGCCGGTGCATAATCAATTTGAACCTAGTGTGTGTATCTCACGCCCGTTTTTTAGCCAAAATTAACCTTAAAATGAGCAATTTTCCAGCTTACGAGACTAAATTGAAAAAAGTAAAAATTACGGGACCAATTGCGTAAAAGTAAAAAATTATGGGACAAGTTAAGGATTTTCCCCTTAAATTTGCAAATAGCTAGAAAATTGAGAGGTGTGAGGAATTGGGTTGAAGTAGGATGTATTTATAGGTGTTTTTAGGAAAGAAAATTTAAAAAAAAAAAAAAAGAATTTGGCAGCCCCCTTAGTTCTGCTCACCAGCCTCATCTCTAACGGCTGGTAGATCATGATCGTTGATTTCCAACGACTGGCCATTCAGTTTTTTTTAAAAATAAAATAAATGGGTGGTAGAACCGGCAGTTCGGACCGTCGATTTACGTGACGGTTATAATATCACAAACCGTCTAACGGACACGTACTAAATCTGATGAAGTCACGTGTCATCGTTCAAAATAATAATAATAATAATAATAATAATATTATTATTATTATATAGACCGGCAGTTGAACCGATTTACTGTTCCACATATGCCCAAACCATGACCGAACCGCATAAGCATAACTATCGATTTACGGTTCCGAAATCGTTCACCGCCGGTTCGAATCGGCCAAGTTCCCGATTTTCGGATGTCCTCCTCTACCTACAACTTACAAGTCTAGAGATTGCTTATTATATCAATAAACTGAGCCAGTTCTTACAGGGTCTTACTGTCAATCAATGAAAGGCTTGTAAAAGAGTTCTTAGATATGTAAGTGGAACTATACATCAATGACTCTATAAAACCAATTACCAGACAAACTTTACATGGCTTTGCTTATGCAGATTGGGCAAGTTGCCCTGATGACAGCAAAAACACAAGTGGCTACTGCTTGTACTTAGGAAACAAGCCTATATTTTGGTGCTCCAAAACAACAAACATTGGTGGACAAAAGTAAACACAGAAGTATAGGGCTCTTGCTTTGGCCACAATTGAAGTGATTTGGGTTCACAATCTGCTCGAAGAAATAGGTGTCACAGTCATCAAATCTATTGTTCTTTGGTCTAACAATGAAGGAGCTACAGCATTAGCTTCTCATTCAGCAATGCACTCAAGAACCAAGCATATCGAGCTTGACATACATTTCATAGGGAAAAGATTAAGCTACGGGAAGTTCAAGTTAGCTACGTGCCTGCCGACGGAATCACAAACAGCAAACATACTAACTAAGAGTTTGTCTGCCAATAGATTTTCATCTTCTGAGTCAACAACTATGTACTGATTTTCAACCACGTCCTATTTGAAAGGGAGCATGTTGTAATATATAGACTATCATATAGTTAAAGTTAGTTAGCAGCTTATTAAAGCAGTTAGTTAGTGATTAGTTAGGTGCATTTATTAAGAGCCATGCACATGCATGGCATGTTCTAATCAGCTGTCAACGAGCAGTTTTGAGTAACCAATTAACTCAAACTGCCTCATTCCTCACTTCTTTATATACTTGTAAACATACACGGTAGACTTCAATTGTTGAATATGTCAAGTGAGGTTCCTTTACGTATAACAATGATTAGGAGAAAACAACACACAGTACACTTAAAATTAAAACTGTAGATGATTACATACAAAGCAGTGGAATGGTTTCCTTTTCAATTCCCTGCTATTAGATATACATGATAAAGTTGTGTTTAATATACACATAATTTCTTTTCCCAAATCAAGCAACAGGGTAAGAAGAATCCATGGCAATTCCACAAAGTCCTCCTTTAGCACTCACATCCCTTTCCATCCTGATATACCCTTCCTCTCCCCAGCTACTGCCCCATGAATTCTTCACCAGCCAATACTTCGTACCGTCGTCGGCTTTCCCATATCCAACAGCCGTGACCCCGTGATCAAGATCGGTCCCACATTCACCCGTAAAAACACCACTCGAGTAGAACTGGAAATCCATTCCACTTGCATCAATGGAAACCGAAACAGGCTGATTCGCAACGGCCTTAAGCAACGCGCTTTCATTGTTTACAGGGACTTTTTCAAAGCCCGAAATAGTGGCTGCGTGTGACGATTCTTCTTTCTTGTTGCAGGTGTTGTCGGTGCCTTGATAGGGGTAGGTGGACTCAGCGGCGATGCCTTTGTTTTTGGTGATGAATTCGAAGGCGTCTTCCATGTATCCGCCCTCGCAGCCTTGGTCTTGGCTTGTTTTGTCACAGTCTACTATTTCTTGCTCTGAGAGTGATATGAGTTTGGTTGTTGATATTTGGTTGATTCCTTCTGTTGCTGCTATTGCTGAGAATGCCCAGCAGCTTCCTATAGTTATAGTTATAAATATCACATTTATGAGAAGAATAATTAGCTCATGACATAGTTAAATAAATCTGGTGCAGTGAACAGGTGATTATAAAACTAGTCATTTTTCTTTTTAATAGATCGATTTTGTTCCCTTTTTGGCGAAATTATCGTTTGATAATACATGTGCACCATATATGATCTCATTAAATTAGAATATACATTTTCTGGGTGAATTTGTTTTCCCAAAATCAGTTTTTTTGTATGTTTTGGATGTCATTTGTTTATTAAGGGTAGCGCATTTACGTCATGTACAATGACCAGATTATGCAGTGAAAATTTACAACAACTTAGTAAGTTCACATAGCAGATGGCAATATATATATATATATGACAAATTCCAAAAACTTACAAAGTTGGGATGGTAAATTGTAATATTCTCTACATAAATTATGACTTTATCTAGCCTGAATAAATTGTTGAGAGAAAATAACATACCACATTGGCCTTGATCCTTAACAGGGGTGACAGCCCCCTTTTTTCTCCAATCCATGCTGGGTGGCAAAGCAGTGACATGTTCATACTTAAATGGTGTAACTTTGGACAGTTTGTGCAGCTTAAGTCCATTTCTAGCAGCCTTAAACTCCTCATTTGTTTGATCAGCAAATGCATTGATGCCAAGCTTGTAGGCCTTACTCCCACCCTCATTAAACTTTTCAATAAACTCCACATTGTCCTTAAAGATGTTGAAACGAACCGCCTTTTCTTGGTTGTCTTTATAAACGCGTCCATATTCTGTCATCCATTGCTCGTGTCTCTCTAACATGGACACTCGTTTAGGAACTACACGGGCCGTTGCCTGAGACGCCATCATCGCCCAAATTAGAAAGGTGAAAATTGCAAGTCTGGCTATTGAGATAGCCATATTTTGGGAGAAATAGGTGTTGTGGTGTTAGTATGCTTGTTGTATTGGATTCTGCAGGGACAGATATTTATAGAAAGATAGAAAATGATCTCGTTTTTTATGTTAAATTTTCAAAAGAAAAGAAATTAAGATACTAGTTTGCCGGGGAGATTAAGGTGATTGAGTAGCTACGATGTCCGTAAACGATGTTGATTCAGCATTTTATACGATGTTATAGACTTGATAATAATACCATATGTTATGATGTTGATCACTGAGCTGTTTGTTTCTTTAAGGACAAAATTGGTAACAAAACTTGGTCTTAACCTTGTTAAGTAACTAGAATTTCGGCCTCAAGTATTATCGGATCCAACAAATCATCTAGATGGGCTAAAAATCTGTAAAATTTTAGTATATTTTACAAAATGGATTGAGATGGGCTTATTTATTTTTGACACGATAAAATTATGAGTCGGCCTCGTTCAGAAAATAGTGGTAGCCTAATGGACTAGACCGAACAGCCCAAATTGCCACTTGTTTTATTTTCTGGAGAATAAAATTTATTTTTTGTTAATTGGAGTTCTGCAAAATCACGCGTCCGGACCGTAGACTATTATTTATATTGGGTTTGTATTCTTATTTCTTGTTGAGCTTCAAATTGGGCTTGGAACTGTTTTATGCAAATCTTCTTTGTATTAAGTTGGGCTTGTGGTGATTTTGGGTACCTTGTTACCTCTTCTGGGCCTGCTTGGCATAATCCCATTTGAGTTCATGCCACTTGTATTTTTATTGTTTTTTTCTTCTTCCTCATCGTTAAAACCTCATCCAAGACATTTTAATAAACAAAAAGAGTACAAAAGGGGGAGGGAATTTCATAATAGGGGATGAGAGTTGGATGATATAAAAGTTGCTAGGTGTTAGTCGCAGTGTTGATTAGGATCTAGCATTATTGAGTGGGACCTAGATGTGGTTAGGCGCGGAAAATTAGAAATAAGACATATGCGACCAATAAAAATATAGCATCTAGACGATGTTATTGCTTGTAAAGTGTATGGAGATCTAATGGTTAATTTTATTTTGATCTCCATACACTTTTGGGTGTGTGGTGGATCACCCAAGTGGGGCACTACCCACTTGGGTAGGGTAGAATTTACCATTATTGAGTGGAGTCTAAGCGTGATTAGATGAGGAGAAATCACAAAAAAATACATAGATGGTCAATAAAAGTTTAGCACCTAGATGGGGATTAATTGAAACTGATCAGATATTTTGCAAAAAAGACAACAATGGGTTGTATTTGAAAAATCTTAAGGCTTAATAGATACAAAATAATATAAGCAGACATCTTGTGCGGCAGAGAAGAAAACCCTATTATATAGATATGAAAAGCAAAATAGCAATAGCAAAGAAAGAAATGTGGCACCACAAAATATATTGATAAAGACCCCTTTTAACACGGTCCAAGCCACAATTTTATAGTTGGATATCCAACACCTGATATTCAACTACGTCACAGTCGTCCCATTTAATTACAAATCAGCAACTTTATCTCTCTCTCCTATTTAAATATCTTAAATAATTGATGACCACTACTAACAGCTACTCACCTCACAGCCACGCACTGAATTTTCCACTTTCCCCACATATTGCTCTGCTGTCTCAACCGTGTTCTAGCATTTGATACGAAATTCTTATCCCCCAATTAATCTTTTTCTTTATTATTGTTTTTCTCCAATCCACTTGTAACCGCTCATCACTTTCATTCACCCCTTTTTCTCTTTCACTCAACAAAACATACTTCAATTTGTCTTGAATCAACTTTTGCAGCAGATTTTTATTGAGATAAAGCCCTTCTGACAAGAACCCTTAATTCTTTCAACTTTGTGGTGTTTTAGCATATGGGTTTTACTTGAAAGCTCAAAATTTGAGAAGATGAAGATTCAGTGTGATGTGTGTGAGAAGGCTCCGGCGACGGTGATCTGCTGCGCCGATGAGGCGGCGCTGTGCGCGAAATGCGACGTGGAAGTTCATGCTGCTAACAAGCTTGCTAGCAAACACCAGAGGCTGCTTCTTCAGTGCCTCTCCAACAAGCTCCCTCCCTGTGATATTTGCCAAGTATGTCAATCTTTACTTCTATTTACTCATTTCTAATACTTTGTTTTTTCTCAGATTACTTAATCTTATCATTCCATCTTCACCACTTTCATCATGTCCATCACTCTTTCAACTTCCGTGAAAACTAAATACCAACCGATAATAATTAAATTTTTAAATTAACATAAAAGATAATAATAATAATATATATAATTATAATTTGTATTGGAATATTATTTGAAACAAAAATCTAGAATGTTTGTGATATTGTTTGGGAATTGTTTAATCTACGGTTTTATTAACAAATCCACTTATGACTAGAATATAGGTGACTCTAGAATTGTTCTAATAATATCCAATACAAATTTGAATGTTTATTTAGTATTTTCTATATTTATTTAGTTCATGTTTTGATGGAGAGGTATGAAATGAATGAATTCGAATTAATAGATTTCAAATTTACTCAAGATAAGAATTTAAAATCTCTATAATCCTTCAAAATAGTCGAAAATAAAACTGATCGATTTCTAAATCTATGATAATCCAAATTTAAATCTCACACATTTTCATCTAAATGTAACCTTAGATAATTTTGTATTAAAATTTAAATTATGTGGTGTTCGACCAACACTAGTCGAACGCCTTTGAAGAGTTTGAGCGATGCTTGGGGACTCTTTTCAAGTGTTGAACCTCTCCTCGATAGTCTAGCACATATTTTTATTTTTACTTTTGCCTGAGAGGCATTTTTTCCGGCAAGAAACGAAGGGGGGAATTCAGCGGCACCCAAGTTTTATGTGTGAGGGTGAGAGGTCATCATATCTACAAGTTTTGAGTGTTTGAGATGTGATTTATTTTTCTCATCTTCTTTAATAGGATTAGGGGATATTTGTTTTGGGATAACATTGTGTTCTTGCGACTGATGGTAGCTCGAACAAAAGCATGCTTATCAATTACTAGCACTATAATTTTCTTTATGTGCATTTCTACCTCATGATTGTTTTGGTTTTACTGGACACAACCATCGTGAGAAGCAGACTGATTTGAGATGCAAGATGACATCATTTACTGAATTTCGACGAAGAAATTTTGGTTTTAATTGCAGAACCTCTTTACATTTTAAGTTTTTACTAATTGCGCAATTGATTCATAACTATTTCTAGAGTTCTTTTAACCTGTCGATCTTTTTGTACAACCCAAACAAAGTACTGGTTTAGAGTTGATGTGAAGTTTTTCTTTAGTATCAATGCATAAGGGGGAACAACAGAGTCTTTGGTAGAATCTTGCACATTGTTTGCATGTTTATAGTTTATTGTTTCAACATTTACATTTGCATATCAGAATTATGTTGTTTCAGCTTACTAACCTTCGATCTTCTAATGACGTGTAGGAGAAGACAGCATTCATATTCTGTGTAGAGGACAGAGCACTCTTCTGCAAGGACTGCGACGAGCCCATTCACGCACCCAACACCCGTGCTGCAAATCACCAACGCTTCTTAGCCACCGGAATAAGAGTAGCTTTGGGCTCAAGTTGTAGCAATAACACCGTTAAAAACCAAATCGAGCCAAAGCCACCGAAGTCAAATTCACAGCAGATTGGTCCAAAAACTACCCATCATCATGTTTCTGGAGTCTCATCTCCGTCATGGGCTGTCGATGAATTCCTACAATTTTCTGACTATGAATCCTCAGATAAGGTAAGAAAGTCATCTAATTTACTAATTATACTTCTTGGTCGAAAACATTTCTGTCATGATCATTAGCTTAGAATATGATATGATGATGAATTTAGCCCACTTTATTTTATATTAGAGTATGTTTTATTTTGGCCCTCCAATCGTAAACTAAAGTTATTTGTTACATAGAGCTATTGATAGGCCCGTAATCTTAGGGTTGCCCAGCAAGCCCAATATACAAAATATAGTAAACGCCTCGATCACCCCTCATAAGTTACTTTTGGTGAAGACATACTAATTGTGTTTTGCATTCAACATTGTTATGATTATTTGTTTTTGTTCTATGCAGAAGGAGCAACTAGAGTTTAACGAGCTAGAGTGGTTGAACGACATGAATCTCTTCGGGGAACAAGTATCCTCCGAGGCTCTAGCAGCAGCAGAAGTCCCTCAGCTTCCCGTTTCTCAGTCTTATAACGCGGTCTCATACAGACCACCTAAACTTCATTCACCTAACAAGAAGCCTAGAATCGAGATCCCTGATGACGATGAAGATTTCTTCACGGTTCCTGATCTTGGTTGAATCTCGAAAGAATCACACTATGTGTCATAAAACAGACTGCACTAGAAACTAAGTCATGCACGATTGGCTTGTCGATATACTTAGCATGTAAATGAGAGAGTTCTTGCATGCCTGCCTGTTTTCCGGATCCCTTTCGTGCTTCCTTTGATGTTTATCATTACCAGATGATGTTGGCTAAACCTTTGTAGAGTTGAGTTTTTATAATCTTAGTATTCTATTATCTTTATGTTCTGTCTGAATGAATTATCATTTTTACTATGGATGTGATAGTTTACCTGCTCTCCTTTGAGATATAGCATTAGGGGAATTGTTTTTTATGATAATGGCTGAATTCTATTGCATGTGTACCCTTTATCACATTGCTAGAACTTACAGAAATGTTGGGATGTGTTTGGATGAAGGGATTTGAATTAATGGATTTAGAATTATTGAATTTTAAATCCACTCAACATATAAGGGATTTAACATCTATTCACATCCTTAAAAGAATAACTCTAATTGAAATCATGATTTTCAAATCTATGATAATTCAAACAACACAAATGAATTAATGCTATGAATTTCAATTCAAATTCTTCCATTCAAATGCAACCTTAGATTATTTGTTTTTCAATAATGTATTGTATGACATATGTTGTCAGGTTTAGACACTTGCTCATAGGGTATGATATTGATTTCATTCGAGCAATAGCCACTACGAGAAATAGAAGTTTTTTGCGTCCGCTTTATTTGCGTCAACAAATGTTGACGTTAAAAATCATCTTTTGTGACTACTTATTTTTGCAAATGCTGGTTTCTAGACTCCCACGCCGGCTCTTAATTGCGACAATTTGTTGTCGCAAATAATCATGTCTTTAGCATCGACTAGAATTCGCAAATAGGACATCGAATATTTGCGTCTACATGTTGACGTAATTAATCACAATATATATATGTATTTTTACTTTTAATAAGAAACAACAGTATTTGAGATGGGTGGATATAATGATTTCCATGATGATGTGTTATAACCTATAATTAGAATGTAGAAAGAAAAAGAAAATAGTGGTATTGGATTTTGTGCCAGTGATTTTATTGGAAATTAAAATCTGTAAATTGGAAAACTCACATCATAAGAGAATTCAAATACAAGAGAAATGTAATATCACAAAGTTTTTTAAAATTAAAGTATAGAGAAAATTGGTGAAATGTCATGTATGTTACCACTATTTATGAAAATAATCTTTAACTTTTTTAGTTTATGATAATATTCTGTATATTGCAAAAAAATAGGTGAAAATGCCATGTAACTTGCTATTGCAGGTAAACTACTGATATAGTGTCCATGTGACTTTATTTCTCTCATGTACAATTTATACACTTTTAACATTGTGCTTTGGCCTACAATAATGGAAAATTCAAATTTTAAATACAAAAATTATTTTATGTTTACGAAAAATATTATTAAAACTATTGAAACGAAAAAAAAAAAAAAAAAAAAAAAAACTTGAGAACTTATTAAGTAAAATCTATAAATTTAGTAACAAATTTTCTGTAAAACATTAATATTGTGAAAATCGATAATTATTTTAAAAACTAAATGCTAAATTGAAGACTAATAAATTATTTAAAGATCTAAAAAGTACTTGATAAATATAAATTAATTCATAAAATTGAGATTAGTTTAATAATTCAAAAAAATATTCGTAAAAAGAAATAAAGAATGTGAATTTTTTTATTTTTAATTATGTTATAGTAAAATACATAATATAAAAAAAATAAAAAATTAAAAAGATAAATTGAGTTCCCCTCCCCCTAAACCCCAACATGAAAACCCAAATTTAAATTATTTTTTATATTATATATTTTATTACACCGATTTTACTATACCAAAATTATTTTTGGTATAAATTTTTGTTTGATATTAGTTTTTATATTATTATTTTTTATACCAAAATTTAAAATAGAAAAAATTTACATTTTATAAATAATTTTCTGAAATTTTAAACTAATTTCAACGTTATGAATTAATTTTTTTAAATACTTTCTAGATCTTTAAATAGCTAAATTATATTTTTCTAAAATTAGCATCCAGATTTTTAAAATAAATCAGCTTTTATAATATTTAACATTTTATAGCAATTTTACTACTAACTTTATAGATTTTTCTAAACAAAATTCAAGGTTTAACTTTGTTTTTACTTTTATTAATTTTCACAAGATACTTAAATTATTTTCAATTTTCCTTTTTATTATCTAAATCGTAATGTTAAAATATATGTTAATGATACATCCGAAAAATGAAGACACGTGGATACTACATCAACCACTTATTGCCATATCATTCTATGATCTATTGGTGGGAAAAAAGTACAAATGGTCCCATAACTTTTTACTTTTTCGGATTTAGTCTCATAAGTTATTGCTTTTTCGATTTAGTCCCACAACTCTAGTAATTGCTCAATTTTAGTCCAATTTTGACCCAATATTGACCAACTGACCGGAAAAGGTCACGTGACTTTCACGTGCCGGCGCGGTTTTGGAAATTCCGGCTAAAATGGTCCCATAACTTTTTACTTTTTCGAATTTAGTCCCATAAGTTATTTCTTTTTCGATTTAGTCCCACATCTCTACTAATTGCTCAATTTTTGTCCAATTTTGACCTAATGTTGACCAGCTAACCGGAAAAGGTCACGTGATCTTCACGTGCCGGCGCGATTTTGGAAATTCTGACGACTTATGACACGTGTAGCCGGACTTCCGAGGTGGAATTTTAATTTTTTTTTTATTAGGAGACCACATCAGCAAATTATTTACCTTGTCAGCTTATATTTTTCTATTACCTGAATTGAATTAAACTCCAAAAAATACAAATGCAAAATAAGAAAATGTAATATTTTATCGATCTAACCCTTAAATCAGAATTAGCATCCCTTCTTCTTCTTCTTCTTCTTCTTCTTCTTCTTCTTCTTCTTCTTCTTCTTCTTCTTCTTCTTCTTCTTCTTCTTCAGTTCGCGTCCTTCTACAAGAAAAAGCTCTAACTTTTCTCTTCCAATCTTTTCTATTAGAAAGTCGCGGCTTCAACTCCCCCAAAATTGGAGAACACACGAAGACAAAGAACCATGTCCCAATCTAAGAAGCTTGCGAAATAGTATTGTGTGTGCGAATTCGTAGCCCTACCTCTCTTAGCTCAACACAATTGATTACAGCAACAATCAAACAATCAAAACAAGCAATCAACTTGTTTCAAGAACACACTTGTATGCAAGAAAGTTTAACAAAGAAGAAAATATAAAATCAACAAAGAGAGTTACGTGGTTCTCCCTTCAATACACTTGTTGCCCCCTCTATATGGAATGACAAGAAATATATATGTATCAGAGATGGGAAAAAAAAAGGGCCTTAGAGAACAACGGATGAGATTAAATCAAGAAACCGGATCACAACTCCTCAAGTAACAAACTAACTGCTTTCTGCAAACAACAATAGTTGAAAGACCACGGTTTGAATAAAAACCGTTGTAGAAGCTGAATAACAGAAATAACAGAATTAGTTTCCTGGAACAGAATTTAGTTGTTATGAAATCCTCTTCAATCAATTTACACTTAATCCTGAGTTGATAAGCCATATCTTTAACAGTGTGCGACTAAGGTTTGAATTCCCCCATTAAAACCTCTTGGAAAGAAGAAAATGTTGGGCGTAGGTTCTACGGCTGCTCTCACGATACCCGATATGGTTTTTAGTTCTTGCTTCAATTTTATTAGTTTATTCAAGGTTGAATTGAATTAATTGAAACATACTGGATATAATTTTGGCAGAATGAAGGTCATTGTACGAGTTTTAGATAGATAGATGCATTTCTATGTGATAGAAGCAAACACATAATGAGAGGGCTCTTGTGAAGGCTTAACGAGAAGAACACTGAAAATGAGGTCCTGCATAACGCCCGCATGAATCTCGAAGAAATTTTTTCCGTAACCGAGATAGATAATGAGAGAATGAGCTATTCGTTAAAGAAAAAAAAAACAGGTGGAGTTAAAGAATAAGGAGTTGGAGTCCATCAACAATGAGTTGATAAAACATAAAAGTCGGCGGAATTTTCAAAATCGCGTCGGCACGTGAAGGTCACATGACCTTTTTCGGTCAACTGGTCAACATTAGGTCAAAATTGGACCAAAATTGAGCAATTACTAGAGATATGAGACTAAATCGAAAAAACAATAACTTATGGGACTAAATTCGAAAAGATAAAAAGTTATGGGACCATTTTAGCTGAAATTTTCAAAACCGCGCCGGCACGTGAAGGTCACGTGACCTTTTCCGGTCAGTTGGTCAACATTTGGTCAAAATTGGACCAAAATTGAGCAATTACCAGAGATGTGGGACTAAATCGAAAAAGCAATAACTTATGGGACTAAATCCGAAAAAGTAAAAAGTTATGGGATTATTTTGGTTTTTTCCCCATCTATTGGTCTACCTGCAATAGTAGAAAATAAGGTATTTTCACCATTCTTTTTTGTAATATACAGAAGATTATTATAAACTAGAGTGATAACATACAGGACCGTTTTCACTAATTTTCTCTATTCTTCTATACACTTGTAAATATGTTGACAACTTATGTTCAAACTACTCGAAGGTTACTAGACATTGAGTAACCCGCCTTGTACGTTGATAATGCACGATCCGGTAATCACCCAATCCAACAGTAATTAACAAGAACAAAATATAAAAACACAGAATTTACGTGGTTCGATCCGGAGATCTACGTCCACGGGGAAAAAACGGCAATCGCCGAGGTGTTTCTTTTTACTAGAATGTTGAGTTTACACGGAGTAATTTAGAATACGGAATTCCAACCCTAATTCAGAGTCCTTTTCTCATATTTATACTCAGCTTTTCCTAAACCCTAACTGAACCCTAACAAACTTCCTATCCTCACGCCCACTTTTCGCTGCATGGCGGTTATGAACAGATCTTTAGCCTTGATTCGCGGAACAGACTACCCGCTGGGCCAACGCGCGTTCCTGGGCCTGCTGGGCCTACGCATGGTGGACCTTCATGTGCCTGTTGGGCCAATCAGCGGGCTTTAGTATTAGCCTGACCCGAGCTGATCGGGTTATCCCTATCAGATGCCCCCCCCCCAGCCGAAGCGAGGTAGGAGCTTCGATTGTCACCGGGGTGGAACTGTAAGCAAGAAGGACCGGGGTCGCTGGTGGGCCGAAGTGTTTATGGAGGACTGAACATTTCCGCGCTCCGGGGACTCTGCGGGGTCGTCAACGGACGCGACGCCGAGCTTGGCCGAAGTGCACGGAGCATATAGCGAGGTACCGAATTGTCATATCCTTCCAACGTGTTTCTAGCTAAATTGAAGGGAGCACCGGAGTGTGGTAATATGACCGAGGTGGAGGATACACCGGGGTGTATATTCTGGCCGAGATGGAGGGTGCACCGGAGTGAGTTTTGAATCTTCCTGAGGAAGGGTGAGGCTGATGTGATTGGCGGCGCCATAATGAGAGAGAGAGACGTGAAGTGACACGCTCTGCGAGTTCCAAGACAGCTGTTCCCCACGCGCCTCGGTAACTGTAAAGCGCGTGAAGAGCACGCATGAATCCTCAGCACTGAATTTGAATAGGCTGCATCAGAGCCGTCGGTTTCTGCATTTATATAAGGAATAACTGCACAGTAACTTTTCATCTTCTCCATTTTCATCATCTGTTATAGAAAGCGGGAAAAAGAGGAACACTGCGATTGTGATTCATCAACGATAAAAAATTTCTCAAATCTATCCTTTCGAATTCAAATCAAGTAAGTATGTCATCCTCTTCATCTGCTTCATCTTCTGCCCCCTCTTCGGCCTCGGTCAAAGTAGTGGGAGATTCGGATAATCCGTTAGATATCCCCCCTATATGATATATCTTTCCGGAGAAGGATGCGATAAGAACCATAGACAGAGTCGATGGTTTAGAGTGTAATACCAGGACGATATCGTTTTACGAATGCCCGGCGGTTAATCTTGAGGTGTCCTCCATAGGTTTACGGATGTCGCGGGGGCAACTTGAGAGGGAACTCCCATCATTTTATCTTCCTTTCGACCTTGATTACATAATTCCTACCCCCGAGGATAGGGCCTGTTGCCCACCGCAGGGGTTTATGACAGTATATATTGACCCCCTTAGAGTAGGATTGAGGTTGCCGTTGTGGGGCATAGTCGTAGAGTTGTTAAGATACTACGGCATTGCCCTCTGCCAATTAGCGCCGAACGCGGTGAGGCAGTTGGTAGGATTCACGGTAGTCTGTAAGCAGGCCGGGGTAGAGCCAACTGTAGAACTGTTTAGGTTTTTCTACCAGCTTAAGAACTTCGGGAAGTCTAAGGGGTGGTACTCCTTTAGTCCTCGAGCCCGCGGAGGGTTCAAGGTTCAAAGCCCGAGCAAAGTAGAGGGGTGGAAGGAGAGGTTCATATTTGTTAGGAATAAAATAGCCCTCCCGAAGTGGAGGAGTGACGAGGTGCAGGATTCCGCTCCCGTGGAGAATCCGGGGCCCGAAACGAGGCACATATTCCTGCAAGTGGGGACTTTCCAAACCCTTTGTTCCGAGGAGGAACTGGAGAAGGCTGGGCTTAGCCCATATTATTCGGGAAATGGAGGTGCCGAAGAGGGTAGGATTTCTCTGTCTTGTTGCTTAAACTGCCATTTTGTGGAGAACTAACCATGAATGTATATGCAGTGGGACGCTTCGGAAAGCAGCCAGCCTCGGGAAGCCCGGCCAATGCGGAAGCGGCCAAGAAGAAGGGAAAAATCGTGGAAGTACCTTCCCGGGGGAAAATGCCAACTGCTGCGCGGCCGTCGTCGGGGTCGGAGGAGAGGATGACGCCAGCGGGGTCTCCTGTATTGTCGAGGAAGAGGCCGGAGCCCACGGGGACGCCACAGGCCCCATCCAAGAAGCCCCGGACCGGGGAGAGCTCGCAGGTAACACCCAAAAACTCGTTCAGCACGCTTTGCGAGGTGTATGACCGAGGTCTAATCCGTGTGCCGTGTTGTGTTTAACTTTTCCAGGGAGAGCAGGTGATCCCCGGTATGCTGGGGTTCGACAGCACAGATGCCGAGAAGATTCTTCGGCTGGCCAAAGGGATAATTGAGGTCGGCCTGAAGAGCGAAATAGAGGCCAAGGAAGGGCTAGCTGCGACGGCGCGAGAGCTTCGCGCTAAAAATGACAAGCTGTCGTACGACTTGACCCAGGCACGCAAGAGGGCTGCCGTGGTTGAGTCCGAGGTTGCGCGTCTACGCAGCGTAGAAACGGAGAATCACGGTCTCCGCGGCGAGCTGATGCAGCTGCGGGCAGAGATGGAGGCGAGGGAGGCAGCCGTGGTTGGAGGGCAGGGGGCCTTGCTGAGGGCCTTCGCCGAGAAGCTGTTACACTCCAGCACATTCCTTGATTTCCAGACAAGGTTTGTGGCAATAGGGGACAAAGCCATTCGGGCCATGGTGTTGGAAGAGGTGAAAGAGGCGTATCCGGACGTGGACATCCATCGTCCAGAATTCGGATATGATCCCGAGGCGGCGGCCGAGGTGGAAAAGGCCTATTACGCCGCGCTGGCGGAGCTTCCGGAATGGCCCCTGGTGAACGCGCTCGGGGGGAAGAGGCAGCTTCTGACTGCCGCAGAAGTTGCCAACTGCGTGGTTGACCAGGATGAAGAATTTTTGGCGTTCAGCCGCGGTGAACTGGCCCCAGCCCCCCAAAACACCGAGCCCCTCCCACCGATAGAAGCCGAAGTCCCCGCTGAAACCGGGGCCGTCGTAGCAGCCGAAGGGGGAAATGCCGAAGTGCCTGAGGGCCAGCAAGAAGAGTTGCCCGAGGAAGCAGAGGCAATTGAGCGGGAGGTCAGTAGATCCCCGCAAAATTAAATTTGTAAATTTGTAGAAATGATAGGAATGATGTAATTGAACCATTGTACTCTAGCAATGTGAAATACAATTTCCTCTTTTCGGACCCTTGCAATCTGTTCATTTAAGTGATCCATTGTGTGTTGCCGAACTGTATTCAACTCTTATATGTTTGAGAATGATTCTGTTTGATTCTTACCAACTGTCTAGAACACTGCGGAGCTGCACGAGACAATAAAGAAGTTAATGAAATCACTTGAGTGGTTCCGCGGAGAGAAGAACCGTCTGGAGATGCAAGTAGTGCCGAAACTGAAGAAGCACATAGCCTCGGTAGAGGAGAAGGTGGTCGAGGCCAATGAGAGGGCCAAAGACTTCGAGATGAAGTATCGAACCACAGCTGCCGAGATGAGCCGTGTCCGTGTTCACCACAAGGAATACGAACGGATTTTGTCCGAGTTCGATCTTCTAACTTTTGAAGAAGTAGAAGAGCGGACTGTTGAAATTCAGAGTGACATCTCGGCGTTGATGTCGAGGAGCTCGGTCGAGTCCGCGAAGCTGATGAGAAAAAGAGAAGTTCTGGAACTATTGCTCAGCATGTATGAAGGGCTAAAGGGCCGAATCAGGCGAAGGCCTTCTGCTGAGGAGTTTATTGCGAGCACTAGTCAGGACCGAAGTACTCAGAAAGCTCCTCGGAAGGATAAGAAGACTAAAGGCCAGAAGAAGCCCTCCGTGCAGAGCAAAGGCATAGTTATTCGGGAGTCAGCCCCGATGACCACAGTTGAAGAGCCCCCGGCGGTCGCCGAGAAGATAGTCGAGGAGCTGACTCAAGAGATTGAGGCGATGGTCCCGGAGGAGTGGGACCCTGAGCAATGGGCTCAAACCCCGAGGTCCACGCCACAATGAACTAGCAGAGAACGGACCAGAGATCAAGCTCCTAGGCCAGCGCCTAGAGAAAGGCCTCGGCGAAGGGAACCGCAAAGGGATGACCGAGCTAGAGCCCAAGAGGGTAATAGAGCCGGAGCCCGAGGTCAAAGATCTTCAAGGTCCCGAGGGACTCAACACAGACCGGGGAGCGGGTCCCAGCGCCGGAGCGCGCAATATTGGCTCGGGGGCCATAGATAGTAGGTTTATCTGTTGCCTTGTTGTTATGTGTTGTTGTTTTTTTTTTTTTTATTTATTTTGGAGTTTTATGCAAAAGACCATATGATATGTAATATTCGAAAAATGATAACTGCGGTAATGTGTACAAACTGGTGTAATGAAAGTAATTCGTTACAAATCATTTTAATCGGTTGTTCGGGAACATAATAGGGAACATGTTAACTATTTTAAGTTGGTGTTCGGAAACACAGTATGAGTAGGTTACTCCCCGGACGGATCAGGCAGGAGTAATGTCTCCCCGGACGGATCAGGCAGGAGAAAACACTTCTCCGATTAATCAGACGAGAAAGTGATACGAGTCCGGAGACTAAATGTGAATCTCCTCGGACGGATCGAGGGATAGTTGTGATGGTCCGGAGACTAACAACGATCATATGTTAGTGTTAGGGCGTCCCCGTAACATAAAGAAAAACACAACGAGATGCATAAATCGAGATGTTTTATTCAGTAATAAGTGTCGGGGCAAACTTCAAAAGTACAAAGGGAAATAATAACTAAAAAAGAAATCAAAGGAAAGATAGTACTTGCGGTGTGGCTTTCACAGATAGAAGCGTCTCAAATTTGTGACGTGCCAACTTCGGGGGATCGGGGTCCCGTTGAGGTGTTCAAGTTGATAAGAGCCGGAGTCGTGCGTGGCAACGACTCGGTAGGGGCCTTCCCATGAAGCATGTAGTTTGCCCTCAGGGGCAGCTTTGCTGGCCGAGTTGAGTCGGAGGACTAAGTCCCCGACATTGAACTGAGTACCTCGGACCCGGAGGTTATAATATTGGGCAGCTCGCTGCTTGCACTTAGCCTGGTGAACGAACGCTTGTTCCCGGCGATTCTCAAGCTCATCCAAATTTGTGCGAAGAGCCTCGTCATTATCATCTGGAACTAGTGTGAGGAGGCGAGGACTCGGCACACTGATCTCAGCGGGGATAACGGCTTCGGAGCCGTAAGTAAGGCTGTAAGGAGTCTCCCCGGTGGAGGTGTGCGGCGTTGTCCGAATAGCCCATAAGACTTGTGGAAGGTTTTCAGCCCAAAGACCTTTGGCATTATCCAGGCGCTTTTTTATTCCCGTGAGAAGGGTCCGGTTGGTGACCTCAACCTGCCCGTTTGCTTGAGGGTGAGCCACCGAAGTGAAAATCTGTTTGATGTGGAACTCTTCACACCATGAGCGGAATGGATCGTTGGCAAACTGTTTACCGTTGTCTGAAATGATAGTGCTCGGGATGCCGAAGCGACAAACAATATTGCGCCACACAAACTTTAAAATGTTCTGTCCGGTGATAGCCGTAAGCGGTTCGGCTTCGACCCACTTAGTGAAGTAGTCTACGGCGACAACCAGGAATTTCAACCCTCCCGGAGCGACAGGGAAAGGCCCAACAATATCAATGCCCCATTGGATGAACGGCCATGCTCCTTGGATTCCGGTGAGCTCGGTCTGTGGCAAATGCTTCACCCTGGAGTGTAGCTGACACTTGCTGCATCTAGTCACTAAGTCGTGAGCATCGTTGAATAGGGTAGGCCAATAGTATCCCCAACGGAGGACTTTTTTTGCTAGAGTCCGGGAACCGATATGGCTTGCACAGGCCCCCTCATGAACCTCTCGCAGAACTTGAGTAGCCTCGGCAGGGGCGAGGCACCGAAGATTCGGTTGGAGGTACGATTGTCGGTATAAAACTCCATCATGAAGGGAGTATTTGGGGGCTTTGAGCACAACTTGTCGAGCCCGTAGCTTGTCAGTGGGTAGAATCCCATCTTGGAGATACTGAATGATCGGAATCATCCAGTTCGGATCACTGTTGGTCAGTACCGAGACTGTAGCCTCATGAATAGCTGGATGGGAAAGGTCTTCAACCTTGATATCCGGAGATATATTAGTTTGGACCGCGGAGGCCAACTTGCTGAGTGTGTCTGCCCTGGAATTTTGAGCACGCGGGATTTTCCGGGTAATAACTGTATCAAAAGTTGATATGAATTTGAGTGCTAGAGCGCGGTACCTGACCATTGTTTCTTCTTTGGCGACATAAGTTCCCTGAATTTGCTTAGACACGATCTCGGAGTCCGTAAAAAGCTCTAAGTGACGAACACCTAAAGATTGAGCGAGCCGGAGCCCGGCGAGGACTGCCTCGTATTCTGCTACATTGTTAGTCACCTTAAATTTGAATCGGATGACATATTTGACCTCGACCCCCTCGGGGTCGATGAGAAGCAGCCCAGCACCACTTCCTCGGACTGTGGATGCTCCATCTACAAATAGTTGCCACATCCGTGGTGGAGGGGTGGGTGTGACGCGGTGTGGTGCATCATTGTCTGCGGAGGACTCATGATTATCTGCCGGGGTTTCGGCCAGGAAGTCAGCAAGTGCTTGACCTTTAATTGCTCGGCGAGGGAGGAACTGGATGTCATATTCGCCCAACTCAATTGTCCATTTGGCGAGGCGCCCAGACACCTCGGGTTTTACAAGGATCTGGCGTATAGGATGATTGGTCAAGACTCGTATCTCACGTCCCTGGAAGTATGGCCGAAGACGCCGAGCTGCCATAACAAGGGCTAAGGCAGTTTTTTCAAGCTCGGAATATCGAGTCTCGGCCCCATGGAGCACCCGGCTTGCAAAATACACGGGATGTTGAACCCCCTCTACTTCGCGCACAAGAGCGGCGCTGACAGCTTCTTCGGCGGATGCCAGATATAAGTATAGTGGCTCTCCGGGGAGAGGAACTGACAAAGTAGGCAGCTGCTGTATATGCAGTTTCAAGGCTTCAAAAGCCTCGGTGCACTCTGGAGTCCATTCAAAGGACTTCGCTTGCCTCAGGATCTTGAAAAATGGGAGCTGACGCTCCGCTGCTTTCGATAAGAATCTGTTTAAAGCCGCCAGGCCACCTGTAAGGCGTTGAACTTCCCTGAATGTTTTTGGGGCCTGCAAATCTAATACATCACGGAGTTTAGCTGGATTGGCTTGCAAGCCGTTTTGTGAAACCATGTATCCGAGGAACTTCCCGGAGCCCACACCAAAAGTGCATTTTGCCGGATTGAGTCGCAAGTTATAACGCCGCAGGGTGCGCAATGTTTCGGCGATATCCTGCACACATGAAGGATGGGAGGAGCTTTTGATGACCAAGTCATCGACGTAAACCTCAACATTGCGACCTATCTGGTCGTGGAAGACAAAGTCCATTAGGCGCTGATAGGTGGCCCCAGCATTCTTGAGCCCGAAGGGCAATTTCTTGAAAGCATAGCATCCAAAGGCAGTGATAAACGCCGTTTTAATAGCATCCTGTGGATCCATAAAGATCTGATGATAGCCTTTGTACAGGTCCAAAAAACAAAGTGCCACGTACCCCGTAATGGCTTCGGCCTTTTGATCGATGGAGGGCAGAGGATAGCAGTCCTTGGGACAGTGCTTATTAAGATCGGAAAAATCGACACACATCCGCCATGCCAGAATCTTGTCGCGCGTAGTTACTGGGCCCCTGCCGATTATTCTGCCAATGTGGCCGATTTTGTTGATTATCTCGATCATGGTAACCTCCGCGGTGATGAGACGGGCCCCCATTGTGGTTTGCCCGAGATTGGTCTCCGGTTCGTGCAACGTATTGCCGCAAAAACCCTTTCTTGAGGCATTCCTCAATCTCCTTGCCGACTTCTCGGCACTCCTCGGTCTCATGTCCGTGATCTCGGTGGTATGCGCACCACTTTCCACGGTTCCTCTTTTCAGGAGGCGCTGTCATCCACGGACAAGGCCGGAAGTCGTTTTTGTGGAGTGAAAGAATTTCAGCCCGTGACTTCGTCAGCGGAGTCAATTGCGGAATTGCACCTCGGGATTCTGAATGCCCCGGTGTCAAGCGTGAAAATGCGCTAGTTCGCGTACTAGGACCAGTTTGTGCCTTGTCGGCCTGTCGCTTGATTGCGTGCTTCTCACGTTTCTGCCGTGTCTGTTCCTCGGCCTTAGCAAATTTGCACACTGTTTTGAACAGTGCTCGAGTTGTGACCGGGGTGTTCCGAGCTAACTCGGTGTGGAGAGCTCCAGGGCGGAGTCCATTCATGAAGGCGTTGATGGCTACATCGTCAGGGCAATTTCCCACCTTGAGACTTACCGCTGTGAAACGGTCCAGAAATTGAGTAACGGTTTCGCCGTCCCGTTGTTCCATACTCATAATGTCGGCCAGAGTGGCCATGGGCTTCGCTCGAGCTTCGAACCTTGCCCAGAAGTGCTCGGCGAGTTCTCTGAATGAGGATATGCTGTCTCGCGGGAGAGAATCAAACCAAACCCGAGCTTCATCCTGTAAGTACTCCGGGAAAATCCTACAGTACTGAAGAGATGTGATGTTATCATGACTAAGCATACTGTGCCTAAAAGCACCAAGAAAATTGGCCGGGTCTCCCGTGCCGTTGTAAGGTGATATAGCTGGCCGTTTGAACCCTTCGGGAAGGGTAATGGCCATGATTTTGGAGGAGAACGGCGTGATAATCTCTCCGTTGGCATCAAGGCCTAGGATTCTGTCCAATTCAACATTGCGTTGAACCCGCTCATACTCTTGGAGATCTTGAGCATGAGAGTTAGCGTAGCGGGCTTTTTTAGCCGCATTAAGTGGACGACGACGATCCACATCAGCTGGTTCCTCATTGCGAGGTCGTGATCCGTTTGAACTCCCAAGGTCCTCGGAAGAACCAGGTCGTTCCCGTCGTCGATCCTGACGCCCGCGATAGCCCGGTGCCGGCTGTCCGCGCGGGCGAGGTGGAGGCACCCCAGGATTATCATTATGGCTAACAGGTTCCGCGGTAGGCCTCGCTGGTCGTAGGCGATTGACTGCCCAATCTTGTAGGACATGCGCATGCTCCTGTAAGAAATCTTGGAGCAGTTCTGGTGTGATTTGAATGTTCACCGGTGGCTGAGCAACAGCAATATCAGAGTCTTGCTGTTCTTGGGGGGGGGTGGAGGGTTTTGATTACCCTGATGATTGGATGCACTCGTTTCCGGCAATTGCCTCGGCGGTGCAACTTGATCCACGGGTGGATCCTGATCGGAATGGTCTCCACGGCGGGCTTGATTCAAACGAGTTGTCACCATGATTTTTGAACGCAATGCGAACGTAAAAGGTTACCGGTTAACACGTTCAAAAAACTGCCTTGTCGTTCCCACAGACGGCGCCAATTTGATAATGCACGATCCGGTAATCACCCAATCCAACAGTAATTAACAAGAACAAAATATAAAAACACAGAATTTACGTGGTTCGATCCGGAGATCTACGTCCACGGGGAAAAAACGGCAATCGCCGAGGTGTTTCTTTTTACTAGAATGTTGAGTTTACACGGAGTAATTTAGAATACGGAATTCCAACCCTAATTCAGAGTCCTTTTCTCATATTTATACTCAGCTTTTCCTAAACCCTAACTGAACCCTAACAAACTTCCTATCCTCACGCCCACTTTTCGCTGCATGGCGGTTATGAACAGATCTTTAGCCTTGATTCGCGGAACAGACTACCCGCTGGGCCAACGCGCGTTCCTGGGCCTGCTGGGCCTACGCATGGTGGACCTTCATGTGCCTGTTGGGCCAATCAGCGGGCTTTAGTATTAGCCTGACCCGAGCTGATCGGGTTATCCCTATCATACGTTCAGCTCAGTTGTTTCCATTTAATTGAATTTTATTAAAGAACATGGTGGTTACTTACAAAAGCCGCAGGGCCAAATCAATGAGAGTCCCTTTGTAATTAAAAGTTGGAATCCGTGGTGTTCACGTTATTAAGTATATAAAACATGATTTCTATGTATAAATAGTTAAGGAATAGCGGGCATGATAAAAACAAATCAAGTCCGAGAGCAAAAATTAATGTTGTGTTTACCACTGCAGTTTGAAATTCCTATTTGTTGTTCAAACCACATAAGGAAAAACCCAGTGCCAGTGCAGGTGTCTCCCTGTTCAATATTCCAATTACCTGTTTGGGCAGAAGAAGACTACCACAATGTGTTACTGCTGCTGATTTGGACCCGGCACTGGTTCCCAAACATGTTGGTCTTATCATTGACGGATTTAGAAGGTGGGGCAAAACCAAAGGGGTGACCATATTTGAAGCCTACGAAGCTGGATGTCAAAACTTGGTACAACTTATTAGGCAGTTTTCCCAGGAGTTCAAATTCTCACTGTTTTCAGCTTTCCTTCGGGATCCTTTGATCGCCCTAAGGTACATAATATTAAAACTGCTATGTATTAGTTGATTCGATCGGATTGGATGGGTCTCCTTAATTATCTTAATTTGCAGGAGGACAATGACATCGAGTTCTTCTAGGAATTGTCTCGCCAGATTATAGAAGAAAACATCGAGGAGGTATTGCAGTGAGCATTGATCCATATTAATTTAACAAAGTATGTATGTATGTATGTATTAATGTATAAAGCGATAATCTGAAAATTGGATGCTCGTACAACTATGCTGGGGGATAGATCCCGACATCCACAACCTCTGCTAGACCTAGTCGATTCAGTGGAAGAGCGTTCCAAGAATAACAAAGGACCGCACCTTGTGATGGCTTCAGACTACACCGGTCGATACGACATAACTCAAGCAGCCAAGAAAATCGCTGCCAAAGTTAAAGATGGGATTTTGGCTGCTGAAGACATCAACGAAACCCTGTTTGAGCAGCACCTGGAAACAAATGTCCTCAAGTACCCAAACCCTAACTTGCTGATAAGGACTGGTGGCAAATTCAAACTCAGCAATTTCATGCAACAAATAAGGGAATTAGGGACGAATGGAAAACGTCACTAAAAGTGATGAAAATGTCACTAATAGTTATGTGGGACGAACGTCACAATATCCTAGTCGCTAATAGTATTTAGAGACGAATTTTTCAAAACGTCTCTAAAACATTTTTTTAGTGACGTTTCTTAATTGTCTCAAAAAATTATTTTTAGTGACGTTTTTTTAATTGTCTCAAAAGATTTTGTTTAGTGACGTTTTATATTTGTCTCAAAAGAGTTTTTTTAGTGACATTTTTATTAATTGTCTCAAGAAAAATTCTTTTAGTGACGCTTTTTTAATTGTCTCAAAAGAGTTTTTTTAGTGACGTTTTTATTAATTGTCTCAAAATAGTTCATTTAGCCACACTTTTTTTATTGTCTCAATAGAGTTCTTTTAGTGACGATTTTTTTAATTGTATCAAAAAGAGTTCTTTTAGTGACATTCTTTTATTGTCATAAAAGATCACTTTTAGTGACTTTTTTTTGTAATTGTCTTAAAAAAATATCTTTTGCGACGTTTTTTTTAATAGTTTAAAAGACCTTTTTTAGTGACGTTTTCTTTATTTGTCTCAAAATATATTTTGTGGTAACGCATAAATTATATTGCCTCAATATTATATATTACAATACCTGATAGTACCTTTAATAACAGAACAACATAATAAGAGAGAGAACAATAATCCACACACAAGTGAATCTTCAATAATAATTTGCATGTAAATGACGATTGTTCTGAACTTAATCCATCTAAAAACAAAGCAATTTCATTCAAAATACAATACAATTACCCATTTGCATATGTGATTCAGTAGGAATGAATAAATCGTAAGCTAGCAACTCGTCAACAAAAGGCTAATAAAACGACAATTATTATTATAAAATGTTTTCTATCCTCAGGTCGAGCTCACAAGAACGAAAAAATGGACTGTCTCGATCCTGTAATCAAGGGAGAGCAATACCAAATTAGAACTCAATCATATTTAGTTCCTCAAATCAGAAAGTCATAGATGCAAAGTTAGATATGGAAGCAATATGCAAATCAATCATATTTGTGGTACTTAAAAAGAAATAGGAAACAAAAATATATTTACATACACCAGCTAACCAATAGTTTAATAAATGATTTAAAACTCAAGCAATGATTTAATAAAAGAACTCTTATGACCTTCGGTTTATACTAAGCATCAAACATTTTACATTTTCACAATTTTCCTCTATTTATACTCTTAAAGACCATGGAAAATGCTGAAAAAGTTTGGTAGAACTCAATCAACTTCAGCACTGTTTGAAGAGAATATTTCACAAAGTTAATCGACCACAAACAGTGATTTTTCCAAATACAAGGACATGAAAATAACATACAGAAAAACAACAAGGAGAGAATATAAATAACTATACAGCATACATAATCTCGCAATTAAAGAATTATAATATAACAATGCAACATAAAAGCTTATTTGGCCATGCTAAAGTTACGTATCTAACAGGACTATTTGATAAAAATGTCCAGAATCTAATCTGAAGATTTTGCAAGTTTCTACAAATTGGGTTCTAAAAGCTTATTTTTAAGTAAAAATAATAAAATAAAAATCATGTATCTAGTAGATTAATATCATATTTGGCCAATATTAAATGTTAAATAGTTCTTGCAATTATGTATCTACTAGATTCCTTTTGCTCTTTGTGTTTGATATCCAAATATCTATACCATTATACAGCCACTCACAAATTTCAAATCTAAATCATTAGACACATTATACCAGCCACTCATTTGTGTTAAAATAAGATCCAAGCTTTTGTTTACATAAATTTGTAAATCCTCTTTTTCTAAATGATAAACTCATGCTGGCAACAATAATAGTGACAAACATATTTCTTGTTATACCTTCCATCTAATCAAAACTCGAATTGGAAAAAGAACTTTAACAACCAAAACTATTTTTGTAGAAATAACTGAACATGATTCGTAAGATTTGACCAGTATTTCCCAGCTCTAGCCATCTGCCTCTTAAAAAGATGAAAACAAAATCTAAATCTTCTATGCCATATACGTACTATGAAAGAATAAAATAACCATATACAGAAGCAAAGAGCAGAAATATATGATTCAGAAAACATATATATTGATACAGAATCAGAAACATCCATACAACAAATCGTCAGAAATATTTTAGACAAAACAAAGCTAAAGAAATCAGCATCATGATTCAACCACAAGCTATTGCTATTGTGAAAGTCAAGGGCACAAACACAATATGCCATCCCGTTGTTGAATCCACATTTCAAAATGTGGCAATGCTTTTCATATGCACATAAATTTGCAGACAAAGCCAAAAGGCAGTAAAACAGAAACTCAAGAATTATCAAATTAATCTCAAATTATATTACAAAAAGTAAATCCAGTAAAGCGAAGAGCTTCAGCTACTGAAGAGGTTCTCATGGAATCATTAACAATAGAGAAGACCATTTCAGGGTTTAAAATTCAAGCAAAAACTACTTTCAGTTGATGTTTTTTGCTGGAATCAAAGTAGAAAAATAAAAATAGGCAGTCCTGCTTTCAAAAAAATAAAAATAAACTTGAAAAAAATGCAATAACAAAGCCTTCAACAATGATAGTGAATTAGTTGGTGAAATAAAGAAATCTCAGAGATTTCGGTTTCTCCCAACCGGAACAGTAGAGAAGCTGGTTGAAACGGAACGACCACCAAAGCATTTCGTTTACATGACCAATATCAAACATTTCGACTATTCCAGCCAGAATGAAATATGGTTATAACTCTTAAAACGTGTGTGTACGTGTGCGTGTGTATGGATTACCTAGAGCAATGTTGCTGCAAGAAAATGCCCAAAGAATTGGATTTATGAGGCTTCAGAAATGAAAGAGTTTCTCCAATGAATGGCCAGTGCAGTGTGGTTCCATCTGGTAAGCTTGCAGGCTTTTTTTCTGAAAATGCAGATTAATTCAAAAAACTTTGAGATAAAAGGAAGTCCTAAAATCAAAGTAAATACAAGCAACAAAGCAACCATTTTTATTGTCAATGTCTCATAGGATGCATCTTATATATATAGATATGCGGTGTTGGTGGCATCAGACGGTGACTGTTTATCGGAGTCGGATTGGTCAATCGGGTGGTTGGAGCCCCATACGTCCGGTTTCCATGATGATGCAGGAGATGACAGTTTCGCTATGTTGGTCCCTTGTTATAGGAATGAGTGCAAGGAGCCTAGTGTACATACTGTTAAAAACATTCCAGTCCCAGATGGTTATTCAGCTGGTAAGGCTAGTTTAGTATTATTAAATTTGTGTATGTGTGTTCCAATTGATGCAATTTTATATGAATTTGTGATTCTTTTACATGCATTATCACAATTCTTGTTTGTTATTATGAGAAAGAAGTATGTTGGTTAGCTTTGTGTCTTGACTCTACATCCTCCTCCTCACTTTGATTGCCTCTTGGCTATGTTTCTTGAATTCTAATACTTGACTCTACATACAATAGACATACAGAATTGGAGGCGGATTGCAGTGTTAGAGACTGCAATTCTGCAATTCATCCATAGGTTATTGAATCCCATTCAAAACAAGATAAACAAATGTGTTGGTTTATTAACATCATTTGCTCAAAGATGTAAAACTTCTAAATATAATAAATACGTACCACAAGCACTATCTTTCTAGGGATGGATCCAGTTACTTGCTTAAGCCTCAATATCATCCCTATATATGAAGAAATGTTTTATTAATAACACAAAAAAATGAAATATTTGATAAAATAAAATAAAAATAAAATTATTTAACTTACTCATCTTCCTCATTCATATCATCCTCATATTCCGCCCCTAGGAGTCGACGAAACAACATTTCATGCTTTGCTAATATTTTCTCCCTTCTTTTTCCCTTGTTAATCTCATCTTCTAGTTTCTCCTTCAATTCCTCATTTTCAGCTTGAGATTGTCTCAACTTTTCTTTGAGTTCGTTGATGGCTGAATGTGTAGCTGAGATTGTTCGAGTAGGTTTAGGACCATACCCCAACCCTTTAATACAGCCGGACCTTGTTCCCAACACTTCATCGCATATATCATCGATATTAAATGGAATGCCTTCTTCAGTGTACTTTCTCAATAACATTTGCATACGCTCCTATAAAATTAAAAGAATTAAGTTTGCAATTAACATTGAAATATAATCATGAGCTAATGATTAAGTCATTTTTCTTACATAGTTTTCCTTCGCCTCGGGAGAAGTCCATTTCCCGGTAGCTACAATGAAGTGAGTGTGATAATAGAAAGTGATTCTATCACACTCTTCGCCATTATTTAATGTCTTGCTCTATAAAACACATTGCACAATCCATTATTTCTTCTTGCACAAAAAAATTATAGAAGCTAAGCAGTTAGAGTACATACTAGCTCATGTCGAACAACCACAAATGCCCTTGTCCCTTGGTTGTGTGGAGTCTTCATTTGTAATCTACTCTCGGCAGCTTTCTTGCACTTCTCCCACAATAATTGCTAAGAATTAAGGCTCATGTAAATATATATTAGTTTCAATTTTTTTTTCAATTATAGAAAGTTAAAAGAAATTCATACTTGAACATGTGGTTTAGACCAGTAATCACACAAGTCACTCCATTGTTGCTCAGTTACTTTCTCTGGTCGACTTTCACGGCCAAATTTCTTGTAGTGATTGTGTAACTTGTATCTTCGATTTCTGAACCGGGTGGCTAGAAGCCAATTCACAGTTTTTGTAACTCTTGGTTCCTCACCCAAACCTGGAACATTCAATCTCATCTAAAGGGATAAACAGATCAGCAAATACAATATTTTTAGAGCTATTAAGCAGTTCGATTTCCACAATATAAGACTTACATTGATCTGGTCATATGCAACATTTCTGTCATCTTTATTGAATTTAGGAAATGATACTGGGCATAGCATAAATTCTCGAGATACTATCCCAATTTCACTGGAAAGTTTTGCTGACTGCACTTTGTTTAGAGGCCTGCCTTGAATAGGATCAATGCAAACTTCAAGCTTTTTCTTACTTGCATCATTAATTCTTTGCAACTCTTTGCCTCTTGTGGGACCTCTTCCTCTTTTCTTTAAAGTAGATGTAGCGAGGTCGCTTTGGGCCACTGAGAGTGATAGGGATTCAATACTTAATGTCATCAACAAAATACTAATATAGGTTGAAAAAAACATCAAGACATGTTCTAGGAAACTAAAGCTCAAAGTGTATTTACCAACAACTTTCACAACCTAACTCTAAACAATTATCCGCACTGTTTTATAGATGCTAACTAGGTGTAGCATAATTGTTGTATCCGCACTCTGTTATCTTATGAAAATATAACCATGTGGTACAAGATCCTTGGATTCAATGCCATATATGTGAACAAGTCTCAACAGATATGACTATACAATATTGCATCACACTCTTCATTAAACTGTTTCACACTTCGTCAGCTAACAGCAACTAATTATGTTAGGTCATAGATATTACATCACCTCAAATTTCAGTTTTTAATTACCTCAACCACGACTTAATCAAAACTAAACTACCCTTTTGAACATATGGAAGCCTCATTCACATTAAAACAAAAGAAAGAAACATCATCTAAAAGAATAGAATAAAATAAATCATTTCAATAAAATGATCACAAACACATTAGTTTAGTCAAATGTGGCATGTCCAACTCTATAATGGATTAATCGGACCTCATCTACTTTACACCAAAGACAAATAGAAAGGTTAGCAACTAACCTGAGTTACTTTCACTGATAATTTCTGAAGTTGGTTGATTTGAGGATGCACCAGAAGATGCATTAGGCTGCCCCGAAGTTGAGGAATTCTGAACACTACTTGCCTGCTGAACTTGTGAAGCTAGTAATTTCCTTTTTATCCCTGGAGCCATGCTTACTTAGCCTACAAAAACAGGTTATATTCCACATAGACACATAAATGAGACAGCTCAATTCGAATATATTAGTGTTCAAACTCAACATGTATAGGTACGTAAAAAGATTATTCTCATCCAATAGGAAACATAAACTCAGAGACAAGTAGCACAATGAACAATCAAACAAAGCATATGGAAGAAAAAATAAGCTTCAGCTAGAAGTCCCTAAAAACAAACTAATAGTAGTCATCCTCCTCATCACAATCATTATGTAGATTAGTATCAATGTCAAGTGCATCATCTTCGTCAGTCCAATACTCATCTAACATATCATCTTCAACAAAATCACCATCTGCGAGAAAATCAGCTACTTGCTCATTCCTCAAGTTCTGCACTACGTCTCCATCAACAACATTAGGAATCGAATCATCTCTTTGCAATTGCTCAACCTCTTTCTCCTGAATATCAACAACAAAATCAGGTATATCTAAGCCCACCTCCTCATATGCATCATCACTAGGATCTTGCTCATCGTCCAATTTTCTAACATCAAAAATGTGTCTGTGCTGAAATTTTTGGACAACTCTCCAATTGGTTCCCAGAATTTTGTCATCAAGATAGATTACTTGTTTTGCTTGATGAGCTAATATAAAAGGGTCATTTTCATACCAAAACTGCTAGAGATAGTTCATAGTTGGCACTGATATGGATAAACTCAGTCCATTGATTCAAATGTACTCCGAGTCGAGAAAGTGATCAAACTGTCACTGGTGCTCTAGTGACTACATTAACAGACTACACTCACAAAATAGAAGTAAATCCAAAGAAGCAATCTTACCCAGATTGCAGTAGACAGAAATTTCAGAACAGAGCAAACTGATCCTAAGTTAATCTGAAACAAACATCAGACAACAAACATCAGAACAGAATGCAGCATTTAAGAGATATGAGAATGTGGGGTATGTATTTCTATGTTATAATAAGGGTAAGGGTAAGGTAGGGTATGGCCTGCGATGTGAAATTACGGGCAAAAGTTATGTTATTGTTCAGAGAAATTAGAATAGTGGGTATTGATATTGCAGTTATTCGAGTTTGGAGACAAGTATAGATACATAGCAGTTCATTAAATATCATTGGAACATGATGTTTCATCAACTAAGATTAAAGTTCTTTACAATAAGACTACCCATAACAGGATATATGCTGTAAACTTCTACTCAACCAACAAAAGAAAGTATGGATCTTTGGGTTGCAGCGGCCAAAAGGGGTGTTTGATGCATCATTCAGCTCCGACTCCTCCAATGATTCATCCTCCCCACTCTCTCTCTCCAAGAAAATCAAGTCTCGGACCCCAGAAAACGTTCGATTTTCTGAATTTTAAAGATCATCAACTCTCTCTCTCTCTCTCTCTCTCTCTCTCTCTCTATATATATATATATATATATATATATATATATATATATGTTGAATAACATAATTTGTATTGATGTGAAGTTAAATGCCACCAATCTTTGCATTTCCATCCAAGAAGTCCGTTCATAGTAAGATACTCATATATGTGTATATTTTGTCTCTATGACTGGAGGAGAGTATGGGGTATGAGGATGTACAAAGGAGCAAAGATGGTTGGCATTTTGTCCGGATGAAGCCAACTACTTTAACATAGAAATGCAGAGTACTAATATATTCCATGGACATGTATTTATATATTCATGCGCTAAAATCTTTTTCTTATAAATTATTTTGTCTTAGTATGAAACAAAAAATTTGTCTCTGCTTTGGGATTTCAGAGTGATTCAGAGACAGAAACAGACCTCTCTAAGAAAAAATCAAAGGGGTTGGTTTTGGATTTTTCCTTTTGTTTGGATCAAAATTACCCAGCGTTGTTTCAGGCCAAGCAACGACACAATCACTTAAAAAAAAATTCAGGGCAAAACTCTATTTCAGAAAACAAATGAAAATTCAGGTGGCAAGTCACACTTTTTATTATTCTCAACACTCCCAATACATGAGAATTTTGTAACTACGAAGTCAAAACCCGAAAATCCTGCCACAATTATAAACGCTAGAAAGAGGAACTTCTCAAAATTCACATATGATTATAGAAGACAGAAAATTAGTACATGAAAAAGAAACTTAAGTCAAAACATACCCAAGCATCTTGAAAACAGAAAATAATCTGTTAGTACTGAGTTTAATGTTCAACCTACTAATGCATGTAATGATTTAACATCAAAATTGTAACTACAAGTTCCACTTGAACCATATGAGTCATAATTTAAACAAAAATGGCCCACATAATCCAATTTTAGTAGGATTACAGATTGCTCAGCACACCCTCATCTTCACTAACAGAGCATGGAGACAGATGTCCAGATCCTCCCTCCCCTCCCACAAGAATATAAAGAAGAATAATAAAAATAAACTCAAGAGTCCCTAGTTGAGGCAGAAGCGCCCCCAAAATTGGCTTGATTTCAAGACCTAGAATCTACATTGATCACCATTTTACTATACAATAATACGAAGCTCACCCCTTAAGCCTCACGCAATACGAAGCTCACCCCTTAAGCCTCACGCAATAAGACATATTTCCAATCATTCAGATAATCACCTCAAATTTCAACTGAAAAAAGATAAAAAATAAAGATAATTTAGAGAAAAGTACATGGGATTGGGTGGAGAAATGAAGCTTGGCATCCCAGCAGTGACACTTCTGTTATCCTCTGCACCAAATTTGATCGTTGTACTACCCATAAATCACCATCACCACCTCAATGAACCCATATGTCACAAAACACATACACACACACCCAACTAGGGCCTATCATCTAAACCATTGCTTATAAAACATTGCTTACGAAACCTATTTTATAAATACTCAATCTGATTCCAACCAGCAAATATCAAACTTGCCTAATTGAGGGGATATCTATACTATACCCCATCCGTAGGTTATTGAAGCTCACAAGTTTCACTTTCCACGAAAAACCAGATTAATTCATCAACAAATCATAAAATGGAAGCACAATTTTTCAATCAATACTATCTTCTGCACAAAAAGCAGGTGCCATTTCCAGGTATAATGAAAAATGAGAATCAGAAGAAGAACTTACGAACTAAGAACTTCAGCTGATGGAAGAAGAACGGTAGAGGAGAGAGAGGCGTAGAACGATGATTGGCGTCGGTGTGGAGTTGGTGGTTCTACTGCTGGTCCAAATCTCTACCCAACAAGAAACCAAAATAAAAATCAAACATCAATCTATACTGAATCTATTTGAGAAATTTGTAGATTTAGAAAATGAATCAAGCAGATCTACGAGAGGGGAGGGGGAGAGAGAGAGAAAGCTCCTGCTGTACGACGATGAATGACGGCTCGCGATCGAAGAAGAGAGAGAACGGAGCTCGGGCGCGATCGTCGTCGAGCTGCCGGGAAATCTCGCGCGAAGGAGATGAATGAGCTGCAGGGAGTGTGAACGAGCTGGGAGCTGATAGCTGGGAGCTGAAATTGTTATAATTTGAGAGAATCTGAAATAATTTGGGGAAATTGATTCATTTGGAGTTCTAAATAATTAACTAAGAGAGAGAGATAAGAGTGAACCGGTCCGAACCGGATTGAACCGGTCCAGGAGCAAAACGAAGAAAGAACCGACACGGCCGCGTCACAAAGCAACACGGCCGTGTCAAAAGTGGCCTGCAACGCGCTGTTGGTTCTGGAATAGAACACGGCCGTGTCACAAAGCAACACGGCCGTGTCATATTGTTGCTGGAAAAGGGAAAGTTGCAAGCAACACGGCCGTGTCATCTAAAGCAACACGGCCGTGTCAAAAGTGGCCTGCAACGCGCTGTTGGTTTTGGAACAGAACACGGCCGTGTCACAAAGCAACACGGCCGTGTCATATTGTTGCTGGAAAAGGGAAAGTTGCAAGCAACACGGCCGTGTCATCTAAAGCAACACGGCCGTGTCAAGAAGCTTGTCGAATTGTTAAAATCCTGTTTTAAGTGAAGATTTGATTTCTTAATTCAAGAGGGATTATCTAACTCTATAAAAAGGACCCCAAGCTCTAGGAAAAAGGGGGGATCAATCAATGATAGAAGAACATCAATTACATTATTCTACCTAGAAGAACATCGAACTACCTAAAACTATTCCTTGTGGGATCGACCTTGACAATATTACTACACCTACATCCGTACACTTGCGGAACACTAGGTTACAAACCGACGTGTCAGACGTATTTAGAAAAATGTCACAAAATAATGTCTCATTTTGAGACGTTTCTAAAAAAAAGGTCACTAATATATATCCTTTTGAGACGTTCTTGATAAATGTCACAAAATAATGTAACATTTTTAGACATTTAAGAAAAACGTCACTAATATATACCATTTTGGGACGTATTTACAAAAATGTCACAAAATAATGTCTTATTTTGAGACGTTTCTAAAAAAAGGTCACTAATATATATCCTTTTGAGACGTTCTTGAGAAATGTCACAAAATAATGTAACATTTTGAGACATTTAAGAAAAACGTCACTAATATACACTATTTTGGGAGGTATTTACAAAAATGTCACAAAATAATGTCTCATTTTGAGACGTTTCTAAAAAAAGGTCACTAATATATATCCTTTTGAGACGTTCTTGAGAAATGTCACAAAATAATGTAACATTTTTAGACATTTAAGAAAAACGTCACTAATATACACCATTTTGGGACGTATTTACAAAAATGTCACAAAATAATGTCTTATTTTGAGACGTTTCTAAAAAAAGGTCACTAATATATATCCTTTTGAGACGTTCTTGAGAAATGTCACAAAATAATGCAACATTTTGAGACATTTAAGAAAAACGTCACTAATATACACTATTTTGGGACGTATTTACAAAAATGTCACAAAATAATGTCTCATTTTGAGACGTTTCTAAAAAAAGGTCACCAATATATATCCTTTTGAGACGTTTTAAAAAAAATGTCACACAATAATTTATTTGGGACAATATGTGCAAAACGTCCCAAAAAGCAACCTATTTGAGACGATTTCAAAATCGTCTCAAAATAAATCGTCCCTAATTCCCTTATTTGTTGTAGTGTCTAGCAGTTGGCCTACTCCGAGCTCTATGTTTCTAACAAATTACTTCCCGAATTTAAACCGGAAGACCTCGTCCAGGTTCTAGCTGAATATCAGCGTAGGCAAATACGTTATGGCACCAACTAGGCAGCTACCTATTTTAATTTCTAACGCTACTCGTTTGCCTCAGTCATGAGGGATTTTGACACTACGCATAACACACATATATGTAAACCCTCAGCAAACTTTTCAATTTCAACATTGTTGAGAAGTAGTAGGTTGCAATGCAATACATCTATAGCTAAAGATCTGCTTCCAGATTGGATATGACAAATTCTGCGACAAAGAAAATACTCCCTCCATCCCGGCTCAATTTGTCTACCTTGGCCGGGCACGGAACTTAAGAAAAAGCAGTCGAGTATGATGTTTTGTTGACTTTTTTGAATTCTCTTAATTTTTAAAGGGAGGGATTAGTGTTTTAACACTTGCCTTCCTTTCCTTAATAAAAGTCTGCCTGAATGAACAGTAAAAAAAATTCTGAAACTGAACGAATTTAACAACAACTGCAGCAACACCAGAAATCTGAAAATTTAAACTTCACCCTAAACTCACAATCACCTATATCTATAAATAGAGTCCAAAAAGCATTCAATTTTTTACAGCAACATAAACAGAAATTTAATTACGATGACAAATCACAAAAAATGCAAGAATCTTGCTCCATCAGATCGACTTCGCATAGCTCAACTCCTTCTTTCAAACAACAAAGACGGCATTCTGGATTACGTCATCACAAGTGAAGTCGCAGCATCATATGGAGTTTAAGTTCGGACGATACGGTGCACTTAACAGGCTGCAAAAAAATTGGTTTTAGCAGGTGTACCTATCTCGTTTCCGAAAGTACGACCCCGACAACCTTCATCTAGCATTCAAAACCTAGACAAAGAAGCCATGGAGGCGATACCATTCGAAAAGAGAGGTACAATCAGGCGACTTGCTAAGGAATTAGAGGTCAGTAAGTCACAAACAGGCAGATGGGTCAAGGCAGGTTAGATCAGAGCCCATACTCTATCAGAAAAAAAAAAAATCATCATTTAGTGATTTAGTGTTAGTAGTCTCAACAATTTTAACACATTTGTTAAGATTAACAAATATGGTATAATTGGTGACATTACTAACACTTGAAGCTCCTAACATGCAAATTGTTTCATCATATAGTTGCTTAAATTAGGTTCTTCCAGCAATTAAGTCCAAATGGCCAACTCATGCAAGTAAATCAATCATCATTCAACAAGATAATGCAAGGCCACATTTAAGCAACATGGATCAGGATTTCATAAGGGCTGCAACAGCCGATGGTTTGACATTAAATTGATGTGTCAACCACCAAACTCACCAGACACAAATGTGTTGGATTTCGGCTTCTTTAGAGTCATTCTATCTTTGCAGATTGAAACAAGGAGCTATAATGTGGATGACTTGGTGTCAAATGTCCTCATATCCTTTGAGGACCTTAAAACCAATCAAGTTAGACTACATTTTTTTTTTTAAGTTTAAAAGCATGCTTAGTGGAGATAATGAAAGCAAAAGGAGAGAATAATTACAAAATGCCCTACATGGGAAAAGCTGCCCTAGCAATGACTGACACACTACCACAAGCATTAGATGTTGTAGAGCAGCTTGTAAGACAATCAATTGAGCATTTGATTGAACAAGAACAAACAATAGCAGCATATGACATTGAAGGGATAATGGCTAAATTGGGGTAAATGTAGATCAGCAATAGGAAAGCTGCATATTTTATCTTTTGTTTACAGTGTAAACACTTATGAAAGTGTTCATTTTGCTTAAACTGTAAACAATTAAATCCAATGAAATCAACTGATTCAAGTTTTTCCTTTTTTTTTTCTTTTTTTTTTTCTTTTTAATTTCCCTCAGAACAATTTCATCACTGGGAAAAGCCTAAAAATTCACTGCTCAGAAATGGCAATATTCAGCTGGTCAGATTAAATGACCAACTTAAAGTTGCGCACCTGCTGAACTAAACTGCTCAATTTCACATAAAATGTGTTGAAAGTGAATTAGAGTTGAGCAGCTACAACATCAATCAGCAAGCTTATAATCATAAGTTCGATTAGGCTACCATTCAACAAATCAGAAATTCACATTCACAACTGTTACATGAAGCTTATCATCATCATTTTTAGTGCACAATCAGCAAGGTTTAATCAATCAATTGAGCAACACATTCAATCAGAATCACATAACACATCATGTTGAAGAAGCTACCTACAATCAACCAATTCAGTTCACTAATTCACTGTCACAATCATCACAGACAGCAGAAATATAATTACGGGGTTTCACAAGCGAAAAACCCAAAACCAAGCCCACAGAATGCAACAGAAAGCCAATAGGTCTAGGGTTTTCACAAAACCACACTTAGTATCGAAATCAACCTATATGAGCCCCCACATCATTTTATACATGCAGTACACACGAAAAGCCCCAATATAGAAGGTTCAAAGTTTGGGGATTTTACACATGCAAGTACTCAAACAACACCACAAAATATCTGAATCACAAAAAACACGAAAACCTGGTCACCAAAGGAACCTAGATGGAAAGGCATTCTTCGAAATGCCTTTTCAATTCTGGAGTAGCAAGAGAGTCAGAATTTGGGGGGGGGGGGGGGGCGCTCCTCGATCCCAAAAGGGAGAGCATCTACTCCCTCTTCTTCGAACTGCGTCACAGCAATGAAGGATTCTTCAGAGTCGTACACGAATCCCTCTTCGGATTCCTCAAAATCAACCTCCATGGAAGACAGATCTATCTCAGATCGAGTCGTGAACAACAAAAACACGGTTTTCTCAGATAATATCACTAGATTCGACCAGATCTGGTGTGGATCTGAAAGAATCGGCAATTTTTATGACGAACTAGGGTTTTTCAAAAAGGAAAAGTTGAGACAACAATCAGCATGGTGAACAATTGTGGGGGATTAAACCCAGAAATCAGGATTTGTAGAGAGGGAGTGAGATGAATAGGGAAGATTGAAGCACATATCCAAGGAGGTGAGGAATCGCATGAGAGAGTTCAAAGAATGTGAAACCCAGAAAGCAGGGTTTCTTGAGAGATAGAGGTAGAGAGAAGAACGAGATGATAGCATATGGATTTGGGCTAGAGGTGGGGATGGGTTTTAAGTGGGGGTATGTATCATTAGTTGGTTTAGTTTAGTTTATGTTAGTGAACTCAACTCTTAAACACACAACTATACAGAATCTGGAATTCGCACAAAGATCAATTTGAAAACACACACGCAGTTCGGCCAAAGATGTAGCCGAATTGAACTCACGCAGACCAGGAACTGAAAATGAATCACACACAGCTTTCACGTGGTTCGTTCAAGATGAACTACATCCACGGAGGCAAGACACACCCCAATCCACTAAGAAAACCAATCAATTACAGAGAATACACACAAGAAACGAAATGCCCAATTCTGTTGACAAATTAGGGCAGAAACGTTCAATCTCAAAATACTCTCTCTAATATAAGAAACAAGGAAATTGCTCGACGTAGTGATCTTCTTCTTGATGAGAGCTTTACAATGATATAAGTATTGGAGCTCGAATGTAACTGTACAGAAAGTTCTAACTGAATGAAGTTGAGCTCAGCTACCGGACAAAAATGACGGTTTTCTTCGTCACAATTCTGAAACTGCTTCGTCACAAATGACGGTTATCCTCAACTGCCTCGAACCCGGTTTATTCTGAACAGCTTGTCTTCTTGATGCTCAAACCCGGTTCAAACCTCCGGTTCTTCACTTCCTGATTCCGGTTCCACATTCCCAACACACCATATTACAAAGTAGAGCTCACTTGATGAGATTGAACACCACCTCATAAATCTCCACCTCAATGAATCAAGTGTGCCTCTTCCTGCCTCATCACTGCCTTTCTGTTAATGCTCTTCATGACATTGCTCAAGCTGCAGCAAGCTCGAACAATGCTCCACTTTGTTCCCAGGTATCCCCTTAGTAAGAAAATCAGCAGGGTTATGCAATGTGTGTACCTTCTTCACTTCCACAGAACCAGAATCAATGATATCTCTAGCAAAATGCAACCTAACATCAATGTGTTTTGACCTTTCATGAAATGCTTGGTGTTTCACAAGGTGTAGAGCACTTTGATTATCACAGTAGATTGCCACACACTTCTGCTTGATGTCCAAATCCCTCAAAATCCCTTTAAGCCAGATTGCTTCTTTGATAGCTTCAGTGAGAGAGATATATTCTGCTTCTGTTGTTGACAGTGCTACAATTGATTGTTGTACACTTCTCCAGCTGATGGCTGTTCCAAATAAGGTAAACACAAATCCAGAAATAGATTTCCTTGTGTCTATGTTTGCTGCAAAATCAGAATCAGCAAACCCCTCCAATGCAACAGTGCTTCCATCCACTTTCTTTTCAAACTTCAGTGACAAGTTCACTGATCCCTTCAAATACTTCATCACATGTTTCAAAGCTTCCCAATGCTCAACTCCTGGGTTTGACATGAACCTGCTTACTAAAGACACAGCATAGGCCAAGTCAGGCCTACTATAAATCATTCCATATATAAGACTTCCAACTCCACTTGCATAAGGGATATTGCTCATATGTATGATTTCCTCTTCAGTCTTTGGGCATTGTTCTTTGGAGAGTTTCTTCTGTAGATTAACTGGAGTGGAGAGAGGTTTGGCTTCATGCATATGAAACCTCTCCAAAACCTTCTGTAGATATTGCTTCTGAGATAACCAAAGCACTCCAGCTTCTCTGTTTCTTAGAATGTTCATGCCCAAAATCTTCTTGGCCTCTCCCAGATCTTTCATGTCAAATTCAGTGTTAAGTCTATCCTTCAACCATTGTACCCTCTTCTTGTTCCTGCTGGCAATTAGCATATCATCCACATACGATAGAAGGAAGACTTTATCTTGCTTTGAACCTTTGTTGAAGTAAACACAACTATCATAAAGACTTCTTACAAAGCCAACACTGATCATGAAGTCATTGAACCTCTTATTCCACTGTCTTGGACTTTGTTTGAGTCCATATAGTGACTTCTTCAGCAAACAAACTTTGTCTTCTTGTTCAGGAACAACAAAGCCTTCTGGCTGTTTCATATATATCTTCTCATTGAGTTCTCCATGTAAGAATGCTGTCTTTACATCCAGTTGTTGTAATTCCATGTCCTCTTGTGTAACTTTTGATAAAAGCAACCTGATTGAGCAATGCTTTACCACTGGAGAGAAAACTTCATTAAAATCAATTCCTTCTCTTTGTGTAAAGCCCCTAGCCACCAATCTTGCTTTAAACCTCACCTGTTTGGATCCTGCTGTCTCTAGTTTCTTCTTGTATATCCATTTAGAGCTTACAAGTTTCTGACCTCTTGGTTTATCCACCAATATCCAGGTCTCATTCTTTTCCAGGGACTCCATCTCTTCAATCATTGCCTGAATCCAGTGTTCACCTTCTTCACAGTCTAGTGCTTCTTTAAAACTACTAGGCTCTTGTGATTCCAGGTCTTCAGCAACACTTAAGGCATAGTAAACACTCCTTGCTTGGCCATAGAAATCAGGTCTATTGATTGTTCTTCTAGGCCTGTCCCTTCCAATGCTGTATTCTCTAACATTTTGTGAAGGTCCAGTTTGTTCTTCTTCTTCAGATGATGAATCACTATCTTGTAGATTTTCTTGTGGTTGAGGTGTGTGATCATCTTCAGCAGGATGCTCCACCTGAATTGATATCTCTTCTGTCTCTTTAGCACCATCAAATTCTTCCTTAGAGCCTGTAGAAGTGTAAGCCATCACATTCTCATTAAACTTTACATCTCTACTTGTGATTATCTTCTGATTTCCTTTCTCTAGACACCACAATCTGTAGCCCTTTATTTAAACAGCCTTAAACCTTCATAACTTGGTTTCTGTCCACTCCACACCTCTTCAGGTGTTTTGAACCCAATCACTGATGAGGGTGACCTGTTAATGAGATAACATGCTGTAGCAATGGTTTCACCCCAAAATACCTTTGGCAACCCAGCATCCAACATCATACACCTAACTCTTTCAAGAAGAGTCCTATTAAGCCTCTCAGCAACTCCATTCTGTTGAGGATTCATTGGAACAGTCCTGTGTCTCTTGATTCCTCTTTCTTCACAGAGGTTTGTAAACTCAGTAGAAAGATATTCCAGTCCATTATCAGTCCTAAGGTGCTTCAGCTTCTTCCCTTTGACATTTTCCAGTTGAATCAACCATGTTTTGAACTTATGAAAAGCATCACTCTTATTCTTCATCAACATGATCCACACCTTTCTGTTGTAATCATCAATCAAGGACATGAAATACCTTGCACCACCATGAGACTCTGTCCTTGCAGGACCCCATATGTCAGAGTGAACATAATCTAATGGCTCTTGAGTTGTGTGAACACCCTTTCCATAGGGCAGCTTCTTGGATTTGCCCAAAGCACACTGATCACAGAACTCCAGATCTTGATTTCCCATGTTTCCAATTACTCCACTTCTTGACAGTTCCTTCAACCCTTTCTCTCCTATGTGTCCAAGCCTCTTGTGCCATTTAACAAGCTCAGAACTGCTCAAGACCATATCCACACTCCCAACAACAGGTGAACCAATCAAGATAAACAACCCATTATGCTGTCTACCTTTTATCACCAATTTTCCATGTTTAGTGATATGCAAGAAGCCATCTACTGAGCTAAACTGACACCCACTAGTTACCAAAGAACCAAGAGATAGAAGATTTCTTTTAAGGCCAGGAACATATCTTACATTTGAGATGACTCTGACCACACCATCAAACATCCTTATGCTCACTGATCCAACTCCTTTGACCTTACATAATTGGTCATTTCCCAGGCGAACATTTCCACCATCTTCTCTCTTCAGTTCATCAAACCATGACTGGTGTGGACACATATGAAAGGAGCAGCCTGTGTCCAAGACCCATTCCTTTACCATTCTTGATTCAGTAACATTTAATACCTCTGGAGGATCTTCTTGATGATCAATGGCAGCAGCTTCTGCCCCTTGATTTCCACCTTTCTTATTTTTCATAGGACAATCCTTCTTCAGGTGACCAGGCTGCTTGCACTTGAAGCATTTCCTCTTCTCAACCCATTCATTCCCCTTCTTAGGATTAGAGTCTCCTGCCTTTGGATCCTTAGCATTCTGTCCTTTCTTGCCTTGCCAAGGTTTCTTGAATTTGACATTCAAACCTTCTCCAGATTGCACCATGCCTTTATCACCTTGAGTCTGGAAACATTTAGACCTCAGAGCCTTCACTATTCCATCATAAGATAGCTGCTCATCTCTCCCATACATCAAGGCATCCTTAAAGCTTTCCATGGATTTTGGAAGAATGTTTAACACCATCAATGCTTTGTCATCCTCCTCCAATTTCACATCCAGGTCTTCCAATTCTTCAACCATCTTAATGAACTCATCAAGTTGATCAGAAATTACCTTATCTTCAGTGATCTTGAAGGCCAACATCTTCTGCTTCAAGAACAGCTTGTTGGAAACTGACTTAGATTGATACAGATCTTCCAATCTCTTCCATGCTTCTGAGGAACTCTTGCATCTTGAGACCTCTCTCAAAGGTTTATCACCCAAACACAGAAAGATAAGACTGAGGGCCTTCTTATCCACTGATGCAAACTTAGGTTTCTCACTTTCTTCCCACGAATCCAGAGGTATCAATGTAAGATCAAGGCCATTGTGAACCAGTACTGCATTCATCTTGATTTTCCACAGTGTGAAATCATTTCTTCCTATAAACTTCTCAAAATCCATCTTCATACCAGCCATTCCTTTTTTCTTCTTCAAGCTATGAGAGTTGTTTCCCACAGACGGCGCCACTAGTTAGTGAACTCAACTCTTAAACACACAACTATACAGAATCTGGAATTCGCACAAAGATCAATTTGAAAACACACACGCAGTTCGGCCAAAGATGTAGCCGAATTGAACTCACGCAGACCAGGAACTGAAAATGAATCACACACAGCTTTCACGTGGTTCGTTCAAGATGAACTACATCCACGGAGGCAAGACACACCCCAATCCACTAAGAAAACCAATCAATTACAGAGAATACACACAAGAAACGAAATGCCCAATTCTGTTGACAAATTAGGGCAGAAACGTTCAATCTCAAAATACTCTCTCTAATCTAAGAAACAAGGAAATTGCTCGACGTAGTGATCTTCTTCTTGATGAGAGCTTTACAATGATATAAGTATTGGAGCTCGAATGTAACTGTACAGAAAGTTCTAACTGAATGAAGTTGAGCTCAGCTACCGGACAAAAACGACGGTTTTCTTCGTCACAATTCTGAAACTGCTTCGTCACAAATGACGGTTATCCTCAACTGCCTCGAACCCGGTTTATTCTGAACAGCTTGTCTTCTTGATGCTCAAACCGGTTCAAACCTCCGGTTCTTCACTTCCTGATTCTGGTTCCACATTCCCAACACACCATATTACAAAGTATAGCTCACTTGATGAGATTGAACACCACCTCACAGTTTATGATAATTATTTTTTTGTTTAATTAATGAAATTTCATTAACATTAACAGAGTGGCATTCTTGTAATATTGTGTAAAAGAAGGGGTTTTATGTGTTGACTTTCTTTGCCATTTATGGGATACCAAATTAGATTGGGACAAATAAAACCGGAAGGTAGGCAAATTAGAGCGGGACAAATGGAGTATTATGCAAGTAAAAAATCTAGAGAATATATACAAAATTCATAGAAATTTATTGGCACAAAACAAAGAACCATTATAATACTAGATACCTCAGATTCAGAGTAGACGAAGCGTATGACCAGTATCTCAATGTTTGGATGAGATTTCAGCAGGGCTAAAATGCCGAAAATTCGAAGCAAATGCTCACTTCTAGAGCATATTGTTGCAGAAAAAGAAAGGGTATAATGTCACACCCACCCTTGAAAAAAACTTATCCTATACTAATTTTCTTAGCCTTACAAAACCTGTATATTTTTTTTTTTCAAAATTAACGTTTTAGAATACTCCTTCAATACCAAAACGTCACCTACATATATTTACATAGCTCCAGATTGAGTACAAAGGTGTCACACTCCATTCAACACCATATTTACATAAATATACATATTAAAGTACTTTAATTTGAACATGTCCAAAAAGATTGTTAGAACACTAGCAAAAACATAGTGAGTCCAAGGTTTAGCCCCACAGGTCGTCATTCGTATACTCGGAGGCTTCAAAACTTGCAGAAACTCCAACAGCATGTCAGATCAGTCCACGAGCTCATGCGTAGTCAAACTCACCTACAATGCAAGAACTACGTGAGCTAAAACTCAATAAGCAGAAATTATGCATGACAAATGCGTGAATGGTGAGATGCAATACACAAAACTATTTCTTTCAACTCTTTCTCAAGAAAAATCATATTTGGTGGGAATTAGCTCTCGTCACTGTCACAAACCTCCCCAAAATACCACTCATTGGCCATACTCGTGACTACCAAGGGTCCCTCCTCCCCCCTTATAGTCCACCCGAGGTATCCGTGATGATTGGTACGACCAAGTGGCTATCCTCCCAAGACTACCAGGGGTCCGCCTCTTACCTGCCCCCGCAGTCCACCGGGAAGTCTACCTCTTCCCGTACCCCTCATCACAAAGGTGCTGAAGTGGGAACCTCTTCCGCGTGCACACCCGTCACTGGAAGCATCCCGAGAGACACCATATATACATCATAGAGACTCTCAAAGTACCAGTGATGACCAACCCCAAAACATTTTCAACTCTCAAAATCATGCAATTTTGACTTCCTTTTTGTACACATGCAATACATTGCAGATGCTAATGCTCATGATTGATGCACATTAGTTTATTTTTAGCAACGGACCAAAACACTTGATACAAAGGTATACAACAACACATATAACAATCAATTACCACAAACAATAAGCACAAATACTATGTTCAAGCATTGTAGTTGTAGATGTATTTCTACTTACCTCTCCTCCGGAGTAGCTTTTGAAATTTCTTATTCCACAGTGGTAATCAATCTACGACAAATTTTAAATCAAATCAATGCACAATTTATTAAATTCTAGATTGTTACGTACTTTTACTCCGATAGTTTCAGCTTCGTCGCATTTTGGTAATAAGGCTATTACTTTTTCTACAAAATTGATATTTGTATGATTCAAGTTGGGTTATAAAGCTAACATATCGTACTACAACTTTTATGTTTTGCATTTTTCCAAATTCAGTTAGCACAATGGTCGAAATTGGCTAATTAGCTGACATCCAATTCTAAAATCTGGACAGATTTAACACAAATTTAATCTAGGTTATTTTGATTATCAAATAACATATGAACGTTATCATATAAAAATATACTCAACTTTATTTAGTCAAACTAATATAATACACAAACCTAAGAATCTGATATATATGTACGAGTAAAGATAAGAATAATCATGAGATTACAAAAGTGGAATTCATGATTGTTTTCATAATCAGACTTTTCATTTGATTATATGTTATTGGAGAAGTAGTTATCTATTTTCAATACCCACATGGATTTAGCTTGAATTAGCTGAATTCAATAATCATGAACTTAGGAAAGGAGTATTAATTGAAACGAACACAGTTGCTTACCAGGTTAATTGTGAACTCGACGTGTTTTCTTAATATGTGATTTGTAAGGTTTTTCCCCAAATAGCATGATAAAGACCTCCCCTTTATACACCACCTTTCCACCGCCTTTTCTTTTCCTTAATCCGGTGGATTATTATTATTATTATTATTATTATTATTATTATTATTATTATTATTATTATTATTATTATTATTATTATTATTATTATTATTATTATTATTATTATTATTATTGTTGTTGTTGTTGTTGTTGTTGTTGTTGTTGTTGTTGTTGTTGTTGTTGTTGTTGTTGTTGTTGTTGTTGTTGTTGTTATTCTGAAAATATAATCATTTACATATCTAATACTTCTACGTACCAAATAATGTTCCACATTTTAAACTTGTCACGCATAATCTTAAATTTTGTAGCATGTCCCAATATTTTAGACTAGGGGGTTCTTGACTACCAAGGTAAACATGTCCAAATTAGTCGCAAAATAAAAAATGACGTAATAAATATAACAAATTAATTACTATCAAACTATCACGCAAATAGCACATAACAATATGGAATGCATGAAATGCAAAAATTATATTGGCCAGTGAGTTGTGAGAGGCACGGTTATTACATATAACAGTAAGTGCATGCAAAAATCCAACATATTTTTCAAATGGGAGAACTTTTAAAATGATCTGTTATACAACTTTCAGTATAATTCTAAACACTTTGTAAAAATAGTACTACAATTTTAGCCTATGTGGTAGGCGTTCGTCGTGTGTCGCTACCAAATTAATTAGTGTATATAAAAATACACTTATCCCTATCCCACTACTCTAACTTGTAGGGTGGTAAGTAGGAGTCGAACCCACGAGGAACGGTTGAACAATATTGTCTTGATATGCCAAGCGATTATGTATTACAAACATGAATAAACTCGAATAAAGAAAGCAATAAAGGTAGGGGGATTTGTTTGTCAAGCTAGAAACCACTATTTAGCTATGATCAACTAAGCTAAGATTCAATTAACAAAAGATAGCACGATAGATAAACCGATTTTCGGATTTTTCACATATGATTAAAGTATCTACCCTTGATCGAGTATCCCTTTGGTTCCAACGAATTACACAACTATTGTTGATGCCCTATGGAAAGCATTTCAAGTCCTATTTCACGACTACTAACAAGCTCTAGCAACCGTATTATCTCGTAATTATGGTTAATCAAAACAAGCTCTTCGACTAACCCTATCCAATTAAACCAAAATGTCGAACAAGCTCTTCAATTTGGCAATCGAATGATAAAATCTCCAAGATAATGAAACAAATTGGACATAAACCTCGAAAGCTCGGGTTTAGAGGTCGAACTCTACACTATCACCAACGAAACCACTTGTTGTTTGCTACTAGGGAATCGGAAATCCTACAATTACGGATAGTGATTTCCAATTCTAGCAACACATTCATACACTCCCTAGAGGTTGATCAAGCCAAGAAAAAGCATACAAATATGAGTCAATAATAGTAAATAGTGTAGAACACTTGAAATTGAAATCAAATGGTAACATCAACTAGCAATAATCATGTAAACATTGTCACTCAAAGTTTTACATTTGATCATGAGTAGAAATAAGGGTGCTACTCAACCATGGAAGCTAAAACAAACGGAAAATAAGTAGAAAAATAAAGAAACATGAAACTGAGATGTCAATTGGAGAAGATGGTCCTTCAATCTCTTGTCCAATCTTCCTTCCTTGGTGGCTTTGGTGGCTAAAAAATGACTGGAAAGTGTATATTTCAAAGTCCCAAAGTAGGTTAATTTCGAAAGGGAGGATATATATATATATAGGGGAAGAGTTGTTACTTCAATTTAAGGCAAAATCGCGTTCAGGAATTTAAAATAGGGTAAGGAATCTCGACCGAGACGCAAGTGTGTCTCGGCCGAGACGTGAAAAAGGACTTTTCAGATTGTAAACCGAGGGATAATCTCGGCCGAGATTGGGTTGCATCTCGACCGAGACGTGAAAAGGTGATTTTTAGGGTTTGGGTTATCTTGACCGAGACACGTACTCATCTCGGCCGAGATCTTCATCTCTTTGAAACTCTGATTTTCTCTGGAGAGCTATCTCGGCTGAGATCTTCAATTTCTCAAAACTCCAGGATTTCCCTGGAGAAGTATCCCGGCCGAAATTTTGCCTTGTCTCGGCCGAGATCTATCCCTCAGCCCTGTCCCTTGTTTCTTCGATCGATCCCTCGACTCCGCGATCGTTTGGTGTTCTTTTTCGATCCTTTTTCACCTGTCTTAACACAAAAACAACACAAACGCATTATTTTGCCCATGCGAATACAAAATCACTAAATACACGTGATTATGCACATTATTGACACTAAAATGGCACTAAAGTGCCCTAAAGTGTGTGCACGAGACACGTGTACCACTATGCTTATCCTTCTTGGATAACCAACAAAGTAAACCCCTTATACACACCATATCCTTTATCCAATCCATCTCCCTTATCCAGTTCCCTCACCCCCAAATTACAACACCAACCCCCCTTCCCCATTGTCCCCCAGCTCCCCAAACATGCCCCCGCACCCCACCCCCAACCCCCTCCCCTACCCCCAGAAAAAAAAAAAAATTCTATTGTCCTTTTGAGATTTTTTTTTTTTTTTTTAAAACTCCACTTTACACAAACACCTGTCTCAAAAATCGTGTCACGACACACAATAAAAACAAGTCCTCATTTGACACACTATACACTTGCCACGAATCGTGTTGCAACACACACTTATTGCAAATTGTGCCATGACACACTTGTCATGAATCGTCATTTCACACGATATACACTTGTCATGGATTTGTATAATTTTACCCTTTCTTACGGTCGTGTCACTATTGTCATGGATCTGCCACATGTGCCACGACACCCACTTACCACAAATTCTAATACATTTGCAAATTGTGCCACGACACACTATCCATGAATCATCATTTGACACGATACACATTTGTCACAGAGTTGTATAGTTTTATCCTTTCTTACGGTCGTGTCACTATTGCCACAGACTATGCCACACGTGCCACGAATTAAAATACATTTGACAAGATCCGCACTTATCACGAATTTGTATTAGTCCTTCTTACCGTCGTGGCAATATTACCACTACACGCACTTACCACATACATTTGACAAGATATTCATTTGTCACGACACACAATTACCAGAAATTTTCATTTGATACGATACGTATTTGCCACGAATCGTGTGTTGAGCAAATTTGTGCCACGACACACTTGCCACGAATCGCCATTTGACATGAATTTTTGTAATTCTACCATTTCCTACTGTCGTATCACAATTGACACAGATTTGCCACATGTGACATGGATATGTCACATGTGCCACAAATTATGTGGGGCTAAAGGACAAGGAATGAGAGCGTAAAAAAATGGCTTGGAGGTGGGGTAAGGGTAGGGGTGGTGGGGTTCGGGGAGGTGGTTGGGGACGGGGGCTTGGGCTGGGGCTAAGGCTAAGGCAGGAGATGTAAGAAGCAAAAAAAAAAAAAAAAGTTTTTTTTTTTTTTTTTGGCTTGGGGGTAGGGTGGGGGAAGGGGGATTGAGGCAGTTAAAAGAAAATTATTTTTTTGGCTTAGGAGTGGGGTGGGTGTAGGGATGGTCATCGGGTGGGTTTTAAAGGGTACCCATCCACCCAAACCCGATTAGAGAGGGTTTGGGAAGACCTAAATGGGTTTGGGTAGGGTTTAGATTTTTTTTTTAAATACCATTAGTAATTGATTAGGGTTCGATTTTTAGTGTGAGGGTACCCGCACTACTCGAACCCGCTATGTTTATAGAAAATCAATGAAAGTTATACATAAATATATATTATATAAGAATCGAACCCTCAACATTCCATTTTATAAAATAAAAAATATACCACTAGGCCAATAACTCAACTCATAACAAATTTAGTAATAAATATTGATAAATAGTATTTTTTATTAAAACAACATAACTTATACATACTTATAAACTGTTACTCAAAACCTAAAATCCTTTTTTATTTTAGCAGCTCCATTTTATCCTAAATATCCCATCTTTTATTCTTGAACGCCGCTGGTCCTCAAATATCTCTGGTCACCATCGGTCTGCTCGCCGCCGAACATCGCTGGTCGACACCGAAAGGTAAACTTCTATAATAGTTACGAGATGTGTTTTGACTTCAAATATAATTTGAATATGGAATCTGTTGTGTAAATGTTGGGAGCTTTAAATGTTGATGCATATTGAATTTGATCGATGAAGCTAATAGACAAATTTGATAAACTTTAAAGTTTTACTGATGCACTCTAGATTTGATAACCCATAGTTTGGAATTTGAATAACTTATTGAATCTGGAAGATATTAGCTAGTTTGAATAATAGACAATCTGGAAGTTTATATTAATTTTGATTCTGTATGATTCTGTTTTTGTAACAGGCATGTAAAACGTCAATAAATGTCGATAATTATGTTGATAGTTGCGACGGTTCTCAACCGTCTCCAAACACTATTGGTTCCCAACCATCTCAAAACACTCTTCGTCCACCACCTACACCTAGTGTCCATCAAAACCCTTTAGGACCCCTAACTTCTGGTCCCAATACTATTGATAACCAAACAGAGAAACTAGTTCCTTTTGTTTTGGGAAAAGGAAATTAACATCTGTCGTTTGGGATCACTTTGGCAGAAAACAGATGGCTGATGGAATGATTTGGGCCACTTGTTATCATTGTGATGAGGTACTTAAAGCTCGTAGTAAAAATGGGACCAAGTCTTTGCATACATATCTTGATACTTGTGTTAAGCTACACAACAAAGACATTGTCAAATGTTTAAATCGACAAAAGCAAATTTCTGTTGCTAAAATTTTTGGTGGGAATGTGCAAGTTAGGAACTTCATTTGATCAAGAAAAATCAAGAAAACTAATCTATGCAATAATCTTGCATGAATATCCTCTCTCAATAGTGGAGCATATAGGATTCGAAAGGTTTATTGCTAGCCTCTAGCCCCTCTTCAAGATGGTTACTCGGAACACTATAAAAAAAAAAAAAAATATATATATATATATATATATATATCCTTAGAATTTATGATGTGGAATTTGGTAATTTATATAAGGATTTAGGGAATCTTAAGTGCAGAATAGTTGTTACTACTGATATGTGGACGTTAAATCAAAAGAAAGGTTATATGTCTATAACATCTCACTATTTTGATGACTCGTGGCTGCTTCAAAGTTGTATCTTAATTTATATTCAAAATTTATTGCCATGTACTCATATATAATGAACTTTATGTTTCTTCTACTTATTCTATTTCATTCTGGTTCTAATATGTAGGTTGGTTTATGTTCCATCTCCTCATACAAAGGAAGTGCTTGCAAATAATTTGATGGGCGGTTTAGCAAAGTGGAACATTGAGACCAAGATTTCTACCATCACAGTTGATAATTGCTCATCAAATGATGGTATGATTTCTCTAATTAGTGAAAAATTGTTTGGTGATCATTTATGTGAGGGAAATTTTTTGCAAATGAGATGTGATGCACATATACTAAACCATTGTTGTGAAGGATGGTTTATCCGTAATCGACAATTTTCTTAAGAAAATCAGATCTAGTGTTGGTTTCGGTCGGCCACTCCTCAAAGAGTAGAAAAGTTTGATGAAGCGGCCAAACTATTGGATATCCCATATGGTAAAAAGTTGTTTTTGGATTGCAAGACACGTTGGAACTCCACTTTTTTTATGCTCCAAACTGCAATCCAATACAAGGATGTCTTCACTAGGCTGAAAATTAGGGATAGAAATTACAATGATGTGCCTTCTGATAAAGATTGGGAAGTTGTTGTTGGAGTGAGCCAAAAGTTGCAAAAAAGATTCAGTGCTACTGAGTTATTTTCGGGAAGAAATTATCTAACTGGTACGTGTCGTTGGACTGTACCAAATTAATTATATTTTATAAAGTTTCCGAACTTCTCACCTTACAAGGTAAAGTGGTAAGTGCGGGTCGAATCCACAGGGAACGGAGGAATAGTATTAAATACGTATCAAGTACTAAGGACCTCGAAATAGGAAAAGTAAATAAGCAACAAAAACATTAGGGAAGGGGGGGGGGGCATTTGATTGTGATTATCCAACTATAAACTACTAGCGATTACCAAGAACAACTATTAAACTAATGATCAAATAAACTCTAAGATTCAATTAACAAAAGATGACAACATAAGTAGATTGATTTTTGGTTTTTTTTAAATATGATTAAGGTATCTACCCTTGATCTAGTATCCCTTTGGTTCCAATGAATTACATAACTATTATTGATGCCCAATTGAAAGCATTTCAAGTCCCTATTTCACAACTACTAACAAGCTCTAGCAACCGTGTTATCTCTTAATTCTAGCTAATAGAAATAAGCTCTTCGACTAACCCTATCCAATTAAGCAAAAATGTCGAGTAAGCTCTCTTCAATTTGGCAATTGAATGATAAAATCTCCAAGATAACGAAATAGATAAACCTCGAAAGCTCGGGTTTAGAGGTCGAACTCTACACTATCGCCAACGAAATCACTCGTTGATTGCTACTAGGGGAATCGAAAATCCTACAATTACGGATAGTAATTTCTAATTCTAGCAAAATATTCATACACTTCCTAGAGGGTGATCAAACCAAGAAAATGCATATAAATATGAGTCAATAACAGCAAATAGTGTAGAACACTTTAAATTACAATCAAAAGGTAACATCAACTAGCAATAATCGTGTACACATTGTCACTTAAAGTTTTACATTTGATCAAGGGTAGAAATAAGGGTGCTACTCACCCATGGAAGCTAAAGCAAAAAGAAAATAAATGTAAAAGCTAAGAAACATGATAAACATAAAGATAAAACCAAAAATCTTGATTGGGGAAGAAGATTCTTCAATCCTTTGCCCAATTTCCCTTCTTGGTGGCTAGAAATGGTTGTTTGATATGTCCCAAGATAGATCAAATTCAAAATGGAACTTATATATATAAGGGAAGAGTTGTCACTTGAGTTTTAGGCAAAATCGCATTCACAATTTTAAAACAGGGTGAACAATCTCGGCCGAGATTCAAGTGTGTCTCGGCCGAGACGAAGCAATGAAGGTTTTGTGCTTTGTGACTCGAAGGCTAATCTCGGCTGAGATGCAATTGTGTCTCGGTCGAGACGTGAAAAGGGGAATTCAGGGCTTTGTTAGGGTTTGGCTCATCTCGGGCGAGATTTGGATTTTATCTCAGCCGAGATCTTGATCTCTTAAAAATTTAGCTTTTCCCTAGAACATCATCTCGGCCGAGATGCGTTGCCCGTCTCGGTCGAGATCTTTAACTCTTCAATTCTTCCCTGGCAGGTCATCTCGGCCGAGATTTGTTGCCTGTCTCGACCGAGATCTTCCTTTAAGCCTTGTCGTTTGTTGCTTCGATCGATCCATTACTTTGCGATCTTTTGATGTTGTTTTTCGATCCATTTGCACCTGTTTTAACACAAAAACGAACCAAACGCATTATTTTCCCCAATGAGAATTAAATGCACAAAGTACACGTGAAATTGCACACAAACATCACCAAATTTATACTTAAAGCGTCCTAAAGTGTGTGCACGAACGCGTGTACCACCAACTACAAATTGTTTTTTCATTATCACTTGTGAAATAAGTAATTCCTTGGTAGAATGGATGTTTTCTGATGGTGAAATTATTAGAGCTATGTCTTTGAAAATGTTTGAGAAGTTTGAGAAATACTGGAGTGTTGTGCATGTAGTTCTTATTGTAGCTGTTATTTTGGACCCGAGGTATAAGCTGAAAGTGGTGGAGTATTATTTTCGCGGGATATATGGCAATGAAGTTGCGAAGGTATTTTTGACCAAGTTAAACAAACTTGTTATAAGTTGGTTAATAAGTATCAAGGTATGTTGTCCATGCCAAACAATCTCACCTTAACATTGTACTTCCCCATATCTCTGAAAAGAGAGAATTCCATCAATTACTTGCATTCTTCAGTTCTTGTGTAAAGAGTGAGATGTACCATTACCTTGATGAGTCAGTGTTGCCTTAGACTGAGCAATTTGATATTCTTAATTGGTGGAAACGAATGGAATAAAATATCCAACATTGCAGTTGATTGCTCACGATTTCTTGGCAATACCGGTATCCACCATGGCTTCTGAATCTGCATTTAGTACTTGTGAAAGAGTTGTTAAACCTTCATCGTAGTAGGCTCCATCCTGATACTCTCGAGGCATTGATATGTTCACAGAATTGGTTATGGAAAACAATTAAAGGTAAACTTTTTCTTATCTAATGTTATAATTTTTTGTCGTATTTTATATTATGATTTTCTTTGGTTGTTTTCTCTTTCTTGTTTGTAGATTCCAGTTCAACTGTTGGATCAAGTGCTTTATGCACGAGTGAAGATGATATCGACTAATTGTGCTTCTTTACAAGAGCGAACCACTAAGTATGAAGTGCCAATTTTATTTGTGTGTTTATATATATTAGTTGTTTTTTAATCAGATCCATTTTTTCTTTCTTATTGCAGGACAATGAAGATGACTTATGAAGTTTTACTAAAAGCAAATTGTATTTATTTTACTAGTTAATACGAAACATTCAAGATCATCATATTTTATATGATTGTATGCTGCTACTATGTGTATCATTTTGGAATTGGTAAACATATTTTGGTCTTTTTCTTTTTTTCTTTTTTTCTTTTTTTTTTTTATATTTCATCTTTCATTTGTTTTTATCTGATATTTTAGTAGTCTTTATTCAAATGGCTGGTAATATTACTTTAAAATATATTTTTGGGTGGGTTCGCCTGTACCGATATCATAGAACTTTTTGGGATTTTCACATTCAAGATTTTGTGTATAAATTGTCCTAAATTAGAAATTATGTGCACAAATTGTCCTAAGTTAGAAATTATGTGTTTAAATTAAATAATATAATGCCCTTGAATCATCAATGGCCTAAAGCGAGATACTTAAAGTATGGCCCTATTCTTCTATTTGTTGAATTTGAGCATAATTCATTATGATACCAACTAGCCAACCATTTGGTTTGCATTTGTCTAGAATGATTTGAAATGATTATATTTGTAAAAGGAAACTTAATAAATTCTTAATTTTTCAATGCAAATACAGCCTTAGTATATTTAAATTAGCCTAAGATGGTGGCAAGTAGGCTGTAAAAATTATCAAGTCAAATATTTGAATATTCTAATCTTATTTAAGTAACTAGTTTAGAAAATGTTTTTATTAGTGTTTGTCAAATATTTGAATTTTAAACTTTAAAATCTGATATTTTCATAGCTTTAGTTTTTGGTCTGATACATAGGTTGCTAGTTTCTGTCCATCTAATTTTTTGCAGCATATTTGTCTATTTCTTTCTTCCTTATGTTGATAACTTAAAAATCAGAAATAGAGTGGTTGAGAACTCTTATGCAACATCATATCATCTTTAGCAAAAATACAGGCCAGGATATTATGATATGACTTTTGTGGCATGCTATGAAATTCTTGATAATTTGAGAAGAACACCTCAGAGTGGTTTAATTTCACAATCTTCTTTTTATTTATGTTTAGAGTAAAATTTTATATTACCCAAGACTGGAGACAGACTGCTTATCAATCTAGTATGGGCTAATTCAGCAGAGCCAACTTTTTGCAGCTACCCAAACCCAAAGGTATTTCTCCACTCAAGCAGTTGTCCAGCTCCAGGTACACTAATTCTGCAAGCCTATGCAATGATCTAGTTGAGAAAATTTCTTCCTAATCTCAACCAGAACAAATTGGTTGAATTGATTGCAGAATTGGGCCCACCAGTCCATTGAATGATAGGTCAAGAGACTGCAAATTTGGCCCGAATAGCAGATCCGAGGGAATCATCCCTGTCAACTTATTATAACTCAGGTCTAAACTTCCAAGGTGATGTGATAATTTGGAAATATCATGTGTACATTAATAATCTCATATATCAAACGTAGAGTGATGTTATAATTTGGAAATATGAAAAAATATTATATTCGAGGATCATGTGCGGTTCAATTAGTTGAAATTGTAATATAGGTGAGTGATTTATTTTTTAACGAGTTCGATTGCATAAAGGATCCATTTATTGTTCAATAAAACATCAATGCCACATAATGTATTTATTCAAAAAACAGTACTTAAATATTTATATATCACTAACCGCAAGTTCGGATAAATAGGAATCGTAGGCGACGTAAAAGAATTTGTCTAGAAATTTATATATTCTCTTATTCGGATTTTGCCGTCACAGTTAATAATGAGAATTTTGTATATATTGTTCTTTCTTTATAAATTAAATGCAGGTTGCTTTCACATTTCAGAAAAGGCTATCCAAGGAAGACGAACAACATGATATATTGTATGGGGACATTGATGTGGAACTTCATTTGCAATTCGAGTGAGAGTTGATTTGAACCCATTGTTGATTGCTTGATTTAAACCCAATGTTGAATTATTTAAATAATTGTTGATTGTAAATGACTTGACATGTTTGAGAGAATGAGTTATAATTCCTCGTCTATTTATTTATCTTTTTTTATTACGCAAAATGTTGATTGTATGTTTAATTGTATATTAATTTCATTAATATAATAAAAAAAATATAATTTACAATTTCCAAATAGCATCAACAACCATTTATTTCAATTGTTAAAAATCTATGACAACGGTTCAAAACCGTAGTCAATGAATAATAATAATTCGTGGTCTTCTTCATTTTTACTACATTCCAAACCGTGGTCAATTACAACAAAAAAACGTAGTTATTTCAATATACGACTACGATTATCAATTTCAATAACTACGGTTGTTATTTCAACTTTGAACCGTAGTCGTTAATATAAATCACTACGGTTCAGACCGTAGTGAAATAAAATTTTGCACCGTGGTCATACATACCGTAGTGGTAGATATTAAATTTACAACTACGGTTGTGACCGTAGTCGTTAGATTACTTTGACTACGGTTTAAACCGTAGTCAAAGTAAGTTTCTAACTGTTGTCATATGTTGTGCGGATACGCGGCTAGAACGACTACGGTTCCCAACCGTGGTCTTTAGTCTTAACCACTACGGTTCTGAACCATAGTTATTTGTATAGGGTCTACGACTACGGTATGTACTACTACGGTCACTGTATGTCTTTAACTACGGTTTTTTACCGTAGTGTTAAACGTTTTTTGTTGTAGTGGATGTTTAATTTATATTGATGGTCAGCGTATTGGTATAATATTAGTTTACATGATCCGTGAAATATAATATTTTTAAAATTTGAAATACATATTGGGTGGGTTAGGGTACCTTATAAATTTTAGTAAATGGGTTTGGATGGGTTTGGGTATTATAAGTATCTTTTTAAATGAGTTTGGGATGAGTTTGGGTAATGTAAATTTTAAATGGTTAGGGTTTGGGTAACCTTAATTTCGTGAGTACCCACTCAGCTGCCATCCCTAGGTGGGTGGGTTGGGGAGGCCGGGATAGAGGGGGGTGGGGCTGGGGCAGGGGATGAGACTATAAAGATTTTCATTACTTTTCACTTTTCTAAGGGTAGGTTTGGTTGCTAGTTTAAGGATATATATACTAATAAACCAAATGATTACATTGTTTGGTTCCTATTTGCCATTTTTAGTGTACAACGAGAGCTCGATACTATAAACCCTCCTACCTGTTGTTACATAACCCACCTCCAGGGGTTTGATTGTATATCACCCCAAATCCTGTTAGTTGACCCAAATTTTCTTCGCTTGTGTAATGACTCTTATGCTCCCAACTTTGGATTTAGGCTACTGCCTTTACACATAGCAAACTCTAGGATTTTGTCACAATCTGCACAGCGCTTGGAGTTAAGCTTTCACCTTCCCCGCTTCTGTTGTCCCTCTTTCACTTCATCGGAGAAGGTCGATCCGTTGCAAGGTTGATCCGTCTTTCAGGCTTGAACAGTTATTGGTTCTACAATAATTCCGACTCCAACTGATTTCTTCCCAACATCACTGAAATCTACATGGATTGGTGGTGCGATCAGACATCTTAAAGTGCCAATGTAGATGTCTTTGCTGATTTCGGAAGATTAATTTTTCGTTTAATGGTCTAAGAGCTTCACTGAATTTTAAATTTGCATAGTAATCTTAACTTTCTCAGTTTTTCACATAATGATTTTTAAGCTGTGTTTCTTTTCAAGCTAATTTCGATATTTTAGGGGAATTTGGGGCTAGAGCTTGACCTAACATATTAGGACATTTCAAGCAATCGTTTATTGGTAATTTCCCTTCGGATTTTCCACCATTAGGTAACAAATCTCTTTAAAAAGTTCTTTAATTTTTTAGAATAAAAGGGACACATCTTTTAGTGATGACCCCTGAATATTTGTGATTTGCCTCTAAAATGTAACTAACAATGAAAAAATCCTACTACTGCTTACTTGCTTAGTCATGTTTTTTCTTGATATTTCGAGCAAATAGTCGTCTCTTTTCTGTATATTTGGGGATTTATTTATAAAATTTCTTTCTTTCTTTCTCCGCAACCGGAATGCCTTGCTACTCCTTCTGGCACTACGGATGGCAAACTACGATTGACACAAGGGGAAACAGAAGAACAAAGAGTGGCGCAGTTAAAGTCCCACTTTTCTGATATTCTTTGGAGACGAAATGACAGTCCCATGTAACTTGTAAGTCAAATTGGAAAGATGTAAATGAGAATTCTGTAAAATTTAGAAAGGCAAGGGAATAAAGGTCTGTAATAATTAATGTAACCGTTTAAAATATTTTTACCAAACAGATTTGTATATTGTAACCAAGACAATCCAAAATGTGTAAAGCCCAAAACAAACATGTTAATATAAAACAAATTGAGCCCAACCCAGCTAATTTGATACTAACCCACCCAACCCCCTAAAGCCAACCCTTCAACCAAACCTGCCCTAAATGTGTCTGTTTTCATGGTTTATGGATTAGATTGTCAATCTAACCATCTAAAAATTGGAGGCCCGTTAGCTAAAAAGCCTTGGAAAATTAGACAACTCTAGGTTAACAAAATTGCCCCTCTTTTGAATGGGGAGCGAAATCCTTATCCTAGTTCCCAAATTCAGTAAAAGAAGAAATTGTGTAGCCGAGAGAAAATGAAGAAACCCATCTATTCCAAATTTAAAGATCCGCATCAAAACATTTTTAGTTGATTGTGCTACTTATCTTGGTTCAAATTATACCAATTTCATTTTTTCTGTGTCCTTCACCATTTCTTTACGCTTATGGCTCATCTGATTTCTTCGGATTTCTATCTACTATTTTAATGTTGGGTTACCATTTTCATAGTCTCACTATGAGTGCATCTCAAATATATATAATTGGGAATGAAAGAAGTTTAATGAGGACAAGGATGTGAATGTAGTACATATCATGCAAATAATGTCACTGAACCAAACAACTCAATATGGTATAAGCCCCACAAGTCAACAACACGTCTAACTAACCAAACAAAATAATAGTTGAAATTGAGAGATACAATAAATGCTATCGCATCCAAAGGAAATAATACAATGTAATCTTATATTTGAAACAAACGATCCCTTAATGTATAGATACATGACGAATTCCGAGCCCTAAAAATTAGACATTTTGTCGAGCGCGAGTTGATAGACTCTTCAGTTTACGAAAAGTCAAAATATGTTAATATGTTACAAGATGTTTAAGAACTTATGAGTAGTTCAAGAACTCAAAAAGTGTGTGCTAATCTTTTAAAAGTGAGAGTTTATTTCCACTCCAAATAAGATTTTAAGATTTTATAATCTATTTTTGGAAATAAGGAAATCTCATCTTATATTCAAAATAATATTTTATTTTAAAAAACTTCTTTATATTTCAACTACAAATGTTATTACTAACATAAAGTAAACTCCATAATTATATTTTATCAAACACTTCAATTACTTAAAAATATCTTATAAGATTTAAAACATCATATGGATGAAGTAATTGATATGAACTTTAAAATAAGCTCGTTAAACATTCTCTAGATGTTTAGAAATTATTGTATGAGCTCGTAATATTATGGAGCAGCGGCTATGAAGTAAGAAGATGGTGTGCTGCTTTGCAACAAACTTGAAGATATTTTTATACATTTTCTGCTAAGATATTTTATTAACATATTTATAAATAAATGGATGATTATTGTGAATGACCATATATTGAGTAAATATTACAATTCTAAACATAAATTCTTATATAATTCAAAAAGTAAAAAACTCTATATAGATGGAAATAAAAAATTAAAACATAAAATAAAAACATAAGCAAAACTGAACTAAAATATATATATATTGAAATAAGTAACTGAAAAGTGACGACTCCATCAATTTATTGATGGAGAATTTAGAGTTTTCGTTGCTTGATCTTCTTGGGGTTTTGCTAATGTATTTGGGATTGTCACTTCGTCATCACTATCACTTTCGTCTACGACGCAAACTTCGTAGAGCTTTCTTTTTATTTCTCTTTATAGAGAACGTGAATTGATCACCTTGAATCTCATTGTATTATCGTGGTACATTTAATACATAAATGCAAGATATGAAGTATGAAAAGATACAATAAATATCATATCTACAACGAATGTGAATAAATCAAAATCTATATTGTGTGTATGGAAACTAACTAATGAGATACGTTAATACCTCCCCCTCCCCCCTCAAGCGAGACGTTTGGTGGGGACCAACTGAAAGCTTGGCGGGGAAGAACTTGAAGAGTGGACGAGCTAAACTCTTGGTAAAGATGTCGGCAATTTTAAGATTCGAGGAGACAAAACAAGTAGCAATGTGATCGGTGGTGACTAACTCGCGAACAAAATGGCAATCAAGATCAATATGTTTAGCTCGTTTGTGGGTGACGAAATTTTGTGACAAGAAAAGAGCAGTTTTGTCATCACAAAGGAGGAGGAGTCAAGCGGGAGGCAGAGCATATAAGTCCCAGAGTAAGTTAGTGACCCAAGCAAGTTCAACAGCATCCCATAATTTATAGATGGCTCTGAAAATGTAATAATTATGTTACCAAATGGTACCATCTTGCATATTGAAAATGCATCTAGAAGATAAAAAAGAAACTTGTTAAGTTCGATACTAACAAGGTGCTACATAATGCCAAAACACGACATGAAATTATTTAAAAGTGGAAGGATGTGATATTCTCCATCAAACATGCATACTATGAATATGACACTCTAGCAGTAGTATCTGAAAACGCTTGAAGAAAAATAAATCAAGATTTGGTTTATGTTTATTAAAGAAAAGTGATGAACACTTCTTAAAATATAATGATTTACGACATTATGAGGTCTCGCATAGTGCCTAGAGCACTTTGAAATTCCAGTAGAGATAGAGGTTAATTGACAGATTATGGACACATATGAAGATATAGTGATCCTCCTCAAATAACTATATGGGTGACCGTGACGGATGTGAATATTCCTATCAAGATGATTATCCGGTCTTAATAAAAATATTGTATTCAAAATATCGTGATAAAGGCAAGACATATTCAATATATTGTACCTCCATTGGATGAATAGTTCTCAATATTGAGAAATACAATGCTTTAAATTACCTGTCCTAGATGATCTATTTTCCTATGTTTGAATCAATAATAAAATTACTTTTCTCAAATTACATATTTAATGAGGTTAAGTTTATTGTGTTTGAAATATATGATCATATATTTACTTCCCTTGGATGTCACATTCCCGAGCTTGAGTTTATTTCCCTTGAATGATATATTCTCAAGGCCAAGTAAATATTGTCAAGTTAGATTAAACCATGAAATACTTCTCGAGAATGAATTTTGTGCACAAATACAAAATATCCATATCATGTCCATTGAGATTATTGATAGCTCTGGGGGTGCAATAATTATATTATCAGATGCAGAAGAGCTACTAAATTTTAAACATGTACATCATATTGTGCATAATTTAAAGACATTGATTAAAAAAATAAAAGAAGTGTTTGTGTATCAAATTATATCGTAAAGATAACAAACAATTCATGATAAATTTGAAGCAACAACTTCTGGGTTGTACTGTGTCCAAATTTAGACTTTAGAATCTTATTTCATTATGCTAGAAGCTAGTGAATTTTGATGTATTCTAGTTGTGGCATGATCACCTTGCAAAACTACAAATGTACGTATACTTGTTAAACATACTAAAGACATTCATTGAAAGCACAAAGATCCTAATGTCAAAGATTATTAGTGTGGATCATATTTAGAAGAAAACTAATTTACAAATCTTCAAACAAAATGGTTGGTTATCATACTTGTAGACCAATACACCTAGCAGGTGGGCTATTCGAATATTTTATGGTCCTTGTAGACACATTCCGCAGATGATCCAAAATATATTGATTCAATAATGAGTTAAATTTTGTTTCTTGATACTATTGATATAAGACCTAATCTCAATAGGATAACATGAAGTTGTGTAGTATTAAATGCATCAAAATTTATGAGAATGTGTCACAAAGCTTGCCACAGGAACTCCAGAAAATGGAGACAAAAATGTTCAAACAATTCGCTATTTGTCAAGATCTTGCAATATATTTACAAAATCCTTGTCAACAAGTGAATTTGAGAAATTTATACATTACAGTTGAATGAGAAGAGTTGAGAACATGCAAGATTGATAAAATTATATGAATCAGGGGGAGTGAAATTTGGTGTGTTGTACTATTTTCCCCTTATATCTGATTTTTACCTCATTAAGGTTTTCTAGCTTGAGGGTTTTAATGAGGTAGCTATATGCACTTAGCATGAATTAGAGTTATGCACTTTTTCCACTTTTGATCGGTTTTGTCCCACTGGATTTTCGGACCTAAGATTTTTAATGAGGGCATATTAATACTCAAAGCAATCCTGAAGACTAAGCATGAACGTAAAAATATTTAAACAATCATAAAGGTTGAGTCATTAATGTTTATGTATATATATATTCTTATGATCGGTTTTCCCAACAGGGTTTTTTCGACTTAAGTTTTAGATGATGCATATTTTTTTTGTAGACAAATGTTCTACTCTTACTTTGGATCACTTTCTACCAATATATTTTTCGGACTTGTAATTTTTTACGAAGTAATTTATACTCATCCAATTGATGAAAATAAGTAATGATAATGTGTCCAAGGGGGAGTGTTATAAATTAGAAGAGTGGTCCATATATTTTGTGGACACCTTAACCCATTATTTGAAAGTGAGTCGGAAGCACGACAATCCAAGAAACACAACAAAGCCGAAGCACGACAATGCAGAAGCACAACGGTGCATAAGCACGACAATCCAAGAAGCACGATAACGAAAGCACGCTAGTGCAAGAAGTGCGACAATATAAGAAGCACGATTGTGCGGAAGCACTATAATCCAATAAGCACGAAATACATGAAGTACGACAATGCAAGCACGACGATACTTTAGTAAATTTTTCTATAAATAAGGCTCATATGTCAAATGAAAATACACCGATTTCCTCCGGATTCTCTACATTTCTTTGTGTTCTAGTTCTACTACGAAAATTTTATACCAGTATTTAAATATTATAAATTTAGTGCTATTATAGTTTTTCTTTTTCCGAAATAAAGAAAATAGAATTGCTAGTTGGTTTTTTCTTTTTACAATACTTCAGAGTATGTTTGTTTATGGATTGAGTGAGCGTGACATATCCACACATGCAAATTGAAATAATGATATAAATATTGTATTTTTTTAGAATGTAATAAGATAGAATTTATATAAAGGTGCAATCATTATGTTAGAAGCAGAGAGATAATAATGTAAATAGAGAGTGGAATATAGGTTTGGATTTAAGTGAATTTAAGGATCTTAATGTTACGTCCAGCTCACGTGCAAGTTTAGATTTATCCGTCATCAATTCGAATGGGAAATACATAAACAAACATACCCTTAGTATGTAATGACATCACAAGACATATATGATATATATTTTAAATTTTAGAATAAAAATCCTAATTAGAACTTTGCTCAGTATATAGTTCATCATAAGATACTACACAATTGATCAGTGATCACTTGGGTTTAACGAAATTGCTATGTTTTCCTGAATTTGAAGCTGAAACGTTTCGGTGATTTTTGTTTGAGAATCGGCAATGGACGCAGCACAAGTGGAAGAAGCTTTAAGGGTTTTTGAGAGATCTCTTTCTCAAATCAAATGGAGGCTCAGGCATTCTTCCAAGTCTCGTCTTCAAACTGGTTTTTCCCTTCTCACTTCTCAGTAATCATAATAACACTAGACATTGAAACTTGATTACAGTTCTAAATTTCTTTTTATTTATAGTTTTTTTGGGAGTGGGGACGGGGTTGGGTTTTAGAATTTTAAGGATAGGTTTTGTTTATCTGTATTTGTAGTAGCTTTTTGTGGAATTGAATTGAGGCATTTTAATTTTCCTCATCTCTACGGGTGTATTTAGTATTTTGTTTTACGTTCAGTGATGGATGGAAACTATGAAAAATCGTACAATTTAAATTTGAATTGTTTTAGGTATAAGCTGCAGAGACTTTGTTTTATATTCTTGACTTGAAGAAATGGTGATACTTTGGCTTGGAGAGTGGAAGAGAGGGAGTGTGTGTGTGTTTTACTATATGTGTCTGTTGTTTCTTACTGATCTGTTTTTCGTGAAACTGCTTTATGCAGATATTTTGGCTTTGTGCTCAGGGATGAGACCTTGTATCATGGTGGATTATGGTGGGAAAATGCCCGAATTGGGGGATCATTTATGTGCATTTCTCAAAATTTGCAAAAAGGTCATTCGAGTCTCTTATCATCTTGATGTAACCGTATTCTTGTGCTCTCTTGTTCTCATATATACTTTAGAGGTGGTTCTCTGTATTTCCTTATGAACAAAAAAAAGTTGGTATTTCGCAATGCTGAAATCAAGTTCTCGTATGATATCAATCTTGTACCTGGGTAGCTTTTTGGACATCTGTTACATATATAAAACTTCACCTCCTAAAGAAGAATTTCAATGGCTAATATTCAACACTAAAATAAGTGATCTATTGAAGTAAGATAGTCCAGTGACTGGAAAAGATCTATATTCTGTTAGTTTTTCTGTGGCTGTTACTCTATTTCTTTTTTTTTTTTTTTTTTTTTTTTTTCTGTGACTTTCCTGAAATTACTGTAAGAGATTTTTTATGTTATTGCTAAACTAATGTGGTATGTGGCCTCTGATCAACTCCCAGGAGTCTCCAATATATGAGCTTTTGCATGTCATGGTCATAGACGACATGGTCTACCTGATACAGAGCAGAGCGCTGGCCCATTTTGTCATATCGAGTTTGAGTATGGAGACCGAAATTCTCTACGTGGACCTCACAGATGATCCTCCGAAGGTTTTCACAATAATTTTGCAACATCTCTCTTTCTCTCTCTCAAGCAATGCCCTCATATTATATTATTCCAGATGATGACGCAGTCAGAGAAAAGCCCTGCAATGAAGCTGCTTCTGTCAGCTCAGAAGTTGTTTTCCTTAGCGTTTCATGAGGATGGGATAGCCAGTGATCACTTACAAATACATGGAACTAACACCGCCGGATCCTCTAGTGATGGAAATGCTGGTTCGGAATCTTCTGAGATAGTTGATCTTAGTTGCTGCCTTCACGAATGTGATGTAACGATCCCAACACTTAACGGGTAACTCTTGCTTTCATCTTTAATGTGCATGTTGTGCTATTATTAATTTTATCGTGACGTAGTTCGCCTTTATAGTGATCTAAAAATTGATTGTAAAAGCATTAGTGTAGCTAAATCTAATTTGTGAAGACAAATCCCATATTTTATGAGATGCATAGGCATGTGAAACCCCGACTCTCACTTTCTCTCTCGCGACCTTTACATATGTCTGTCACATCGGCTTCCATAGTACTATATTTGGAAAAGATGGTCAAAGGCGCTTGAAGGCATCTAGTGTATGTAGCCAAGATTTGCCCCGTCCGATAAAAGTTTGATTATACTCGTCCTAAAAGTCGATTTAACTGTGGAGCCTTAACTTTTAGCTTCTAAATTCCTAAGTATGTAATGTTTACCTCCACATTTGAAAACTTTGACTAGCGAATTTCCTTGTTGAATCTGTGCAATATCAAGTTGTATATTTTTATTTGATAGGAGTAATTAAGATCTTATCAATTTAATCGCAGAAACAGTACATTGAAAATGAAGTCAATTGTTTACTTCATATTTAGTTGTTTTCACACAATATCTCCATGATGCCCTACCTATAACACTTTTTTCTATTTTGTATATTGGTATGTTGGATCATCTGGCTGTAATCTTAGGACTGACTTTATATGGATATTGACCATAGCTGTCAAAGGCGCGCCCTCAGAGGCGCACTAGATTTTGGAGTCTGCGCCTCTATACATCAAAGGCGGGCGTAGTTCAGGAGGTGCGCGCCTTGCTGCGCCTCGTGCACCTCGGGTTGGCGCCTATTTTGTTTTCAAAAACCGTTTTTTAAGTTAATTTTGACCCTTCTTTTAATGTTTAAGTTGTTCAACACTTCTTTAGCCTCTTAGAAACTAGGTTTCAAAAGAAAAATAAAAAAATAGAAGTAGAGAAACAATAAAAACAAGAAGGCCGATGACTCCACCCATGCCAGTGCCAACGGCCGGCTATCCAACCCCGCCTGCTGCCAACCGCCCATGTTAGATTTTCATGTTGAACTAATGGACTTGTTTGAATCTTATGATTTGTCACTTGCTTGTTTTGATATTTGAATTTCTAACTATTATGTTGTTTGTTTTTTTGTGTGTGTGCAATTATTTACTTGTTTAATGTTTATTTTAGCCTAAAAATGAGTAGAATTGATTTATTTTGCTATTGGTACTCGTTTTTTAAATCTGTGTCCGAAACGCGCGCGCCTCGGGCGCCAGATGGCCGCCCCTTGCCCCTTGGCGCGCCTCGCGTATTAGACAGCTATGGTATTGACGTATTGTAGTTGTGGCTTATTCATTAAACAATATGTTCAACATATAAAGTAAAGGCATTACTATTTTCATTATAAGACAATTTATCCAACGATCCTTGTAAAGATGGGATAATGTTGATGTCGTCTCATTAAATAAACCTTTAAAATGAGGTGAAGATTATAATGCCATTTAGTGAGACTATGTTGCTAAGAATTACTCATGAATTCATAATTTGAATTCTTGTGTTTGGTTTTATTGTAATAGCAGGATAGGTAAAATATTCTAATGAAGTCTTTCAATTGCATATCCTAAAATCTGTGTAGTTTAGAACAATTTTCTATTTCATCTTCATTTTCATGGAAATGCAATGTCACTGCAGGTGGCTTCTTGGCTACCCGGTCATTTATTTGTTTGGGAAGGATCAGATTGAGCATGCTATACATAATCTTTCAACCAAATCGCTTCACATCTATCAAATTTTTGTCACAAGGTATGGTTTGTGTGAGAAAACTTATAAGTTCTCAATAGGGTTTGTGTTTCTCTTGTTCACCTGACGATTCATACCATTTAATGTACTTATAGTTTGGACAATGTGAAATACACAAGGGTTTGTCCCTCCATATTCAGGAAAAAAATACCTTAATTTCTTGATACTGTTAGAGATTCCGTGTTACAGTTTAAAAACATAAGGTCATTGTCACTCTAAATTTTTCTAATTTTTTAACTGTCTGATTTGGATTGCCAAATATTAGGAGAAAAGGCTATTAGAGTCATCAGTCATCCGTGACTCGATATTTCATGTTTGCGAAGATTAACGATGCATCTCTTGTGGATTGTGTAGGGCTAGTACATCCAGCAAAGGACAACGGAAGGAAGAACTCATGAGGTGGGCCTTTTAGTTCTTCATGCTCTTTTTTTCATGTTCTTCTGTTTATAAATATGAGAAAGGCTGAAAAGATAAATCCTAATAGATTTTCTTTATTAGAAAGTAAGAAGATGCAGCTCTGGTTTGATTTAATTAAAGATTATCCGCTAGAATTTTTCAATGAGTTCTGATTATGCATGACTTGAATGAATATCAGATTCTTAGATGATTCACTTTGCTAGACAAAATCTAGAGAACCACCTAATAGTGAGATCCATTCACAAATTAAGAAGGGAAGGGGAGTCATAAAAAGATTTAAAAATTATGGTAATGTATAAGGGAAATACGTGTCCCAGCCGATCAGGATTACATTATATGTTCCATATAGCCCACCCTACATAGGGGGATAAAGGCTTAGGTTGTGCATACCAGTCTTGTGCTTTTTTATATATTAACTAGTTATAAAATGCACTCATATTAAGAACTGCAGTTAAAAAAAATAAAAAGAAAAGCTGAAACATGTGGAATTACAAATTTTAAAATGTCAAAATACTTATCATAAAGTAAAACGGGGAAAACAATCTTACCATAGTGCAAAACTTAAACTTAGGCAACAATGATATGCAACTCATTTTCGTGTTCACATACATTGCAGTTTTGTTAAGAGAGGAGGGCTCCAATCTTTTGGATTTCTTTATTAATGTTTGCTTATATTTCTGTACCCTTTTAACAGTTTTACAGTGCCTTACGATTTGAGCTTGGAGGGTAGCAATGAACCGTGGGCAAAGTTGTTTTTGGGTCGCATACAGCGGAAGTGGGAAAGCTGCAAGCATTTGTGGGGATCGTTGCATATGGAGGTTAATGGTTGCTATCCACAAGCAATTGCCCTGTGACAATAGCTCGCACATATTATGTAAGTAACTTCTTGGGAAAACAGAAATGTTTGTTCAAATAAGTACTTACTTCTCTCCAATATTATATATTTGCTTTTAAACTTTCTTGCACATAGCTCGGTTGACTACTTTTCGTAGCAAATATGGGTTTTTGATCTGGGCATAGGAAAATTTACATATGGCATCCTGTCTAAGAAGAAGGGACCTAGCCGTTTCACTTAAAAAAGACTAGCATGCCTTTTATCTAAAGACGAAGTTCTGTCTTCTCTCCAGCGCATCCCAAAACCTACTAAAGCTCGAGACAGTGGAACACGTGAGAAGATTTTTCTCAAACTATTCAGGTCTGTAGATGTAGATGCATGGAGAGGACAGACAACTTTGTTTTTTGACAAAAAGGTATATCATTCCTTTACAAATAAAAGATAGCATTACATATATACATATATATATGTTAACAGGTCTCCCATATCTTAAATGACTAGTCTTTTTTTCTTATCTCACTACTTCTTTTGCAACTGGATTATAAGAATTATATCCACATGATTATGTTTTAAATCGAAGACTGTAAAACTAGTTAATCATCCTCACTAGCTTCAGCGAGGTTGCTTACAGATGAACTTTTAGGTTTTAGCAAGAATGAAAGCCTAAAGGGTATGTTTGTTTATGGATTGATTCAGGTATGCAAATTATAGGACGTGTAAATCTATATAATGGTGTAAATCTTGTGTTAGTTCTAGGATGAAATATGGTAGGATTTGTAAAAATGTGCAATCATTATGCTGGAAATAAAGAGAGAGAGTAATGGAAAAAGAGAATAGAATATGCTAGGATTTAAGTGGATTAAAGGATTCTAATTTTAAGCCCCAGCCCATACGCAAGTTTGAATTGACCCATCCTCCATCCAGACTGACAAATCCATAAACAAACATATTCTAACTCTATGCGCAAGTTTTAGCCCATACGCAAGTTTGGATCAACCCGTCCTCCATCCAGACTGACAAATCCATTAACAAACATATCTTAACTGATGCTATGATATAATAAAAGAAATCTTCAAAAGAAGTCCTAGAGACAAAAGCTCTGCCACAACTAAAATTGCAAAATACCAATTATCTGTATATAATAACAAAAAGGCCCATGAACAAAACTCATAATTAATAAAACAATAAACTAAATCATTATTGATATAAACAACCCATCCCAATAACTCTAAGAGACCCGCCAAAACATGCACAATCCGATGAGCCCAGATCCGTCCTCCAACATTCCCAAAATCTGGTTAACTTTTGTACGAAAAAAATAGCATGCATTGAGTTTTGCCATCTTTCCTCATATGTTCCTTTAAGGCCTGAACCGGTAATCTGTTTTGTCAGCTCAAGAACAGCGCACGTGCTAGAAGATTTCCTGAACAACGCAGCACTGGACTTTTTTTATTTAATTTAATTTTTTTAAGTTTAGGGAGTAGAAGAATATACTTGGTTTTTCAGGATAAGTTTTTCTAGTTTTCTATTTTTTTTAAGTTTGAGGATAAGTGATTTTAACTGGAAATTGGAAGACATGCTTATTCCATAGCTGTCAAAGGCGCGCCTTAGGCGAGATTTTGGAGTCTGCGCCTCTATACATCAAAGGTGGGCGCAGTTCAGGAGGCACACGCCTCGCTGCGCCTCGTGTGCCTCATGGTTGGCGCCTCGGGCGCGCCTTTGGGACACACTGTCTATTTTGCTTAAAAAAACGATTTTGAAGTTAATTTTGACCCTTCTTTAATGTTTAAGTTGTTCAACACTTCTTTATGCTCTTAGAAACTAGGGTTTCAAATAATAGAAGTAAGAGAAACAATAAAAAAAAGGTCTATGACTCCACCCAAGGCACTGCCCAGCGGCCGGCTGACCACCCACTCCCGCCTACTGCCAACAGCCGCCAACCATGTTAGATTTGCATGTTAAACTAATGAACTTGTTTGAATCTTATGATTTGTCACTTGAGTGTTTAGATATTTGAATTTTCAACTATTATGTTGTTTCTTTTTGTGTGTTTGTGCAATTATTTACTTGTTTAATGTTTATTTTAGCCTAATAATGAGTAGAATTGATTTATTTTTACTATTAGTACTCGTTTTTTTGAATTGTTGGCAACTGTCCAAAAGGCGCGTGTCTCGGGCGCCAGATGGCCCTTTGCGTCTCGGTGCGCCTCGCGCCTTAGACAGCTATGGCTTATTCTTAAATCTATTTTGGATTCTCCTATTTTCGTGTACCAATAAGCATCACCAAGTGTCTACTTCAAAATCACTTTCTATACATACTTTTGAACTCAGATTAACACAATCTTTAAAATATGCTTCTGTGATACAAGATTGAAAGTTATCTTTCAGTCGGCCCCCCAAAAGATTCTGTTATTCGAACTTCATTTTAATCTTGTTATCAATGAGTTTAGTCTGAAGGAAACCCAAAAACATGAAGCTATTTTATTCATAGTAATCAACATTTGAAGAAATGCTTCAGCATTACAGGTGCAAAAGGTAGCTAGCTTGCTAATAATACACCAAAGAAAGGAGTGAAACCCGCAAAGGATAAAAACTCAGTTATGAAGCAAGAAAATAGACATGACAGAAAGATGACAACAATTTTGTCCTTATTTTTTAGCATTCATAAGAGAGAGAACTTCAGAATGGGTTGGTAGAGCTGGAATTGCACCCTTCTTGGTTGTGGTTATGGCTCCACACGCATTTGCATATTTCAACACTTCCTTCAGTTTTGCTTCATTCTGCACATCATTCATTCATTTTTAAACACATACCACCATTATCACAATCAGTTACTAGTACAAATTACAGCACGAGAGAGAGGGAGGGAGGGGAGATTTTTACCTGGATTATGGAGTGGTCATCCACAATCTTTCCGAGGAGGGCCCCAACGAATGAATCTCCGGCTCCCGTTGTATCGACTGCTTTGACTTGGAAGGCATCCACACTTCCCTTGAAATTCTAAATTTCGACCACAGGAAAAACGATAAAGTTCTGTTATTATGTGAGGCAGAGCTATAGAAGACAGATATCACACTCGTAGGGTGTGTTTTAGCATAATTTTGTTATACAAGATGTATATCTGAAATTTGAATAAACCCAAAACTCTCCAAAAGTTTCCTCAAGGGAGGGTCTGTCAGATGGTTGAGATGTGAAATCATAAGCATGAAATTACCACCACCACCCCCCTTCAAAGAATTTTATCCTTCAAAACATTAACGATTGATATCTTTAAATATGTCGCAAAGTACATATCTTGTGTTGTGCAAGTACTATCCTAAAAAGGGTTCCGTGAAAAGCCAGTGAGATGGTCGAAAGGCCAAAAAATCAAGAGGGTGGAAAATAAATTCACATGAATCACGCCTTCCAAGAAATGGGAGGCAACAACAAGAAATATTTACATTTATTATTAGTGTATGTTTCATAAAGTAAAAGAGGACAACGGATTACTAAAGTCAGCTCTCTGTTCAGAAACAGGGTGCACCTACCCTCGTTGTCAACTTCAATATATTTAAAGATTATTAGTTCGCTGATATCAAAAGCATAGCTTTCATTAATAAATAATGCTGCTGCAGCTGAAATATATGCGTCAGAACAATAAATAAATAAGTAAATAAAGTTTTTTCTGTTGTGATAATTAGATCATCTTCCTTGTCTTTACCCCTTTGCTTGTCCATTCCCTTTATACCAATATCTAAAGCTTTTAGAATATGCATGCACATACATATATTTATGAAGTACCTAGTGCGCCTAATTACGCAAATTAAAACATCTATTTCACCCTGCATTTTTTCTTTATTCAATGATAATTACTAAATGATACATGTGTTGAATCGATATTATTATCTAATAATACCAAACGGTGAAGAGGAACTGGGCTCCTAATTATGAGTCTTAATAAATGCCTCCTAATAACTCTTTAAATATTGCAACTTGATGGCAAATTCAACTCTAAACCTAACCTATCCATTCTATAAAAAAGAAAAGTTAATATAAACACAATTTGCAGCATTATGGGAATGTTTGCCTACCTACCGAGTGCAATATGTTTATTACTATACGAGTGAGCATTTCCATATAGTATTAATACGAAGAGAAGTGTAACAAGAAGATACCTTAGTGTAGTATCTACAACCCTTATCTCCAAGGGTGACCAAAAGGAGGGTGAGGTTGGGGTGCCACAGAGACATTGCAGAGGCATCATCAATTTTATTGCTTCCAGTAAGGAATTCCAGCTCCACATCACTAACCTTGATCACATCTGCTTTGTTCCAAATGCTCATAATCTGCTCCTTCGCATACGCCTCTGACGGCCAAAGTGGCAGTCGGAGGTTAGGGTCATAAGAGAGCAACGCCCCGGCTTTCTTTGCCTCTTCCATGGCCTTCATATGGGCTGATCTGCATGGCTCCACGATCAAGCTTATTGATCCGTAATGGAACACCTTAGCCTGTAGATATGTGATATGTACAATTTCAATCACATTTATGCATACAAATTTAGAACTTAATAGAAGAAGAAAAATTCAAGGAATATGATTCTCGTGTTACAAAATTGCTTGACTATACACAATTAAATATATTCGAGATCCTCTATTTCAAATAATGTTTTATCTTTCAGGAACCATGTTTGTTAGCCACTATTAAATACTAGACAAATAAATTTTACCAGAATACCAGATGGAACGAATAAGGAATCCAAAGAAATTGCGCTAATAATGGTGATAAAGACACCAGAATAAAGTCACTTAATTAGCCAGTACACAAATCACACTGGGTGTAGATTTAGGCAGAGCCTAATTAGTGGAATATTATTACCCCACATTCACCAACTTCTTTATGGGTAGGTTCTATGAACTTACACATTTAAAAGTAAAAATAAAATATTCGATCAATTTCCTTCTTTATATATATATATATATATATATATATATATATATATTAAATATCTTTTTCCAAAATATGCAACATGTCACGTTCCATACACCCCTTTTCCTAGGATAAAATAAAATAAAAGGCCATTTGCCCTTTCTTTTCTACACTATAGACAAATAAATAGACTTGAGGCAGATTCCAACGCCACCTATGGATTCTAGAACTGTCAATTAGTCAATTATGGAACCCATCTGATAGACACAGAGAGCAGTAAGATCCACACTAAATTGTTAACAGACAAATTTATGCTTAAATACACGAACCTTACATATATTTTTCATGGACTTGACATATTTTTTGTGGGTATAATTGATTTCGAATGTAATACTCTATTCGTCTTATAATAAGGCTTACATTTGTAAATGTAACTTTTCATCTTTAGTCAACTTAAGAAAAATATAACTCTAAAAAGCCATCAAACTTATTTGATTTTTGATGTAACATACTTAATCATCGATAAGTAGTTCATGAAATTAAAAGTTCAGTTTTTTTACTTAAATTAAGTGCATGTTTGGTTGGGGATGGGGTGACTGGGGTACTGTTGACTGGAGTTAGTGGCTGGGGGAGTAAAAAAATGATGTTTGTTTGGGTGATTGGAGTAGTGGTTATAGTGTATGATATAATTTTTAATTGTAAAATATGATGTGATGTGTGTATCAATTTGTGAATAATGATTAATTTTATGATTAAAGTAGTATTATAATTTGTGGTTATTTACGGTGGCTAGGCAACCTCTGTAAACAAACATAGGGAGGGTTGGGCCAATCCATCGGGGGTTGGATCAATCCAACTAAGCATAAGAAAATAAAACATTGATATTTAAAATATGAGACTTATTTTGGAACAAATTTCTTTTTGAAATAAGACTCTTTTATGAACCCAAAAAAGTAGTATGTAATATATGCGGTATGCAAATGAATGTTACATTATATATTGGTAGAATTTAACAATATATTAATATGTTATGGTAGGTACCAGTTAATTTGGACAAAGGGATAAATACAGAAAATTTCTATTTTTTAAGGGACAACTTTGTTTGTATGCAAAAGAGCAAACATAATCAACACATATTCTAGTAAGTTGTTAAGTGTATCTATCAATCTTTGACATAGTGTAAATCATCGTTTGTACGTTTCTTCTTTTATAGTAGTAGATAGTAAAAGCATTAACCATTCCAAATATCTCAAAAAATCACATGATTTTTACAATATAACAAAATAAATTAAAAAATTGCAAATAGAAGTCATGAAAGAGTTAATCTTTTTGCAAATTATTATTCATGGTAAAAGTCCCACAATATTATAGACAAGCATGCTGTCCTGGTGATAAATCAAAAAAACCAGGTCATGTAAATAGAAAATAAAGTAGACAGCTTTAATTGGGACGGGGATAGTAAAATTTTGCTTTTTTAGGTATCTTTAGCGCTCGATCTCAACGAAAACTGAAAAGCGTGAAATAAAATCTTTGATTTCAGCAACCAATAGTGGGGCCCGGTCCTTGCTGGATTCAATGTGGATAACCAAATAGCAAATCCCACTTTTAATTAAACGTCTAATTAACTAATACAGTATATTTGACCCAAACAAAGCCATCAGTCAAAATTAGACACCTAAAGCGCGTGAGATTCACTCGACCTCCATTACAAGCCAAAATCAATTGCAGAAAGCTAACAAAAATGAAACACCATAGAGAAATAAGATCAAACAATAGAAACAAACAGAGGATCCGCCCAAAAATACAGTACGATCCATGCACAAACACACACACTTGAGTGTGAAATCATGACGACGATGGAGAAACTTACAGATCTAATCAGGTTGAGATTCAATTCCTCCGGCTTGAGGAGCATATCAGCGCTCGGATTCCTATAAAACATGAATTCACGCTCGCCGTCGTTGCGCAGGGTGACGAAAGCCAGCGCCGTACGTGCGCCTTTGTCAAAGTTGACGCCATCGGCGGAGACTTTGTTCTCCTTCAGGATCCCAGCGAGCATGTGGCCGAACTCATCATCACCGAGCTTGCCGACAAACGCCGCCTTTCCGCCGAGCCGGGCGACAGCGATGGCGACGTTAGCGGGGGCACCGCCAGGAGCCTTGAGAAACCCCGGTGCCTCCGCAAGCGACACGCCGGAGACGGTCGGAACAAAATCGATCAACATTTCACCGAAACTAACGATGAGGCCTTGACCTGCTGCCATTGCTTTTTAATATTTAATTAGAATAAACGTATACTTATGTGTATTTGTCCGTAAAAATTTCAGAGAGAATGAGGAGATCGGAAGGGCGATGAAATGTGTTTATATAGAGTGGCGGTGGGTGGGTGGGGTAGTGTGGAGTGTACAAACAATACTGCATCATTTTAAGATATTAAATTTTTAAATATTACATTAGACGACGTAGTATTAACAGTGAAGGTGAAGATGGGTGGGGTTAGTAGAACTAGAGTGGAAGTAGTAAAACTTGGACAGACTAAAAAAGGATTATGTATATCTTTTTATTTATTCTGGTTGTTAATTTATGGTGGCGATAATGATGGATAATCCACTAAAAAAGGAAAATAATTATGTCTCATTTTTTTTTTATTGGATTGTGTTGCACGTAAAGGGTGGGACGGTAACCATATTTATTGTTTCTGTTCTTCTAAAAAATTCCAGCTCGATAAAGAAGTCATTCAAAACAAATCCTTTTAAAATGTTATATAAAATATAGAAATATTAACGTAATATCTTTAGTAAAAAAAGAAAAGAGATATTTATATTATTATATTCCTATAGACTTATTACAGTCCCACTTTATTATCTATCGTAGATAAGTATTTTTAATTTTTCGATGTTAATCCTAACTCTTCTACCTACGATAGAGTAGATAAGTGAATAATTTAAAACTTTTAATATTAATCCTAATTCTCCTACCTACCATGGACATATTAGCGTGTCCACCGGATCAACACATGCTAAATTTGACTGCGGATGTGGGAGGATTTCAATTGCGTTTAATACGATTTTCCTTTCCTCTTTTTGGGAGTATATTGAATAGTATGACACGAAGACAGATTTTCTTCTATATATTTTATAAATTTTACTTTCCCACGAATTTGATAAATGAAAGGGGAAGAAAATATACCTCAACTTATTTTACTATTTCAGATAACCAGAGGTGCAACTTCATCAATGCATTTGGCTGTTAAATTACACACTTGCATCACGTGTCATAAAATTAATTATTTCTTCTTTCTTTTTTGTTTCTTCTTAATACAGTCATACAATTAAACATTTGCAATAGAAGATGTAGTACGTTGAGTTATAGAAGTAAATAATGGGTCTAGATTTTAAATTCAATTTTACATTTGAAAAATAAGAAATATATGTCAACGTAAGAATGATTCAATACGATGTATAAAAAAATTCAATCTACTTCGTACTGAAAAATCCATACATAGCGTATCCGAAATCTTATTAGGCGAAGTATCGATATAAGCCTAGAGCGAGAATAAAATTTAAAATTTAAGCCCTAATTAAAATTCAAGTCCTGAATTGAGAATTTTAAAATTGAGACCTTTTTATTAATAGTTTTTTTTTTCTAATATGGGATCTTCCTGCAGAAAATTCCCTGTTTTAACTTATAATTTAGGGAAGAGTAGTTTATAGTTTTGAGTGAGGGTGGATGACAAGGAATTAAATTAATTCGTTCTCATTTGATTATTGCATAGATACATATATACCTCTTGTAAAATTATAGATTTATGGTTTATTTCTCAATATCGCGTGTGCTCGCTCTAATAGTCAATTTCATATGTCTATATATAGCATAACTCATTGATTTACGGTTTACCTCCACCTGAATACTATCTTTTTATATGTTCAAATAAATGTATAGGATTTTATCTCAAAAAATGTATAGGATTTACCTCCACTTCAATGCTTATACACATATGGTCGTCAAGACCTAATAGAGAAATAGTGAATTTGAGACACAAGAAATCCTATAGATCTTCACGTCTCAAAGTATTCAAATTTATTGAATTGGTCGGACCGGAACGACCAATTCAATAAATTTAATCGGAAATTGGTAATTAATGCGGTTTAGTAGAAGGTGAATACTGAAATTAAGGTCAAAATCTGTCAGAATCGATCAACACCACATAAAAAAAGACTATTAAATCGAAAAAACTCATTTTCTTTCTAGAAAAAGATGAAATTTTATTTTGAAAAAACGATAATTATATAATATATTCATTATCAATGTTGTTATAACCAAATTGGCAACCAAACCGACCTTACCACCGATTGACAGTTCAACCGGTTAGATCAGTTGTCTAACCGAAAATTTAGTAATAATCATTTATTAATATATATACACATTTTTTTTCTTCCTAGTCTTTGTGAGTAAATAACTGATTCATCGTGATCGGTGATCTGCTTATTCTCATTAATATATAGGCAATTACAATTGAGATTATGTACAAGGAAAAGATTACATCAGATTATGGAGTACCTAAGCTTCCTAAATACAAGGAAAGGAATAAGTCTAAAGTAAGACTCGATCAATCAGGGATTTTATCTTCTTGAAAGAATATATTGCTAATACCCCTCCTTAAGCTAGACATGTGATTCGGACCCACTCGAAGCTTGGACTGAAAGAATGTAAAAAGTGGACGAGCCAGACTCTCCGTAAAAACATCTTCTATATGAAGATTCGAAGGAATAAACTGAATGTCGAGCTTTCCCGAAGAAACTAACTTAAGAACGCAGTGGTATCAATATCAATATGTTTTGCCCGTTGTGAGCCATTGGATTGACTACGAAAGGCAATTCATTGTCATATAACAATAATGGACGAGTAGAAGGGAGAGCTCGAAGTTCGCGTAGCGAGTTACCCAAACAGGTTCAGCTACTGCATTTACCATGGCTCGATATTCTGATTCGTAGCTCGAGTGAGAGACAGTAGGTTGTTTCTTAGCGCTCCAAGAAATAAGGTTTGGGCCATGAATATGGTATATCCATAAGTTGAGCGCCTAGTCTCGGTGCAACAGACCCGGTCAGCATCTGAATAGCCCACAAGAAGAGAATGACTTCCTCGATCAAAGGAAAGTCCATACTGAAGAGTGTCATTGACATATCTAAGCAGCCATTTAACTGCTTGAAAATGATCAATGGTAGGTGCCTGAAGAAACTGTCTGGCCATGTTAATTGCAAAGGATAAGACGAGAGATAGTGAGGTACTGAAGAACACCAACCAACGAGCGATAGAGAGTCGGGTCACAAAAAGGGGTCTCCTGTACTAGTGAGATTTTCACCAGAGACCAAATTAAGGAGTGGAAAAAGGCTTGTAATCCATCATATCTGCTCGCTGAAGAATGTCTGATGCATATTTGGTCCGATTAAGAAAAAGACCATTAGAAGTGTAAGTGAGTTCTAAATCAAGAAAATAGTTGAGGTGCCCAAGATCTTTAACTGCTAATTCCTTCTGAAAGCGAGTGATAAAGGACCGCAAAGATCATTGTCATTGCCACTAAGAATAATACAGTCCACATAGACCAAGAGATAAAGCATAGATGATCCACGGACAAAAAAGAAGAGTGAAGTATCAGAACAACTCCAATGAAAACCAAGCTGGAGAAGAAAATTCTGAAATCATAGAAACCAAGCTCGGGGAGCTTGTTTTATACAACAAAGGGCCTTCTTCAGGCGACACACATGATTAGGTAATCGAGGATCTGAGTAGCCTGGGGCCTGCTCCATATAAACAAGTTTTGATAGAACGTCTTTTAAAAATGTGTTCTTAACATCAAGCTGGTGAAGTGTCTAATTCTTCCTAACTACTAAAGCGAGATTCAATCCGAACTGTTGAAGCTTTTACCACCGGACTAAAGGCCAGATTATAGTTGAAGCCATGTCGTTGTAATACCAAGTCTTATTCCTATTTTGGCATTTTTAATTTCCAGGATTTTTCTTGAGATGCCAATAAGGATCAACCAATTAGGAATAGGCGTAATCGGACCTCCTTTTTTCATATCTCTCGTTATTTTTTTAGGACCTCATTGGTAAGTGCTATAATATCTCTTGCATTGGAACCCATGGTTATAAAAGCCGCATTCAATGAAAGTCGTATGTACGGCTTGGAGGGAGATATTTTGTATCTTTCGAGACATCTACCATATCTGTACAAATAAAATAATACATTTAATACAGAATGGAAAAGAGACCCTTGGAAATAAAGAAATTGCTCAAGTTCTCAATTCTTTTGTTTTTTCTCTCCACTCGGACCAACCCGGCCCCAGGACTTCGAAAAGGTACTTTTGGAACACCAATAGGCATGAAAATCCACTTATGTAGTAGTGTCGATCCACTAAAGTCTGCTTTTCTTAGTGAATCCTCGAGCAACAAGTCTGGCTTTATGACGGTCTATCGAACCATCACAAAGGTATTTCATTCAGAAAACCTTTGGAGCCTACAATATCGACACCAGGCGGACGTGATACACGATCCCATCCTATGTATGATTATTTTGAAGAGCAGACATCTCATATTCCATTGCAGCGAGCCACTTTGGATTTGGTCGCTGACTTGAAACCTCGTGGTTCTTTAGATGTAGGTAATGCATGAATAAGTTCGGTATGACAAAGATTTACAAGATGGCGGGGCTTGAAAATTTTGAACTTCACCCTTGTGGTCATTTTGGATGAGAAGAACTAGCTGCATCTGGAGGTGGTGGAGGCACCACAGGTGGGTGTACCATGGCTGGGGAGGGGGAGAGGGCATGTCAGAAGCTTATGGACGGGAGAACCAAGTAAAGGTGATGCTGGAGGACTTTGTGCATGCGGTTGAGAAAGGATTGCATGGGATTAGGAGGAGCTCTCATGCAACAAATCATCACACAAACTGCAAGCTCGTGAAGTGTCAGTCAAAGCCAAAGGTAATGCGGTTGACTTTAGCATAGGAAGTGTGCTAACCAACTTTTGTGAGTCAGGTTCCAAAAATTCGGCGACGGGCTGCTTTGATAGAGAAACCTAAGAATCATGTCCACAAAATTGAAAATAATTTTCATCAAATATTGCATGACGAGTAATATATTTCTCGAGGTAAAGTAGGATCGAAGCAATTGTGATTACTACTGTAGCAAGAAAAATGAACGTCAATCTCCGAGGAGAAAATTTATCAGTTCCATAATTTCGTAAATGTGGAAAGACCCGACAACTGAACGGGTGAAAGTTGTCATAATTTGGTACTGTGGAGAATAAAATCTCAAAAGGTGATTTCCTTGAAGAACTGAGGATGGTAAACGATTAATTGTGTACACAGTTGCACTAAACACCTCCACCTAATAAATGGTTTGAAAGTTGGAATGAAAGAACATTGGAGGTCCCGTCTCAGTTATGTACTTGTGCTAGCGTTCAGCCCGAGCATTTTGTGAAGGAGTGTATGCACAAGACATGCGATGAGTAATTCCATTATCTCAAAAAAATGACTGAACTCGATTATTTGTGAACTCAGTACCACCATCTCTTTCAAATTTTTTAATATGTTTATCAAACTGATTGTGCACAAGCACAAAAAACTTCAGTAGCGTGTCATAAAATTCGGATTTGAAACAGAGTGGATATAACCAAGTAAAAGCTAGAATGATCATCAAGAAAAACCGCATAATATTTATATCCATCAACAGAGCAAATATGCGCAAGGCCCCACAAGTCACAATGTATCAAATCCAATACATGAGAAGCACGTTTTTCACTAATAGTAAAACATAAACGCTTGTTCTTAGCAAACTGGCAAGACGAATATATAGCAGGTTCAAGCTTATGTATATAGGAATTGTTTATTTGATTGAATTGACAACTCAATTAATTATTCGATTTCTTACTGCTATTCATGAATTCATGATCCGTAATTGTCATGAAGGATTGAACCCTAGTAGTAATAGGTTGAATTAATCGTGCTATCATGATTAATTTAACCTAATTGAATCTACAAGCTAATTATTAATAGTTGCAACTATCTCGATTATTATTAATTAGGTTTAACTATTTTCATAAATCGTAATGTTATCATTAACGTGGTATGGAACGCTATCGTGCCCAACTCGTTAATGATAAGTATTGATCAGTTGCTGGGATTGGTAAATTAATTTAGGAAAACACAAGATTTATTATGGCTATTCTAATAATTCTTTGGTTAAACTATTTGAATTGCAAGAAAATATTTTGTGAGCCTATGATTAATAATATGATTGAAATACCCTGGGATCAGAGTTACTAGTTTTTGTTTCGTCTTTACAATTTTATTGTTTTATTTGCATGTTTTGGTTAATTTTAGGATTTTAGATTAGTTAGATAAAACCAATTCAACCCCCCCCCCCCCCCCTTGTTTGTTCGTTTTCGCTCAAAAGAAATTAATCTTCGTTCCCCGTGGATTCGACCATACTTGCCACTATACTCGTTATTTTGAAAGTAGGTTATTTAATTTGGCGGTTTGACACTCATCACCTCCCCACTGTCTAATATGTCAAACGAATGGACACTATGCAGACAAAGTGTAATTAATGTTACATCCATAGTAATGAAGACGCCAATATCGCCAAAGCTTTTAATATTAATTATTCTCTATCTCAGTCATCTACATCTGACTGGTATTTGGATACCGGGGCATCCGTTTACATGACTTATGCAACCTCTGCCTTGGATATGTCTGAACCCTATTCTGGTCCGGATCATGCCATAGTCGGTAATGGTTCTTCTTTATCGATTACTCATGTTTGCACTTATTCGATTTCTGATGATCTTGTTTTATTACATGTCTTGGTTGTGCCTATTTTAACCAAGAATCTTATATCTGAGTAAATTGACGCATGATTATCCGCTTCATATTTTATTTGATGAATCCTATTTGCCATTCAACACAAGGTCACAAGGAAAATACTCGCTCAAGGCAAATGAGTGAATGGACTATATATGTTGAATTCTGGATTTTCTTCTTTAGATGTTGCTGCTAGTTTCCCTTTGCTCTAAAGCGTCGACTGAATTATGGCATTCTAGATTAGAACATATTAATTTTGATGCTATTCGTTATTAATAAAGAATGGTTATTTGTTTGTTACTCTAGCGTTCTACAAATATTTGAATTAAACAAGAACGATTAAATCACATAGCCTCATAATAACATAATTGAAATAAACCCTTGAACCAGAAAATAACCTTAATTAATGGCAGTGGAATCCAAGGTCTTCAATAAAGCGTAGAGAATAAAAGATGAAAACTAGAAGGAAAGGGAAAAGGTGGCGTGAATTTTAGAGAGAGGAGAGAGAGAGCGCGTATTGGAATTCTTCTACTGGACTGGCGCCTTCCTTCTTTTTATTCACGCTAGGAATTCCTTAATTCCTATTCCTACTCCTAATCAAATCTTAATCAAATCCAATCTTATCTCTAAAGGGAAATATCTAAATAATATCTAGATAATTACATAAAAGAAATAATAAGCCTAATTAAATAAAGCTCTTGATGGGCTTCTTCATAAAATTGAAGACTTTGACAAATCCAAGCTCATCTTCTCTCTATCTTGGCCCGTTTCTTCACTTTTCAGCCCAAAACATCAATTTAAGCCCAATTTTGCTCCAAGTCCAATTATTATTCTCCTACATGAAAATATAATTAATTAAGATCAATAAGGAATAATAATCAACCAAAAATAAGAGAATATGGATATAAAATATGGAATAATATATGCACATCAAATTTTCCCACACCTAAACCATTCTTGTTCTCAAGCATGCATTAGAACAGATCAGCACAAGGTGAAAAATTGTAAACCGCTCAATATCATCGTCATTCTCCCACTCAGTTATTTTCCATGACAACTCAAGCTACTATGCAATGAAGAAATCAAGCAGCCGACTTCTTTCAAGAGTAAGTGATCATGATTTCGATTTTGTTCAATGAAATACATATGCCCCATCAATACTTAACAGCTTCAATAAGCTCCAGTGTGAAAATAAACAACACCTCACCAAAGATATCGCTCATTCCGCTCTTTAAAGTGTATGATGAGGGTATATATATGTAATCACTCAATATCAAAACATAAATGCCATTACTATATGCTTGCTAATATATCAATTCTCCACCACTGAAGTATGAAATATGCATCAATCAAAGGGTCTTTTCATTGGTTGTAACGGGGCCTTGGTTAAAGATAGGATAAAAGGAAACATTGAAGGCTAGCAAGTCAAGAAGTTATGGAAATTCATATCACGTTGTCTCTAATGACAAACACCTTCATTTTCAACAAGATCAAGAGACCATTTCCTACCAATCACACTTGGTAATCTCACTATATCATAAGAATCATCAAAACAAAATCAAGTAATGGCCTAGAGGTGTCAACTCTCAAGTAGCAATAATATGTCAAACTTTTTATTTTTGACATGAAGAGAATAATACAAAGATATTGACAACCTCAAAATTTCTCTACCCTTTCTTCATTGTGGCAATCTCTATTTTTCACTTCTTTTTTTTCCATCTTTCTCTTTTTTTTTTCATTCTTGCTTTTTTTTTTCTTTTCTTTCTTTTTTTTTCTTTTTTTTTTTTCCATTGTACTTCTTTCCCACCTCTTTTGTCACAACAAAAATTCACCTTTTGACATGCAATTCCACACTTCTTGACAAGAAGGTTAAAATATTAAGGTAGACGGTCATAAATAAGAAAAGGGAATAGACTATGTATAAACACGGTAAAATCAAAGAATAGGCTATAAGCTCAACGTGTTCAACTAAGGGACAATGTTCGGGTAGGTTATTCAGAAAGAAAGGCCATCAAAGGGTTATTCCTAAGTGCCCTTATAATTTTAATGCACAATTCATGAATGTGGTCTCGAAATACATAACAAAGAAAGTTCTAGAATGTACATGATATGCTTGATTCACACACAACAAAGAAATTAGAGCACAATCGTATGTATTGCTCTTAGGCTCAAAAGCTCATGGAAAAGGCTAATTTGTGTTGAATCTTGCACACTTTCGCTCTATCCACTATCAAGATCAAAGAGACACGTCATTTTTAACTACCAAGAAAAATAATCAATCACACTTAACTCTTTTATTATGTCAATCATACTCAACCCAACAAAGACATAACAACTAAGTCCACAGAATTTAGCATATATGAACAAGAATACTCCTAATCGACAAGAATTTCAAATATTTTTTTTTTTAAAGAAACAAGCTCCTCTACAGGTTCCTAGTCTGAACTCCCCCCGCACCTAAATTCTACATTGTCCCCAATGTAGATAACACAATTCAAAGCAAGCACTCGAAAAAGGTTACGTAAAGTGCTACCATGAATTGCACAAAGAAGAAATAGCGTGAGATAGAGCGGAATATAGCATCAGTGGAACCAAAATAATGGCGTATATAGGGAAGACAACTAAAATAATATGAGTACAGATAAAGCAAGAGGACTTCCCTGAAAACGACAGAGGTAATTAATGGCGGCTGGTGGGCTTAGAACACCAGCAGCTAGGTAGCTTGCAGACACCAGTGTGTATATGTATGGTGGAGTTAGATGCCGATTCACGCCAGGTGGTTCGCGTATTATATAGAAGACATGGTGAGGCTGTGGTGAGTTGGTCGAGAAGAAGCTGCGAGATTACTGTGAAGAAGAAGATTAGAAGATCAGAATTAGGCTTTTTTCGATTTTCCTTTCTTTTCTTTTTTTTAATAACAACCTGAAAATAAAGATTGTAAGAAATTTTTAGGCAGAAGACTATTTCAAACTGAGCGTGATCACGCCCAATTCAATTCTGACTCAAAATTAGACTAGTCCGTTTTTGGCGTGATCACGCCAAAACGCGACTAGTCTTCTGCCCCTACGAAAATTAACCTACTTAAAGGGAATTTAACTTTTTTATTTGGCGTGATCACGCCAAACAAAAAATTATCTCCGAACCTATTACTGTACTAGATACGAACGAACAACTAATAAACCTAAAAAAATTGAAAATAACATTAAAGACAGAACAAAGAAAAATAAAAATTAGGTTGCCTCCCAATAGCGTAATTTGTTTGCGTCGTTATGCTCGACGTTCTTCCTCCATCATTGTGGTCAACCAATTCCACGAGCATCTGTTAGAATCTCATTCAGGTCAAAATCGGCATACGCTTCACAGTTGTCGAGAAATTTCACAAAATAAGTGTCAATGAGGACACCATCCTCTATCTTCCGAATACAAAAACTACTTGGAACCTTCGGATTTTCACTTTGTTCTTCAATTTTCATGTTCCTCACTATCATGCGTAATTCCTTCAAAATCTCTGGATACCCATGGATTTCTTTGGTCTCTTCTAAAAGCGGGATCATGACTTCTACCTATTGAAAGGTTCCAAAAACTTCTTCTTTGCTCTCATTCTTGGTGGATTTCTCTAGTCTATTTGATGTTCATCGGTTTCCTCAAAGTAAGAAAGTCTAGAATGTATCTCTTTTTCACTTTGGAGCACAATTGAGCTGACATTCTCCATCGGACTAACTTCAGTTTGTGATGCTAGCCTCTCTGAGCTCTTAGCCTCCAATTCACCAATAGAAATAGTTAGCCGGCTAATCTGATTTTTGAGGTCCTGGATGCTGGCTATTGTTTCTCATTGAAACTCTTGGATAGTCAATTGAAACTGGTGTGTATTCATTACTAGAGCTTTCACTAATTCCTCCAATGACAGGCCAGAATCGGAATGCTGATTGGGAGCTGGTTGTCTCTCGTAACTATACTGAGAAAATTCTTGTTATGCTCCTGGATTTTGATAATTGGAATTCATCCATCCCGGATTGTATCGAGCATTGTAGGGACAAATTTTTGTAGGATGTCCAGGAATCGAGCATATTCCACAAATCTTGACCTGTTGTACCTGAAATAAAACCAACTTTTCCGCAAGAGAGATTACTTTATTTATCCTTTTATCTAAAGAACTCTCACGTGGAATGTCATCATGCCTACTTCCAAAATATTGTGCATACGCATCCATTTTTAATATGAACAAGGCAGAAACAAGAAACGACGAAAAATGGGGGGAAGAAGGAATAACTAACTAAAATAAATACTAAAATCAACCCAAAAGAAATAAATTACTTTGCACCATTCCACGGCAACGGCGCCAAAATTTGATGGGTGTCAAACCGCCAAATTAAATAACCTACTTTCAAAATAATGAGTATAGTGGCAAGTAGGGTTGAATCCACGGGGAACGGAGATTAATTTATTTTGAGCAAAAACGAACAAACAAGGGGGGAGGGGGGTTTGAATTGGTTTTATCTAAATAATCTAAAATCCTAAAATTAACTAAAACAATAAAATTGTAAAGACGAAACAAAAACTAGTAACTCTGATCCAAGGGTATTTACATTCAATCATATTATTGATCATAGGCTCACAAAATATTTTCTTGCAATTCAAATAGTTTAACCAAAGAATTATTAGGATAGCCATAATAAATCTTGTATTTTCCTAAATTAATTGACTAGTCCCAGCAACTGATCAATACTTATTACGAGTTGGGCACGATAGCGTTTCATACCACGTTAATGATAGCATTACGATTTATGAAAACAGTTAAACCTAATTACTAATAGTCGAGATAGCTGCAACTATTAATAATTAGCTTGTAGATTCAATTAGTTTAAATTAATCATGATAGCACGATTAATTCAACCTATTGCTACTAGGGTTCAATCCTTCATGACAATTACGGATCATGAATTCATGAATAGAAGTAAGAAATCGAATAATTAATTGAGTTGTCAGTTCAATCAAATAAACAATTCCTATATACATAAGCTTGAATATACAAATATTTGGATTAAACAAGAACGATTAAATCACATAGCCTCACAATAACATAATTGAAATAAACCCTTGAACCATAAAATAACCTTAATTAATGGCAGTGGAATCCAAGGTCTTCAATAAAGCGAAGAGAATAAAAGATGAAAACTAGAAGGAAAGGGAAAAGGTGGCGTGAATTTTAGGGAGAGGAGAGAGAGAGCGCGTATTGGAATTCTTCTACTGGACTGGCGCCTTCCTCCTTTTTATTCATGCTAGGAATTCCTTAATTCCTATTCCTACTCCTAATCAAATCTTAATCAAATCCAATCTTATCTCTAAAGGGAAATATCTAAATAATATCTAGATAATTACATAAAAGAAATAATAAGCCTAGTTAAATAAAGCTCTTGATGGACTTCTTCATAAAATTGAAGACTTTGACAAATCCAAGCTCATCTTCTCTTTATCTTGGCCCGTTTCTTCACTTTTCAGCCCAAAACATCAATTATGCCCAATTTTGCTCCAAGTCCAAAACCCACGCTTGGACAGAAGGGTGAGTTCATGCGCTTTAGATGTACTGTTGAACGCTGATCGAGAGCGTGCCATACGTCATGAGAAGTGCGACATCCAATGACCACCGCCATAGCCTCCTCTGTGAGGGTGGATTGAAAGAGTCTGCGTAGCTTTTGATCGGCAAGACGTCATGTCTGATACACCGAATTAGTGCCAAGTTTACCATCAGATCCAGTGGTTTCGAATGGAGGGGCATATATAGTACCGTCAATGTAGCCGATCAATTCTTGGTGAGTGAGAAGCGGTATAACTTGATCAATGTAGGTAATTGTTATTAGAATTGAGTTTGATAGTAAGCATGTGAACAAGAGTAGAGAAGGGAAGAATGTCGGAATTAGTAGAGGAGGAAGATTCAGTCGACATCGTGAAGGGAGAAGAGAGGCGATGATGTTTTCAGAGTTAGGGTTTTGAAAACCTAGCTGATACCATGTGAGTAAATAATTGATTCACGATGATTGGTGATCTGCTTATTCTCATTAACATATAGGCAATTACAATTGAGATTATGTATAAGGAAAAAATTACATCAGATCATAGAGCAACTAAATCGTCTAAATACAAGGAAAGGGAAGAAGTCTAAAGTAAGACTCGATCAATTAGAGATTTTATTTTCTTGAGAGAATATATCGCTAATAATCTTGAACCTTTATGCCCTTTTCGTAGATGCAATATTGAGCTTCTTGACATTTGTATTGAGCATTCTCGTTGTTGGTCTAGAAGTTTTCTTTGTCTTTAGGTTTACTATGTAAGAACAGATGTTTTGTAATCAGTTAATGGGATGGTTTCAGGAGATCTCCTCGAAAATTTGCAGGGCTTCCATCCATGCAACAAGTACTTACGGTACCAAACAATCCATAAGTAGCTAGAAAGTGTGTATATTGACCATTCTATTTTCTACCGGTTGAATCGCAAGTGCACGGTGTAGTTAATTGTTCAATGGAAAGCAAGGCCATATTCTACTGAGATTGGTGAAGGGATCATAGTCAAAGTACTACAGTCGTTTAGGCCCTGATATATCTAAGCTAATTGAATAATGGTTGGTATTGTCCTAGCTACTCTAACTAGACCCTATATTAAAGCAATATGACAGTTAAAACTATTATCTAAATAAAGACTACAATAAGATAACTAAGATAAATCACCAATCATGTTAAATAGGGATGAATCAGATAACAACAACATATTCTAGGGATGCGATTTCATTTATGCTTTACCTAAGTTTTTTACTTAATTAATTAAATCTTAGACCGACTAGTTCCTATAGGACGATCACATAGTTAATTTAAACCCCTTCTCGGAGCAAATAGACTGTTGATTATATATAAGAGCCACCATCTCCGATCGACTGCTACACATGTAACTCTCAAAAGTATTAAAGATTAGTGTCCTCACAAATATCTCAAGCTTATCAATTCTATTGAATATTAATACTATGTGTTCTAGGCCTATTAATAAATCTACCGCTTTAGATCTCGCTTTATTAAGCGTAATATGTCTAATAATTGATCAGATTATTAAACAATCAATTCAATTCAGAACACAAATAGGTCTCTTGTACATCAGTTGCACGGATATCAAATCCGTGCAATATGGGTCATGGACTTTTTTTTATGAAAATGTATTAGTGTCTATGCTTAAAGGTATTACTTATTCTGAAAAGTTTGTATAATACTGAAAATGTATTAGTTTTTATGCTTAAAGGTAAGATATCACTGATTATAATAAAATGTATTTACTCGTTCTGAGTGAAGGTATAATACATTTTTTCCAGAACAGGTAATACATTTAAACATAAACACTAATACATTTTGAGCGTGATGATTCAGAATAAGTAATATCTTTAATTATAAAAGTAATACATTTTCATGAAAAAAAATTCATGACCCAAATGGCATGAATCTTAGTGTACAAGAAACATAGTCATATGTAAAATATACCCACTTTTGAAGTAGGTAGACAAATACACCCTTAATATATACTACCTCCGTTTTGTTTTAGTTGTCATTCTAGCTTATTTATTTTAATTGTAAATAGTTGTCATTCTAACTTTTTTACCACTTTTTTTACAATACTAACTCTATAGTTATGGAAAGTGTTAACAATATATAGAAATAATTAAAAACATTAAGGGATTTAAGAAAATTTGTTGAGGGTGGATATGTCAACTCCTTAAATCCCTTAAATTTCTTATCCAAAGCTAGAATGACAATTAAAACAAAACGGAGGTAATATATATATATATATATATACACACACACATGTTATAAAATGTGGCTTATCAACTCAGTGGGAAGGTTAAAAAGTGCTTATGAATAAGCTGGAAGAAGCTGTGAAAACAAATCAGTTAATTCTGTTAACAGGCCTTTTACAACAGTTCTTCTACAACAGCAGTCAAGAAACCGTTGTCTTTGTGGCGGTTATTTTTAACCGTTTTTCTTCCAGTTTTGATTCAGCTAGTTTTGTAGCGTGTTTAACATCCGATTTCATTCCAGTTGTTTGTAGAACTCTTGTAACCAAAAATATACTCCAGGCTAGAGAGATATAGAGGTTAGAGAGAGAGAGAGAGAAAACACAAGAGAGTGTGTGAGATCCTTCTTGAGAGTAACTAGTGTATCATCTCTTCGGTTTGCGAAGAAGATGATCTAGTGAATGTTAGAATCCCGGTAATTGTTCATTAATAGTGAAGAACTGATCAGCTCCCGTGGATGTAGGCAATTGCCGAACCACGTAAATCCTCTCTTGTTTGATTCTTCATTTTCTTGTTTCATTTGTGAGTGTTTAGCAATCTGTTTTGATTGCTTGAGTTTCTGTGTGTGTGTCTCTGTTGTGTTGAGTGCTTGGAAGAGATTTGGGGTCACCAATTCACAACACATATTGTTAGCATAGGAAATTTTCTAATCTTGTGGCATTGATCGAAAAATACCATTTTCGGAGTATGTTATGTTTGGCAGCTTTAATTGGTGTGTTTATGGTAAGGTTGACAAGAAGAAATATTCATGAAGATCCTGCCAACAAAATTATTCCTTATAAAGCACCAACACATCCCAAAGATAAAAAAAGGATCAATACTTGCCACTTGAGCCATGATTTCAAAAAGGCAAAGTGGAAAGAAGATTACAATCAAGGATGGTGCAAGAGAGAATGAGCACTATTTCGAGAGAGTCTGAAGTGATGCATTGCACAGAGACACCATCGTATTTTGGTAATTCGGTCAAAATCAAGTTGTAAGTTGTACAGTTGGTGTTCATCTTGTTGATGGACACCATCTCATTTTCAGGACATAATTCGGGAGATTTGTGTCTAGTAAGTTCAAGAGAGCTTGTAAAGTTCGGGAGAGCTTTATGTGTGCAGCAAGAGGGATTCTCTGACCACTTTGGAAGGAGTCCTAAAGTGTTGTAAGTCCAAACTGTATATGTGCACAACACTTCACTAATAAAAGAGGCCTGAGAGGAAGAGGGATTCTTCCTAAAAAAATTTATTATACTTTTCTTACTATTATCTTATTTATGTTTGTACTTCATAACAACATCGCACACGCACGAATTCTGATATTTTAATTAGCACCAGAGCAGGTTTCAGTTTATTTAAACAGGTAGATCAAGGGAGTTTTGATGGCATACGTTGACCACATTTCGCTGCGTCCCTCATTTTTCGACGGGGAAAATTACTTGTATTGGAAATCCATAATGATGGTTTATCTTCGTTCAAAGAAATGTTGGCACATCGTTGAAAAAGGATGGGAATGGCCGAAAATAGAGAATGAAGAAAAAAAGATGATCCCCAAAACCAACATAATCATTCAGTGTTAAAGACAAACAAGAAGAAGAGGCAAATTTCACTGCCTTGTACGCTATTCTTGCCTTGGTTGATCAAATGCGTCACAAGATGATTGTCAAATGCACCACTGCAAAGGAAGCTTGAAAAATATTTCAAAGCCAGTTCGAGGGAAATACCTCGGTCAAGTCCTCGAAACTTTAAAGACTGCTATTACAGTTTGGCAGCATCCGTATGAATAAGAATGAAAACATTGATGTCTCATTTTTGTGATATTGTAACAAGTATTACATCCTTGGCGAGGTGATCTCTGAAGACAGACAAATCTCAAAAATCATGAGATCACTTCCAACTCGCTTTCGTGAGAAAATCACTGTCCTTGAATCCTTCATGAAATTCAAAGATATGATGTTGGATAACCTCATTGGAGAACTACGGGCCTTTGAAATCAACAATGGTATTTTTCGATCAAAGTCAAAGGGATTGCCTTGAAAGTTGAAGTGTCTCAAAAGTCAGAAGGTGAATCTGAAGATCTAGGTGCAGAAGGCTTTAAAGAGACAATCACTTTCTTGGCCAGAAATTATGGGAAGATGGTAAAGAAGTACAACGACTCCAAGGGATCCGATAAGAACTCTGCTGGAATAAACCATATGAACAACCCTGGTGGTAGAAACTCGTCACTCAAAATAATGGGAAACAGAAAGGAGAATGTTCAGTGCAGAAAATACGAAGGGTTTGGACACTATCAAGCCGAATGTCCAAATTTCTTGAGAAAGAAGAAATCATACAAAGCTACCGGGAGTGACTCGAGACAAATGATGAGGCTCAAACAGAAGAAGGAACTCAGCACACCAACAATTCTGTTGCTTGCACATCTTTAAGAAGTCACATAGGTTTGGTGGCGAATGTTCAAACTTCCCAGGAACTGAACATGAAGTACAGTGGAGACAAATCAGATTTTGAAGACTCCTCAGACGAATCTTGTCCCACAGAGAACACCTTCAGGCCACGTATGAAGAAGTGTCCTCCAAGGCAAACAAAGCAGCCAGAATCATTAAATCTCTTAAGGCAAAATTGAAAATTTATGAAAAAAGAGACGATCCAAGCACCTTTTCTTAGTCTCAATAGCATCAGTCAAAACATCCATCTTAGAAAATGAGCTTAAAATAGCTCAACGCGTAATCCAACCTAAGGACATTTCAATAAGTTCTCTAAAACATGAAATGTTTAATTTTCATCAGGTTGATGAGGACTAAGAAAAGGAGATTCGGATGCTCAAGAATGAGCTTACCAGAGTGATGAAGGAAATCATTGGACTACAACCAGCTGACCCAACTACTCTTCCTCACCATGCAAGAAGGAATGAAACGCGACCTACGGAACAACCTTCCAGTAAGAAAGACAGAGGTAACGAGGTAAGAGAAACAGGTCGGGTTTTTTGTTCAATAAATGGAACTGATATGTTTGAACGTTCTAGTCATGTTCGAACAGTGTTGCAACATAAGAAACAAAAACCTTCTATTCAAACTGACAACAAAACCCCTGTCCTATCCGGTCCGAACATCGAGAGAACTTTAGATTTGTTCATACCTGCCACTACTGTGATGTCAAATATTACATTGGTCCTAACTGCTATAGGATGCAGTATGATCTTTATACCAGTACGGTAGCACTTCGGGACATATATAAAGTTCACTCGAGAGGAAATCAAAATGCAACTCCTAAAAGAAAAATAGATTTGAGAAACCAAAAGCAAGCTAAAGTTTGGGTTCGAAAAGAAGGAAATAAATGCTTTACTTCTCTTCTTGCCTTAAGATCAAGTTTCAAAGGGACTTGGTATTTTGACAGCGGATGCTCCCAACACATGACTGGTGTTAGAGCTAACTTTTTAAATATCTTACCGGTGGTAGATAAATTTGTTATTTTCGGGGATGGAGTCAGAAACAAAGCCATAGGAGTTGGAACCTTGAATGTAAGTGGTCTCCCTAATTTAGAAGAAGTTCTTGTCGAAAACGTAAAGGGAAATCTTATGAGCATTAGTTAACTATGTGATCAAGGGTTGAATGTTATGTTTACTCAAGATAAATGTCGTGTTTTCTTGTGAAAAGAATAGTTGTGTTCTTATAGGAACAAGGTCAGCTGATAATTGTTACTTGTTAGATAATGATATCACTTTTCATCTCAGTACCTTGAGTGAAACAAAATTTTGGCATAAAAATCTAGGCACACTAATGTTGTGTTTGTTGAATATTCCAGGACTGAGGTTAATCGTGTTATTGAGAAAGTCTTTCAAGATGCTAACAGTTCTACAGTTGTTCATCCTTTGGAAGAACCCAAAACTAAAATTCCTTCGGTTGATGATGTCACAGACACTGAGAACAACACCAAAGATCTAAGAAGAGATCGACCTGCCAAGGTTCAAAAGGATCATCCAAGCGATCTGGTGATTGATTAAACAAATGCTTTTGGACTATGGTTTGATTTAAATTATGTACATTTATTTTCTGATAATAGTAGTGCAAAAAACATTTAAAAAAATATTGTTCAACATTCTTGAATGGAAAATATCGATATTCGATATCACTTCATTTGTACATTGGTGGAAGAAGGAACGACTGTTTTGGAACATGTTCCTACACAGGAACAACTGGCCGACATATTTACCAAAGCACTTGATGTTCACAGTTTTTCACTTTAAGGAAGTCCTTAGGTATCTGCATTGTTTGATATTCCTTGTAGGATTGTAGTTAGATAGACTGTATAAAAGAAAGGTTCATGCATAGCATATAGGACTCTGCACCAGGCAAACTATTTTTATTCTCAATACATCTCACCTCAAGATTGTGCTTTCGAAAGCATATAGGTTTGCTACCAATAAAGGTGACTGTGGAGACTTAATATTTCTGATTCTTCTTCACCTTGTGTAATCTTTTGTTGTCAGAAAGGGCTACCTTCGGGAAATGATGTAGTGAGTAACAGTCCATAAAGGAACAAGGGTCTCTTACACAGAAAATGACCGAGTATGTGAAAGCTAATGACAAGCATCAGACTCTGTGTGGTGTGTTTTCCGGTGTCAAAGGTTTTTATGTTTTTTTTTTTTTTTCTGTAATGTGGTATCATGAAGTACTAGGGTAGCTTTTGGGCGAAAATTTCGATAGCTCTAAGCGAAGCACGATATGCATGCCCAAAGAGGAATCCACAGAGTAGTGGAGTAGACTTCTGACAAAAATATTTATGTCGTCTCTAAGCGAAATGTGGTTTCCAGTACGATTTAAAAAGATGGAGGTATAAGGATGTTCATTTAATGTCCTTTCCATGTTTTGTTTTTCACAAAACGTGAAGACTCAATGTCTCCTACTCCTTCCCTTGTGTAATCACCCTTATGGGATAAAGATCACTTCCTGAGAATTAGGGATTGGGTTACCTATTTTTTTGCTTTTCTTATTAGGCATATGCATATCTTCCTTTTTTTAAAAATAAAAAATAAAAATCCAAGGGCATAAAAAGTGTAAATTGGTTAAAATCCCTTGATTTATGGAAGTTGATCAGTATCCCAAAATAACTAATTTTCATATCTTCTAAAGATGATATTGATTGGGGTATACATTATTTTAGTTTCTTACGCACCAATTTTTTGTTATTATTTATAGAGCCTCTTCGGTTACTTCCCCTCACTTCTTCCATTCTTTTCAACAACTAACCCTTCTCTTAAGTGGTCCAGGGTTTTTCTTGCAACATTTAAGGGCAATAGTCACACCATGGGAAGAACTAAGAAGCCGCTAAGAGAAAGCGACACTCCGTCTCCAGCCCTACGACGATAAAAGTGCAGCTTGATGATAACACCGATACTTCGACGCCACTCATCCTTCCCATTCTTTTAGTTTTTTGTCATTGGCTCACCTTTGATTAAAGGGTTGCGAGACTCCTCTAGTTCTTCCTCAAATGGGTGTCCTTCCCAAAAACCTTCCGGTGTTGGGACACGGGAGAAGGATGCTCAGCCATCCTCACCCTCTTCTGCATCCACAAAAAAAAAAAAAAAAAAAAAAAAGGGCTTCTTCACAATGGCAGCCCCAATCCTCCACCTATTCTAATTTCATTTCGGATCCCATCCATGTTCGAACAAAAGAGAATATGAAGGGTTCCGCTCCATTGGTTCTGCATAAGACCAAATATGGGGTCGTTATTTCTGGACCCTCAAAGCATTCTTCGAAGGCTTCGGAAGCTGACCCGGAATACATGGCTCCGTCCTCCAAACAAGAGGGTGTTCGAAAATCCTAAAGGCTTGCTAAAGATAAAGGGAAACAGACGGAATCTTGTCCCCACATCTGGAAAATGATCCCTTTGATCAAATATGAGAAAGTATTCTGCAGGAATGTTATCTGTACGTTCTCCTCTAAACTCATAAATGAGCTTTATGGTTTGAATTTTCTTCCTGAGTATGAACTAGTGGAGGACATGCACATTGATGCTACCGTAATTACAGAAAACAAAGTGACCCGGTGGCACAGTTGTAGCCTCTCACCTGCAGATCTCACATCAGTTTCCATTTCTAAGTTTAATCTGGGGTATCCTGAAGCAGCAGAACATTTTGATGGATTGTTGATGTGAAGACTTTCTTGACAAAGCTTTACACTATTCAAGGTGTCCTCCCATATGGAAAATGTACATGCTCCACCTACAGGCCCTTCATAGATCGCACCACGACAAGTTCCGGCACAGTTGGAACAATTTTTTCAACACCAGATTGACATTTTCGGCAAAATGGCCAAGACTGTCCTTTCTCAAACAGCCCACTACCATAAGGCCTTGAAAGCTCTCACCCGACCTTCGAGTTCAAGGTCGAAAAATGGGGAGAAAGATAAGGAAGTTGTTGATGAGTAAAAGCAAGGGGAAGTATATGTTACGTTCTTGAATAGATGGAACATTGCATGTCTTAATTTCTGTTCTTATATCGGATAATCAATCTTGTTTTGAGTTCTTTGTTTGATTGAATTTTGTTGCATGTACAGTTGGGAGTATTTTTTTACTTTAATACATAAGGGAAGATTGTTAACATAGAGATTTTTCTAATCTTGTAGCATTAATAAAAAAATAAAAAAACCATTTTTAGAGTATGTTGTGCTTGGCAGGTTTGATTATAGAGTAGATTAATGTTTATGCCAAGATTGACAAGAAGAAATATTCATGAAGATCCTCCGACAAAATCATTCCTTTTAAAATACCAACACATCCCAAAGATCAAGGTTGAGATCAATATTTGCCACTTGAACCATGATTCTCAAAAAGGTTAGCGGAAAAATGATTGCAATCAAGGATGGTAAGAGAGAACGAGCACTATTTAGAGAGAGTCAGAAGTGATACATTGCACAGAGACACCGTCGTATTTTGGTATTCGCTCAAAATCAAGTTGTAAGTTGTGCAGTTGGTGTTCATCCTGTTTAGGAATACCATCTCGTTATTAGAACATACTTTGGGAGATTTGTGTCTAGCAAGTTCAGAGAGTTTTTTTGTGTACAGCAAGAGGAATTCTCTGCACAAAGTCCATCTGAGAAATCAAGTAGTCGAGTAAGTAGTTCGGAGGAGTGCATGTAATGTGACCACTGTGAAGGGAGAGTCCTAACGTGTTGTAAGTTCAAGCTATATATGTGCACAACACTTCACTAATAAAAGAGGCTGAGAGGAAGATCGATTCTTCCTCAAAAAATTTCTTATACTTTTCTTACTACTGTCTTATTTATGTTCGTACTTCATAAGAACATCGCATACGCGTACGAATTCTGATATTTCATACACACACGCGCGCGCGCGCACACACACACACACACACATATATATATAAAGCCAAGTCAATTCAGAATACATATTCTTTAAGCCTAACACACAAGTGGATTTAGAACACATAGATAAAACATAGAACGAGATTCAAATAATAAATAAAACTCAATGATTCACGCAGTTTACTCTCTAGCGCAGAACAAATATCACCACACCAAACTTAAATAAACAAGAGCAACTAAGGAAAATATTAACAAAAAACTAGAATACTAATACTAGACCGAAGATCAATGATGCCGTGACGGGATGCTCCTTCCGATGCCCACCTGCTATAGAATCATTTCCTCTTGTATAGAGTGTATATAATGATAAAACTGAGTATATAGATGTATTAAAGGGTTGGGTATTTATAGAAGTATATAAACCAGGTCAAAGTGGGAGAAAATCGGATATGGGCTAAAAACACGTATACTGCATGTGACAAATGCACGACGGAGCAAAGTATTTGCTCGGCCGAGCAAATGCGACCGACTACACTGCTGACCAAACTTCAAAACTAGTTTTGGAGGTCTTCCGTTTGGAATTGAACATTGATTATTTCTGACAAAGTTGTAGATATTTGAATTAGCTCTCCGATGTCACTGGTCTTTCCTCTATTGGATATTAACTCAATTTATGAGCAAACTACTGGAAGTGTGTTATTTCATCAACTCGAACGTTTCTACACAACTTTGACCTTCTTCATGATTTCTTCAATATTGGAGAAGGAATCGAAAAAATATCAACATAGAAGCTGCAGCTCTCTCTTAGCTTTTCAAGGAATAAAGAATCAAGAGATTTCGACTTCTATATTAAACTCCTACAGCTTCGCAGTTTAACTCCACTTTATCTGTCTTCGTTTTGGGTCAATCCAACTTCGTTTTGGCTGGTTCAAGGTCCATCTTGAGGCCGATTACTTTCAAATATCTTTTCAAATCCTCTTTTACACGCTCTCCATCGGGATTCCATAAGTACTGCAAATTAGTCCCTTTTTGTACTAAAAAATAAATAAATAAGTGAAATTCACCAAACATATAAAAACGAGGATTAGGTAATTAAACATTAGTTCACGTAATTTTACACAGTTATAGTTATAATTTAGTGCCTCAAAATTACGTAAAATATGAAATGATGATATATGTATATGCGGCGTAATAGAAAATGAGTCTTTTTGGTTGTAAATCCAATATATACATTGATGAGAACAAATATTTAATAATGAATGACGTATGAGATGAAGAATGGATTATTTCTCCAAATTTTTAAAGAATGGATTCCATTGCTCGTCATTCATTTTAATTTCATATTATTTCATCTTATGAATATTGCACACGAACACATCTGATATTTTAGAAATTAGATGCTTCTATTGATAAATATAATTTCCTGGCATAAGTTTTCTCGTGTTACTAGCATGCGTCATTTTTTCTTTCAAAAAAACGAACATTCGTCTTTTTCCTTAAGAAAATTCATTTGAAATAAAATAATGAATTACGATAATAAATATTAAAAATTCTGTGGAATTTATAATACTTCCTCCGTCCCGGGTGAGTTTGCACATGTGAACCGGCACGTATATTAAGAAAAACTAATTTTTGCTTTTTGGTTGACTTTTTTAAAGGTGGAGATTGAAAGTGGAGATTTTAAGGGTGAACATTGTGAGAAAACTTTTCTTTTTAAGGGTGTGCAAACTTAGATGGGACGTCCCAAAAAAACAAGTGTGCAAACTCAGCCGGGACGGAGGGAATAGTGTAGTTTCTTTGTTGAGAGAGAGATTGATTTATACCTTCTGCATCTAATTAATTTTCACATGGAAAAACTGAGGCAGTAAGGAATTCCAAATCATTTAATTTTATTTATTGTATCCCAATCTCTTACTTTATTATATCAGACAAATCACATATACAATATTGATACTATCACTATGCACGTGGCTTGCTTTGAACATGAATAAATAAATAAAAAAGAAAAAAACACAATAAAAATGGTCTTTTTTCCCTATAAACATTTGGTTTGAAGTATATCTATCACATATAACTAATTATTACTTTAATTTCAAATAATTTATTAATTTGACATTTATAGTACAATACTCTTATATAGAAATGTTCATGGGTCGATTTGGTTGGTTATAACTAAAATCCAACATCAAAATCAATAAAGTCGATTTGTATTGCGGTTGGTGAATAAAATTAGTAAGATCTGAATAATCGAATATATACCATGTGTTGCTTAGTTTTAATATAAAAAACTTTTATTAGCTTAACCGTTAAATGTGTTGATGTTTAAAATATCATTAAAAAAAGTGATATTATTCAAGAAAATATAAATATTTTGAAGAAAATAAGGTTATTACTTCACTTTACTTTTAGGTATCTAAATATTTTTGGATTGTTTGATATACAATGTTAAAAATAAATTATCAAAAATATCACGAATCCAGTTTAATATCGATTGAAAATGACAATGAAATTAGTAAAGTGATTTGTTAATCAGCTTGTTCTTTTTTCTTTGTCTTTTTTTTTTTTTTTTTTTTTGGTTTCCGCCCAAGGTAAATGCATCTTTTAATCCTTCAATATTTGTTGAGGCCACTCACTAGTTCTCCAAAAATATTTCAGAAGGTCCCTCAGTTCTAAAATGTATTTGTAAGCCATGTAAATCGGTAGGTTGCAAAGTGACAGTTTCATGTAGTTTAGGAGTTGAAGTATCATTGAAAAATATCTTTTATATCACATGTTGGACACGTGATATACTTTTGGCCGAAATAGTCATCGACGGATTGCAAATAATAGTTTTCGTGTTGTTCAGGCACTGAAGTGAGAGTAAAAAAAAGTTTAGGAACCGATTTGAGAATTCAGCCGTAGTTTAGGCTGAATTTTTTTTAACCCTGAATTTAAATGGTATTTGAATACTGTGATTTAATACTATTTATTCTGTTAATTTAATGAAACAATCTCATAATTATAATTTTTAATAAGTGTTAGTTGTTTATTAGAATGTTTTAGAGCAGATGCGTATTGGATCGACATTCTATATTGCTTACGAGTTATGTTATTTCTTTAAAAATAATTTTTTAAGCTTAGACACTATATAATTATCTGGTGATCTATATGTATTATTATCAATTATTTCAAGCCTGCTTTAAAATATAATTAAAATGTATTTTCCTAAACAAATTCATTGTTTTAATGATTATCCTTATTTTCACGAATTTCTACAACATATTACTATGAAATTAAAAATTACAAAAAATATGTATAAAGATACAATTAAAAGAAAAAAAATATAATTTTACATTTTGCAAGAATTATGCGGATATTATTTGCAAAATATTCATATATCTTTGGCACTAATAGGTATCAATCATATTAAATATGCACCTTATATTAGAAAATTGAAGAATTTTGTCACTATAATTTTATCAAAACAAAATAATTTTACGCTCATAATATATTTATATGTCTATATATAGATATATAATTTGTTTAAGTTTATTGCATCGAGTATTTTCTTGAGTTTTATAATGCTGAATTCTTTATTTCATATGGCTCTCTAATATTGTGTTTATTATAAAATATTACATGATGTACTATGTCTTTTAAAATAGTGAATAATGATATATTATTTCTTAATGTTTAGAAAAAATAATTAGTACTTATATTTTTTAGGGAAAATTGGTATAAATGCCCAGTATGTTTTCACGATTTAGAAACTAGGACAGTAAGTATACCACTTTTTAAAAATGTTTTGTAACTTTAAAAAAATTGATGAAAATGCCCTATCACCGGCTACTACCTGTTACCCAGCCGGTGACAGGTGACATGGCTTATTAAATATGATGTGGTTCGATTTTTAACTTAACTTTTATCTGACTAGGATTATTTATTAATTTATATAATTAAAACCATTAAAAAGGAAAAAGAAAAAAGAAAAACTCTATTAATCATCCCTTCCCAACCCCAACTTGTATCCCTCACGCCTCCTTCAACCTCCCCTCAACCCATTTCCCCACCGCCCCTCCCAACCCTTCTCACCAAGATTCCACCCCCCTACCCTTCCAAATCCTCCCAGCCCCTCTCCCACTCCTCTCATTCTCTGATCATTTGTTTGTACTTCTGAAAGAAGACAGCTGATGAGGTAGCAGGTTGGATCTTCATAGGCGTGTGGATTGGATACCCATGAATGATAGATTGGATCTGAAGAAGAAGACTATTTTTCATTTTTATTTGTTCTTTCCGTTTTTACTGTGATTGGATCTCCATGGAAGAAGAAGACTGTGTAGAACATATTTCTTGCGATTTTTTTGTGCGAGGCGGAAGGGATGATTTTTCAGATCAGAGAAGAGAATAATTTTTAGAGATTTTGAGATAATTTTCACATGTGGGAAGAAAATAATTTTCAAATATTTTAAATAAATCTTTTTTTTATTGTAGAAATAATTTTTCAAAATTTTAAATAATTTTAGGATTTTTAAGTAATTTCAGATTCTGAAAAATGTTTTAGATTTTAGAATAACTATATATTTTTTAAGATAATTTCTAGATATTTCAAATACTTTTTATTAGATTGAAATTATTTTATTTTTATAAGATAAGTTTAATATTTTTAAACATTTTAAAGAATTTTCAAAATAATTTATCATATTTTAAAATTACTTTATAGATATTTTTTTTTTAATTTAGAAATGAGGATTTTAAAATATTAATTTAAGGTTTTCTAAGTTATTGTATATTTTTAAATTTAATAGTTGGATTCTTTGAATTTTTTTATGATTTTTAAAATTATTTTCTATTTTTTATAATATTATTTTCGAATTTTTAGGATATTATCATATTTTATAAATAATATAAAAATAATTTATTATTATTTATATGATATTCATATTTAACAAAAACAATATCTACATTTTTTTATTAGATTTTAGTTTTTAATATATTTGTAATCTAAGTCAGCAATTAAAAGAAAAGAAAAAAGAAAATAATGCCACATCAAAAGAAAACGGCCACGTCACCTGTCACCGGCTGGGTAACAGTTAGTAGCCGGTGACAGGGCATTTTCATCAATTTTTTTAAAAGTTACAAGACATTTTTAAAAAGTGGTATACTTACTGTCCTAGTTTCTAAATAGTGGAAACTTACTGGGTATTTACACCAATTTTCCCTATTTTTTAGGATATAATTGTTGTTTTATTGGTGATTTGCTTTTATTTGATACAAATTTCATTTTACACTAATATTATTCTTTTTATTTTTAAAATTATATTTATAATAAGAAAAAAAATTCAAAATATTTAAATAGATTAAATTTTTTTCTTATAATATATTTTTTATATTATTAAATCTTATTATTAGTATTTAAATTGTTTATATTGTTTGCTTTTTATTTCTTAAAAATTATTATGTTCACTTTCTTATAATATACTCCCTCCGTTCCATTTTAATTGACGTTTTAGGATATTTTATTTTAATTGACGTTTTAGGATATTTTATTCTTTTCCTATTAATTGACGTTTTACATATTTTTCACTAATTCTCTTAATTTTCTCCCTGCACTCAATCCTTAAAAATCTCTACTTTTAAATCTATCAGAGATATTTTTATTTCATCAAATCTTTATCCCCTAAAATATTCCCACTCATTATAGCACCTTCTTCCATCTCCCTCCTTATCCCACGCTTTCTTCCCCTCACCTCCTTCATTCCACAATTTAAATGGAATAAAAGAATTTTTCTCTTTTTTTTTTTTTGGGTCAGCCCTTTTTTCCCTCTTCCCTCCTTCATTCCACAATTTAAATTGAATCTAAAAAAAAAAAAAAAATCCCTCATTTTTCTTAAAGTATTTTCCTCCATTTACAAACCGCCCCATGCCGTCTTCTCCGGTGCAAGATTCCGGCTCAGTTTTGCAGTCCATACTTATAGTCTCTGTCATAGACGTATCAGAGATATTTCCTTTACAAAATGTTGTCGAGTATCTGGTGCTAGCTATTGATTCACCAGAATAATTTGATTACTTAACCCAATTTGAAGTCCATAAAGAATACGATGATCCAGAGAAAGGAGATGGAATCTTGAGAGGGAAGACGGAAAATAAAACTTTAAAGATGCTAAATTTTAGGATTTATATGAGAGAGATAAATAATTAGGTGAGGGTATATCTGTCAAAAAAAATCATTCTTAATTCTTCCCTTTCATTCTAAAACGTAATTAAAATGGAACGGATGGAGTATTGTTTATTTAAATAATTTACATGCTTCTTTATTATTATTATTATAATCATTATGGTATTTTTAACAATAAAATATATATAACTTTAATTTATATTTCTTATTATATACCCATTACTAAATCTACAAACCGTGCAATCGCACAGGTATATTACTAGTATCGATAATATTGGTTTGCATTGATTATAATGGATTTTTATTTTTGCGGTCTATAACTAAACCAATTATTCAGTTTGTAAAATATCGAAATCCATAACTATCCATAAACTAATATGAACCACGGTTCTCGAATTGAGTTGGACTGGATTGATTTGATTTAGTTATATTTTGAACAGTCCTATCCTTATATATTCAAAACTAAGCTATTAATTTTACATTTACTATATACATTCCATCATATACAAACATCACTTTTTACTATTCAAATAATGTATATATTTTAAGTATGTAAATATACCGCGAACATCTATAATACGATTCAAACATCCTGAGAATTTCCCCTATAATACATATAAAACTTTTAGACGGATTTCAATGCGCATAGTATCTCATTTGTAATTAAGCAGTAGTTATATGCTTAAAGGCCTTCACAATTAATATGGTCAATATTTTACACTTGGAGGGGTCTCTTGTGTATCAAATCCGTGCAATTCGAATCATGAATCAAAACGTATTATTATTTATGTCTAAATATATTATATATGATAGATAAAAATATCACGATTTATACTTAAAAGTATTCATTATTTTGAATAAATGTATTACCCTATTAAAAAAATATCTATAAATATAAATTGTGATATCGAAGCACGATTGCGTTGGTACACATAAGATTTTTTAGTCACACTTGCGAGTAGCATGTAATTAATTACTTGATTCCGCGAACTTTATTTGACTATTGTAATCTCATTGAGTAGAAGATACATACTTCCTCCAGATTCATAATAAAAAGTTTTGTATTAAAAAAACTTGTTATATTTTTCTTACTCTCACTTCAGTACCTGAACAACAGTAGAAGATACATACTTCCTCCAGATCCAACACTTCAGTTTACTAGTTTAAGTAAAAAGTTATTTTTTTTTTTTAAATCAAAAATTTCATTAATTCATCTCAACGTTCAAGCGTTTGAATAATTACATTAAATAATCATTTAAAAGGATAGCTAAATATCATCAAATAAAAAATTAGAATAAGTTGTATGAATGTGTTTGATAGCTTTTATTTAAAGTTGTATTTTCACCAAACAAGTAAAATTAATTAGCTGTCCGTTTAAGGGAGTATATTATTTAGTTTTGTTTTTAAAATATATTTTGAAATGGTGATATCGCTGTACTATTCTTCTCAACAACGACCGCCACCCTTTACTTTTTCTTAGCCAGTACGACGGCGTATTAAAAAATTAGGCCAATATATAGTCCATTACTTTATTCCAAAGGACAGATTTGTTTCTGTTGGCTGATCACTGTAATCCATAGTTTCACCAGCTACGTTATTTATTTTTCATTTCATATTATTTGGATATTCCCTACAAAAAAGTAATATGGATATAATATCTGAAGTGTCATGTCTATCATACAGGTCCTTTTTAAAAGATATGGACTACATTAAACAAATAATAGCTTTAGTTAATTAATATGTTAAACTAATTAATTAATCAAAGTTGACTTATAATAAATTCATATACCTAGAGTGATATGAAACTATATAAATACATTCTCTATAGCAGAGTTGTCAGAAAGAAACATATAAAACACGTAGAATTCAATAAGTGATTTCCTATCAATCACTTATCGAATAATTCTACCGGGGATTGTTCCAACATCGGACAACATACACGTGAATACCTGCAGTAGTGGATCCAGTTGCACGAAACAGTCCCATTAATGGCAACGAGTAAGTGTTCTAACTTTAGTATAATTAAAGTTCATTGATTAAATCAATTGTAAATCTAGATCTGTATTCTTTATTGTTTATACTGCTGCGTACAATAGATGAAATCAAGAAAACCCAACATTCTTTTTTTCAGTACATTCTTTGATGTATCCTGAGAGGGTGTTTGACTAAGCTTATTCAAAATATCTTATAAGCTCTAACATCTTATAAGATGTTTTTAGAGCTTATAAGATGTTAAATCTTATTTAAAAAATAAGTTGTTGAAGTGTTTGGTTATAATAAGATAATAGAGCTTATAAGATGTTAGAAATGACATTTCTGTAATTAAAATAATAAAAATTAAAGTAGAAAATCAAAATAAGATCTTATTGAGAAATAAATTGGACTCTCCTTACTTTTTTAAAACAGCTTATAAGTTGTAAACACCTAATTATGAAATAAAATAAGATCTTATTTAAAAAAATATTGCTAAACACTTTGAATGAACTTATAAGCTCTTAAACATTTTATAAGATATTTTGAAGAGCTTATCAATTCAAAGAAACACCCTCTAAATACTTGATTACTCTAGTTAATTGTTTGACATAGTGAAAATGCAAAATTGTACTAAAACAGATATAAGTGAACTATTTTCTACCCTTCCTAAAAGATAATTTTTCTCTTCTCTTTTCGTCGATTCTCTATGAAATAAATATTGTCACGCGTCATCTCTTCTCTTTTACTTTGATATCTCGTGATATCATGATATGGCAAATCGTGACAAATCATGCGGGACATATCATGCTAAATCCCCCTTTAATGCTAAAGGAAGAGCGTTCCGAGTTTAGCGCTTCATACATCTCATCTTTACAATGATTCATTTTAAAAAATATGCGTCGGCCGCTCAGAATTTAAAGAATTTTTGTTTTCTTTTGTGTCTCTTCTAAAGCAAACTTTCCGCAAGTCAAAGGGAAAAAAACCCTTGCCCCTCTCAAATTTCAGCGAGTTTCGTTTTTCTTTTTTAAATCGCTTCATCTACGCACGATAATGTCCGTCAGTTATTTTTCAGTATTTTCTTTTCCGATTCTGCTCCAATCTCCTCTCTGAACGTGATGACTGTCAACCATTTTCTCCCTCAACCATCGTCTTCCACCAGAAATTTAAAGGTGAATAGACAACGAACAATCTATCCCCCTCACCCGTTTGTCTTTCGGCAGAAATTTTTAAGGTGAATCGACACCAAACAATCTCTCTCACCCATTGTTTTTACACTCTTACCCGTCGTCTTCCAGCAAAAATGTGATGGTGAATCGACAACATCTGCAAGTAAGTCAAATGTTTTTGTTGTTCTCTCTAATCCCTACTTACTGTGAAAAGAGGAACGCCGAGTCTTCCTCAAAGGCGCAAACACACACGTCTCAATATTTCTCATACTTTATTTATTTGTGAAGGGGGAAAATATAGGGCAAACGTCGGTTGAGAAACTTCGGAGATGCAGTTTCTCCTTTATTTTCTATTGGATGGTCAGAAATGGTTTCTCAACACCCTTCTCGCTTCCTATTGCTTTTAAATTCTGACAATGAATCAATCCTCAGTCGATTTCCACCAGAAATGAAAGTAAGAATCGACAATGAATGGTTTTCAAAATTATGTGTGAGTTTTTATTTCTATACAAATTAATAGACTGCAATCATCTCCACTCATTGATTTTCTGTGTGTGATTTCAGGTTAAGTTGCGTTGCCTATAGGGAAATCGGAAGAAGGTAATGAGAATGATGCAACATTGAGGGACGCTAAGGAAGAAATCGGGTTCACAGGTTGGACCCCTCAATTCTGGAGGTTGTAACTGTAGCTCTTCTACTCTAACGTAATCTAATATAGCTTTTGCATTTCCCGCTTCTTTAATTTACCCGAATTTTAAACTATGTTTGGTAGTTATATTTTACTCATTGATGGATTTTCCTAGATTTTACGGAGTAGGGTCCTGATTAAATTATGAGACTCACCCGTTGTGGCCTGTTATTTTTATTTTAATTTTTCTACTGTTATTGTATTAGGTCATTATAACGTTGTATTTCGTTTATATCTTCATTTTTCTAATTGATTATAGGAATCATGATATCACCATTAGAATACATAGTTTGCGTAATGTAATCCAATGGCATATTATTTTGCAACATCTAAGACTTAATGAGTTTTTGCAATCTAAGAGTGGTCCAATTCCTAAATAATATTGTTGTATTTTAGTGAACAATGTTCACAATTATGTGCGAGTGTTTCTTCTTTTTCCTGTCATATCTTGCTTTTCTTCCTTTTTCAGTTTTGCTAGATTTTAAAAAGATTGAAACTATCCACCTTTCCGATTAATGGATATAAGTTAGGCAAAGAATTGACAACAATTTGTGAGCGAAAATAAAGGTATACCTTAGTTCTTTCTTTTCTCTTATATGTTGTGTCATTTTTTCAATTCCTCGCTGCCAATAACCAGATTATTCAGTGCATGGAAAACCATATGCCTCATCTCTTTATCCTATCTATTTCTCTTTTATACAATCCATCGAACAGTAGTGCGATCAAATCTTTGTTGGGAGAGGATATCTTTTTTTTTTCTCTCTAAAAAATGTGGTGGGTGACTGTTCACGCAAAATGATATATAACTAATGTCCCAAAACTGCCTAAAGCCATGCCATAAGCTTCCACTATTTTTTTAATAGCCCCTCCTCGTGTGTCATTCCCCTGATTTTTGTATTATATTTCCATAAAAGAAAAAAGAAAAGATGGAAGTGGTTGTAGATGAAGAGGGACGGGTACAGTCGTTGTGCCAACTATATGAGAACTTCATGGAAACTAAAACTTCTCATACGTTTTTATTAAGGGTATGAGCATATCTAATTAGTTGAAAATTAATTATGTAGATATGTATTGTATCTTCTCCATATCTTTGTGTATATTCGCTTGTAATTATCTTTTTTGTAATTATCTTTTTGTACAATTGATTTATATATAATGGAAGCCTTTAATCACCTTCTACATGACATCAGCCTAACACCGTCTTTAACCCTTTTCTCTCTTCTCTATTCCTACCGTCATCTTCTTCTCGTGGCTTCTTCTACAGATTCGATCCCCATTTCTGCTCTGACTCATCTCATTACTGTGAAACTCACCTCTACTAATTATCTCATGTGGAAGAACCAAGTCATGGCCATGCTCATAAGTCATGACCTGTATGGCTTCCTCGACGGTTCCAATCCCGCCCCTCCAACCACCATTGCCTCTGTCGGTGTTTCAATCCCCAACCCCGCACACTCTATCTGGTCTTCGAAAGATCAAAGTAGGCATGTCAACGGGGTGGGTCAGGTCGGGTTTCTGGATTTTCTGACCCACCCCGCCCCTGCCCCGCCCCACCCCCCGTCACGGGGCAAAAAAATTCGCCCTGTGATCTGCCCCGCACGGGGCCGCCCCGCCCCTATCTTTTTTTTTTTAATAAAAAAATTAGTTTTTTTTGTTAGAAAACTTGATTTTTTTTGTTGAAGTCAATAGGATTTTAATTTTTAGTTTTACATTAGTTTTGTTTCAATATTTTTAATTTTTTTTTAATTTAATTATTAAAAAATAGAACTTAATTATTTAAATTTACTAGATCTAGTCATAATCTAATATATTAGCTAGACATATATATAACATATTATATATAAAATTTTATATTATAACATATATTTTTTATATTTCTTTGTATATATATACATATCTATATAATAATACATAATATATATTTAAAAAAAATTATACATACATAGGGACGGGGCGGGGCGGGGTCCCTGACCCGATTCTGACCCGCCCCGTGAACGGGGCAGGGCGTGCCCCATTCTTCATAGGGGCAGATTTTGCCCTGCCCCAAGGGCCTCGGATCGGAGCGGATTGGGGCAGGGCGGATCAATTTTGACATGCCTAGATCAAAGTATTCTCTCTATCCTTTTATCCTTTCTTACTGAAGAATCGCTACCCGAAGTTCTTGATTGCAACACTTCTCGCGCTGCTTGGATTGCTCTCGAATCTGCTTTCGCTCATTCCTCTAAATTGCGGGACGAACTGCTATTTCTCACAAAAGGCTCTCTTACTGTCGTTGAATTTAGTCACAAATTCAAGGCCATATATGATCAGTTGGCTGCTGTCGAACACCCTGTCGACGATAGTGACAAACGTCATTGGTTTCTTCGTGGACTCGGGCCCCAGTTCACTGGTTTCTCTGATACTAGGATGGCTCTCTCTCTCCACCGTCGTCTTTTCGAGATTGTTGCATCAGGCCCAACAATTTGAAATTCTTCTTCAAACCACTCACGACATTATTCCCTTCCCGACTGCCTTCATCGCCAACTAGCGTCGCGGGCAGTCTCCTTATGGTTGCGGCAATTTTGATATATTGTTTTCTGTCCATTCATCGTCTCAACCACGTCATCCCACTTATGGTCGTGGTTAGTCTCAACAGCTCAGCAAGGGACGGGGTCGTAAACCCTATACCCCTCAATGTCAAATCTGTAGAGGTGGTCACTACGCTCATAAATGTCCCGACTACCTTCAGGCCCAGGCCTCTACATCGTCTGCTCAACTTGCCCAGACCTTTAATGCATCATGCACTGTCTCGCCATCCTCAGCTTCAGATTGGTATATTGATTCTGGCGCCTCGGCTCACATGACCTCTCAGGCCTCTCAATTGGATTATGTTAAATCGTATTCCAATAATGGGCATGTTATAGTGATGAACGTAAAAATTATCGTTTTTCTTGCACTTTTCACGTTCATATTTTGTAAGGAATTACGTGTAATTGATATATGTTCATGTGTGATTTTTTAACTTTAGTGCATTTCGGAGTTGAATTTTCTTTTTTTATATGATTTTATGCGTTTTCGGGTGTTTTTAAGTCTTATTTTGAAGGTTAAGAAGCTCGGAGGAATTTGAAGAGTGTTCAAATCCATTTTCGCACTTCGGCCCAAATCTTGAGGGCCAAATATACCCAAAATGGGTCAAGGATAGGCTCAAATTAAAGATCATCAAGCCATGACAAAAGTTCATGAGAACTCGGGCCGAGAAAATGGATAGAAAAGCCCCAAATCGAAGAAGGAAGAAGACAAGGGCAATCGCACATGCTCCGTGTTCAAGCCCGCAAACTGAGGCCTAAATGGGCCCAATACAGACCCGAACAAAGCTCAAATTAAAGTTCGTCAAGTCACGAACAAAAGTCATGAAGGGGTCAAGTCGAGAAAACGAGAGGAAGAGGTCTAAAACGGCGACAGAAGACGAAGGAGTAAAACAGGGAAAAGGGGTACTGCTGGTGTCACTACCTGACCGGCAGCACCACCGCTAGTCGGTCCAGAGAATTGCCCAACCATCTGCCGCTGTCACGATCGGCCCGGCTGCTGGACCGGCTGCTGGACCAGCAGTTGGCCCGGTAGTCCGCACGTCGGTCCCCTATTTCATGCCATGTTCGTTTTTCGGCCGTAACTTCTTCGTCCGAGCTCTGATTTGAGTGATTTAAGAGGTCACGTGTAGTTAAGACAAAGACCTACAACTTTTGTATTTTGGCAAAGAGCCAATTTTCAGCCGATTCTTCCCAGAATTTGCACAAAGTTCGAGTAAAGCGCACGAAGGATGGTTCGACCAACAACTTACAATCCCTTGTGTTCTAATTTGCTTTTGACTATATTACCCTTACTTTTAGGGGACTTATCAGCTGATTTCCTACCTTTGTATGTTTGGGGAGTGGGTGTCTACAAATACCCCCTCCCCCTTTTATTCCAAACTCGTTTACTTTTACTTAGACTTAGACTTGGTCAATTTGCACTCTAGAATTCTCTCTATTTTCATTGAGGAAATTGTAAGGATTGCTACAAGGGGGTGACAACCTTGAAGTTTTATCGAAGATTCGTCGATCAATAAGCTTTTCTTATCCTTATCTCTCTATGTTACTTTATTTCATTTTCTTGCTTGATGATGCTATTTATTGGGTTATTGTTGCTGATTTGTGAGTAGTTCTTCTTGTTTCCCGAAGCAAGGGAGTAACCCAAGCTTCGAGGTTGATGTTCATGCTATTTTGATGGTTAATTTCATTTGGGATTGGTAACCTAGGGTTTGGATTTAATTGATTTGTATGATTGTTATATGAATTTGGGCTTTATTATAGGTTTGTCTGGGTGGCTTGAGCTCTCGATAATTTAGCCTTCTTTTATATAATTGTGCACTTAGGAAATGATGATTTGGACCTTAGGTTAGCGTTTTTCACCCTCTCGAAGGAATTCAATTTGATCTTAAGTGACCTTAGGATTAGATTTTGTGCCTTAGATTGATAAGGAAGGAAATCTAATTCGCGAACTCAAATCAATTAAAACTCGATTTATAGGACGGAGACTTATGAAGGAGAAGACCTATAAAAAGAGGGAATAGAGCCTAGGAAGTCTCGATTGGGATAAACACGATAGTCTAGGTTATGCGTGCAGAGAAATCTCACCCCTACACCGGTCTATAATGTAGGAGAAGCCACAATAGATTGTTTTAGTTTACTCAATTGGTAATTCGGGGCCTGGGTTGATTTTTTTTGCTATCCATTTAGGTATTCTTTATAGAACACCGTTTATTCTCCAACACTAGGAGGATATGGAAACTAAACCATATCCCGGGATTCCTATCTATTGGGACGCTATTTGGGTAGGAGTTCAACCGATTGTTCCCTCTTTATCTTGACTTAATAGTGTGTGGACATTAACCCTTCAAAATTTGGGTGAAACCGAGTTTCGGGAAGCATTTTCCCTTATTATCCCTTTCTATCTTTTTATTCCATTTAGTACAAATCAACTCTTAACTCCAATCGCTAAACTTAGGAAATTATGATCCAGGTAGTCCACACGGATGTCCTCTCTGTGGATCGAGATAATACTACCTCTGTTTGAATCTCGTACGTTTGCGAGAACGGAAAGTTATTCAAAATAATCATTTTTTAACGATTTTTGGGAACAAGTTCATATAGTCGGTAACGGGGATTCTCTTAATATTACTCATATTGGTTCTCGAGCTTTGTCTAATAATGTGCTGAACTTGATGTCTTGAATCGAGCGATAAAAACGGTACTGGCGCAAGGTCGGTGTGATAACAGACTATATGTGCTTGAACTTGGGCATCCGCTTTGATAGCAGCTCTTCGAACCAAGTCCTTGAATGCTAGTTATGAGTTGTGGAATTTACGCTTGGGGCATGTCCTAATTTCCATTATTTCTATTTTAAATAAATTTGGACATTTATTTGTTACCTCTATTTTGCCTACTCCCGGTTTGTGTACCTCTTGTCAATTGGCTAAGAGTACGAAAGTATCTTTTAAGCTAAATGAGAAACGCGCTTCTACTGTTCTTGAACTGATACACTGTGATTTATGGGGGCTTTCGCCTATCACTTCTCCCGAGGGTTTTCAATACTATGTGATATTTATTGATGATTTTTTGCGGTTTACTTGGATTTTTTTATTGCGCTTGAAGTCTGATTTTTTTTATGTTTTGGTTCGCTTTCATCAATTTGTTTGTACTCCATTTTCCACCACTGTGAAAGCTTTCCAAAGCGATGGCGGAACAGAATTTACTAATAATCGGGTGCATAATTTTATGACTACACATGGTATTCATCATCGCCTCTCTTGCCCACATACTCCTCAGCAAAATAGTAGAGCCGAACGTAAGCATCGCCATCTCACGGAAATGGGTCTCTCTATGCTCTTTCATGCCCATGTTCCCGCTCAATATTGGTTCCATGGTTTTGCCACCGCCGCCTACATTATTAACCGCCTTCCCTCACCACTCTTGCAGAATATGTCTCCATTTGAATTGCTATATGCATCTGTGCCAAATTATGCAAATTTTCGGCCGTTTGGATGTCGTGTCTTCCCATATTTATGTGACTATGCTACCCGTAAATTGGCCCTCTGCAGTAGGCCTTGTATATTCTTTGGCTATAGCAGTATTTATAAGGGTTATCGGTGCTTCGATCTTGACTCATCTCGGATTTTTATCACTCATCATGCTGTGTTTGACGAGCATTGCTTTCCTTTTTCAGCGAAAACGTCTGCATTCTTGCCTTCAAAATCAGATATATCTTCTTTTTTTGGAGCCTGATCGAGTTTCTCCCCAGCCTCTTTCTGCTGCCTCTGCGCCACATCGATGGCCGACAGCTTCTCCTTCAGCTCGGCCATCCAGTCCATGCCAAATTTGTTCGGACTCCCATAATCTGCCGTCACCAGATTTGTCTGCTGAGCCACTGCCCCCTGTTGAGTCACCTGCTGCTCCGCCAGCTTCACCTCCACAGCATGCTGCCCTCGCGCCTCCTGCGGTTGTTCCGCATGCACCATCTCCTTCGGTGTCTCAACATCCTATGGTTACTTGTGCAAAATCTGGCATATTTAAGCCTCGTTATCTGATCGATCTCACTTATACATCTTTGCTTACAGCTCTCACCTCTATCGCTGAACCCCGCGGATTTAAATCAGCTGCCAAATCTCCCATTTAGCTTTCTGCTATGCAAGATGAAATTGATGCCTTACGCTCGAACCAAACTTGGGATTTAGTCCCACCACCTCCCAATACCAACATCGTCGGTTCCAAGTGGGGTTTCCGAACTAAATTTCGTGTCGATGGTACCATTGAGCGGCACAAGGCTCGTTTGGTCGCTCAAGGCTTTACCCAGATTCGGGGCTTAGATTTTGGCTACACCTTTAGTTCGGTGGTTAAAGCCTCTACTGTCCGTGTTATATTGGCTCTATCCATCCAAACGATTAGCCCTTGCATCAACTCGATGTCAAGAATGCCTTCTTGAATGGTATCGTTTCAAAACCTCTCTTCATAACTCAGCCTCCTGGGTTTATTGACTCTCGTTTTTTGGATCACGTCTGCCGGCTTAAGAAGGTTATTTATGGTCTTCCTCAGGCCCCTTTAGCTTGGTATAAATTTTTTAGCACGTTGCTTCTGGGCCTTGGTTTCTGCGAGAGTTGCTCGGACTCATCTCTTTTTACTTTCACAGAGGTTTGTCTGTCATATACTTGTTACTTTGTGTTGATGATATTGTTGTTACATGTAATGATCGGACTTTACTTTACAAATTCATTGATCGCACACATGATGAGTTTGCCATTAAAAACCTTGGGTCCTTGAATTATTTTTTGGGTCTTGAAGTCTTGCTCACTTCCACTGGTTTATTTATTGGTCAAGCCAAATATGCGCATGACATTATGGCTCGCGCAAATCTTTTAGACTCCAAGCCCGTTGCCACACCTTTGGTCGCCGGAGAGTCCCTTCTTAGCTTGGGAAGACCATTTTCCGTCCCCACTTTGTTTCGTTCTCTTGTTGGCGCATTACAATATCTAACCATTACACGGCCCGATATATCCTTTGTTGTCAACACTGTTAGTCAGTATCTTAACTCTCCCACCGATGATCATTTTATTACGGTCAAACGTATTTTACGATATGTGAAGGGCACTTTGCACTTTGGTTTAGCCTTTAATCGACGCTCGGATTCTTCCATTGTTGGGTACTCAAATGATGATTGGGCGCGTGTATTGAGGCTCGACGCTCTACTTACGATTATTCTATCTTTCTTGGGGACAATTTAGTCGCTTGGGTGCCAAGAAACAACTGACTGTGGCTTGCTCTAGTTGCGAATCGGAATATCGGGCTTTAGCAAATGCAGCTTCTGAGATGGTTTAGCTCACCAATTTACTTTGTGAACGCAAGGCTTTACCATCTTCTCTGCGATAACAAAAGTGCAATCTTCCTCAGTCAGAATCCTGTGGATCACAAACGGGCGAAACATATTGATATTGATTGTCATTTTGTACGCGAATTATTCTCTGTGGACAAGCTTTCTACTCAGTTTGTTCATTCCCACATTCAGCTTGCTAATATTTTCACCAAGAGTCTTCCATGTCCTGCGTTTGAATTTCTTCGTTCCAAGCTCTGAGTCTGTCTTCATCTGACACACCGCTTGGGGGGGGGGGGGGTATTAAGGATATGACAATATCTAATTTGTTGAAAATTAATTCTGTAGATATGCATTGTATCTTCTCCATATCTTTGTGTATATTCGATTGTAATTATCTTTGTTGTACAATTGATTTGTATATAGTGGAAGCCTTTAATCACCTCATCTACGGTGATAAATTATTTACTTTCTACAGTTTTAATCTTGCCCAAAGTCCACTTTAATGTTTTTCACTTTCTGGTGTGAAGTTACTTTCTTGATATTCATATACTTTCAACACAAGACTCTTCTACCTCGATCTTAGTTCTAAATATTTCTTAATAAATCTCCATTATTTTGCTCATTCTACTTAGATTTTGTCTGCCTTAACCCTTGAGGTATTTAAGTTTATTGATGTAACAAAAAACCTCCAGCTAGAGGTGAAAAAAACCTTCCTGTAGCAGATCCCACCCAACTGCATTTTGAAGGGCTATGTTGGCTCCGTCATTGACAAGTGCGCGAGCGACGGCAGCAACAACATTATCGAGACGGATGGCAAGACAACTTCCACCAGTATAGGTACTATCACCAAAGTTTTGGTGATTGTGAGTTTAATTGAAATTCGGCAAGTTACAAAATTATCAGTGGCCCGGTCCTCAAATGCAAAACTTTTATTTGTCAAAATATCAGTTTATGTTCCTTCTAATCTAGAGTTGCTACGATTAGAAAGAATTGCCTTAACTTTTTTATGGTTGAACTTCTGCTTCAGCTTCTTTATCTGAATTGTAATTATGTGGGATGATAATTGTTATTTCCATTGATAAATTCCAATATTTGAATCATTTTTCAAAATGCAATTACATTTTACATTTTAGTTGAAGTGCAATTTTTATTAGAAAAAAAAACGGAGGGGGGAAGCGCTTGGGACAGCAAGTGTAAGGGTGAAAGAGGTACATGAGATGGTCGTATTTGCAGCTAAGCACATTATAGTGCCATATGTGAAGACAATATGTATCTATTATGTGAACACGACTATTTTAATATCCTAAAAATTTAATCTATTATTTAATCCTACAATATTATTTTACGTGCTCGTATAAATAATTAGATATTATATAATTTATTACGTCTTTCTAAAGTTATGCCTTGGTAATCATTTGTAAAACAAAAAATTAAACAAAATATTATTATTTAAATTAAGCTCAAAATCTTATTTATAAATATTTTGACCCAGACTAGTTATAAAAAAAAATTAAGATAATATATTGTGTGTATGTGTTTGTAATTGTATACTTGTGTGTGTTTCGTGTGTTGTATATTTGTGAATCTAGGTTAGTTGTCGGTGTGTGTTGCTATGTGTATATCCATATATGTGTGTGTGTGTGTGTGCAGGTGTAAAGTTGTGTGTATTTATACGCTTGTGTGTGTAATTGTGTATATAGGTGTGTGTATGGGTGCATGCAGTACAGAAGTCTGTGTGCTTATGTGTGACTGAGTTTGTGTGCAGGGTGTGATATAATAAGAACAAAGAGGGGGAGAGAAATAGTTGTATTATTTGGTGGGGTTCGTTGACTTTTGGGAATTGATGTTAAGTTGGAGGTTGTATTAATTAACAAATTTCCCCTCTTTTTGGAAGAAAGGCTCTAGATTTGATCAAACTAAAAATGGCAAATGAAATTCCGATTTCCAACTCTCCAACTTAGGCTTAATTATAATTTGACCTCGTGACCCATTTCTTCCATCAAATTTCCATACTTGAGCGCTTCAGTCCTATACTCCACGAAATTCAAATTCAGTCCTTGTTACTTCTTTGATTATCATTAATATCAAATCCTCCGGTCAATCCTTAAATAGCAATAGCATTAAAAGCACGTGCCTCACACATGTAGGTTGCTACGAACAAGGATTACGGACTTAACATTTGCATAACATTTCATCAGTTTCATTCAAGACAATTCAGGTGGGGTTTTACTATTTATTTCTTTAATTATATTTATTTGACTGTATACGTGTGCCTTTATTTCAAGTTGTTACTTTCCAATACAAGTGATTATTCAATTTGCTACTTGCCGATACAAGTTTAGCTCATTGTCATTATGCTACTTGTCAATACAAGTTAGCTCTATGTGTCTTGCCAATACAAAAGTATCATTATAATAATTGTACATTGTATGCTTCTTTATTTGTATAATTACTGTTATAAATTGTGACTCCCACGAGTTGAAGGAATCTCACCACAACCCAACGTTGACTCTTTCAGGTTATCTTTGGTGCGGACTTGTGGAATTGAGGCGGAGCCCAGAGCATATGATAGTCAATAAGATTTAAATAAATTACCAATCATCCATGTTTATATATTTGATTATATGTTGAGATATTGAAATAGCTTGTCATGACTAGATTAATAATTATACGTAGGTTAGTTTCTTTCATATTGCTAATTTTATTGTTAATTGACTAATATTTTTTGATAAATTGGATACTGGAACTTCTCGGTGCTTGTGATATTTTAACTTATATGTTGTTAGTTAGATTTACTATAAGCATGTTAGGATAATGATAAAATTATGTTTTGGAGGCGGTGCGAATAATATAAGTTTACTTTTGTTATTTTTAGTGACATGTTTATTGACTAATAATTTAATTAATTAATAAAATTATTTGTGTTAACTTAGTTGCTGACTGTGAAATTCTGAGCACACTTTATCTATAAAATTTACTTGCATTTTTGTTGTTACATATGTTTCCGCATTTGGCATAGCCTAGACTGTGTAGGTGCTTACTAATTATTCATGACTTGATTCTACCATTACGCATGATTTATATTTGAGTTTAGTTAGGTGAAGAATAAAAGAAAATTTTGATATAAGTTTATTTACGCCCTAATAAGCATGTCCATGTATAATTACTAAATAATCCCTTATTGAAGATAGACTTAAGAATACTATAAGTTTTCCGAATTGTTTTGCTAGTAGCCTGTTATGTGCAAATTGTGCTTGATTGTGTTATTTAAATTCTCTAAAGTTCAAACCGATTTTATTATTAATGTGTTGAAGAATATTGCTTAGTTGTTGATTTTTTACCAAATGTGTTGATGTAATTGCTAGTAGTTATTCAAATATTCTTGAATAGCTAATATTATGACATGTGTCTTAGATAAAAATCATGATTATTATGTGAAGTTGATTTGTTAAGGAAATGTTTAGGAATAATTCTATTTTATTATTTTAGTTGAAATTAATTTTCATGGTCACTTATTTGTTAATAAATAATATGGGTTTGACTAGCAATTGTCTAATTATTTTGATGTTATATGTGTTATGAAATTTTATAATTTTCAAATGTAAAATGATGTTAGTTGATATAGGTTATTAGCTGGGATTTAAATTTTGAATCAATATTACTTGGTAAATAAATTTATATGCTTTATTTGGTTCTTTTAACGGTATGTTTAGTTATTGTCTTTTATAGATCTATATTAAAAAAAAACAATTATTTATTTTGATTTTAAATGCTTTAAAATATTTTTGAAATCGGGAGCGGAGAAAGGGGATGTCATGTATTGATTTGTTATTGACGTTGGAAAGTTGATGAAGGGTGATTAAGACTAAATCCGCTATTACATTACTTAATGAATGTGGTTGTGTAATGAGCGTCATATTTAATTTGGGTGTGTTAGTTTAGAATGATGTATTATTTGATAAGACCTTTTTATGGGTGTACCAGGAGAAAAAAAGTTTTTTATAGCTTTATACATGTAAGCATCGGATGATTTATTAATTCATTGTATGAGTCTCAAGTCTTAATCTAAGCTAGATGGTAACCATAAAGATAAATTTGCCAGGTTGTGAATGCAACAAAGAAAAATAATGTGAGGGAAGGAAAATTATGTTGTATTTGCTGTTTTCAAGGTAATGTTTTTACATGCTTTTTTGTCACCGTCGATTTGAGTTTTCTTTAATGCAAACACATACATTAATTAAAATAACAATATCACATGATTAGTTTCATGCTATACTCGGGTGGACAACTAGTTATAAATAAGGATTGTTGTGACAAATACAATTATTAGTTAAAAAAGAGTTCTCATATAGCCTTTGGGTATCCAGTTCCTGGTTTCTTTGATATAATCTACTTTTATTAAATATATATATTATGAAAGTGTGAGTGTTTTTTTACAAAATTTGATCTGTCAATTATATCCTAAATATTCCCAAAAAAAAATATTATATCCTTAATAAGTTTTTTTATTTTTAAGGTTAGTTTAGTCATTTTACTTGTATAAATTTATTTATTTGGTAAAACTATATATAGTTCAAATCTCATCTATTAATTCTTAGAATTCTTGGAGACATTTTATATCATTAATATACATATTATTATTTTTGTTCATTTTTATTTGTTAAGATTCTTCATAAATTTCTTCTCTTTTATAATTGTAGAAATTAGAAGAAAGATCGATTAATAGAATTTTTAAGGCTAATTTACTAACTTTATTTTTAATATTTTATTTATTTATTTTGTAAAAGTCATTTTATGGTTCAAACTCATCTATTGACTCATGATATTTTCTATGGCACTTGATACGATACTTAATCCACCTAATGGCGTAAGTTAAACCTAAATATTCAAATTATTTAATATTTCTAATTTACTGATACAATAGAGTTAATTAGGTATTGATTATTTGAAAAGCTATGAAGTTTAAATGTTTTGATGGTGAATAAAAAGTAATACTGTATTTTATGATAGCAAAAAAGGAAGAACTACGTATGAGTTCAAATTCTTTATTGGTTTTTTTCATCTCTCATTCTCGAGAGACAAGCATGATGTTTTCTTCTGTTTGGTTTTCTAAGTTTAGCAACTACACATCTTTGTACTCATTTTACCAACAACAATATAAGAAATATTGAAGAGACAACTATAGTATATAATATATAATATTTACTTTATCACTTCACGTATAACTTTCATAATATATGAACAACTCAAGTATCGAAAAGGAGACCACATTAAAAGACTCATGTGCATGTTTGGTACCGCTTCAACAGTTACTTCGTGAACCCCTGTTTTGGCTATCAATAATAATTCACTGTGTTTTGACTATCAATAATAATTCACAGTGTTAATATGTCATTAAAAACGTCAATAAAATAAAATTTACGTTGTGATATTGTTTTATTTATTATTCTCATACATTAAAAGAGAAACTACTTTGCCAATCTTTCAAAGTTTTGGGAAATAATATATTATAATAGTTCAATACTTAATAATTCTTTTTTCTTTTGCCCTGAATAAGGTTGATATAATGATTTCATCTAATGGATAATGTTGATATACTAACTATTGTAATTAATAATCTATATTTTTCGATACTTCATAGTTGTGATTTGAAATTTTAAAATATTTTAATATTTTTTTATTTACTCTCTTGGCAATGTTTGTTTCTCATTTTCCACTTATTTCACACGATATATCCATTGCATGTTAATTAAGTATATTAGTGACCCCCTTTTGTCAATTATTTAACATGCCCAAGTTATATGTGACTATTGGGCTTCTGACTTTATACAGTAAATTTGTACTTTTATTATATACTCTCTCTATTTCATATTAATTGTCGTTTCAGAGAAAAATGAAAGGATTATGGACGATTTTTGACAGATATACCCTCAGTTAATATTAGGGAATAAAATTTTGACCAAATAAAATATATGTGATATATTGAAAAGTAGAGATATTCTAAGATTGAGCCAGGAAGAAAATTAGTAGAATTCGTGAAAAATATCTAAAATGTCGATTAATTGGAAAAATGAAGAAGTAGCTAGAACGACAATTAATATGGAACGGAGGGAGTATATTTTTTTTGTAAATTAGTATTTAATACTTAAATTATTATATCACTAACATCCATATTATTTTCATTTGCACCCGGAAAAATGGGGATGCATGTTTTAATATGTAGAATTAAGAACTGAGATAAACAATGTACACTTAATTATATTTTAGATAATGTATTGGTAGCTCAATGTACACACGCACGCGCGCGCGCACACGCACATATATATATATTGGGATTTTTACTTAAATGTATATAATATTTTTTTAATATATGCTAATCTAACCAACACAAATTACGGTTAAGAACTATCGAAATTATGTTTCGTTACACAATTAAACCATACATATTGTTTGTTGTAATTTTATTGTATGATTCATGATTTTTATTTCACTTTTGACTCTATAACTAAAATTAACTCTATGATTCTAACAAAAAGAACAAATTAACATATATATAAAGTAAACACTTTTTCGTTGTGAAATCAAAAATCAAATACAGTCGTGAATATTATTCACGGGTCCTAAACTAGTTTATATCTAAAAGAATATGAAGTTATTATATGAAGAATAAAATATATATACTCGATATTATATCTTCGTTCAATTTTTTGAATAAGTTCATGATAAAACAAAAATTTATACATTACTTAACTTTTCAAAATATATTAGTAAGCTTTAAATATTATCTTTGACGTAGGATTGAATACTTTCATCATTATCAAATAAAAATAATCGAGTCAACAAAAAAATAACATCTTGAATTATTTTTTGGAGAAACTAGATGAGATTCATTTAAAATCTTATCGTCTATTTAAATATTGTAATAAAAAATATATGTCAATTCAATATGATCAATGATTCACAATGATGTATATTACTATGTATACATCGATTTACAACTTTTTACACAATGTTTCGTTATAACTGAAGCATTCAACTTTTATTAGAATAGTACTTATAACATTCTAACTTTTTATTTGTCTCAATTTGAATATTATAAATGTGCTATTTATAGTAATCTTCTAAATTTTCTAAATTATTAAAATATCTATATTATAGGTTTCAAAAATAAAAACATAATTTACGTAGATTATGTAAAAATAAATAAAATATGAATATATTTTATTTAGGTTAAGTATAAAGTATTAAATGAAAAGGTGACACTATAAAAAAAATAGTGTCTGACGACGTTATTTTTTGTTGCTTTGTGACGCTAATTAGCGTCACGGAAAAAGTACCTACGCTTGTAAAAGCGTAGCGATTTGCTTCGCTAAACTTGAAGTCACGATTTTTTTCACGGCACAAAGCTATGCGTGGGTAAAACTAATTTTAGTGACACTTTAGTAAATGCGTTATAAATATTCAAATATGGTGACGCTAGTATTTGTCGCCATTATAAAGATCCGTATTTTATTGTGCAATAAATTACCGACGATAATTATTGATTGCATCGTTAATCAATGACGCTAGTAAAATTACACGTTACAAAATTACCAATGTTTTTGTGTAATTAGTGTCGTTAAATTTGTAGCACAACTTAGAAATAACATCGTTAGATTTGCAACACAAACATGGAGTAAGTGTCATGAAGTTAGTGACTCACCAAAACTAGCGTCACCATATTAGTGACACTATTTAGGATTTTGCGTCTTCAAAGCTAGCGTCACCTTTTTCTCTCGTGAGAGTTTAAAACAAATAGTAACTCAAAACTAACTTTTAAGTAAATAAAAGGACTTGTTAGATTATTGTATGGTGTTGTTGTATTCCACTTCACTAAAATCCAACAAACAATTCAATAGGACACCAATATAATAATATAATGCTTAAAATTTATAAAATTTACTGTGACCAAAAGGAGGTGTATGTGTAACACAAACTTATAAAAATTGATTTTATTATTAGTAAATAAAAATTTATTAAACTATGAAAAAAAAATTATCAAAAAACTTACATAAAAATATCAATACCAAAGGGTTTAAGTGAATTATCATTGCCAAAACAACTATTAAATGATAATAATATTTAAAAATAGCATACGAGTAAAAGATAATAATTCAAGTTATATAATGTTCTAGAGGTGTCTAAGTAATATAATATTTAACTTAATAATTTTTTTTATGTGGTTTGATATATTATACTATCAGAAAATAATTCAAAAAGATATATAAGAAAATTAAATAGCTACATTTAGGTTGATGTACATACAATGTATTGGAATGAAATAGTTTGAAATTAAATAATTTACTAAAATATATTTTAAAATTAAAACCTTCACATTTTAATATTATTTTTAGATAAATATATTAGTCAGGGGCGAGACATGTACTATTTGCTAGTAACATTAAAACATGGGGTAAGTCTTGTGTATGATGGTCAGACGAATTTTATTCCGTGTGTTGGAGCCTTATTTACTTGAAGTAAGGAGAAAAAGGCGGAACTCCATTTTTCTATCTTTTTATTACTATACTTAAGCTGATCCGTCACACGAATGACATTCGTGGGATCGTTACATACAAGTTTTTGTCTAAAACATGTGATACTATAAGTATTCAAGTGGTGAATATTTTAAGGGTAATTAATAATAAAAGTTAGGAACTTTTTTAAAAAAAAATAATAATTAAATCATTGAGTATACCTTTTTACATTTAAATATGTCGCCGCGGCCATCATTAAATATGTTTGAAGAAACCAGCATCAATCTACCGCCTACTTTATCAACTATTGCTACAATTCTAATAAACCAAGGCTATGTTTACTTAAGACTTGACCCAGTAGATTTAAGAGCTCAAATTTTAATAAAATACATTCATTAACTCCTTCGGCTAAATTTGGTCCAACACTCTTCAGTCTTAAGTAAACATACCCCAAGTGTCGAAGTTATGATTGTCACAAATTTTGTTGTATATTTACGGTGGCTATTACAACAAAAAATACTTTCGGTAATACATTATATTAAACAGTAATTTGTATCTCTAATAATAAATTATGTGATAGCTTGTAGATACAGAACACTTTACAAACCATGCAATGGAGTGATTGTCCTAATTATATATATTTAGTGGGGGTGGTTGCAAAGTTATGTTATTGGAAAATAAGTTTTTTCAGTAATTGTGATGAAAATTGTTAATCGTAAAAGTAAGGTAAATTTGAATAAATAATAGTTGTAAAAACGGGTATTAAAGTATCTATTGAGAAAGTGCATGATTTTTTTTAATGAAAATTAGATGTTCGTCAATGCGATGTATGAAATATAATATTTTATATATTAATAATATGTGATTAAGTTCTAATGTTGTTATAAAACATTATAAAACGTACATAATTTGTAATATATATTTAATGTGTGTATATATAATATATTTTATACATTAAAATTAAGTAAATATCAACAATTATTTTCTTATGTAAGCGATATAAATCTTAAACCTAATTTTACAAAAAGTAAATTAAATTATTTGTATTATGCATCAATTAATTTCATTGGAAGCAAATATCCATACTTTTTTCTAATAATTTTCTATACAATTGGTCATTAATATAAATCCTACAAATTTTATTATATGCAATATGTATATCTAATTGAAAAGGTTATAAATGTTTAAAATTCTAAGTTGAAAAGTAAAAGAATGAAGAGAGGATTTTTTTTATTAGTAGATGTGAGTAAATTATAGAATAAAATTTCCACAATCATGTCCATATTTTCTTTCCTTTTTCTTTTCTCTAGAAAAAATAAAGAAGACATTTATCTGTATGTATGTATGAATTATAGTTCTAAAAATAATTGAAAAATTATGAAAAAACATATCATACTTTTCAACGATCTTCCTTTTATATTTAAAGTAGACATCTATCGATAATGAGTTAAAAAAATGTACAACTCGCCTTCCAAACGTAATTGGATTATAATTGTGCGTGAAAAACAAAATATGGTCTCTACGAATTCCAAAAATCTATTGTAAATGCAAATACCCTATAATGCTTAGAACCAGTTATTCACCTTAGGCATCTTTGTTTATAAATTTGCATATTTGTGTGGACCAATGATTTGATTCATTGTTTATTACTTATTTAATACTCTCTTCGTCCCGAGATAATTTGCACACTTCTCTAGAGACGTGGAATGAGAAAGAACTGTTTTTATTTTTTAATTGACTTTTTCAAATGTGAAGATTGAGGGTAGAGATTGTAAGAGAAATTTCATTTTTAAGAGTGTATAAATTATCTCGAGATACCTCGAAAAAAAATGTACAAATTATCTCTGGATGGAGGGAGTGTCTTTTAATTACTGATCAATCTCACTGCAAACTAATATATCGAGTTGTATTATTAAAAAAGGATTCAAATTGGCTTCCGACCTCCACATATTACCCAAAATCATATCCCTCATCACAATAACCACATCACATAGATTGCTCAATTTTCAAGCATAATATTTGAATTCCAACAAAATTATCACTAAGTTTATAAGTTTCTCAAAATATCTTATAAGATATTTAAGAGCTTATAAGTTCTTGTAATATGTTTAGCAAAATAAAATGTTAGATAATTTATAAGATCTAAAAATAAGCTCTTAAAACCTATAAGCTCCCAAAAAATAAGTTCATTTAGTTTATCTTACTTTTTAAAATCGTTTAAGTTACACTCAAATTTCACATATTGCACACTATACATATTTCACACACTACGCACACTACGTACATTTCGCACACTACACAAACTTCACACATTTCACACACTTCATAACTAAATCACTTTATTCAATTGCAAGCTTATTAGTTCTTTTATCCAAACATTTTATTAACTTATAAACTCTTAAGAAATTACATCCAATAAATTTTTTGAACAACTTATAAAATGTTGAAGCTTATAAGATGTTTCAAATAAATTTAGCCACCCACCCTCTAAATTCGCATCATTAAAAATATGAAAGATGTAACCGTAAATGTACATAACTAGTTTGGAACAGCCTAAAAGTACATCTCGCATCCTGTAACCATATGCAAGATAAGTAAAATAAAACAAATAATGAAAAATTCAATTAATCGTTCATAAATACCAAGTAATCACTATAAACAAAATCACTCAGTCATATCATCATAATCCAAATCACCTGTAGATTCTTCATCCTCATATTCAGAGACTTCTGAAAGACCCCTTGAGCATTCTTCCTCCGTAGTCATAAAACTAGTATCGTCGCAAATTGGTCCGTTTTGGGACCGTGGACGATCCACCACCGATTTGTAATTTCTATCATTTGAATCACCATAGAGCGCAACGTGCCTGTTATATAGCTCCAGTTCCTTCTCAGAAATTGCAATAAACTGTCTCACCGACTCCAGTGATTGTTCATATTTTGATTTTTCCAGTGCCTGCAACAAGTGAGGTTTTAGGGATATACGCATGTAAACAATAAAAGCAAGTTAAACAAAGAATAGTAGAGGTCTCTCTCTCACATGCATACACATGCACACACATACACGCACTGATACTAAAGAAGTGGTGCAAGATGAGAAGTTTATTGGAAAAACAACAGCAGGTGACATAAACCTACTAGCAGCATCACATTTTGAATGGAATACGGAACACTTACAAATAGAAAGGAACAATTTCAGAAAATCTTGATCATCCTATTCCGTTCAAAAAGAGTTTCAGGAAATATTGCCCATCCTATTAATATTAACGCAGCAATGAACTATTAATTGACTCAGATAAGTTTTGGAAGCATACCCGTTTCTTTGACAGAGTATCAACTGGAGACATGACCTTTGGCTGCACATAGTTTTTACCTCGATAAAAGATAATGGTGTCTCCTTTAACTTGGATTGGAATTCCACCACTCAGCCTAGCTATTTCATCTGCATACTCCTGTATTTGGCCAGGCTTGCAAGGTTTGCAAATAACCTCGACCGTTTCATGTTTCTTCCAATGCATATGCATGTTGAGGATTACTCCTCCAAAGATTCCTCTTCTACCAACAGGCACATAGTTGGTCCTTTTCTGGGCCATTTTCTTCATATAAAATCGTTCCTCGCCTGTTAACTCATGGGGTTCAACCACAGGACCCTGAGCTTTAGGAACTTCATATCTCTTCAGCCTTTCAATTAATAAGGCTTCCTTGGTTCTTGCCTGAAAATCAACTCAACAGATTATGAAATAAACAAGTTCACTTGATTTGGTCAGATCATTAATGGGATAACTAGTTCTCACTCAACAGATGAAGCTCCATATTTAAGACAACACACTGCTTGCTTGCCCATGATAAAATCAAAAATAAATTCACCAAAGATAAAATCAAGAATAAATTCAACAAAGATAAAATCAAGAATACATTCACCACCTTGCTTGCCCATGATATATTAGCATCATGATGGAACCATGATTACAGTAAATTGGTTAATATGTTTGCGATGGGTTAATATGTTTGCGATGGTAATCTAAGCTGGATACCAATAAATTAATTCGTGAGTTGCATCGAAAATCTTTCAGTTTTTATGTTACATCATGTACTAAAGGAAAATCAGGTCATGGCAGTACTAAACAAGCCTATTGTTACCATGCTCTAGATATATAATTCTTATATTTAGATAACCAGCCATGAGAACAAACCAAAACCCATTGAAACGGCTAAAAGTTCTGTATGAAAACAGTAATACTCCTCTAACAAAACATAAACAATTCTGTAAATAAATTTGAATATTCTGGCACATACATTTTCAAGCTTATGTTTGATCCTTTCTTCTGCAGTAGCAAATTTCCCCCTCTTACTTTTAACTGCAAGCCTTCTTGGATCTCTCTTATTGGCAGCCTTCCTCTTCTGCTTCTCTCTCATTCTTTGAAGCTTCAGTTTTTTCTTTGTCTTCCATTTTTCCTTCTTTGGAGGCTCAACTTCATGGGTCTCAAACTTGGGCTTTCCCTCGTGTGTTATTACCACATTCACTGACCCATGACTGAAGCTTCTCCATTGCCGAAAATTTTGTGGGTTTTGATGAACTTGTGATGCAGGCCTTAAGAGAGTAGATATAGGTTCTGGTTTCACAAGAATTTTCCTGATGGTTCGATAAAAACAAACATGGATTTATTAAAAAAGTGATTGCAATTACAGTTTCTAGAGAAATATCTGCACAAAAAATGTTGCGCAAGAGACTGATTGAGTATACCTATAAGAGATAGAACGGTGGAGAGCCGCAGATACTCTGGTGACAGTTCGGAGCAGTGTGTTTGCCATTCGACAAAGACATTGACCTTTTGCTTACCTGCGGAGGGAATTTTTTCTGTGACACAATCTCATTAAGAAAGAATTTGGTGTATAACAGAAAGTGTATTTACTCATACTACAGAATATCCAAACCAAGGATGGAAAGTAAAATGTACTACTAACTTCTAACAAGCATTTTGTCATACACGTAAGGTGCACAAAACTCATTACACAGACGCACACAACTCGTTAGGAAGTAGTTTTAATTTTCAATCACGCAGCAATTCCGAAAACATTCCTTCAGAAAGCAACACATCAAATCCACCAAGTTACTATTTACCAATGTTATCTTAATATAAATGACACTGGAAGATAAACATTGAACCTCTGAACTTAAACAAGAAATATCTAGGTTTCTGGACACCTTCGAACAATCCTTTTTATTTATTTATATATACATATTTGAAGTGAATCCAAGATTCTGAATTGAAGCAACCCCTGTTTGATTAAAAAGAAAATTGAAAGACGAAGCAATTCACTAACGTATTCGATTAATGGCGATAAAGAAAATAGGGATCTTTCAAGAAAAGATATACAGTGCAGTTTCCAGTAAAAAGGGTGAAATATTTTTTATATTCAAACTGTAAATTGATATTTAAATTTGTGAAATACAATGATGGGGTGAAATAAAATAAAGGAAATAAAGAGGTATTTAGGCGTCAATGATTCCATGAGACGCGTCCAGTCTGAGAAGAGAATAAAATAAAATGATTATGAAGCGCCACTAACTAAAACTAAAACTTGTGGCATTAGTTTCAAAAGACGTGACCCTCTCAATGTGGGATGTGCTGCCTTCTAACTCTATATATACATTCACAAACATTATAATCCACACACAAAATGGCAACAAATCGGGTCATCACTGCAACTCTCTTGCTGCTTCTTGTGCAGGTGGAGATCACGGACGGAATCACACATTGCATCACAGACTGCTACATTGATTGCATGCAAATTAATATTTTCACCAAACAAGACTGCAACAAAGAATGTCTACTTACTTGTGCCAGATATAATTTTAACAGATCATCAATGGAGGATGATGATACTAAATTTTTCCCACCATGGATATAAATGTAATCCACATTCCTTTGTATTTTCTGAATTCAAATATAATTCTTAGCATTTCATTTTTTTTTTATGATTTACTGTGCTTCCTCCACTCTGATGAGAAAAACTATGGTGGTCTTGAGAATTTTATGCAAAAGTGATATATGTTTTGGCGCCTTTATTATCTTGAATTTTATAACGATCCTAAAATGTTGAACATTTATGATAATGTTAAAGTATTATTACAAGAACATGTCAAATATTAAGAGATTTTGATATTATACCTAGTTGAGACTTTAAATGTTGCACTATTGCAGTAGAATGCCGACTAACTCTATCTACCCACCCAACCCACTTGATTACTATCGAAGTGGATGGTATAAAAAAATTGGCATTTAAAGTTTACAATACTTAGAACCTCTTGGAGTAAACACAAGTACACAATTCTCAAAATGGAACCATGTCGACGTTTACATTGGTTAAATAAGGGTTGATTTGCCCATAAATGCCCTACTGAAATTTTGTTTTGGACCGGGCTTCTAATAGTACGGATCATGAATTTCACAAACCCACGTCTACTTGGCCAGATATGTATATCGAGTATTGACAACCATATTAATCAATCAGCTAAAATCAAAAACAAATCTTTTTCCTTTTCTTGAATAGAAAGGATTTAACTGTGATTCGATTGTAACTCAATTGATTGAACATCTTGTAACTCAGGTTGGTGATTAGGAATTGAGTCCCACTCACCCCACCTCTATCAGAATTTGTACTCAAAAAACCACACCCTTAATAAAATTTAACTAAAACAAAATGACTTAACTGTAATATGGAATTTGACGAAATTTCACAATCTGTAAATATCTTATCTTATTCTTATAGTAGTATATACTAAAACTACCACCATTTAAAAAATATTTATTTGTAAAAATAACTAAAATCAAATATATTAAATACCTTATTTTTCATTTGGAACTCATTTATTTAATTTTTATTTACATATCCAGCCCAATAGAAACAACCCAATACATACACAAATCTAACATAAACAATTTATAAATATATTATATTTTTGAAACATAACTTATTTTAAAATATGAATATAGAAGTCAAATTAGAGGCATGATAAAAGATTAATTATCTATATTTTACATAAAAAGCGAGAGGAATAAATAAAAATCAATCATAAGTTGTCACCTATTTTTTTTATATCAGTTGCCAAGAGTAAAAATCAAATTTGAAACACATGGCATGTTTTTACGGTATATATACAAATCTCTTATTATATTAGCAGCTCTTCAAATCTGCGTGAAAAACCTAATCTCCTTTTATAGAATTTCCCTTATATTACTACCTCCGTTTTTTAAGTTGTTCATTCAAATTTTGTGTTTTACTTTTACATAGTTGTTCTTTTAACTTTTTTTTCCATGATTTGCCAATATTACACCTATAATAAAGAAAATAGGAAATGATTAAGGGATTTGATATTAGAGATAAAATTTAGATGAGATTATATTTGTTTATTTTTCCACTCTATTAATTTCTTATTAAAGTCTAAAAGAACAACTAAAAAAAAGGGAGATGGTATATAGTAAGATAACCCTATAAAATGATTGTCATTATAGGTTTTTTAATCCATGTCTCGCTATATTTTTCCAACCAAATTATTTGAGCTGATGAGCTATGAAATATGAATGATGAAATGGATTATAGTAGTTTCGTGATTTGAACCTGTTGTTAAACAACACTATTGTTTATATTAATATATAAAAAACTTAAAAGAAACTGTCACATAGATATTATGTCTCCGACTCAATCGTCTACTAACGTTAACACATTTTAGAACATTGATTGATTCGGCAACGGAAAAAACGTAATCATCTCAAGAAAATACCCAATTTAAGTGTACTACTTTCATACTCATATTTGATGTAAAGTAAAATTATGTTGTCTCATCCATTTTGTGGCTGACCATTTCTCCCCTTCTAATACTTTACATCCGCCATGTAAGCTCTTAGGATCCAACTGTCCATCAAGACCCTATCAATCAAATTAATTAATTAAAAATATATAAATAAATAAATAATAAATTAGGAAACGAAAAGAAAAAAAAATAAAATTACCATGCTCCAAAAAAGGACGGCATTTCCCTTAGCCGGCTTCACACATATTCCAGTCACTTTTGTACCCCCACAGCTACACTCACCAACTCCACCCTATTACATATCCAATTTTATTCATTAAAAATAAATGAGTTTTATCGATAAAGGACTTCAAAGGGGTTAAAATAAATGAATGCACTACATTGTATATTTCAAAAAATATTATGCTCATGACTTTTAATATTAATATCTAATTGTACTCAAATTATTATTAGTTCTACAAGTTTCATCTTTTGTTACATGATCATATTAACAGATGTGAAGATTTAGGACTGATATACTCATAAATCGGGTCACAAACGGGTCAGAAAACGGGTCAGAAACGAGCTGGAAGCTGGATGAGGAAGAATCTGTTATGTGGCAGTTATAACTAACATTCGCAACGGTTTTAGTTAAAACCGTTGTGAAAGGCGTTTGACAAGCAGTTATCCTGAGTCAGTTTCTGGACGCGTTTTTAGGCTGTTTCAACTGATTTTCATTCCTGAATTCATATATGATGATGTATCTCTCATTTTCTGGATGTAACATACACACATAGAAGGGTGGGAGAGGATAGAGAGTGAATGCACTTGGATAGAAGAATGGTTGTAATTCTTTGAGTGTTTTTTCATTTGGTGATTGCTACTGGATCGTTTCCAGTAGTGTTCTTCGTCTTGTAAACAATTCTTGGAAGTTAATAGTGAGCTGGATCATCCTCCGTGGACGTAGGTCATTCTTGGGCCGAACCACGTAAACTTGGAGTCATTTTCATTTCTGTTTTGTTTCATTGTTTTGTTTGCTTGAATTGATCCAATTGTTTGTTGAACCCACAACAATTGGCGCCGTCTGTGGGAAGATTGCGAACTGGAGCGGATCAAGGAGTTGACAATGGCAGCAATGAAGTACGACGTTGAGAAATTCAATGCAAAAACGATTTTGGTCTGTGGCAGCTGAAGATGAAGGCCCTCCTCGTTCAGCAGGGTCTTGCTGGGGCTCTCAAGGGTTTTGATGGTCTCTCTGATAAAATTGGGGCCGGTGAAAAAGCAGAGTTGTTGGATAAGGCACATTCTGCCATTATCCTGTCCCTGGGAGATAAAGTCTTGCGTGAAGTATCCAAAGAATTGACAGCAGAAGCGGTCTGGAACAAGCTTGAGGATCTTTACAAAAAGAAGACCATGGTGAATCGTTTATATCTAAAACAAAAGCTGTACTCGTTCAAGATCCAAGAAGATAAGGCTATAGATGATCAACTGGAGGAGTTCAACAAATATCTTGATGACCTTGAAGGGGTTGATGCCAAGATTGAAGATGAAGACAAAGCCATCCTATTGCTCAATGCATTACCAAAGTATTATGAGCATCTCAAAGATGCCATGATGTATGGAAGGGAAACAAAAATATCCCTGGAAGAGGTTCAGACTGCTCTGAAGGCAAAGGAAATGCAAAGCTCATCTGATGGAAAGAATGACTCTCAAGCAGAAGGGCTACATATAAAACCAGGACAGTTTCACAAGTTCAAGAAACCTTCAACAGCAAATGGTGGGGGAAAGCAACCGCAGCAGTCAAAGCCAAAAGGTGCTGGAGGAAAGGAAACCAGAAAGTGTTTCCATTGCAAGAAGCCAGGTCACCTCAAGAAGAACTGTTTTGAATTCAAAAGAAAGAAGGCAGAAGGTTCCAACAAACCAAATACAGCAGATTTGGCACAAGGAGAAGAAGATGCTGATGTCTTGAACATTGTTGAAGGCAGGACAGAAGCCAAGTGGATTCTAGACTCAGGATGCAGCTTCCACATGTGCCCTAATGCCAATTGGTTTCACAGTCTCAAGATGCACAAACAGGGTTCAGTAATGCTAGGGGATGATCATGCATGTCAGATTGAGGGCATTGGTGATGTCAGGCTCAAGATGCATGATGGTTCTGTCAAAACCTTATCCAATGTAAGGTATATTCCCATGTTGAAGAGGAACCTCATCAGTCTTGGGACTTTAGAAAACAAAGGATGTAACTTCAAATCAATGCAAGGGCAATTATTTGTGTACAAAGGTTCACAACTGGTGATGAAAGGCATCAAGAAAGCAAGCCTCTATTATTTGATTGCAGAAACCCTGACAGGGGATGTAAACACTGTTGCTGTTGAAGATTCCTTTTTATGGCACAAGAGACTTGGCCATATGAGTGAAACAGGTATGAATGAGCTGCTGAAACAAGGGATCATCAATCACAAAGGAAGGTTCCAAGTCCAGAATTGTGAGATCTGCATTCTAGCAAAGAGCAAGAAGTTGCCATACCCCAAAGGTAAACACACTTCACAACACCCCCTTGACTATGCTCATTCTGATCTTTGGGGGCCTTCAAAGGTAGAAACAATGGGGGGTGGAAGATATTTCTTAAGCATCATAGATGATTACTCAAGAAAATTATGGATTTACATATTAAAGAATAAGTCTGATGCTTTTAACAAATTCCAAGAATGGTGTAAAGAAGTTCAGATGGAAAAAGGGTCAACACTGAAGTGCCTGAGGACAGACAATGGTTTAGAGTTCCTATCTGAAGAATTCCAGAAATTCTGTAAAGAAAGGGGCATAAAGAGACACAAAACTGTCCCTGCTCATCCTCAACAAAATGGAGTAGCTGAGAGGATGAACAGAACAGTTTTGGAAAGAATCAGATGCATGCTAATAGAATCTGGAATGCCAAAAAGGTTTTGGGGAGAAGCTGCTGTCACTGCAGCATACCTGATAAACAGAAGTCCATCCACTCCAAATCAATATGTAACTCCATACCAGAAATGGAGTGGAAACACACCAGAATGTTCACACTTGAGACCTTTTGGATGTCTTGCTTATTCTCATGTCAAACAAGACAAATTGGAGGCAAGAGCATTGAAGTGTATAATGTTGGGGTATCCACAAGGAGTAAAGGGATATAGACTATGGTGTTTAGAATCTGGGATGAATAAAGTGATTATAAGCAGAGATGTGAAGTTCTGTGAAGAGCAAATGCCAATGAAACCAAAACCAAGTGCTCCACTGGAAGTGACAGTAAAGAATACAGGTACACAGCTCAAGGTGGAGCAGGATGACATAGATGGAAAGTCAGAAACTGATGAAGACACAGAATCAGTCCAAGAAGAAATTGACTCTGAAAGGAATCAATACCAATTGGTGAGAGACAGAGAAAGGAGGGTTATAAAACCTTCCTCCAGATATGGCAGTGATTACCTCACTGCATATGCCTTAAGCGTTGCAGAAGAAACAGAATATTCTGAGCCAAGAAACTACAGAGAAGCTGTTAGCAGTAGTGACAGAGAAAGCTGGATCATAGCCATGCAAGAAGAGATGGACTCTTTGGAAAGAAATGGGACATGGATACTGGTGGATAAACTTGCTGGACATAAACTTGTTAGCTGTAAATGGATCTTCAAGAAGAAAGTAGAATTCAGTGGAACAGAAATGATAAGGTTTAAGGCCAGACTGGTTGCCAGAGGTTTCACTCAAAAGGAGGGGATAGATTACAATGAGATCTTTTCCCCTGTAGTGAAACATTGTTCCATAAGAATGCTTTTGGCAATGGTGGCTCAGATGGATTTAGAGTTAGAGCAGTTGGATGTCAAAACTGCATTTCTGCATGGTGAGCTTAAGGAGATTATTTTTATGCACCAACCAGAGGGTTTTGAAATGCCAGAAAGTGCAAACAAGGCTTGTCTACTCAAAAAGTCTTTATATGGTCTTAAGCAAAGCTCCAGGCAATGGTACATAAAGTTTGATGAGTGTATGAAAAAGATTGGATATACAAAATCAAAGTATGACAACTGTGTTTTCATGAGGAAATCTGGGGATGAGATTTTAAGTTTCTTACTATTGTATGTGGATGATATGCTTATAGCAAGCAGATATCAATCTGAAATAGAAAGGCTCAAAACAGATTTACAGAAAGAGTTTGAAATGAAGCAGCTTGGAGAGGCAAGAAGAATTTTGGGTATGGACATATGCAGAGATAGAAGAAGAGGATTGTTGTGGCTTGAGCAGAGAAGTTATGTTGAGAAGATTCTTAACAAATTCAAAATGAATGAAGCAAGGCCAGTAACAGTTCCTTTAGCTCAGCATTTCAAGCTAACAGAATCACAGAAGCCCAGAACTGAAGAGGAAGAACAGGAGATGTCAAAGGTTCCTTATTCAAATGCTGTTGGCAGCATAATGTACCTAATGGTGTGTTCTAGGCCTGACATATCTCATGCAGTAAGTGTTGTTTCCAGATATATGTCCAACCCTGGAAAGCAACACTGGGAAGCACTCAAATGGATTATGAGGTATTTGAGAGGGTCTGCAGCTAGAGGAATTATGTTCAGAAAGGTTGATGATTTGCAGGATGCTGTGAAAGGCTATGTAGATTCAGACTATGCAGCAAATTTGGACAGCAGAAAGTCACAATCTGGTTATGTATTCACATTGTTTGGTTCAGCTATCAGTTGGAGGTCCATGCTACAGTCAGTGGTGGCATTAAGTACTACAGAAGCAGAGTATATGGCAATGACTGAAGCTGTAAAGGAGGCAGTGTGGTTAAGAGGTATGATTTCTGAGTTTGGGATAAAGCAACAGTCAGTAGAAGTGATGTGTGACTCCCAGAGTGCCCTTCATCTAGTAAAGCATCAAGTTTATCATGAAAGGTCAAAACATATTGATGTTAAACATCATTATGTTAGAGACATTATTGAGAAAGGGGATGTGACTGTGAAGAAGGTGAGTACAAAGGAGAATGCAGCTGACATGCTTACCAAAGCTTTACCAACAGACAAATTCAATTATTGCTTGGATTTGATCCAAGTGGTCCAATGCAATTGAGAAGAGCAGTGTTGCTGAAAGTGTTCAAAGTTTGAACATGGTTGAGGATGTTCATGTTTGATGTTTCAAGATTGTTTGTTTCAAGGTGGAGTTTATTCGTATATAAGTCAGGTGGAGGTTTGTGAAGATTTAGGACTGATATACTCATAAATCGGGTCACAAACGGGTCAGAAAACGGGTCAGAAACGAGCTGGAAGCTGGATGAGGAAGAATCTGTTATGTGGCAGTTATAACTAACATTCGCAACGGTTTTAGTTAAAACCGTTGTGAAAGGCGTTTGACAAGCAGTTATCCTGAGTCAGTTTCTGGACGCGTTTTTAGGCTGTTTCAACTGATTTTCATTCCTGAATTCATATATGATGATGTATCTCTCATTTTCTGGATGTAACATACACACATAGAAGGGTGGGAGAGGATAGAGAGTGAATGCACTTGGATAGAAGAATGGTTGTAATTCTTTGAGTGTTTTTTCATTTGGTGATTGCTACTGGATCGTTTCCAGTAGTGTTCTTCGTCTTGTAAACAATTCTTGGAAGTTAATAGTGAGCTGGATCATCCTCCGTGGACGTAGGTCATTCTTGGGCCGAACCACGTAAACTTGGAGTCATTTTCATTTCTGTTTTGTTTCATTGTTTTGTTTGCTTGAATTGATCCAATTGTTTGTTGAACCCACAACAACAGAGATATATATACATATGGTAATATGAATTCTAGATATTTGACTTCTTTTTGCCAATATTGCAGCTTATGATTGGTTTATTCAATTTGATTTATTTGATAACTATATTGCTAATATATTTCATATCGTGCATTGTACAATGAGGAATTTTAGTAGTTGAAATAATGGTATTAGGTAGGCAGGGTCATAATAAATTATTAGAAGAAAACAAAAATAACAAGTTGGAAATGTATATAATTATAATTAGTACCTGGGGGAAGTATGTTTCTCCACCCTTAACATTGTCAGATAGGTACATTATCATTGTTGCAATTCTTTGCCCACCAACCATCACATTGAACTGTACACGATCATGTGATGTTATGTTACTCAAACTGGTGCACCACACGTATCAATACCTCTAGTAAATTATAATTATTAAATTATCAACTTTTAAAAACAATCATTAGATTAATAACCAGCTACTTAAATACTAAATTACCAACCATATTAAAAAATTCCAATTTACCCACCCACCCACCCTCCTCCCCATCACTACAAGAAAACTGTCAAATTCCAACGGCATAAAAACCGTTGGAATTTTTCAAAATTCCAACGGCAAAAGGCCGTTGGAATAGCTGTTGGAAAAAAATTCCAACGGCAGAAGCCGTTGGAAAAAAAATTCCAACGGTAAAAAGTCTGTTGGAATTGCCGTTGGAATCATTTTTTCCGTTGGAATTTAATTGTTGGAAAAAATAATTCCAACAGCCATTTTTCCAACGGCATAAAAACCGTTGGAATCGCCGTTGGAATTAAAATTCCAACGGTAATTTACCATATTCCAACGATTTTTGGTAAATCTCCGTTGGAATTTTAATTCCAACGGCGATTCCAACGGTTTTTATGCCGTTGGAAAAGTGGCTGTTGGAATTATTTTTTCCAACAATTAAATTCCAACGGAAAAAATGATTCCAACGGCAATTCCAACGGACTTTTTACCGTTGGAATTTTTTTTCCAACAGCAGAAGCCGTTGGAATTTTTTTCCAACGGCCTTTTGCCGTTGGAATTACCGTTGGAATTTTAAAAAATTCCAACGGTTTTTATGCCATTGGAATTTTTTCGTTGGAATTTGGCAGTTTTCTAGTACATTGCCCCTCCAACCAAAAACATTTTCCATTTGTTTGTTTTTCATTTTTAGCTTTTCTTTTTTCGTTTTTATATTTCTATGAGGAAGAAAAATGAGTTACAATTTTTTTTTTTCAAAAAAATGTCTCTCATTCTATAATGTCTGCTATACGAAAAATCTTTTTTTTTTTTACTATTTTTAATTTATTTAAATTTTCTCTTTTTTTTGTCGATATCCTTATTTTATTTGATGTCTCATTAATTTCCTATTTCTATAAGGACCGTAAAGAAGTACGTTGGTTAAAACATATTTCTCGTCATTTCTTATGATATTTTTATGACGAAAATATTGAAGTACCAATTTGTTAGTTTGAAATATTAATTTTTTTTTTCATTTACTTATGATTGGTATTTTAATATATGTATTTTAATTTATTATATTATACATATGAAATTTATTAGAAAGTGTAAATATACATTAAAAATGTTCCATATATTTGAATGTATTGTGAATATATCTATATATAATATAAAATAAATTTTCTTCACGGAATTAATAATAATAATAATAATAATAATAATAATAACAATAATAATAATAACAATAATAATAATAATAATAATAATAATAATAATAATAGACAAGAATCCTTAAAACATATCTACAAAAGTAAACAAAACTTTTTAAAACGGTTCTCCGAATTGAACTATAATCCATCAAATTAATTGATATTTATCCATTCAATTTATCATATTAGTCTTTAAAAATTTTGGGGAAATTGAATGGGAAGGGTACTCTTCGACGAGAAAAATATATTTTCTAAATTTTATTTATGAGAAAATTAAAAGATAATTGAGTGTGTTATGGTATATTAAGAAAAATAGCGTATATTTTTCAGATAAATTCATGTTGCCATAAAATATTAATGCAATTGATTTTAAAAAGAAAAATAATAATGAGGAATAAGAAAACACTTTAAAAAAAAAACTTGGAAAAAGGGGGTGACGGGCGGATGGCGGTGAACATTAAAAGACTATTAAAACTAAAGTTAATATATTTTTACAATATAGTTAAATTTAAAAATAGTTTTATAAAATTTTATTTTGATTTTTTTTCCTATTAGTATTTTAATATAAACTAAAAATATGTCCACGACCTAAAATATTGAAAGCCCACAATCCAAAGCCTACAACCTAAGAATCAAAGGCCATGACCTAAAACAATAAAGATTCACATAACTATTACAGTTCATTAATCTATTATAATAGACCACTTCTACAGATGTTTCGGTACCTCAAATGCACCATAGAATTGCTCTACTTAAATTGCTCATAATTAGAACAAGGGTGCTTAATTATTCGAGTAATAATTAATAAATTATTAATTAGATATCCTAAAAGAGCTTAACCTCGATCCACTCACACTACACACATTTATATTATCATCCTCCTTTAAAAAAAAAAGAAAAAAATCAGTTCAAACAATTCAAAATCATTCAGAATTCAAACAACGAGACAAAATATTTTATAATAAACTTACCTGATCATCGAAATAATCATAGTGCGGCACGTAAAACTGGTTTTGTTCATACCTGTGCTTCTACAGATGTTAGCTAGCCGCTTTATATATATTCAATCTATTAATATAAAATTGAGTAAAATATGTAGTATAAATTATTATTTTGGATTTCTTATTCTATACAATACAACATCTTTTATTACATTTGAAGCCACACACAATATATGTATATAATGATATCATGAAAGTGATTATGTGACATGATTAGTATAATATATTATCGAAGATGTCGTACCAAATGTGAAACATATACATACAAACACACATTACACATTTGTATGAGTATGTCTGTAAATGGATATATTGTGTGACATACATGATATCCATTTGAAAAAAATAGAACTAACCTCATGACTTGAATAAGCTCTCCATTTTGTATTGGTACTTGACTGAAAATAGAAATTCTTTTCTCTATTGCCTGTTGGTAATTAGCTACCTCCTTTTAATTCCAATTTAAATCAAAAGGCTTAATTACCATATAAAAAAATTGCATATTTTTTAAAATGGTTAATTCCACCAAAAGCTCTACAATTAGGTACAACTGTGGTCAAATATATCTTTTGGCTATAATTGTTGTTAATTCCAAATTTTATTGTTTAGTTGACAATTTTTTACATTTTGGCTAAAATTTCACTAAAAACAAAGGTTGGTTTTCTTTGTTTTTTATTTTGAAATTACGCCTAAATACAAAAGAAAGGTACATATGAAAAATAAAAGGTCTCGTAATAAAAAGTTTAGAAGTTCGATAAAATGTTGTATAAAAGTTGTCACCTTTTAAAAATAGCGTATAAATTTATATTTGTGTGTGTGTGTGTTTTCTATAAATTTATATCCAACCTGTATCGTAGGATATTTCCTTTCTTCAGGTATTAGAGACATCCCAGAGCTTGTTCTAACTTTACTCTTCATGCTCTAAAATTTTTTAACTCACCACAATCAAATCAGACCATGCCAATTTCAAAATTAATCTTAACAAATTAACAACAATAAATGTATACACTACAAAATTTAGAGAATGAAAAATCCGTCTCTAATTACTTGATATCCGTTTCTAAACTAAAGTAGTTAACGGACTTGAATCGAAATGTTTGGTCTCTAAAATTTAGAACCCGGTTTATTCAGCATAGTATTTTGTGCAGAATTTATGTCTCTATTATGAAAATAGAGATCAAATTAGCTACCGAATAGAGATGAATTATGTCCGTCTCTAATATCCAACTACTATTTTATCTAATTGAATACTAATATCTTTTTACTATATACTCTCCATCACTATTCTGTTTCACTGATAAATTTCAATATACATTAGGGGCAATTCTGTTGTATACTCATTGCACATGTTCAACCGAGAGGTGTAAATATCTTTTGTAATTTTAAATGGGACTCCTATTAATTTTAAATTCTTCTAAATTTATGGGCCTTAATTTGTCCGTTGCATTTATTAGGATCTCATTTTCATGCCTTGTACTTTGTGTCATCATTCTTTTATTGGCTAAAATAGGTGGCCCAATAACAAAATTCGCACTTGTTTATCCATCATTTCATTTGTGCTTTGTTTAATTGGCTAAGATAAGAAACCCAATAACAAAACTCCACTTGATTAGGCTCACATTTTCATATCTTGTGTCTTGTGTCATCTTTTAATTTGTCCAAGAAATCCCTTACATTATATTTAGAAATTTCAAACAAATGTAACTTTATTTTTTTTAATATTTAGTTGATGCCTTATTCCTAAGTCACCAAATTATAGTGAAATCACAACATCTATTACTAATTGTCTATAATATCACTTATATTAAAGTGGAATTTAAAAAACCTAAGATTATAGTGAAACTACAAAAACTAAAACTCGATTAGCGTATTACTCTATTTTGAATGCCAAGAAATTTCTTAAAGCATATTTCGAAATTTCGAACTAAAGTAATTATACGTTATTAATATTTAGTCGACACTAAATCATAATTAAATCACAACATAATTGATTAATTGCTTATAATATCACCAATATTATAGTGAAACTTAAAAAAAAATATTTACCTATTACTTTACTTTGGACGCCAAGAAATCCTGTAAAGTATATTTTGAAATTTAGTAACTATATTTATTTAATATTTAGTTGGTGCGTCTTAGTCCTAAGTCGCCGAATTATAATGAAATCACAACATCTATAACTAATTGCCTATAATCTCACTTATATTAAAGTAAAACTTAAAGACCCAGATTATATTGAAACTACAAAATCTAGTATTAGTTTACGTGTTGCTCTACTTTGGATCCCAAGAAATCCTTATAACATATTTTGAAATTTCGGATTAAAGTAACTGTGTCTTTTATATTAAGTTGATGTTTTAATCCTAATTCACCGAAATATAATGAAATCACGTTTATTACTAATTGCGTATAATCTCACTTATACTAAAGTGAAACTTAAAAAATCTAAGATTATAATGAAACTAAAAAAGCTAGAACTAAATTTACTTATTGCTCTACTTCAGATGCCAAGAATCCCCTTAAAGCATATTTTGAGATTCTAACTAAAGTAACTATATTTTTAATATTTAGTTGATGTTTTATTTATAAATCACCAAATTATAATTAAGTCACAACTTAATTGATTAATTGTTTATAATATCACCGATATTATCGTAAAACTTATAATAATATATCTACATATTACTCTACTTCGTACGTCAAGAAATCCCTAAAAGTATATTTTAAAATTTCGATCTAAAGTAACTATATATTATAGCAATGATGGATTGAGAGAATACATTAATAAGCTAAAAATCAAACCTAATATAAAATCCACAATTAATGATCGTCTTATGCTATTGGACCTCCCCTCAAATTTCGATTAGGAAGAGAGAGAGAGAAAGTAATGAATGAGGCATTGAAAAAGATGTATGGGAAATTGTGGTTTTTTATTAGGAAAAGTAGTAAGTGATCCATTTAACACATTTTTTATACTTTCGGAATTGAATTTCATAAGATCTAATGTCTGAAATTGATGATTGTATCGATGCAATAATTGCACTGAAATTGAACTTCATTTTAAGTATGCAGAAGAAAGAAATTTTAGAATGAGATTTTAAAAAGCTTAAGAAATCCGGGAGTGAGTAATTAGGTGTATAGAAAGTGGACATTAATGTTTCGAAAAACAGAAGAAGAATTAATTAATGCAATTTAAATTAAATATGTAATCTAACCTTTCCTGTCCTTTTATCCACAACACTGGAAGGCTGCAAAAAAGGTCTGGCAATTGATATAAGATAATCACATTCCTGTAAAATAAAATATAATTTATTTTTATATGAAAATTAAGAAAATTGACCAAATATTAGAATGTACAAATTATTAGTATATGGTTAAACCAAAACAAATTCTTACTAATCTATTTCATGAACACAACCATAAAATCTGTGTGTGTAAAAATTGCCTCTAACGTTATTTTTTTAATATTTCTTCTGTTCTTAAAATTATATGTCACTATTCTACTAAGTACTGTTGCAGATCGAAATATTCCGTTTGTCCCAATAAAAAGACATATATTTCAAAAAGGCAAGGTCTCATTTTGTTAGTTAACATAAAACATCAAATATTTTTTATTTCACAAAAAATATAATTGAATATGTGAAATAACAAATAAAAGTAAGTCTCGTTTAAGTGTGAATCTATAAGTTTTAATTTTAAAATTATAACTCACATATATATATAATCGTCTGAAAAATAAAAAGTTAGTTGTTTACAGGCAGGATATTTTATGGAGTATTCCGAAAATTAAAGAAAGAAATGATGAAATTAGGTTAATTACCTCATGACTCAAGAAATTATGAAACAAAATGATACGTGGCGACCAGCTGATTATTTCTGGTTTAACCTACAGTACACCAAAATAAATTAACAAAACAATTTATTCTCAATCGTAAACTTAATACACTTTATCACCTTACAACTTTAAAGTCAATGGGTTATTCATAGGGATTCTCATTTCTACAGTAGATCTAAATGAGAATTGATTATAGCTAAGTACGTTGGTAGAGCCATGTATAACGCAACTTGTTGATTTATAATTAAATTCCACTAAAACTCCTCCTCAATTAAAATTGTACTTTTAAAGAAAATATTACCCGACTTATTCTTCGCCTTTAAATTTTCACTCCACTAAAAAGAAAAATTGTATTCATTCTGCACCCTAACAACTCTCAGTAGTTAATACTTTTTTGAGAAAATGCATTATTTTTTCTTAAAAAAAGCATTATAAAAACTAGATGATTTGAAATAATCATATATATCTACTCAGATTATCTTATATTCACGAATATTTTCTGGATAATTAACTTATTTGTTACTAGCTAACATGTAATCCAACTATTTTTATACATATTAATTTGATATTTTCCTTCTTTGACATGTTGAAATATCAGCTATCCTTGTATACACATACCAAACATACTAAAACATAAATATTAGAAATAGTTTTACCCTTGATTCTAATTGGGTCAAGTCGCCCCATTATTTAGGTTTAAACTAATGCATTTGTAGCGTACTACTCCCTCTTTCTCTTTCTCTCTTTCTCTAATTTTGCATGTACACCAGGGCACGGTACAATTCAGGTTTGGTATCATAATTTATGTTTAAAAATATTACAATACCTATACCCAGTATGTAATACTTTTAAGCGTGATACACTTTGACCATGATACATTTACCCATCACATAGAATACCCTTAAAAGTAAATAGTAATACATTTTGACTCATGACCTGGATTGCACGAATCTAAGATTCATGCAGTTGGTGCAGAAGAAAACTCCCCAATTGAATTTTAGTTATTACAATAATTTGAAGGAAAATAATATTATTATATACCCTTGAACATTAACCATGAAAGTATAGCCAAAATGTATAAGGATTGTACAGTTGATAGGGCAGAGAAGCAAAGAGTTTTGTAGGTTGTATAAGATCTGAACCGTTAAATCAAGAAGAAAGATGATTTTTTTGTGAAGTTGTAAGGTTTTGATTTAACAACAAATATCTTTTTTTTTTCATTTTTAAAAATTGATAAATTTGAATTGAAAGTAAAAGAGAAACATACGTATTGAAGACGCAAAGTGATTGCGTCTTTGTGATCCCAATAAGAAACGCTTCTCTGTATCTCACTGCTTTCCTTAGTACTTTGCCAACAAGGTGCAATACCTACATCAAACGGCTTCAAATTTACGGTAAAACAGATAGTTAAATATATTTTATTATATACTTAAACAAATATTTTGCTACATGATTTTTCGACTTACCTAAGAGTATCTTACTAAGTTTGAATTCTCTATTCTTGATTTTTCAACAACCGCCACTGTAACGTTATCAACATCATCTCACTAAAAAACTTTCTCCATCCTAATAGAACAATGTTCGACAAATGTACGTTTTTTTTAATTAGACCAAGGTACAATCAACACATGAATTCTTGCTCATGCAATTTCTTTTATTTGTGATATTTTTATTTTTATTTTTTGTTATAACTCTTTAAAATATATTATTATTATTCACAACTCCACTTATTCATTTATTTGACTTATATGTAGCTTATTTGCAAAATTAAATTTCTCCAATCACTTAACTAATAAACAAGAGTTGTACAAAAAATTATTAATGATAACATGAATTATTCTTTTCTTTTTTGATAAAGGGAGTATTATTCTCTAAGAATCTCATCACCGAAGCTCTACCTTTTATATATAATATTAAATCTTAATTATTAAGAGTATTTAGTCTTTTTGGAAACAGTACTAGAGAGGACCCAGACGGCTGAGATTATCAATAATTTGTTTTTTTAAAAGTGGTGAAACAAGGCAATTTAGTTGAGGATTAATTAAGGATGGAAACAAAGAACGATCACGAGTTACGAAAATGATGAAGTGGGGGAAAATATGAGATGAGATCCTTTATTTTAATTTGTATACCATCTTATATTTTTAAAACAATCACTATACGCCATGTGTATATGATGACATGACAAATTAATATATCGTGCATGTTAGAGATAATGAAATACGAGGTAGAACACAAATTGGAAATCCGAGGAACTATGCAAAAAAGTACATTTTATTTATATAAAATTAGTAATAAATCGAGAAATATATATACCAGATGATTTGTCCAACCTCTCACTCTCAATGAATGCGAGTTGAGTCACAGCTCCTAAAAACATAAACAATATTTTAAGATGAGAAAACGTTCATATTCATTTTTCAATCAGTAGCTAGCTAGGAATGGAGAAAACATGCAATAGGTTAATTAATTAACTCTGTAATTCTGATAAATGGATATATGAAAAATTGTAACCTCTATTGAATTATCGCACGTGCATCATACATAATTGCGTTAGATTGAAGATTTTTATTTTTCTAGACGAATATCCATGGTCAATAATTTTTGTATGTTTTTGGTATTACGTTGTTTATCAGGATGGCAAGCGCTGGAAAAATTAAGAACCTCAATTTGACGTGGCCAGTACACATGTTATTATTCGGTGGAAATTTTAAATTTCAATTAAAAAAGAAAAAGAAATTGGAGTAATGCGAGATGAATGCAGGAATCTTGGGATGTTTTAATATTTAATTTTATATAAAAAGAAAAAGATGGAGAAGAATATGAGTTACCAATAATGATTCCAAGCGTGACTAATGTGAGGAGTCCCAACAAAAACCGCATTGGTAGTGAATCCATCAAGTAAGTATTGAAGAATATAAATGTCTATCAAATATTTATATACAAAAAAGTTAGGTATACACCAACAGGGTTCATAAGTTTGATATTAAAAAGTTAGGCTGAGCCAAACAAACAATATGAGTTAGCCTCCTCCCAAGATTAATGTAGCGCACCACACATTTAATAATCACAAAAAATTCACTGTACCATTGCAGAGACCATAAAACTCTTTCTTTTCTCATTTTCACTTTTAAATTGTAAATATACCTAAAATGATCAATATATCCTTGATAACCTTTTTTTTCTTCCTAAAATTGGTCACTGTTTGCTTTAATTTATAAGTTTTGAGTCAGCAAATTTTTATCTTTATTAATTCAGTTCATAAAATTTATGTTTCCAAGTTTTGTTCGATTTAAAATTTTGTCTCATATTTTCTTAAGTATAAATTGGCCCCTAACTAAACTTCATCATGCAAGATTGATCTTCAACATAAATTTGGATAGTCCATTACAACCATATCAGGTCCATCATACTTTCGTCAATTAAATTCTTGAAACATAAACCAAGTTTTATACTTTTGACCAAATTGCCGTCGAGTCATATCCACCGGGTTTTACGAATTGCTCCTCACAGCCCAATCACTCGATCGCAACTGATGGTTCAAGATATAGACTCCTTCAACAGCAACCAGCACCAGCCTCATTTCGTTTCCTACCTCGAGGCATACAATGTTTTTCTTGGTTGATGAACAGAAATAAAACTTTGGGAAGATGATGAATAAAAGCCCAACTTTTATTGAGAAATCAAGAACTTATTTATTACATTAGTACATCTCCTTTTGGGAGGAGACAACTTGTTTAGCTACCCACGGTAGTTATGCTCTCCTCACACATACACCCGAATCAAAACTAGAATGGAAGAAAACTGCAACTAAATATTACAATGTTTATTTTTGTAAGAAAACAAAGGGGAATGGTTGATTCTTTCTGCTTCCTTCTTCCCTGCTTTTATAGAGGTTTGAGACTCTCTATCCTCGAATTATTGCGTCCAGTTGTCAACCTCTTATTGGCCTTACAAATTTTCTGGATGCCTCTCTTATCTGGATCACATTGAGGTTGTCCAGCCTTCACATGGTTCACATGGGTGTGGACCGTTGTATCATATGCAGATATCAATCATTCTGTTGTGGATGCCTTCTTATTCTCCACCTTTTGTCGTTTTTGGTGGATATAATTCTCGTGACTCAACCCATCACTGCTTGTCAAAGATCCCTTTGTTAATTGTTTATGGGTGGTCCCCTTGGCATCTTTTGCTTTCTCGATGGTTCTTTCTCGTTTCTCTTCCCTTTGTCATTAATGACAGGGAACGATTGCCAAAATAATGTATTTGCCTATTCTAGGCACCTTGGACAAATTCGGCTCGTCCATCGTCCGTTATGCGCCATATTGCAATACTTTCTGGCGGTTTCTGAACTTTTTGGCAACTCGTTCTTCCATAACATCTCTCTCTTCTGTTCAAAGATAGTCTCTGCGTATGGAGAGGTTTTGGATATCATGGTGTTGATCAAAAGTGACCCATTCGCCGTCTTGTGAAAGGCTTTGAAGCTCCCTTTGATCTTTCTCATTTCTATGAGGCAAATCCATAGGCCCCAAGCTCTCCTTGTAGTAATATCATCCTCTATCAAGGTTGATACTAAGGGTATCTTGTGATTTGGGGCAGATATATTCTTGTTTGCCTGTCTGGTATCAGGTCTTTATAGCTTTATAAAATGAAAAGCTAGGTAAGACCCGTTCTTGTATGGTTTCGGGACTGCTGATATAAACTTCAACTCCAGAACATCTCCACCTTCGAGGTAATTATTGTTTTCTCATGTCTCGAATCCGACATTGTATATCCATCCTGGAAGTTTTGAGATTTCTGGGAAACTTAGTGCTACAGTATGAACAGAAGCTAGAGCTCCAAAATCATACCATTCTTTATTTATGGATTGGCTCGTGGGATCGTCCACATTCTTCTATATTTTCCAGATCGATCAATCTAGCACTTTGCTGGGTTAATTCTAGCCCATGTAAGAATTTTCTCCCATGTTAGTTGATAAACCTGAAATGGAAATACTTTAAGCTCGTTAGTATCAATCTTAGAGGCACCAGCCATTGGCCTAAGATTGATCTCTCCCTCTTTTATCCTAGAGGTGCTGGGTTGGCTTGAGACAGTAGGAGGAGTATCCTCCGTTTGCTAAATTATTTCTTCAGCTAGATCCATGTAAGGATCCATCCTAGAACTTGTGCTCATAGTACTTGAATCTGTGGCGACCATGTTAGAGACCCGTTCTCGAAACTTGAGCTTTTGGTTTACTGAAAAAGCTCCCCGTCGGATAGGAATAATCAGGCTGTCCCAAAGGCAATTACTTGCAAGTTTGGTAGCCTTCAGCGCACTTCGGACTTTTGACAAGTCCTCCTATTGTGCTCGACCCGCGACCTTGGCTTGAATATCCAGGTCGTTGATCCTCTTATCAAGCTCCTCCAAACGGTCCTTGAGATGCATGTATCCTGTCAGGATGGAGTTGGCTTCACTGGACTCCATCTCTCGTTAGAAAGTCTGCAAGAACTTTTTTCGTGAGACTTTACAATGACACTTCATAATAAAGAAATTGACAATCAACTTGCCATCTAAGTAATCTAGCTTTCCCAGGTTTAGATTCAATCTTTCTTGTTAAGAAACTTTGACACTCGTGTTATCAATTTTACGAATGAATTTCTTAGGCAGTAGGAATAAGGGGCTTTCGCACTGCAAAGAATTCTTTCTCGTTGATATGCTATCTTGCTGCTTCGTTTTCTGCAAAGAGACCACTGCAGTATCGATATGACACTTCTCCATTAGGGATAGCTTTGGTTAGTACTGTTGTCCACCAATGATCACTGGCATCTGTGTAGAGTACCAATTCATCTTCGTCATTCGGTATTGCAAGCTTTGGAAGGTCTTTACAGATCTCTTTAAGCTGTAACATCGATTCTTTATGTTATTTTTCCTATTTGAAATCAGCATATTTCTTTGACAATGGGCTGAACACCTTCCTGTATTTTACCAGATTTTTTATAAACATCCCGACAAAATTGACAACTCCAAGAAAAGTTTGCAGTTGCTTCTTATCTTTGAGGTCTTCCGGAAATCCCTACACCTTCTCCACTATATGTTTTTGAAGGATGATTATGGACTCATCGATCTCGATCCCAAGGAACTCAACCTGTCTGGTGGCGATTACTGCTTTCTTCTCTGATAGCACCAATTATTCCTTATGAAAAACTACTAAAAAGACTTCCAGATGTTTGATATGTTCCTTCATCTTCCTTGAGGTAATGAGTATATAATCGACATGCACGAACATGAATTTAAAATAATCTTTAAAAAGATTATCCATCTTCCTTTGATATATCTGGGGAGCATTTGCTAATTCCATTGGCATCACGTTCCAGATATAATATCCTTATGGTGTAAAAAACGCCATATACTTCTTGCTGGCATCTTCCATCTTAATCTGATAGAAACCAGATTTACAATCAAATTTAGAGAATAGCTTCGCTTCCTAAATGCAGTTCAGCAGGTGTTCTCTTCTTGGAATATAATATCCAGCGAATTCCAAGATGTTGTTGATCCCTTTGTAATTGATCACCAATCTTGGCTTTCCTCTCTTCATTTCTCCATGTTTTCTTACCAGAAATACTGGGCTGTTAGAGAGATTCCTTCTGATATCGGCTTAAGGTCCAGATGCTCCTTAAGTATCTTCTTCATATCCTCACGATCTGCTTGATTCATAAGGATGGGTTTGTATCGAACAAACTCATTTTCTTTTCCGGCTTTCACCTTCAAAGTTGCCTTGAGTTCATTTTTGTTCCACCAGCTAGAGGATCTTCATTGAAATTCCTCTTTATCCTCTTCTTGACATCTTCTAGAGATATTTGTTCTTCATTTGTGATATCAAGTCGTAGACTTGCTTCCATAGACACCTTAAGGAATTGGATTGTCTCATTTGACATTCGCTCATCATTGTCTCCTCCTAGTGTTTCGACTCGATATTGAAGGAGTGCATCTCCGTATCTTCGATGATCCTTCATCTTTGGGTGACTCAGTTTTCATTACCACGCTTGCTGCGAAAATTAATGGGCATTTTCCGGTGAAATACCTCCCTTAATCTCTGAACAAATAATCTTATGATCACATAGGGTTGTGAAAACAAGCCTTCGTGTTTCATTCTCTTGAGTAAACCCCTTGAATGTATGTGGGAAATTGCTTCCTAGCAGAATATCTGCACCTATATCATGGAAATAAATTGGCGGAGTCTTGACTTTGTACCATGGGGTGTCTCCTGATCCTTCGATCATTATTTTCGCTTGTTTAATTTCTCTTTTGAGGATAAGAATCCTCTTCGAGAAATCTCTTCTTGCAATAGCTGGTAGATCTTCTCCCATTCCTGTAGGAAAGATTTCTAACTTGGCTATGCATATTCCTGCGCCTGAATCAATGTAGGCCGCGAAATATTTGGCTCGATATTTTTTATATAGCATCCCTATAGAGATGTATATCAAGAATGTACTAGTAGTCATCAGAGCTGGCCAAGTTCCTCAAGAATATCATAGAACCTGATATTTTCTGTGAGCCACTGTAAACACCACCCTATCTGGCTATCTTTCCCTAGGTTTGTGCTCTTCAAGAAACTCTAATCCAAGAATAAGACGTCCATTTTCTCACCTTACTATTCCTTGGATTATCAACTCGTTTTCTCCTAGCTGTCCTTCAAACCTTCCCAATTAAGGTTGTTGTAAATAATACAAGATATCACAAGGAAATATTGGTAGCGTCGTTTCTTGCTACCAAATTAATGTGTATAAAGAATACACTTAACCTTATCCTACTACTCTAACTAGTAGAGTGGCAAGTAAGGGTCGATCCCACGAGGAACGGTCGAACAATTTTACTTTTATGTATTAAGCTATTATGATCAAGAAATATAGTGTAGATAATAGAAAACAATAAAGAAGTAGAGGGATTTTAATGAAATAACAACTAACACCTAAATAAACAAAGACAAATAAAGAGATTTTTTTAGGTTTTTTATTTTCAAATAGTAAAACAAGCCACCCTTGATCATGCTTCCCCTTGGTCTTAGACCATTGATGCAACTATTGTTAATGCTCTATTCAATTGTGATTCTAGCCCTTATCTCAAGGCTATTAACAAGCTCTAATAGCCTTGTTATCCCTTAATCTTAGTTAATAAAAACAAGCTCTTCGACTAACCCTATTCAATTTAATCGAATCCTCGAACAAGCTCTCTTAGATTCAATAACCAAATGCATTAAACACTAGGACAGTGAGATAAATTCAACATAAAACTCGCAAGCTCGGTTTTAGTGGTTGAATTTTGCGTTATCACCAATAAATAAATCTATTGTTTGCTACATGGGAATCGAAAATCCTACAATTATGGATAGTAATTTCCTATTCTAGCAACACATTCACAAATCCCTTAAAGGGTGATCAATCCAATAATAAATTCATAAATGTGAGGCAATAACAGCAAATAACACAAAACACTTGAAGACACAATATTTTCGGTAACATTAACCGTAATAATCACATAAATGTCTTAAACTCAAGGTTCCACAATAATCAAGGGTGAACAAAAGGGTGCTAACCCATTTTACCTAATACAAAGATAAAATAACAGAAAATTAAAGAAAACATGAAAATAGGATAGAAAGAACCAAAGGTTAGGGTTGAAGATCAAGATCTTCAACCCCCTTCCATTCCTTTGCTTCCAATGGAGAAAAGTGGATGATTATGTGTGGGGGATGGGTTCTAGGTTCGGTTAAATTTGAATGGGAGGAGATATATATAAGGGGGAAAAGTGCTAGTCAAAAATAGGCAAAATCGCATTCAAGATTTTAAAACAGGGTAAGGAATCTCGGCCGAGATGCAAGTGTGTCTCGGTCGAGACGTGAAAAAGAGATTTTCAGCTGGTGGGTCGAAGGCTGATCTCGGCCGAGATTGGGTTGCATCTCGGACGAGACGTGAAAAGAGGAAATTTGGAATTTTTAGGATTTGACTCATCTCGGCCGAGATTGGATTGCATCTCGGCCGAGATCTCGATTTCTAGAATTTCTGAAATCCCCTGCAGACTCATCTCGGCCTAGACGCATTATCTGTCTCGGCCTAGATGCAAAATCTGTCTCGGCCTAGATTTGCAATTTTGCAATTCTTCATGAAATCCCCTGGAGACTCATCTCGGCCGAGATTTGGATCCTGTCTCGGCCGAGATCTTCAGTTAGCCCTTCCTTTTGTTGCCTCGATCGATCCCTCGACTCCGCGGTCGTTTGATGTTCTTTTTCGACCCTTTTTCACCTGTCTTAACACAAAAATAGCACAAACGCATTATTTTGCCCATGAGAGTATAAAAGCACTAAATACACGTGATTATGCACATTATTGACACTAAAATGACACTAAAAATGCCCTAAAGTGCGTGCACGAAACACGTGTACCAAATCTCCCCAAACTTAAAACTTGTTCGTCCCAAACAATAAAGAGAAAGACAAAAGGACACGTGTTTAGGGCAAAGTTTAGTGGCATTTGATTTCAGAATTTTCATAAGAAAGAGTAAGCGATCATGATAAAAGCAAGCATGTGTGATAGACTAGATCCACTACTCTCGAGACATAACACTCTCAACTTAAGATCCTCACATGGTGAGTGTATCTCTCGACTCTCAAGTGTATCAAAAGGGAAGTGTATACGCTCACATTGAAGTGCATAAAATGCCTACCATAAGCTTGCCAATCATCTAAACTTCGATGTATACCGACGTGTGTGACAAAGAATCAAAAAGGTCTTTAATAGGTTGTAATGTTGGCTTGGGGTAAGGTGGTAAAATTTCTGGTATAAGTGACTATAAAACGGACTAAATGAGTTAGCTAATCTCATCTACCCCTCAAACAACAATCACTCTACCTCACTCTTTACTTCCTTAGTAAACCAATCCCAAAAAATTGGTTTCTTCCCCTTACCACAAAGTCCACAACCTAATTGCTTTCTCAATTCTCCCTTGGAGTGTATTTTCTTTTGAATTTTTACAACTTTGAGAACATCTATCAAAAGGCATTTATATTACTAGCCTCTCCAAATCAAAAGCAACAATTGAGTATATACAACTAGCTTTTTCTTTTGTTTTTCTGATTTTTCGGCTTTTTTTTTTTTTTTTTTTTTTTTTGTAAACAAAAATTGGAGAGGACTAGTATTCTCGATTCTTTGCCTATTGTTTCAATTCCTCCCACCCTTCAATATTCCCAATAGTTCACCCCTTTCAATCCCAAATTTACCCGACTACCTTCCAACCGCCTACCTCATACTCAAATAGTCCAATTAAGGTCAAAGGCTAAATCAAAAGGTACTTGGCTTGTAGAGTTGGGCTGTCAAACAAGAGGCTAAAAGCTCAAGGGGCTCAACTAGAGACAATATCAAATTTGGTACAAAGGAAGTATTTTCAAGCTTGAAAATAGGCTCAAGTCAAGAATTGCCTAAGATCATTTTCAATGTCACACAATGCACCGACACATGCAAAATAGAGAATTATGGCAAGTTCTAGAGACAACTAAATGCACTCAATGAATTTCACACCGAAAGAAAGTTTAAATTACTCCAAAGATGGAAGTATCTTCTAAGGCTCAAAAACTCACTCGGCTGCAATTTTGATCAAAAGTTTTGAGTGTATGTTCAATTTTGTTTCAACAAGTCTATCATACTCTACCATGTGCTTCTTTCAAAAATATTTGTCAAAAATTTTCATCATTAATCAATGCCACATTTTTCTTTCCTAAACTCATCCAATTGCTTTCTCGAGCTACCAATTTGTACGAATCCACCCCCTCCCCAAACTTAGTTGCAAACTAAGTTTGTGGAAAAGAGGAGTACAATTTGGTGCTCACCGAATTTAACCATATTATTCACCACTTTACAATTTATTAAAAATGCAACAGACTAATCCATACAAAGATACCAAACCATTTCAAGTCTAATAAGTCCAAAAGACAATAGAGTAGCATATGGAAAGTTAAACTCTTGGGCTGCCAATACGTACACCTACCAAGACTTCCCAAAACTTGGTTAAAAACCAAAGTTTGTGAGGAAGAAAGGGTACGAATTGGTGTCCTAACTCACAGTGAATTTTTGGGCTTCTTCAATCCCATTTGGTGCTATCTCCTTGAATTTCACGGATTGGTCGGTTCCTCATCATCATAGTCTCTGCACTATAAAAGAAGATAATAAGACAATATCTAAATATAAGTAAGCAACCTAAACTACGAAATTGAATATACGAAAAGAATTAAACGTCGGGTTGCCTCCCGACAAGCGCCTTTGTTTAACGTCGTTGGCTCGACGGATGCTCTTTATATAAACAAAAAAAAAAAAAAAAAAAAAAAAAAAAAAAAAAAAAAAACTAGCTATGTAATAAAACTAACGCTTAACACATAAAACAAAATCGTTCTAAACCATTCCCCGGCAACGGCGCCAAAATTTGGTAGCGTCGTTTCTTGCTACCAAATTAATTGTATATGAAGAATACACTTAAACCTTACCGACTATCCAACGGCGCCAAAATTTGGTAGCGTCGTTTCTTACTACCAAATTAATGTGTAGAAATATACACTTAACCTTATCTTACAACTCTAACTAGTAGAGTGGCAATTTGGTAGCTATGTTATTCTTTTGCGTGATATCGAATATTATCTCCACTTATCTCCATCCGTCTGGACACCTTTGATTGTGAATTTTTCTGGTTCCAGATTCTCTTGTGAGATATGCCTCTTTTCCAATCCCTGACTCATGATTCTACTATCATGAAAGGAGACACTTCTTGGCTCGAACCTCTGACTTGTAGCTCTAGTCATAATAGGTTGATTCGCGATCCGCATATCCATCTCATAGATTTGTGGCAACTCCATAATCTCCGGATTGATTGCATATGCCACCGACTTGAATATCTCTGGTATTTCGATGAACTCCTTTCCCACGAATATTTCTGAATGGTGGGTACTGGAGAGTGCATACGAAATACTGTAGGTAATAGAGTATGGTCTATTCCCTTCTTTCATCAATTCCTTGTTCTTGAAATCTTGATGAAGGGTTAGAACTCTACTAAAATCGCGATCTGCCAAGTTATAGGCAATCCTTAGATAAATGTAGGATACTAATTTCCCGACATATAGATTGCCTGAGATTCCTCCGAGACTTGCATCTCGCGAGTTTTTGATTCTCTTGTCGAAGGTAGCAATATTAATTGGATAATCAATTCCTTCCTTGAATGTTGATTTGATTCAGAATTCTGATGGCTCCGATATGGATCCACTGCAATCTCTCTATTCATTCTGCTGAGTTCCTCTCTAATTTCTCTCATCGGAACTAGCTGCATCTCCATCACATTACTTGTCAGCTCCATGGAAATTGTGATTCCCCCTGCTTTGACTTTGTAGATGATATGATGATTTTTCTTCTTTAGGAAATGTCCCAAAGTCTTGTCCAATCTCCCAACAAAAAGCTCATCATAGATTTGGAGTTTTGGGTCTTCTCTCTTAATTTTCGTAAGGGTTTTATGAGAAATTGACATATGTAGAGAAGAATCCAGAGAGATCTTCTTGCGTCTCTTGTCGGAAGATGTTTTTTTCTTCAGTCTGATTCTGGTTCTAAAGACTTATCCTCGCATTAATCTTCTTCTTCATATATGTTTTCATCTGAAGGAATACCTTCGAACTGATATACATGAATTAGATTCTGAAAGTAAACATCTTCTTCCATTTCTGGAGTTGTCTAAAACTTTCTGATTTCTCGTCTTTGATTGTCTGGACAATCGGTTTATATGTGGCCTTTGGCACCACATGTCTAGCAATTGCAGTCTTTGAAACTCTCATTAGCTCTTGTATGAGCTCTTCTGAAAGTTTTCCTTGTTGTTGATAATCTTCCCATGCTCATTTGATTTGAGCTTGAGGAAGAAGACCTGCTCCGGCTTGGTCCTGACCTCTGCCCTATTTGTAACTTCGGGCTTTCTGTTTGGACCAAAGCATTCTAGGTCTCCTTGAAGATCCAGATTTGTTGCTACCGTCTCTTCTAGCATAAGGATGACTTCTCTTTTTTATCCTCTTTTGCCTAAATGGTTGGCCTCCCATAATAGTAGGGATATCGTTTTCAACACAACATCGAGGAACACTTTTTTTTTTACTCCTAGCCTCTTGTAATTCTTATGGACCGCCGCTTGATAGCACCACTCTGCAAGCTTAATTTTGAGGAACGACATTCTCCTCGCCACAGTATTCATTCTATCCTCTAGAGGTAGCTGATATTCTTTAATCAACATTTCTCTCCATGGACTTGGGATCTTAGCAAAGAATAAGGGAGTGGCGTCATGTTCCTGCATTTTTTACTTCCATTTGTACTCTGTGAAGAGTTTGATGAACTCATCTACATGACAAATATCACGTAACTCCAGGCTATGAAATGTCTGCCTGTTTCGTCTTTGGCTCCTTCAAAGTAGCCAATTCCAACAAAACATACTTTAATTACTTGAGTCATTTTGTTGACGATATCTGCTAAGACTTCGCCAGCCGAAAAATTTTCTTCTATCTCAGGATTAGTAGCTTCCCAAGCGATTTTCACTGATCCCTCCAAACTCATTTTTAGAAGTGAGATAAAGTTTTTTTTTGTCCAGATCTAACGTTCCAGCTGCAATCTGCATTGCGGCTGCCCACTCATCAATGAGTAGTTGTCTATTTCTGAAGTCCAATGTACCCAGGTTCAATACTAATTTGTATGGATGTATTGACTCCAACTGAGATTTCTCATAAGGCGATTGCATATAGTTTGGCCTTTGAGTTCTCTTTCGTGTCCCTGCGGGATAAATATAAGCACTCGTAGTGAAATCTCCCATTGGTGGTATATTTACGCCTGTTGGAGGGTCATGGGATCCCTCGCTTTCTGCCACATTTGTTGGATTTTGTGGTGTATATCAGGAAGTCTGTTGTTGCCCCATAGATATATTTTCTTGCATTTTTAGATCTACAAGATCCAATCCTGCAAAGGATTGTGCAAGGTCGTATAAATTCTCCAAATTTAATATACCCTGTTGGTTGCATCCATAGTTGATGGATCCCAATATAGTTGGGATATATATTTGATTAGATATTTTGATATCTTATCAAATATATTCCCGATAGGGATGGAGATCTTATCCATAATAGGAGACAGATCTCTCCCATACCATTATATATACGAATATATCTTATATTCGTAGACTACGGAAATAATATGCCACAGAATACAATTCTCCCAATTGCTCTCTCTATTCTTCTTCTTGGAGTATCACCGAAATCTTCCAAGAGTCTAAGGTGTGTGGAAAAAGACGGATGCTCTAGTAGTGTTCGTCAAGACGGGCTAGTAGACGAATCAGAGCACGATCCATACGATCCATCGGTTGGGGAATCAACCAAATACACTTCCGCTGCAATTTAATTGAGGATATCGATTCCCTATATACGTGTGTATGTGTTTTATATGAATTAATTCCTAACAGTGGTATCAGAGCGAGTGAGGATTCGTTCTCGCCTGTGTTATTGAATGATTTTCCCGTGTCAATTTTTTTTTTTTTTATTGGGACAAATTAATTTTAAAAGAAGAGCATGCATTCAATTGGTTGTTCCGTGTTTATCAATTGAATAAGAGAATTGATGCAATGGATTTATTAATCAAGACCATAAAGATAAACATTTACCAAAAACGAAAACTTTTTTTTTTTATCCTGCTCTCGTCTTGACTTGTCCGCCGGCACGGCGGCGGCAACTGCGACGGCGCTCGCGCTGCTGCGTTGCCGCTGCGCGGAGGAGTGGAATTTCAGTGGGCGGAGGCCCTGCGCGCCAAAGGTGGCGCGACCGCGATGACGCGGCCCTGCGCAACCGAGCTGCCGGCGACTGCACGCGGCTGCGCTGATCCTGCGTGGCCGTAGTGAGCGTAGCTTCGCTGATGCCTTGCGCGCGGCGTTGGCTCTGCCTTGCGCACCTCTGCTGCGTCCTGCTTCAGCGACTGCGCGCGGCGCTGCTGATGCTTCTACGCTGCTGTCGCTACTGCTGTGCCGCTTCTCTGTTGCTGCTACGCTGCTGCTCCGCCGGCGGCAGCGTGGCAGCGGCAGCGGTAACGGGCTAATAAAATCGAAAAATGGACTAGGGTTTAATAGTTGTTGGGCTAGGTCGGATTGGGCCCAGTTTTAGGCTGTTCTGAAAAATAATTTTTTTTTTTGCCTAAACTTTTTTTTCTTTTTTTTGACAATTGGACACAGAAATGTTGGGCTGAATTAGTTGGATCTGTTTTGGGCCTTATTAACATATAGGGCTCCTATTCTTCTTTAGTTGGGCTGCTCATTTTTATGGGCTAAATTTAATAATAATAATTAAATAAATTGGGGTTGCCATTTTATTATTTTTTATTTTATGCATCATGTAATTTTATTTATTGATTGCGTATTTTGATTATGCAATATTAATTGATGTATGTATGCATGAGATGTTTATGACGGTGGTGGTTATACGATGTTCAGATGTGTTTTCTTTATATACATAGAACCATGTAGTAGGAACGAAATTTGTAATTTTTTTTATTTTACTATTTTTCATTTCTTACTAGGGCACATGTATTAGAGGGGTCATTTTTAAGGCCATGTAATTTTTTTGTGTCTCGTATTTACCACCATTGGTCATTGACATCTCACTATATTATTTATTATGAATGTTTCTTAAGATGTACATATTTTTTTTTATTCGCGATCATTTAATTTTTTATTGTCGTCTTCAATTGAGTGGGAGATGATTAATAAGCCTATGTGGCAAATTTTCGATCTCATTCACTGGTAAGAAATAATAAAATTTTACTTGGACCCGAATAAAAATATTAAACAGACAAACTTCTAACATATTGCGCATAATATTAACATGAATGGATGCCCAAATAGCTTTTTCTGATCTTTACAGTTCTGGCAAATTAGATGGCCAGAACTATGCCATGTGGCACCGTAAGATTCAATTTCTGCTACATAATATGAAGGTCCTTGACCATCTCACCGAGACTATGGCTATGCCGGTTGAGCCAGAGAACGGTCAAAATGCCCAATATCATCGCGATTTGGACGCGTACAATAAGTGGGTGAATCAAGATCGTTCTGCGCGCTATACTATGCTGAGCTGCATGCAGGATCATCTGATTCGTGAGTTCGAGACGTTTCCTACAGCTAAAGAGTTGTGGGATGGCTTAAAGGTCACGTACGACACTACCTCGGCAACGAGACTAAGGGCTTTAACCCTTAAATTCAATCAGTATGTACTTGATCCTAAGCACACTATGGGCCAGCATCTTGATGTCATGAAAGACATGATTCAAGAGCTCAAAAATGCTAGAAATGAACTCACCAATGAATAACAAGTTTTGGCAGTCCTAAGGTCGCTACCTGAGCAGACTTGGGGACAAGTTAAATTTGTGTTCACACACAACGAACAAATCCAGACCTTTGATAGCGTCGCCAGTCATCTTAGACTCGAGGCTGACCATCGAGAGGCGGAAAGAGCACAAGCAGCTACTTTCGTCGCACACGCTGGGCAACGCAAGCCTAACACAGGCAACCGTTGGAAAAAACAAAAGAATGCAGGACAAAGCAACGCCAAAAACTAATACTTGGGCCCACAAGGTGAAAAGGCTAAAAAGTGTCATCGTGGTAAAAGGGGCGGAAAGAAGAAAGACACTTGCTATAACTGTGGAAAGACGGGTCACTTTGCTCGTAATTATATTGAGCCAAAGAAGGTAAGACCTGCTCCTAGCTCTTCCGATTCATTTGTTTGCTCACATGTGTTCGTTGCTAATTCTCTCCATGGTTGGATTGTAGACTCGGGAGCAACCAAACATGTGACAAGAGATAGAGCAGGATTTGTAGATTATCATCGAGTACCAGCGGGCAGTCACTACATTGCTATGGGAAATGACACGCAAGAAGAGGTGGTGGGAGTTGGGTCATACCAGCTCAAACTTAGCACTGGGCGCGAGCTACTCCTCAGTGATGTGCTTTATGCGCCTAGTATTCGGTGTAATTTACTTTCAGTTTCAGCACTTTTGAGCCAAGATTTTTCTTTCCTGTTTGAAAAGACTATGTTATCTATTTTTCTCAGCAACAACCTTTATGGCAAAGGACATATGAACAATGGATTTTATATGTTGGATTTATCTATTGAATGCACTTCTTTTGTTTCTTCGTCGGTTGATATTTTGAATGATTCTAATAAATGGCATTCAAGGTTAGGACACATAGGACGTGATAGGATGACTAGGTTAGCTCGAGAAGGTCTTTTAGGCAATCTCACTAAAGTCAACCTTCCTGTGTGCCAACCATGTCTGGCAGGAAAAGCCTGCCGGAAGCCTTTTGGAAAGGCAAAAAGAGCTACTCAACCTCTAGAGTTAGTTCACTCGAACATAAGCGGATCCGCAAATGTGAAGGCACGACATGGTGCATCCTATTTCCTCACATTTATTGATGATTGTTCGCGCTACGGTTCAGTGTATCTCCTATCTCACTGCTCAGAAGCGCTTGATTGCTTTAAGCGATTCTTAGCGGAGGTTGAGAACCAAAGAGATAGGAAACTTAAAACTTTACGCACTGATAGGGGGCGAGAATACTTGTCTGATCAGTTCAGACAATACTATGAGGAAAAAGGGATCATAAGACAACTGTCAATTCCTTACACTCCGCGACAAAATGGTGTTGCAGAGAGGAGGAATAGGACACTTCTGGACATGGCCAGATCAATGATGGCGCAACCAAGTCTACCAATATCCTTTTGGGGAGATGCAATCTTAACTGCTGCCTACATATTGAATCGTGTGCCGTCTAAGTCAGTTCCTTCGACATCATATGAGTTGTGGCATGAAGAAAGCCAAACTTAGAAGGCTTGCGCCCTTGGGGGTGAGCTGGGTTTGTTCATAATACTTCCCATAAGCATGGGAAACTTGGTCCTAGAGCAGTCAAACATATCTTTATAAGATAATGTGACCACTCGAAAGGCTATGTGATGTATGGTGAACATCCTGACGGAGGAATGACAGAAATTGAGTCACGCGATGTCAATTTTCTCAAGGAGGAATTTCCAATAATTGGAAAAGTTAAAGGAGATCTTAAACTTTATGAGTTACAATATTCCGAAGACAACGCTGCAATTCCTGGCGAGGATGCGGCTTCACAACCAAATCCAGCAATCGACGAGAATAATGAGAGCGATCTTAGAGTCAGTGGGAGAATTCCATTGCATGAAGACTCTCAAGATCTAGAGTTGCGCAGCAGCAAGCGTGGAATGGTGCCCTGAAGACGTTTTGAACTCGATGGGGAATCTTTCATGTGCGCAACGATGGATGTTGATGAGCCAGATACTTTTGAAGAGGGTGTCACTTCTCCAAATGCTAAAGAGTGGATAAGTGCTATGGAGGAAGAGATGAGTTCGATGACTAAGAACCATGTTTGGGAGCTCGTCGATCTACCGTCTGGACGCAAAACAATTGGGAACAAGTGGGTTCAAAAGTCAAGCAAAAAGCACATGGCTCGATAGACAAGTATAAGGCTCGCCTAGTGGCGAAAGGCTTTACCCAAAAAGAAGGTGTGGACTATGAAGTGACATTCTCCCATGTGGTGAGGTTTGCCTCTATCCGTCTCATTTTAGCAATTGTCGCCTACCTTGATTTGAAACTGTTCCAAATGGATGTAAAGACAGCATTTCTCAATGGAGAACTGGGTGATGAGATCTATATGGATCAACCTAAGGATTTTCAGGTAAAGGGACAAGAGCGCAAAGTGTGCCGCTTAAAGCGTTCCATTTATGGACTGAAACAGTCATCCAGACAGTGGTACCTTCGATTTCATCGAGCTATCATTTCGATAGGCTTTACGATGGTTGAGGAAGATCACTTTGTGTATGTCAAAAGGGATGAGAAAAAATTCACAATTCTCTCATTATATGTGGATGACATTTTGTTGGCTGGAAATGATACGGAGATGATTGTCACCACTCAGCAGTGGCTGTCATCTACTTTTGAGATGAAAGACATGGGAGAGGTAGAATACATACTTGGTGTTAAGATACACCGAGATCGCTCAAAGAGACTCTTAACTTTGTCTCAAGAGACTTATATTAAGAGGGTTCTGGAGTGATTTCGTATGCATAATACTAAACCCGTTGACACGCCTATGAAAAAGCATTGTGTTCTTAGCAAAGATTTATGCCCAAAGACAGATGATGAAAAAGAAAGCATGGCTAAGGTTCCTTATGCGAGCGCAATAGGGAGTTTGATGTATGCAATGATGTGTACTCGACCAGACTTGTGCTTTGCAGTTGGGATGGTGAGTAGGTATCAAAGTAATCATGGACGTGCTCACTGGGCTGCAGTCAAAAGGATACTTAGATATTTAAAGGGGACAAGTGATTTAGCTTTGTGCTATCGCGGTGGCGGTTTGAAGCTACTTGGTTACAGCGATGCTGATGGATCAGCAGATAGAAATGAACGCAAATCCACATCAGGATATGCATTCTTGTTGGGTGGCGCTGCTATCACTTGGTGTAGTAAGAAGCAGCCTTGTATATCACTATCCACTATGGAAGCAGAGTACATCGCCTGTACGTCTGCAGTTCAGGAGGCTATCTGGTTGAGAAGATTTCTCCAGACTTTGCACGTTACGGCGCACGTAGATGATGCAGTAGTTGTCCTTTGTGACAACACAGCTGCACTAGCATATAGAAAGGACCCCAAGTATCATGGGAGGACCAAGCATATTGACACCAGATACCACTTCATCCGAGATAATACTGCGCAGGGGCAAGTGGTTCTCAGGCACATTCCCACTGGTGAAATGATAGCTGATCCTTTCACCAAGCCTTTGAGTAGAGACGTATTTCAAAGGCATGTTAGGAGTATGGGACTTCGTAGAATTTAAATTCTTTTAGCTTGTATGAACAGTTTTATTTATCACTGAAATGTGTCCTTATTATATGTTAGAAGTAATGTGTCTATTATATGTGATATGTCACAAGGCTTGGATTGTCCCACTCACACGAAAAATTGCCCTGGCGCTTTGGTAAGCGAGCAGGATGAGACTGGCAGATCAAACGCTTAATTGATCACCTTCGTAAAAGGAACAACACGAGAGGTTGTTGCCCAAAGTCGCCTTGGAAAGAGGCCAGGAGGAGATCATACTTGATCGATTATGAAGAATGTCCTAACTTCATATAAGCCTCATAATAGCCGAGTGTGCGAATTATCGGAAGTTATGTTGGAGACAAATTTCTAGTGATACGCAGGTCAGACACTAGAAGAGCGACTGGACTAAGACTCGTATGATGTTCAAAGCGTGACAAGCCCAAATTTGAGTGGGAGCTCCATCATAGCATGTATTCATACTATATGTGCTAGATGACGACCTTAGTAAGAGGAGTGACCGAATAGATCCCTGCTTCGTCACTGTGTGAGCTCTTATAGTGTTTTTTGTGCTCTTTGGGACTTTGGACTTTGGACTTTGTCATGAAGTGTAAGCTTGGTGACGCTATTTTAGCATATGTTCAATGGCCATGGTTGATACGGTCTGTCGGAGTATGACTAAGAAAGTCGTCAAGTCCAAGATTGACATAAGAGGCCAAGAAAAAACTAAGTTGGTAATGTACTTGTGTACTATGGCTCATAGGCCGGCCGACTAAGTCAAATTAGTTTTGACATAGTCATGAGCATAGATATAATTTAGGGGTCAAACATGCTCTATATGCATAAGAGGGGTTAGAGATGTTTGGTCTAGTGCAACCACGTAGTTTGGGGTACACAATGAGTCTCCTGAGTTGATGAATTATGTTAGTTGGATGATAACTTAATATAACTCTCCTCACTTTGTTCCATTCTGTTCTCGCTCGGTCGCACGCCTTAGTCTCTGTATGAAAGAAGAGATGTGATGATGAGAATTGTGGAGTCTTTAGATTCGAATGAGTCGGATCAGATTTGTATGAGTGGGAGATATTGGTTGCATCCATATATGATGGATCCCAATATAGTTGGGATATATATTTGATTAGATATTTTGATATCTTATCAAATATATTCCCGATAGGGATGGAGATCCTATCCATAATAGGAGACAGATCTCTCCCATACCATTATATATACAAATATATCTTATATTCGTAGATTACGAAAATAATACGTCACTAAATACAATCCTCCCAATTGCTCTCTCTATTCTTCTTCTTGGAGTATCACCGAAATCCTCCAAGAGTCCAAGGTGTGTGGAAAAAGACGGATGCTCTAGTAGTGTTCGTCAAGACGGGTTAGTAGACGAATCAGAGTACGATCCATATGATCCATCAGTTGGGGAATCAACTAAATACACGTCCGCTGAAATTTAATTGAGGTATATCGATTCCCTATATATGTGTGTATGTGTTTTATATGAATTAATTCCTAACATATCCATTAGGATAGACTCTTCCGGTTTAGAAAAACAATCATCTTTTCAGTATCCGTCAGCTCTCTCTTCACTTCGGCAGTTTTCCCCTTTTGATGTAACAGGGGTTCTGTGCCGAAAGATAGTGATCCTTCTCTTCTCCTTGCCATACTTGGCTTGGTTTCCAAGATGGTCAATCTCTTTTGAACATCCTTTAGTGTTTCAAGGATCTCGTTCCGTTGGTCGAGGATGGTCTCTCCATAACTCTATACCGTCTTCTAGATTTCTCTAAGATCAGTAATATTAGATTTTACTCCACTCACTTCCTCCCAATTAGGTCCCCTCATGATTTCTTCCTGAAAAGTAAATGAGGTTTCTGGATATTTGATGGGGACTGATAGGGACGCTTTCTCCATATTTCCATATTTCCTTGGTAGGAAATGTCCCCTGGATGTTAGTGAAGTGGATGAGATCGGTTGCATTCCCTTCTATAGGTATCTCCTGTTTAAGGGTCTTTTGTCTGATCCTTTCTCTCCCTTCCTCTGAGCTTGGCATCTTGAAAGGCTGCTTTAACTCATTCATGAGCTTTCTATGGCTTTCAAGAGTATTGTCACATCCCGAAGAAATTATTTGAAGAAATCCTGTTTTTGTCTTTTCAGAATATGAAAATATTCCTGGTTACTTGAGTTCTCACCCAAGTATTTCTGTGGAGTGTTTTCTCTCGAACTTTCTTTCGGATACATATTTTAATCGTATGTCTCCTCCGTTAGGATAGTACATAACATAATAAATATAATTCTTGATTTCTTAAATAAACCTGGCTCAGATACCAATTTTGTACGTGAGACCGGATCTTGCGTGAGTGTTCATTTATAGAACCAATTTTGTGAATAGTGAAAATAATAAGATCGAAATTTGATATTTTTAGTAAATTATAAGACTCGACCGAAAATCTAAATTATCCTGAATTAATTTAAGAAAATAAAGTTTTTTTTTTTTTTTTTTATTTTTTTATCTATATAGGGGCACTATGGGGCAAACACATAGGGGCACTATGGGGCAAACACCCCAAAAGTAGGTATTTCACCATTTAAAAGTGAAAGTGACATGAAAGAGTTTTACACTCTCTTCATGGGCCTGCCACCCCATTACTACTTTATTAATTTACACTTATTGCAACTTGAAAGGTTATTATTATCGCTCAATCACATAACTCTTAATTTCATATTGAAAACTTCTAAAATTTACACCTCCTTCAAATTCTTTTTTACTCAAAGGAAACTACTAATAAAAGAGCACATATATCCTAAAATAAATGTTCTTTTAGCACAATTGTCTTGTTATAGGAATTCAAAATAATTTTTCTTTAGGTTTCCCATAAAAAAATCATATTATAAATGAGCTTTTAAAATAAAAAATTATTGTCATTCATATATATATATATATATATCATGTACATATAATAATTACTTAGATAAAAAAATACGAGTCATATAAAAATTTTTAAAACCGCATTTATTGAGGGATATTTTACCCACATTCTTTAATACATTTTTTTCTTACCCAAATCGTCTACATTGCACTTCTTTAAAAGACAAATATCTGACAAATTATCTAAGGTCTATTTCTTTTCTCTTTATCTTTGTGAAATTCTGACCAAATCATTCCCCTCTCTCGTAAAATCGTGATCAAATTGCAAAATCATTTAACGGAGTAACGATTAGTTTGCACTAATATTTTTTCTCCAATTTGTATTAATGGTATTTATAATTTGTTAACAATTTGCATTAACAATATTAACGATTTGCGCGATAATGTTAACGATTTTTATGCCTTGCATAATAATGATTTCATAATTTGCAAGATAATGTTAATGATTTTCATGATTATAAATTTTAACGAGTTGTTAACGATGTTAATGATTTTCATGATAATGATTTACATTTTGAAAGATAATTTTAATGATTCTCAAGGTTATAATTTACTTTAAGTTCATCTCCAACCACACTAAAAACACAATAAATAGGGGATTTTTTACACAATTCCTCCCAAACCCTACTCTATGTTTGCCCTCTATAATTGGAGGATGAACAGTGCCCCCCAATAAATAGGAAGACACTGTTCATTCACAAATATATATATATATATATATATATATATATATATATATATATATGTTACACATTATATCCTCCAAGTGCTCCATATTCAATTTTAATTACATACATGTTATATTTTATTATCATAGATATTTAATAATTTACCTTATTTAGTTAAATTTAATTATGAATAAATGATTGATTAATTTTGACGAAATTTATAATATAAAATTATCATTCTTTAAATTTTAATATATTTTTTTCCATATATTAATGTTAATAATTTTCATTTAAAATATATATAGTTCAAAACTATGTAATAAATAAAATAAAATAAATTATAAGTTAAAATAAGAATTAATTATTCTTTTTGTGTAAAATTTAGTGTATAGGTAGGTTGGAGATGGTTAGAAAAAATTGTAAATTTAGTGGAATAGAGTTGGTTTTGAGATAGTATACACAAAAACTGTATATTTAGTGTGTTGTTCACACCATTTACAGAGGATGGTTTGTAGATGCACTAATCTTAACGATTTGCACGATAATATAGTGGGTATATGGAAGAAGACAAAAGTTAAATCTAAGAAGTAAGAGTATTTAAGCCTACCATTTGAAAAGTAGATGGAATTATAATAAATATAGTGGATGGTTAAAAAAGAACAATCTTATACTTCTATGGGTACAATGGTACCGTCCACTAAACTAAACCCTTTTCGGTATTTCAAATTTCAATAATCAAAATGAAATATTTATTATCAGTTCTTATATACTTGTGGTAAAGTACTAGTTACCCGTGAAAAATTTCACGAGTTTATTCAACTTTTTCTTTACAAAGGTTTTAAATGATTATTTTTAAATATATTTTAGAAGTATGTAAGAATTATAGTCATAAAATAATTATATTTGTGTTATTTTTAAGTATATTATAAAGAATACCTAACAATTTAGTTATATAATAAAAAAGATGGAAAAGAGCTAAAAAAGAGAAGATTTAATATAGGCGATTTTTCAATATAAAATTAGGGATTTGGAAATTAATATTTTAATAATTTAAATTATTTTTATTATCAAATTCTACAATATTAATTAGGTTTGTCAAATATTCTAAAACAAAATCAACTAAATAAATGGAAAAGAGCTAAAAATGGGAGATGATTTCATGTAGGGGAATTTCTCAACATACAATTAGGGATTAAATTAATTAATATTTTAATAATTTAAAGTTAATTTTAATATCAAAATTAAAAAAATTTAGAAAATTTAAGAGAATGTCACTTGTCCCAAGTGGTTTCTGTTTTAGTATATAAGAGATTTGAAATATGAGAATTTGAAAGCACATACTCTTGATTCTTAATAACATTACTGAGAACCGCAATTGCAATTATCGGTAATTATTTATTGAACTTATTTAAGGGAGCTAAAAAATTATAGAAATTTTAATTACTGAAATATTTTAAAATTTCAAATCTTAACTATGCAGAACTGAGAAATATGGTCATTAGTTGCAATAGTTATATAAATCTTATCCCAGTGAAATAAAAAAATAAATTTTTTAAATATTAAAATATTATAATATATTTTTTACTCTCAAAACTCTGTGAGAATGACTGTCTAATAAAATGACACTTGACAAGATGGTTTATCTTAGGATGTGTTTGTTTAAGGTTTAACTCAGTAAATTTTGGACCAAATTTCAATAAAGCACTCATTAACATCTTCAATCAGATTTGACGCAATGGTTTCCAGCCTAAAAAAAACACACCCATATAAGAGATAGGTTGGTGAATACTAGCCCAAATTAGGCGGAGCTAGATGTGGTAATAATCCAGTCTAGTGAGTTGGCACAACTCCTTCGACATTTTAAATATTTAACCCAATCCTATCAATTTCATTTTACAGATTAATTCTCAATATGGCCCTAACTGGGGTCGATGGATATGAGGAGCATGTATTTAGTGCAGCATTACACCTTTTACACACATTTGTTAATATCTAATTTACACTATTACATGTTTGCAAAAACACGCAATCGTGCATGGCAATCTATGGAGTTATAGCCACCAAATACATACAGTGAGCCACAACAATGTTCAAACAGCTTATAATAGCTTGGTTGAAGAGTTCATATTCCCTCAAACTCAAATAAACTGGGATTTGTGCAGAACAGAACCATTAGACTAACATCAACTACCCAAATAATAAAGGGGAAAATATGAAAAACACATAACATCTAACATCACATCAGATTTAAGTTGTCCCTTCCATCCGAAAGCAGAAAAATTCCCTACTACACAATAATTCATCAGTGCATAAACAGAAACACAAGATGGTTTATTTTCTTCGACTACCTTTCCCTTTCTTCGACTTCTTATTCTTCTTGTTCTTTCCTTTTCCTTGGCTACTCTCAGCATCCCGTTTGCTGTCATTTGTAGCAGCACCAGCCGAATCCTTGTTTTCTCTATCTTCAGTACCATGAGGGCAGTCAGAAATTTTCTCGTCACCAATCTCTTCAGGGACATCGATTCTATTTTGATCGTTCTCGATGGTAAGCTGATTAATTAAAGTGTCCAGCAGAGGCTTCCTTGCTTCTAAACTGTTCAACAGTTCTTCGATTTCCCGCTGGACCTTCATATCGAAGCCGCCACTGCTGCAGTCACATGTTGTCATGATTTAAATTTAACACTCCGAATACAGTCTACATGAAGAAATATATCTACTAAAGATGGCCCTTTTGTGATGAAATAACAAAACAGAAAACAAAACTATTTGTTATAACGAATTTAGTGATATCTGCAAGAGAATCTCATGTCTATGAATATGGCAGAAGAAAGAATATTATAATTACAGTATATGTTACCATTTAAGACTGATCATAAACCCATTTATGTAATCTAACTCAATTTTCTAGCGACAAACCTTGTAGCCACCAAACAAGAAAGCCTGCTACAATCCTCAACCAGGCTGTTGGCATCAAGCGACAATTGTTTATCGTCACCAAAATGAGACCTCTGAGCTAACTGTGCCACTGTAGTTGCTTGAGACTTTATTTGCTCCGCCACTTCTACCTGAAAAAGAGAAGAGTTAAGCATATGGCTACATGTTCCATATTAGCAAAAAGATCCCGATGAGGACAAATTTATATTACCTTTCCCAAGTCAAGACTCTCAAAATCTCTATCACTCCCATTTCTGGGCAAATGGAGCGTGTCAGACATCTCACAAATAAGACCCCACTTCATTTCCAGGTTCCCTTTTGGATTTTCTGGACTCCGTTTTTGATCGGTTTTTGATGTTGTTTGAGAAGATCGTTCTATAGTACGCTTGCCTTCGTCACCGACAACAGGAGTAACCCCTATGCTATTAGATACAGGTGAATTTCTTGCATCAGTTGTCGGCTGAACATAGGATGCTTTGGGGCTCCTGGGGAAGAGTGTTCTCATGATCTCGCTTTTGCACGAGAAAGACCTCAAGTCAAGAAAAACAGCATCAGGGGATACAAACTTGAGATTATTCTCAATCGAAGCTACAATCACAAGAGGATCCCCGATAACTTTGAATGCACCAGCAATTGCAGCTACAGATGAATTACGATTCGGTTTTCTAGATCGAAGAGATTCGCAGAATTTTAGTGGAAGCTGAGATCTGATGTGAGGCATGCGTAGCATCTCAAAAATTACATTGAAGGAGATACTTGAGTTCATCAGACATGATAAACAAAGAATCACAAACAATCTTTGTACAAGCACCGGAAGATAGTGGTTGCAATCGATCTGACGAGTTCTAATCCATTCTGCAGTAACCATAAAATTAGAAAGACATTCTCGGACCACGCTGACAACAAAATTAAAGATGGCTGTGGGATCGGATTTGGTGTCTGAGACAACACCGGCAGTTAGATTGGCATCCGATGGCAGACGCATTAAGTATTCTACAAATGAAGACTTTGTAGTGAAAAAGAAACCCTGAGAATGAGGAACCAACATCAGAAGCCTCTCCACAAGATAAAAGAAACAATTCGGAGATATATAGTCATACGCCCTCCAATGGATGCTGTAAGTTTCTTCCAATGCCTTGTGCAACTCTTGACTCAAAGCTTGTCGATCGAACCTCAACGGGATGATTGCAACTTCTGATACGGCACTTTCTATAGATTCCTTTGGAGAATTTGACTCCATATCTTCCTTGAGCTTCTCAACAAATGACTTCCAATATGTGCCCTTCGAAAGCTTTTCAGCAATTCTATCGCAGAGGTCATGCTTAGGCTTGCTAGTTCCCAGTAATATCATCACTGATCGTCCAATTTGCCCACAAGTGAGTTCACCCTTTGTACTGATATTTCTAGAAACAATTTCTTCAAGCAACTTCTTGGAAAGTTCAGTTTCTCTCAGAGATACCATGTTTTCCAATAAAATTTCTCGAGGGTCCAATGGGAAAACATATTCAAAGTATTTAGTGGATTGTTGTAGAAAATCCTCCAGCTTCCTGTCTTCAAACTTCTTCGTAGTAATTGATTTTGACTCAAGGAAGAAATTCGTTATGTCAAAAATCTGAAGCAGGTATATACTTTGGCAGTACCTGGGCAAGCGCTTCATTCCAGAAGTCTTAAAAAGTTCTTGAAAAGTTTCCAATACTCTAAGTCCAACAGAAACCAATTCTTGATGCCAATACTTTCGAGCAGCTGATGCAAAATGGCGAGCTTCAAGAGTCATGATCTTTCTGTTCTGCTTTATGAATCCCTTATCAACATCTTTAACCCACGCAGCATCAGGGTTCATCAGATGGATGGTGACACTAGAGTTATCAAGAAACCTCACTCCAAAGTAATCAAGACAGAACCGAAGAGTACCTTCCGATTTGATGAAGCCTGAACTCTCAAAACCGTCGAGACATTCTAAGATATTCATACAATGTACCTTCCATAAGTGCCAAAGATAAAACAGTGTTCCACTAGAAACTTGATTCCTCGAGATTCTTTCATCAAATGACATTGGATCAAGATGCAATTCATGATCCCACTCATACTTGGGTCGATTCACTTGAAAATGTGAATCTAGAAGTTCACGAACAGAGAGAATTTGACCAATTGGAGTACCAAATTGCCTGGAATCATTGTAACACTGCACCAAGCCAGGCAAGTTCCTCTGCTCGTATAAGAATATTTTTACATCAGCACAAATATATATATAAAAGGTTTCTGACACCTTTTGTGCAATGGACATGGCCCGATTCAAAAGCTCCCTCATTTGAGGGAATGACTTCATGGGCCAGCCTCGAATTCCAGATATCCACAGACAGTTTGAGAGCACATAAGAAACAATGAGCAAGGAGGCATTAGCAAACTGCTCTGCCTTTTCCAGCAGATCGATCTCGTGTGTAATGTCTCCAAGACTCTTTGCAATCTCAGCAGCCTCACTGAAATTTCCCAGCTCTTCCTCCAAAACCATAAGCTCTTCAAGGCAGTCTAAAGACTTTAAGAAGTTGCGTTTGGATTCATTTGAATTGAAAGCTCGAACAAACTTCATTAGAGAAGCATTGTCCTTTGCCTTGTAACATTCAGAAGCAGAATTTTCCAGAAACTCCTGTGAGATTTTTTCGATCTCCTTTAGTCGAGCCATGATGACACTGTTTAAGGATGCTTGTTGTTTCCAATACTCAATATATTGTAAACCGAGGTCAAAACAATTTCCTTTGCTGCAAGCTGACAAGCATTCTCTGACAAAGTTTCCCTTGGCATAAATCCTTCCTGCATAGACATTTGAATTAATGAAAATGCTCGACATAGTCAATGCTTAATACTTCCAAAACCTAACAGAATTGGACAAAATGAAGGCAATAACTATTTCAAAGCTTCAACTTCCTACAAATTAACATGATTTAGGTATGATTGAGGGATTGTTCGTTTTGTACAGACTTTATCTTAGGCATGATGTAGAGATTTAGGATTCAAATAAAACAGAACGGTCATTACCATTTCGTTATATTGGCAGGTGATTGGGAATTTATCAAGAGCTTTAGTTTAGCTTTCGATTTGTAAACCAACCCTATAAGTTAGCAAACATATTTAATTAGGGTATGCTTGTTTATGGATTTGCCAGTCCGGATGGAGGACCGGTCAATCCAATCTTTTTCTTTTTTTTGATAAGAAACAAAACTTTTATTGAAATCCAAGAATACAATGGGAAGAGGTTTCCCAAATCCAAGACTACATCAATCAGAAATCGTTCTAAAGCATTGGACAAATCTTGCGTTTGGACTGAGACTTAAAATTAGCATTCTTTAATCCACTTAAATCCAAGCCTATTCTACCCTCTTTTAATATTACTCTCTCTCTCTCTCTCGCCATTTCAAGCATAATGATCACATCTGTAATCTTACCTTATTCCATCCTAGAACAATCACCAGATTTACACTATCAGTTGGATTCACACGTCCTAGGAATTGTCACGCCCGGAATTTTCACGCCTCACTCAATTCATAAACAAACATTCCCTTAGAAATTTTTCTTAATCCCTACTCCAGCCCCAACATAAGCACATTTTATTTAAATTATTTTTTAACTAACCTAGCACAAGACCAATCCAAGATTCAAATTTAATCCAATGGTTAAAAGATGGAGTAAAGTTCGGTAACTTTGGTTGGCTATACAGCAAAAATTAGTACCAACTATAAAGGTCAGGATGTCAAGTATCTATGCTCGTGAAAATAACCTAATTCTAGCTTGGTGTCTGCTGATTTTTCTTTCAATAGAATTAAGCAAATCATTTGACCTCCAACAGAATTTTCCTAACAAACTTTGATGATGACGGTTCTAGTGTCGTGTGTGTCATTCAGGATCATTGTCTTCAGCTTACCTGCTCTTTCATACTCCCCCAAGTCGTAAAAACATTCTGCCGCAGATTCAACTCGATCAATGGAATCAAATATTTCTGCAGCCTGCCTAAGCATTATATTTGCCTCTTCGGAATTAGTAGCGCGTATATTGTCAGCTGCAGCTCTAAGTCCAGATGCTTTCGCCCTTTTCTCCCACATTTCTTCTCCGGCTTTTTCAAAGCACATTATTGCCATCTCGTAGTTTTTCTCCCAAAAGAGCTGCAAAATGAATTAAAACCAACTTTTTTAATGATACAGAAGAAAGAAAACAGAGAAAGAGAAACGAACCTTGATTCCTTGTTCTTTCCACTCCTCAGGAGTACTAGCCCTCTGCATTGCTTCTGCAAGAGAATCATCTATTTTTCTCACTTGCACAAGGCACAACCTTTTCCAATAATCAAGCATAGGCTTAGAGAGCTCTACATTGTTCTCGCAGATCCATAATCTTTGTCTTGTTCGAGTAATCGCCACATATAGTTGTTTCAGTTCAGAACACAAGATGTTGTGTCTTGATTGACTAAAACTCGGGAAGGACTTTGGAGAATCCCCATCGAGAAGTTCTTTTTCTTTCAAATATTCGTACACAACTCTCCATTGATTACTCAAAGGTGAGGAACCAAAAAAGTTGTACAAGAGAACATCCTAAAATATGCAGTGAAAAAGATCAGGATATCGAAATGAGATGTTAACACCTAATATGAACATATAGAGGTTTATTATAATTACTACAACAAAATTATAAAGATCAAGCATATAAAACTATTATCTTTTTCATGTAATTAACACAAGATATCAACTATCATAAAATAAATGCATATGGTATATTAGGTACTCGACGACAAACGTAATAAAACTAGAAGGTTTCTCCTGCAACCACACTAAAGTTGTGACCAAAGTACAATAGAATCATAAAGATCATTCCAATCCAGCTAGACCCTTGAAGAGCCAATAGCAACATCAAGCAGCATAAGTTAGTAATAATATATTTCATGTGAGGTAGAAGCTGAAAACGACAATAATGAACACTAAAGATGAAGAAAATACTGACCTGGAACTCAAGGCCCTTGCACTCCAGTATAGTTAGAACAAGAGCTTGCTGACCGATACAGCTGGAGATTTCCTTTCGCGCAGAATCATCCCGAACTAGAATAACCTGGTTAGCACCAAAACCCACCCATTTCCCACCACCCTTTCCGCTATGTCCAAATATAGACATAATCAAGTTCTCATCACTGCCAGGCTCAATGACAATAGGAGACTCACCATATATAAGACTAGTCTCTGGAGCCAACGAGTCAATGGATTGTGGAAAATAATGGCAAATAAGATCTATTACACTCTGTGCTAATCTAAGAACTCCAGTATGAGTTCTGAAGTTCTGGGATAAATTGAACTTATCGGATATCAGCCCTTTTTCTCTTCTTCCTGAAATATCACAGCTTCTAGATTTCATCAGAAATTCATTATAGAACAAAGATCTGATATCTTCAAACCTAAAGTCAATGCCTCTTGCAATGGTCTGTGCCGTATCACCAGAAAATACAAATCCTTCATCAACATTTTTACAGATATATCTGAAAAGGCAGATCTGCCTCATGCTCAGGTCTTGTACTTCATCAATGTAGACGAAGTCCATTTTGTCGCCAAGAAGATTGTTGTTCTTGAGTCGAAGGTGAATGTCATTCACAAAATCAGCAAGATCAAAGTCACCACGAACCAACTTCATTTTCTCATAGTCCTCAAAAATGTCATAAATCACGCCCCTCGTCTCTTCACTTAAAGTGGATGCCCTACTCTCACACAATGATAAGTAGTCCTGCCTACTTCGCTTGCATTCACATGCTTCACCTTCTTGTATACCTCCTTTAATATGCGACAGTATTTCGGTGAAAACTCTTGAAGCATCAAGATTCTTTATCAGTTTTGCATTAAAATGGGGCCAATATAAGGACCGGAATCTGTCATAAGTAACCTCATTCTTCCTGATAAAATTTTGCAGTGCGACTGATCTTCTACCTTCATAATGAAAGGAATCTCTTACATCGTGAAACCTTTGAAAATATGAATTTCCCAGAGTGCCATCAAGCATCATTAGAAACTTCTGAAATGTGATAATTAGTGGGTAGTTTTCCTGTTGAATGCCAAGGAACGTGTCTGGAATATCCTTAAATTCAGCCATTACATCAAGATCATCCATAACCATGAAGTTCTTACTTCCAGAGAAGTTTCCAGTAGCAAAGCTGCATACATTAGAAAGGTTAAATACATCGTTGCCGGATATAACTTCAAAAAGTTCGTGAAAAAGAAATTATATCATCAAATATTAAGCGTCTAATGTGAAAATCCATCACTAGTCAATTTCTTTCTCAAATATAATAAGTTGGCAGCCAGCAGAGAAATACAGCAGGCTGTGCACTCCAAAGTTAATGAGAATTGAAGGATGAAGCGAGATGCACACACCTTTTTAGCTGAGATACATGATTTTTGACCGCATAACAGAGCTTTGGACTCACGGTGACAAAAAGTTGGTGCAAGGTAGTCCCTGCAGATTCACTAACACACTGATCCCCATCAACTTTATCACTACTCTGCACATTGTCATCAGCTTCAACAGAATCTGGTGAAGCGATGCAGTATTGTTGGAGCTTCTGGTACAGCTTCATAGTCAGTATAGTTGTTTTTCCAGTGCCAGATCTACCTAGTATGAAGCTGCTTCTCCGAAAATTTATTATCTCACGCTCTTGATCGGTAACTTCAAATGGGATATCTATTTCTCTGCCCTCATGGTCTGAAAGTAAATGATTCACAGCACCGATTGATAATGAATAAAATTTCATCAACAGCAGGCTTTCGCTCACTTTAGAATTTTCAACGTAATTTCTGCAGTCAGCTGAGCTAGCACTTGAACCGGAGCTCAATTTGGTGTTATCAGGATCCTTGAAACGTATTATATCAGTAGCAAATGACCAACTCTTTGGCACCTCCAAATTTCTACACAGAGAATAAAATTGGTAGAATTAGCTACAACTATATCAAAGCAAATTTTAACTGGCTCGCAAACAAAAAAGGTAGTATCAGATTTACAACTGGAATATACATAGCAGATGAACATTGAATATGATGAACTCATTGCATTATCATAACAAAACCGAATGTAAATATTTCAGGCCTGTCAAACGTTGTTAATAAACTTGGAATTTTCTCATCCATAATATGCAGATCACAAGGCATTGTAATTGGATCCAACAAAGCATGACCATAATGTTATACCTCTCAAACTTCTTCTCATTGCAATGGTTGATGAAATCATTGGAATACATAGAGAATATGTTGTCAAGCCGGTTGACCAATTTCGCAGTCTCATTCATAGGCACTATATCCCACACTTTCAAAACTTGCTTGTAGGTGAAGTCTTTCACTATATCAATGGAGCAAATAATAAAGTATTTATCAACCTTAAATTCTTTAAAATTATAAGAAGAGTTCTCGCATTTCCTGTCCACATTGATCCTCTTTGGCCGCCAACCTTTGGCAAGCTTGAGCAATAACTCTATGACCATCTTTTTAATCCTGGAGAACTTCAATTTCTGAAAAGATTTTCGGAAGTTATCGCTGAATAAAACCTGAAGATTCATAAAACAGATAGTGAGGGAAGAAAAAAATGAGGAAGGCCAGAAAAAGTTTCAAGAATGGATGAAAGGGCAAGTATGATAGGAAGAGTCAATAGTTAACTCTATTTGATGCACAAGTATAGCACAAGACAGAGATGAATAAATTTAGTTCTTCAACCAAGACAAGCACTGGATCAGAATAGTACTGGAATGTCTTAGACGAGTTAACTATAAGTGAGGTATTCAATGTTCGCATGAGCAATGCGTATCATACAAAATTCTATGTAGCAACAAGAAATTACTGAAAGTATCGTAAACAACTGAGTACCTGCCATCTAGTATTTTTGAAATGTACACTCTCCTCACTAAGAAGATCATCAAGTTCCTCCAACTCTTTCTTCACGTCTATAATAGTTTTTCCAAGGTCACAATCTTCATCGGCATTGAAGAAACATTGTCGATCCTTAGCATCAGATACTAATGCTTCCCAAACTGAATCACTTTTACTCAAAGTTCTTTCATTTCCTAATACCCAGAGACAGTAACTAGAGGAAAAATGGAAAAAAAAATCATGTTCCATACTGAACCAAGAAATAAGATAAAAATATTAAGCATGTGATTGCATACCGAGCTCTTGTCAAAGCAACATTGGTTCTCTGAGGACTAGACAAGAAACCAATGGATCCACCTTTGTGAGACCTGACAGTTGATATAATTATGATATCTTCTTCTCCACCTTGAAACCCATCAATTGACTTCACCTTAACTGTAAACCTCTCCAGGTTATCATACTTAGGTAGAAGCTTATCTTGAATTGCTGCAACTTGAGCAGCATAAGGAGATACCAAACCAATACTCAGTTTCTCTTTTGAGCTTTTCCATGCTGTTCATAAGTACATCAATGAGAACATAGTAAGAAACGTAGATATCTGCCAATGATGTGGACTATAATACCCATAAAACAAGCATGTGCGTCGATAAAATCATCAAATGGCCAAAAAGTGAATGGTGGCATTACCAAAAACTTTGGTTAATTATCCATGACCTGTTATGTTGTTAAGCACTAACACCACATCCTATATGAAAACAAGAATATTTGAGGTGAAAGGAATCGAGCTTACACACAATTCTACTCTAAGTTGTTTAACATTGAAATATTCAATCAATTCAAGGGGTTTATATATCGTGTTCTCAATGTCTCTAAATTGAGGGAAATCAATCCACATAAACATGGCTATAGAAGCTTATAGTCATTATTGAGTGTAGATGTTTTGAAAACTTAATAAGCTAGTTTTAGATTAATAGTACAGGTTTGAAGTCCTGTCTTCATGCCGCAGGGTCCTTCTATGCTTCGAGTCATGGAATTTCAGATTTAGTAAAAAGAGTTAATACTTCATCAAATATAAATCTATAAATCCTAGAACAGCCACTAACTACTATGTAGTAGCTATTGTGTTTGAAACATATCATACCTTTGAAGAGCTTCTGCACTAACTTCACCATCACAGCAACCTCAACCATGTTTCTTATACTGTGTCCAATATCGTCCAATTCCTCTCTGCCACCAGGAATATTTATGAACGAATAGGGGCCAAACATTCTGTCCTGAAGATAACGTCTCTCGTAACTTTTATTCAGCACATTAGGAGCATCTAATATTCGGCCGTGATAGAAATTTGAATTTGGGAAGCGACTAATTGACGGATGCATCCTGTATTGCACATTGAGAAGATGCTTCGAATGACCCATTAAGCTCAATCTTTCAAACAAACTTCTGCCAAAGTCAGCTTCTTCTGACATCTGTGAGGAAACAAATCAATAACATTATTAATACCTTTTATTAAATGATAAGCTGATGAATTAGTGATCAATAGTTACCTTGCTCGTTACTGTTGCTGGTAACTGACATTCATCACCAACAAGGACAGCATGCTTCACATCTGGGAGTTGAAGGGCTATAATTGTTTCACACTCCTTTACCTGAGCAGCTTCATCAATGACCAAAAAGTGAAAAGGTTCTGTATCAACTGAATGCAGCTTGAAAGAGGATGAAGTCGTGCAAAATATCAGAGAAGCCTTCTGGAAACAGAACTCTTTAGCTGAAGCTTTGGCAGTGACACATGGAAGGCCAAGTTTACTCAAAGAAGCCTGGAGAGATCTTAGAACAGATAGGCACTGGCTCCAGATATACTGTAAGGATGATGCATCCACAAATGATTCAGAACCAACCACTACTCGTTGTAGAAAGATAGCTTCCAAATCGTTAGATGTCATGCTACTGTCTTCAAACAACATTTCAAGAGATTCAAGAAGAGAAATAAGCTGCACTATGCTTTGATAGGTCTCCTCTTGAATGAAACTTCTTGGTAAATGAGTAAAGAGTGTTAACATGCACTGCCTTAGAGGTGATGCTACATGCATGAAACGATCTCTAGCAAACTCCAAGAATGATTTGGGCCCGGACCGATGTAGACATTCTTCTCCTTCAGACTGAGGAATCTTATCATGAGTAGATTCTTCTCCTTCAGACTGTTGAATATCATGAAGAGATTCTTCTCCTTCAGACTGTTGCTGAATATCATCATGAAGAGATTCTTCTCCTTCAGACTGTTGATTATCATCATGAAGACATCCAATTGCTTTGCTCCGCTCATTTTTAACGAAGATTCGATAGTTGGAAACACAATCTTCAAGAAAATCAAGCATGGCTGAAACACAATGCCTCCAACCCGTTAATGGTACTAAGCATTCGATAAGCCTCTCAACACGATAATCTAAAAAGATTTCTTGAATTTCTGACCCAACTTTCAGATTATCCTTATTGCCAAATATGAGCATGTCCCCCAAAGGACAAGACAAAAGGCTCATATCGCTTTCGCTTTTAAATGAATTTCTCACTAATGTTGCCACACGAGAGGCAAGTTCCTTGATTGCAATATTTGTCGGAGCACATATTAGGGTCCTCACATTCATTCTTAAGAGAATATATAGCAAATAACTTAAGGTCGATGTCTTTCCAGTCCCAGGTGGACCCCATATAAGTTCAATAGAAGACCGGTGGCTGCATCCAATTTTGCGTAGAGAAGCCAAAATTGCCCCACATTGTGATTCATTTAGCTTGGACAACAAAGTTGGTCCAAATTTCTCCTCCACTTCGCTGTGGCATTTCAAAGAGCAAAATTCACAAATTTCCTGACCCTGTTGGAAGATAATCAATAATTAAAAAATGCAGGAGCAAGTTTCATGTACAGAGAATTTGAATGTACCGAGCATGAGTCAATTATGTTAAATCCAGAAGTGTTTTCTATGAAAAATAAACATTTTCCAGATACATGCAGTACAATGGAGCAACTTATTAGCTTAATCTAACAACATTCTGACTTTCATTAACTTAGCAATCAACCTCACCATAAAACCAATTAATTTCATGCTACACTAACAAATCAAAGACAAAAGATTGAGGATTCATGAAAGAAACAAACTAAGAATATTAACCCATTACTTCATGTAATCAAGTTGACATAAAGGAAAACTCATCGTAAACCAGACAGAAACTATAAATGCACATCAATGATTCGGTTTAAGAGGTAACATGGAATGGTACACTTAGGTTGAGATGGCAGGCCAAAATAATGCAGTCTCTGAAAGTCTTAAAAAGCAAAACGTAGAAAATGAGAAGGTGTACAATAGTTCAAACTACAGGTCACTGTTACACCAGCTAGACTACCAAAAAAATTTGAACCAACAGAATAGCATACCAAATCGTTCGTGGTTGATAGTTTCTTAATGATCCTCAGATTTCGACGCATTTTCAATGCTTTCCATATTCTTTTTTGTGTTGTCATGTTCGCCAGGTGAACCACATACAGCGACTTGCTCTGTCGATCTTCAAATTCGATGCTACCAGCTGTTTTAAGTTTGAAACCAGAAGAGGTACAATCGTCAGCGCTCTCATCCTCAGAAATTTTCCTTACAGATGCAAAGGTATATCCCCCGCCAGCACGTTGTAGGTCAGAAGCGCTTTCAGGTTTTATAGCTGAAAGCACAACAATATCACCCGGCAATGTTCTGTAAGGTTCCTTGCCGCGATCACTGACCTTGTTTTCCCAACGGTCAACTTTAACATCATACAGTTGAGTCTCTTTTAACTCTGTGAATGATGTTACTTCAGCATAAGGTGCTTTATACACAGTTTCCAAGGCAGAAGCAAGTTCCGAACGTGTTTCTTCTAATAATGGGAAGAAATATGATGACAGATACTGGTCCACATTTTCAAATGATTCAGGTATCTTCTCAACCTAAATGTTGAAGGAAATTAATATTAGACAAAACAAACTGATTATCCAATATAATATGTAAAATTGCAAATATCAAGTACTTGGAGAAGCAAAATATGTGTACATTGAGAAGCATTTACTTACTAGTTACCTCGTATATTTTTTTTTTCTTTTCATGATAATCAGTTCTTCATGATCACGTAAACAATGAAAATGGAAGCAAATTGAATTCTCCCACCCCACCACTCTTACTCATTTCCTTTCATCATTCTTCCAAACAATTTCCACCACTAATGCCAGTAAAAGGTTATCCTAAGCTCAAATCAGCAAATTAATTAGGGTTAATTGCAAACAAATCACCAACTTTGAGTGATTTTCAATAACAACATGAACTATAAAAGGCAACAACCAACTTTCAATTATGACATGTATCATATTTTTTCACATCTAATTGCGCTGCCGCCACCATCAGTAAATCCACTTTAATGAGGTTTTCATATATCCACCACCCATTTTGTTATACATTGCTATAATTATAGTGAATCGAGCAATTTTGTCGAAAAATATGATTTTTTTTTTTTCAAAAAAAATTAAAAGTTGGTAAATTTTCCTGTTACCTTTTAAAATTGGTGTAATCAAAAGTTGGTAAAAAATTGGTATTAAGTTAACGAGATTATTTTGACACATTATGTATTAATGCTTCTCGTTTATACTGGTTTTGATTGGGTTGAAGCACGAGCCAGTACCATCAGATGCTAAACAGCACTATGAACATCAAAAGCGTCTCAATCATTGTAAGCACTACCCAATACTTATAAACTAATGAAAGCAAGTTCAGAAAGTCTTCAAACGCTGACCAAAAACCTGAACGAAACTAAAACAATCACGATCGACGCTAGAAACCAAATCGCACAGGCATATTAACACACCAATCAACTTTTGTAGTCAACACAAAACCAGTTTCATCATATATTCGCCATTCAGAGCATATTTTACAGCTATAGATATAATGCAAAATGAACATATTAAAACCGGGATCGTGAAAATACCTGGTGTTGGTACAGATTCTCATCAAATATGTCTTCGAGACGCCATGAAAACAACAAATCGGTGAAGTCATCTTTAGGCCATGATCTCCTGCTAGGGCCTGAACAGTCCCCCTCCATTTTCACTTCTCAAACCAACTTGTTGAAATTTCCTTCTATTTCAGCCGAAATTTTGTAAAAACAAGCACACAAAAAGACGAATGTGACCGTAAAATTGTTGCATGCATGAAGGAATCAAGTATTTTCCAAGTAAAACATATATAGAGAGAAATGGTTTTTTCTTCGAGATTAAGCAAAAGTGTGGGGAAACGCAATCAACCTAAGAATCTTCCGTACGTCCTATCCTACTACAGAAACCCCACTCAGAGGGTTTAAAGGGATTTTTTTTCAAAAAAAGAAAATGTTCGATCAATGGAAAAAGGTGGGAAGTTGAAGAGTGTTTGGGCGGAAAAAAGGTAGTAGTGTTGGAAAATGAAGCAGAGTCTTTTCATTTTCCTACCGTCGACTTCACTTTGGCTTGTGTGTTTCATTCATGATAAAAATGTTAATTTCTTTTATTCTTTATTATTATTTTGGACGAGGTTTTAGTTATAATCAACGTATATGATTGATATATGGGGAGGTCTCTTATGCACCAATTGCACGGATGGTCATGGTTAAAATGTATCACTATTTATATAGGTAAATGTATTATACTGAAAATGTATCATTATTCATACTTCAAGATATTATATGTGATGGCTAAATATATCATTCATGTGAACGTGTAATACCTTTAAACATAAATAGTAATACTCAACTTGAATTGCACCGTGCAACTTGTGCATATGAAACTTTATCTTGATCGTATATATGATTGATATGCTTCACAATCAACATCTTTGTAAGTAGCTACTTATGAGTCAATTTTTTGGGTATACTATATTATTGAGACATTAGCAGATTTTCATGAGATGTTTATGGTAATTGTGTGCCATATCAGAAGAAGATTTAAAAAATTAATGAAAACAAATATTAGAGTATTTTAGTGAAGTACGATTTAGATTTTCTCTATAAGAATAAATAAAATTGTCACGTCCCTTCTATTATATCCTACTCATGCAATGGCATTGTTATGTTATGTGTGGAAATAGACAATCTCCATTTTATTTTGGTCAATTTCTTATCAATTTTAAAGAGAAAAAAATATATTATAATAAAAATGTTTTATCTTCTCATATTTAATTATTTATTTATTTATTAATATAGTTTTTTCTCTTCAAAATTGATAAGAAATTGACTAAATAAAATGGAGAAGATCCATATCCTTCGATTTATATGCTTTGATTAGGGGTAAATTTAGAAATGCTTGTTTATTATTCTATAATTTAACAAAAAAAAATATTTAATTTAACAATCCCCCTTTATACTATACTAGTAATATCCTCGTGCGATGCACGGTTTGTAAGTGGAAATAAATAAATTAATATTTTTTATATTTTTACATAATTTTAATATAATAAAATATTACGATCAATAAATAATAAGATATGAAAAATTATATGTTAATGAAAAAAGAGTGCAGTGAAAAGTATAAAAGACTAAAATATATATTAGTATGGATATTTATTTTTCTTAATATAAGAATATCTCTAGCATCCTTCCATAGAAGTCATGTTGATGATTGAAGCTGGAATTGCAATATGCGGTTGACAGTTGATATATTTGTAATGTTAAAAATTTAGTTACTGTCTTCATAAATAATTTTTCATTAATAATAGTCAATATATTTATTATAAAAAAATTAATTTTAAGAAAATATGTTTTTTTCGGCCCGGGCGAAATCAACCCAAATAATTTTATCCTATTTATTTTAGGCTAATATATGACAAGTTATTGCTAATAATTGTGTTTTATATTGGGGTTGAATTTTATATACAAAAAATTGTGATTTTCATAATTGATAATAAATTTTGGATGGGAAAACTTTAAAGTTACTAATTTCGACAGATTTTGTTGTTATATTAAGTATAAATGTGCTACCAAATGTGCCACATGGCACAAAATTGGAGCACAATAGGTTTTATGATACAATAATATCAAATAATTATTTCAAAGTCACGTATATTTTTTTGAAATTCTATGCAACCATCGGTAAGGCTAATAATTGTTTTTTTGCGTAAAATAAAGGGAATAGTGGATGGTTACTCTATACAATATAATATTTTCTACTACATTTCAATCCACACACGATATATATATATATATATATATATATATATATATATATATATGATGATATCACGAATACATCATAAATGATTATGTGACATGATTAGTATAATACTCTCTCCGTTTCATAAAAAATGTCATTTTAGACACATTGAAAATTTTCACAATAAGTGTCACTTTACCATAAAAATTACTCCCTCCGTTTCATAAAGAATGTCATTTTAGCTATTTTTTGAGAAATTAAGGATTGATATTTAATTGGTATGTTTTGTGAAATAAAGAAATAATCAAATAAATTAAGTAGGTTATCTAAGATAATATTGAAAAAATTGTAATTTTTTTGGTAAAGTGAAATTTATTGTGAAATTTTTCAGAGTGTCTAAAATGACATTCCTTATGAAACGGAGGGAGTATAATTCTTCCAATATTAACTTAAACAACCTACTTAATTTAGTTTATTATTTCCTTATTTTACAAAACATATCAATTAAATATCAATTCTTAATTTCTAAAAAAATAGCTAAAATGACACTCTTTATGAAACGAAGGGAGTATGTTATAGAAAATGTTATACCAAATGTGGTAGAAGATCCGAACCGAATAACTTGGGTGCATGCAATCAGCAAATATTTAATTATTGAAAATCTAATTAAAATAGAATGTGCCTAGGAACAATTTAAGTAGATTGAAATACGTTGTTGCCAGAGATTTGACGCTAAACAAGGAAATCAATAAATTGTTTTTTCATTTCTGTTTTCTGTGATTAAGGAAATCGATGATATTAGCTATGTTTATTTCACAAAAACCTAACTATTTTGATATAATCTTGTTAAGTTACAAGTACTACTATACCTGCATTTAATTTTTCTTCTTGTTTTAACTTTGATTTTAGGCAAAAGATTACATACTTTATAATTTATGTGCAAGGATCTACACGTATAATGGTTGGCCTGATTCTAGAAGTATTATTTGTCTAGAAAAAAATATCACATAATTTGACAGATGTATTACCTTTTCGATATTTTTTATCATAAAAAGTAATACATTTGGTTAATAAAGTGATGCCCCTACCCACCTTATTGACCGACCCAAACGGACCTAAAAAAGGCGCTCTGAACAAAAATGGCATCCATTTCACATCAATTATACTTTTTCACAAAAAAAAAAAAATGATACTTTCTCGAGAAAAGCTTTATTTTTTATAGAAAATGTATGATTTTGCTATGGAAAAACACATGAAGTATTAATTTTATCTGAAAAAAATATCACATTTTTCTGAAAAAATAAAATTGATTACCCTATTTTTGTTATGCTATTTTTTTTTTTTTTTTTTTTTGAGCGAAACGAGCGAAAAATTGAAGTCCAATTGGGTGGGGTTGACCCGTTGTATATAAAAAAAAAATATGTGCTTATAAGGTATATAAGTCATACTCCTGATTAAATACTTATAAATATTTGTCTTTTTACTTTTTTCACTTTTCTTCAAAAGCTACCTGGTAAGTAAAGCCCAAGTTACCTAAAGATACCAGCTGGCCCAAATTGTTTATAGTTGGAAGCCCAAGAATTGGCCCAAGTATGATAATTGGTTTGTAACGGCAGCGCAAGAGAAGGAAAAGATCTGGCCCACGATTTCCTCCAAATCACGAAAGCGAGCTTCATGGCCTTGATTGTAGGAATATAGTTAGGGGCCTCAATTGTAGGAATTTATTGAGGGCTGTAATTTGTATAATATAAATAGTAGAATGAGGAATAGAATAGGGGTTGGAACTTTTGAAAGAGAAAAGCACACTTGTAAACACTACTAGAAAGAGAAAAAGGAGCCCGGTTGGGACATTATCTTCCCGTGGACGTAGATCTCCGGATCGAACCACGTAAACCTTGTGTCTCATTGCTTAGTTATTTTCTTGTTTAATACCTTTCGTTAAGACTTCGGTGATAGAACGGATCGCGCTTTATCACTACCCATAGCACTGTCCCAATGAATCTCAAATCTCCTAATTTGAAAATAGGTAGAGAATATAAATTTAAGGTACTAGAAGATAAAATGAACAAACTTTGGGGATTGAGGAAAATAAGTTAGTGGGTTATTTGTCCCTTGCACATACTTCTTAAGATTTTTTCCCAAAGCAAAAACTACAAGTAGAAAGCGGATGTAGTATGTTTTATTGTACTTAGAAAAGTCAATAGTACTAGTTAGTAACAGAATCCGAGAAACACTTTTGGCCCCATGGACAAGGGGCTACCACGGTCTTTGTTTTTTTTTTTTTTTTTTTTCTTTTACCACAAGGCATTGTCTTCTTGGGGTGAAAGGGGGTGATAGCACTAAATAATCACCCATAATCTGATGGTACTTTACAGGTATGAAAACGCGAGTTATCCCAAGGCCCGGGTCAAAAATTGGAAAAAGGGGACAAAACAGGTGATTCTTATCCTATTCATTAGAAGAGACACACTTAGTCTCCAACAGTATAGTAATTTCAGATCCCAAAAATACCCCTCTATTCATTAACCAAAAAACTTATCTCTCCTCTTTCACGTATGAAGAAGACAAAACCCTTGTCATGGGGGACACACAATGCTAAAGCTTTACAACCGAGTGTTCATGTACCATCTATTTTGTTACGACACTGAAATCGGGTCGAGGACGCTCCAGTGTTCTGGAAAAGGTCGAGTTCATGTGCGTAAGTAATATGTATGACAATTTCCTTACCTCGAGCGAGTAGCCTATATTCATGGATTTTAGATTTTTTAGCATCTGCTTAATCTGTTGAGGGATATTTACTTTGTTGAATCTATTTTTGTTTTTTGACAACTTGATTTTTCTATTAATCTGATTTTTATGTAGTATATGATTTTTTCCTTCTCGGTCTGATTTCTAATAGAGCGAGTTATTGGTTGTGTGCGGTGGATTTACTTCTGCGAGATTTAGCTCTACCCATTTTTATTATGCTGATGTTGTTATATGTTGTTACTGTTCTTAGGTTCTTTATTAGCTTCCTAATTTTTTGATTCTTCAATGATGGTTTTTTAAACTTTGCATCTGCTTATATAGATTTTATTGAAGCTATGGATGTCGATGTTGGTGAAGAAAAAATGTTAGTAATCTTGCATGAGCTCATTAATGAGTGTGGGTTATTTTTCTACTTTGTATTGCTTTATATCGTTCGTTGTCGATGTCATACGCCGAATTTAGACTTGACATAAAAAAGAATACAGTCTTATTGGTAAGGTCTCATGCTAAATTAAGCACTTGAAAGCCTTCTTAGAAGGCGATGATGAATCCTACAAGGATTTCTTGCGTATGTATACATGGTCGGGTGTTGTTATAATAGCCATCTCATTTGTGGGCCCTTTAGGATTTATTACCACACTGCCCATATCACTTTCATTACTAAAAAACAAAGAACTTATAGGAAAAAAATAGTCAAGTTGCTCACTCCTGGAAACTTCCTGAAGGAGAAGGGCCACAACTCCTCACCAGTCAGCCGCCGCAATCCTTAACCACGAAGGAGAGAAAATTAAAAGCTTGCCTTGACGGCGTCAACGGTAATGAGAGATCTCTATGGCTTCATCTGTCTTCATGCTCCAGATTTAAACGGGAGGGAAGACCGAAGAAATATGTTAAAGTGAAAACCTAACACAGAGAAGAGTGGTTTCATTAAGCTCTTCGGCATTTAAGTCATCGAGGTACACTTTTTAGGGGTGTAATTATAATACAACACTTAGCCTGATAGAGCTAATAAACTAATCACACCTCTTGCAGACGGATTCGTATAATTTGAATTATAGCAAAAAAATGGATTTATCTCGGGTCACATGATTCAATAGTCATTTTCCCCCGTCCTAGGAAACGTTGGACTAGGTCTAATTATTTGATCTCATCCAAGGGAGTACCATTAGGTAAACATGCCCTAATTGAATAAAATATTGTTTAGGTAGAAGGCAGTTAAATCAGTGGTTCTCCTTAATTGTTGATAAGGAAAATTTTCATAAATAGCCTAGTCAAAGTATTACTTATAAAAAATGGTCTTACTTATTCCAAACAATAAAAAAATATTCTTTTTTTACACATCACTGTTGTTTTGACATATTAAACAACCGAGTTGTATAAACAACTAGGTTATTTGATTAAAAAACAACTCTACTTTTTTAAACAACCCAGTTGTTTAAAACAACTCGGTTGTTTAAAACACAAAACAACCATGTTGTTTAAACAACTTTGTCATTTTCAATACAAATCTATCATATAGTTTGCACAACTTAAATAAAATCAAGATTGAAGTCTACCAGCCTGTTAGTCTTACGATTAGCCTCGATAGGACTATTACTGAGTTCCTTTCGGGTAGGTTGAGGGAAGTGATAAGTTTCACGGTTGATGGCTCTCAGAATGCTTTTATGGAGGGGAGGAACATCTGAGACTCGGTTCTAGTCATGAACGAAGTAGTTGAGGACTATAGCATTAGGGGTAAGAAAGGATTAGTGTTTAAGATGGAATTTGCTAAAACTTACAATCATGTGGAGTGGGGGGTTTTTTGGACTTTGTGCTGAGGAAGAAGGGGTTCAAGGAGAAACGGAAGAGGTGGATAAGGGGTTTTCCAAAAAATGTGAGTTATTCCATAATGATAAATGGTAGGCCAAGAGGCAAGTTTTGGGGTACTAGAGGTCTTAGGCAAGGAGAGCCGCTTTCTCTTTCCTTTTTAATTTAGTTGTTGAGGTTAATGAATAGGGCTAAGGAGATTGGGTTGGTTAGAGGATTCATAGTGGGTAAGGAGAAAGTGGATTTTCTCACTTGCAATTCGCATACGGTACGGTGTTCTTCATAGAGGAGAAAGAGGAGTACCTTAAGTGGGTAACGTTAATTTTGAACTTGTATGGCAGATTTTGGGGCTTAAAATTAACATGGAAAATAATGTTTTAATTGGGAATTAACATGGGAGAGGGGGAGACTGGGATTTTGGCAATTAGAGTGGGATGTGGTGTGGGTAGTTGGCCAATTACATACTTAGGGGTTCCTTTGGGTGGTATTCCGCTCAAATCATCAGTTTGGGAGCCAATCTTGTCCAAATGTTCAAAAAGACTAGCGGGGTAGAATAGAGCATTTTTATCTAGGGGAGGAAGAGTTACCATTATCCAGTCTGTTCTTAATGCTTTACCCATAATATCTTTATTTGTTTCGTACGCTCAAAGGTATTGTTGATATCTTGGAGAAAAAAGATGAGAGACTTCTTACGGGATGGGTGAGAAGAGGACAAACACACGCATCTTGTGTCATGGGAGGTGGTTTTGCGGTCTAAGGAGTACGGAGGGTTAAGTCTCGAAGGTATCATCTTGAGAAATAAGGTTTTGTTAGGGAAACGATGGTGGCGGTTTCACTTAGAAGAAGGAGTGTTGTGGCATAAAGTGATTAGGAACAAGTAAGGGTTACAAGACAACAAGTAGGATGACAGACTAGCATTGAGGAAAACGTTCCGAAGCCCTTGAAAGTTCATATGATGAGTCCATCAGGTTTCATACGGCACGTGGATGTTGAGGTAAGAAGTGGTAATAAAGTTTGATTCTGGGAAGATCCTTGGATGGGTAATTCGGCTCTCTTCTCTTTTTATCCTTTAAATTTTAGGTTATCATCCTTACAAAATAGACCTATTAATTCCTTCATCTCCCGGGTCCATAATCACTCATCTTCCCCTTCTTGGAATTTTCACTTTCTTAGGAATTTATGGGAGCATGAAATTCCTATTTTGGTACAGCTTCTTTCACAACTAGATGATGCCCACTTAGAGGTTCAGGGGATGACATCCGATTGTGAGGGGATGACCCCTCTCGATCGTTCACGTGCAAATCCTTTATTTTGGCTCATTATAACTGATAAAGCGCGATCCGTTCTATCACTGAAGTCTTAACGAAAGGTATTAAACAAGAAAATAACTAAGCAATGAGACACAAGGTTTACGTGGTTCGATCCGGAGATCTACGTCCACGGGAAGATAATGTCCCAACCGGGCTCCTTTTTCTCTTTCTAGTAGTGTTTACAAGTGTGCTTTTCTCTTTCAAAAGTTCCCACCCCTATTCTATTCCTCATTCTACTATTTATATTATACAAATTACAGCCTTCAATAAATTCCTACAATTGAGGCCCCTAACTATATTCCTACAATCAAGGCCATGAAGCTCGCTTTCGTGATTTGGAGGAAATCGTGGGTCAGATCTTTTCCTTCTCTTGCGCTGCCGTTACAAACCAATTATCATACTTGGGCCAATTCTTGGGCTTCCAACTATAAACAATTTGGGCCAGCTGGTATCTTTAGGTAACTTGGGCTTTACTTACCAATAACAACAATTTTCAGGCTTTTTTCCTTAGTATAAGTATATTTGGAGAGTTTCGATTCCTAAGAAAGTTTAGATCTTTTTATGGTTGATTCTACTGGGGAAATTATCCACCTGTAAATTCTTGCAAAGTAGTTCCCGAATTATGTCCCCAAATTTGTGTGTTTTATGCAGATGTAACATCGAGAGTCTTAACCATCTATTCATTCATTGTCCTTATGTCCACCAGATTTAGAATCAGGAACTTAGGGAGGTTGGATTACAATGGGTTTCACCACAGGCTGCTAGGGATATGCTGCGGGTTAATATGGGAGGCCTACTTAACAAAAGGGGCAAACTTTTATGGAAATCATAGTAGCAGTGATACGATGGTCCGTTTGGTTAGAGAAGAATGGGAGGTTTTTTGACAATAGAGAGGAGACTTTAGAGGAGATCTAGTATAGGGCTAAATTTAAAGTAGCTTTATGGTCATCGATTCATAGTATGTTTAAGGATTTATCAGTGTGAGATTAACGAGGAACTGGAGTTTTTCCATGCAGATTAGATTTGTAGATTCCTGATGGTCGTTTGTAATTATGGAGGATCTCTCATCCCTTCAATTTTATAGGCAATAACTTTTTTTTTTCTTATAAAAAAAGTATTCCACGTGTTTTGTGAGTGATTATAGCTCAAATTTATATTTTTAATTGAGGGAAAATTTTGAATCCGCTTGAATCTGGTCAACCCATTGTACATAAGAAGATCCATGCATATGGGGTACATATGTCTTACTGTAAGGATAATAATTCATACCATATAGCATTTTCGGTTTCAACGCGTGTCCATTATAATTTTTTTGAGCATTTTTTTTTTTTTTAATCGTTGGAGCCCAAAAAAAGGGATAAACACGCGTCAGTTGCTTTTACTGCATGTTTATCCTGTCTCAACTGCCACATCTCACATAATTATAGGAAATATGTTGAATCCAAAACATGTAATTCGAATATTTAATTCGAAACAAACCGTTCTCTCTCTGTCGCTCTGCCTTCTTCCTCTCACTCTCTTCATTCTCAGCTTTTACTTCGGAATTTGCACACTCACGTTCTACTCCATTTCTCTAACCCCCAATCCCCTGCTCTGTACTCTCACCTTCCCCACTGTTATTTCTTATTTTGACTTCTTTCTCTTTGGTCTTGAAGGACAACTGAAACACGAAAAGCCCATATATCAAGCAGCACAATGGTGTCGTCGCTTGCACATAGTGTGACTGAAAATCCAAATCTTTTTGTAATTGAGCGGGAGTTCAGGAAGCATTAGAATGATGATGGCTACCGCCCATGTAGAATTTAAGCCAAAGAACTCATAGTAGTTGTGATAAGAATCAAATTTAGAAGGGAAGTTTCAGGCATTCATTCAATACATTGAATAACAGAGTTTGCGGCTGCGATTCTCTTGCATTACATGGATCAGTTTTTCACTATATATATCATTACAAAAGTTGCCCTAGAAGCCATCTAAAATAAGACAAAACTCATTAAAGAGTTGCCTAAAATGGAAAATCAAAGAAACTTCTTTGCATGTAAACATGCAGCTTAGCAATATGTGCAGTTTCACAAAAGAGGAAAAACAGACTTTCTGCAACAGTTTGCATAAAGCTGTGAGAATTGACTAAAATAGTTCAATTAGATAGACAACAACTAGCAGTGTAAAAGACAACGATTATGATAACAAAGATAATGGTTAACAGATTTTGTTATCATAATTCCAACACCCCCTCCTCAAGCTGGAGATGTATTGAGTTGAAGACCAAGCTTGGACAAAACAAGATTGAAGGGCCCTGGAGCCTGGAGGTAGTTGCTTGGTGAGCAGATCAGCCAATTGGTTCTTTGAAGAGACTTGCACAAATGCTAAGAATCCATCCTTGAATTTGTTCCTAACAACATGGCAGTCAATATCCAAGTGCTTGGTGCGCTCATGGAAGACTAGATTTTTCAGCTATGTGAACAGCTGCTTTGTTGTCACAGATGAGGTGGATTGGTTTTGGGACATGAATGTGTAAATCAGCAGAAATATAATCAATCCACATGAGTTCACAAGTGATGGATGCCATGGCTCGATATTCTGCCTCTGCAGAACTTCGAGAGACTGTGGGTTGTTTCTTCGATTTCCATGATATGAGACATTTGCCCAGAAAAATGCAATAGCCAGTGATGGACTTTCTTGTGTCCAAACATGACCCCCAATTTGAGTCACATAATCCTTGAATGGAAAAACTGCTGGATTTAGGATAGAATAATCCAAGATGAGAGGTACCTTGTAAATATTTCACCAAATGCAGAGCATCATTCCAATGTGAGGTTCTAGGGGAGCTCACAAATTGGCTCAATTGTTGGGTAGCATGAGTGAGATCTGGTCTGGTAAGGTTGAGGTAGGGCAGCCTCCCTATTAGTCTCCTATAGGATTCTGCATCTGTCAAAAGAGAACCACTTGAGGTGGTAAGCTTCTGGTTATATGGTAAGGGAGTGGAAACAGATTTGCAATTGTCTAAACCTATATCATTGACAATGTCCAGAGTGTACTTTTTTTTTTACACAGGAAAGTTCCATAATCATTTCTGATTAGTTCCATACCAAGAAAATAACGGGCTTATCCTAGATCTTTGATGGTGAACTTTTTATCCAAGAACTGTTTCAGATCAGCAATAAGGTTGTTGTTATTACCAGTAATGAGAACATCATCCACATAGACTAAAACAACTAGGAGGTCACCATCTATAGTCAGTGTGAACAAGCAATGATCATGTGCAGATTGTGTAAAGCCAAACAGAACAAGTGTGGTGCAAAATTCTCTATTCCACTGTCTTGAAGCTTGTTTTAGTCCATACAGACTTTTCTTGAGCTTACATACCTGAGTGGGAGCAACTTTGGTGTATCTATCTGGTGGTTTCAGATACACTTCTTTGTCCAAAAATCCATGTAGAAAAGCATTGTTTATGTCAATGTGGTGCAACCCCCAATTTTCGATAGTTGCAAGGGCAATCAGGTATCTGACAGTAACTGGTTTAGCTACAGGGGATAAGCTGTCATCATAGTCCTCTCCAAGGACCTGGTTGTAGCCCTTGGCAACAGCTTGGCCTTATATCTCTCAATGGTTCCATCTGGATGCAGTTTGACTTTGAAAATCCATTTACTCCCTATGGCCTTCTTTCCTAGTGGGAGATCAGTAATGTCCCATGTTTCATTCTTCTTAAGAGCAGTAAGCTCTTCATTCATGGCTTGGAGCCATTCAGAATGTCTACTAGCTTCTCTGAAGTTGGTGGGTTAAGGAATTGAGAGGTGTTGAATGTAAAAGGCTACATTGGAGGGTGGTGGATGAAAATAAGAGCTGAGGTCAATGTCATCAGGGTCAGCAGAAGTGGTTTGAACAAAATCTTTCACGTGGTCAGGTTTATGGGTCATTCTGGTGCTTCTTCTAACAGAAGCAGGATTCAAGTTGGATGAATCTTCTAAATTGTCATGGTTTGTGTCATCTGAAGGTGTTATGTCTGGTGCGGAGGTGGATGAGGACTCTCCTCTTGGTGTGGTGTGTATGGAAGAAGGAGTGGGTTCATCTTCATTGAAGAAGGGAAATGGTAAAGTGGGTTCAACAGTAGGAATATGAGCTTCAGGATTAGCAAAGGGGTAAGTGGATTCTAAGAATATCACATCTCTAGAAGTAAGGACTTGGTGGTTTGCAATGTCATACAATCTATATCCCTTTTGATGAGGCACATACCCAATAAATATGCACTTTTTGCCCCTTTGCTCAAATTTGGTTTTGTGTGGTTGAGTATCTATGGCATATGCCAAACACCCAAGTGGTTTCATAGTTTCATAAGAAGCTATGTCAGTGAACATGATTTGATAAGGTACCTGCCAATTCAGCACCCTGGTAGGCAATTTGTTGATGTTGTGGGCAGCAGTGAGTATGGAGTAAGGCCACAAATAATGTGGTGCTGATGATTCTTTCATTAAGGCCCTTGCCATTTCAAGAAGGTGTCTATGCTTTCCTTCCACCACTCCATTTTGTTGAGGAGTATACACACAGGTCTTTTGATGGATAATTCCTTGGCTAGACAAGTAATCTTGGCATTCTATGCTCATGAATTCAGCTCCATTATCTATTCTTATTTTCTTCCCTTGCAATTCCAACTGTTTAGAGATCATATTGATTAAATGAATGAGGGATGTCAAGGCCTGTTTCTTGCTGGCCATCAAGTTGATCCATGTCATTCGACTGCAGTCATCTACTACAGTGAGGAAGTATGAAGTCTCAGTGATGCTAGGTTGGGAGTATGGTCCCCATATATCAACATGTAGTAACTCTAATACTCTGGAGTTGTTGCTTGTGCTGAGTGGAAAACTGATTCTTGTTTGCTTGGTGAGATGACAGATGTCACAGTGCTTGTGTTCTGCAATAACTGGAGGTGTACACATGTGTTTCAGGAAGTACAAGTGTTGCATTGCTGCTCGGGATGCATGCCCCAATCTCTTGTGCCATGTGTTGAACATTTTGATGTAATGAGGGGCACTTACTGTGTATGCTGTCATAGCTTCCTTTGAGAAGGTTGGTTGAGCTACATATAGTTTTCCAATTAGTTTTCCAGTCAGGATTATATCACCACTTTGACCATCTCTTACCACACATGAGTTATGGTTGAATACAACTTGAGCCCCACTAGCAATGGTCAGTTGTGAGATGGACAACAAGTTGCATGTGAAGCTTGGCACAAGATATACCTCTTTCAATGTCAACTTATCAGATAGAATTACATCTCCATAGTGCGTGACCTCCTTTTCTCCACCATCTGGAAGTGTAATTACAACAGTGGTGTGAATGGGTGTCAGATTGGTCATTAATGTAGCATCATTGAACATGTGTCTGCTAGCTCTAGTATCAATGATCCAAGCTTCATCATGTATTCCTTCTGTGAGAGTGAATGCAAAATGAGAACTGCCAAGGTAGGATGTGTCTTGAGTCTTTGTTCTTGGCATATCAGATTCATTTCTAGAATTAGATTGAGCTGCTAATATTCTGGCTACTTCCTTCTGCACAATTGCTGATATATTTGTGGTGTTTCCAGTGAGATTTTTCCCTGATTCATTATGGATCTCAGGTGCAGAGTTTCCATCCACTGCATTAGCAAAATTTCTTTGTTCTTTTGGTCCATAATACCAATCTGGATAGCCTTTGAGTTTGAAGCCAATCAGATGGCCATGAATACCACAATGTTCACACAATAATTTGGATTTCTCTTATTGCTTATTCTGGAGGTTCCTCTTCCTTTTCCTCCAGAAAATCCTCCTCTGTTGTTTGAATTCCCTCTGCCAGAGAAGCTTCTTCCATATCCACCAGATCTCACACTCATAGCTGAGTGATCATTAACTTCACTCCCTCCAGTTCCAATGTTCCTTTGTTTTTCAATCCTGAGCACCATAGAGTAGGCTTTGTCAACATTTGACAATGGATCCATCATTAAGATTTGGCTTCTTATGGGATCATAGGAGTCATGTAATCCCATTAAGAATTGAATCAGTTTGCTTGACACCTCAAACTCTTCCCATCGTTTTGCAGCATCACAACTACAAACTGGTATTGCACTTCAGTAGGGATAGTTCATTCCAGAGCTTGTGGAGATGGTTGTATTAAACCGCCATGGATTGGTTTCCTTGTGAAAGGTTGCAGATCTCTTTCTAGATTTGAAAGAATTGGGGACCGCAGCCATCAAACCTCTCAACCTCTGCTGGCTACTGTATCCCACAAGCTTTTGGCATTTTTAGCATACAAGAAGGTTTCCGAAATTTCTTTTGCAATAGAGTTGATCAGCCAAGCTCTTACCATCCCATCCACTCTCTCCCATTGTTCTTTAAGTCTAGGATCAGTGGGTATTTCAGCTCCACCAGTTATGAATCCCAATTTGTTTTTAGCAAGCAGTGCAATCTGAACAGATCTGCTCCATGGAAGGTAATTATTTCCACTTAGTTTGGTAGAGACTAGACTCATACCTAGGTGATCCGACCCATGAAGGTTGAGAGGATCATTTTTTGCAAGATTTAGAGCTGCAATAGATTGGGTTACTTCTCCTGCCATAAGAGATGTGTTGTTCGATCTAGCTCCAAGCTGTGGCCATTCCTCTGCAGTGTTTCTCCAAGGATTTGCACCTGAACTCATAGCTAGCAACTATGGCTCTGGTACCATGTAGAATTTAAGCTAAAGAACTCATAGTAGTTATGATAAGAATCAAATTTAGAAGGGAAATTTCAGGCATTCATTCAATACATTGAATAACAGATTTTGCGGCTGCAATTCTCTTGCATTACATGGATCAGTTTTTCACAATATATCATTACAAAAGTTGCCCTAGAAGCCATGTAAAATAAGACAAAACTCATTAAGGAGTTGCCTAAAATGGAAAATCAAAGAAACTATTTTTACATGTAAACATGCAGCTTAGCAATATGTGCAGTTTCACAAAAGAGGAAAAACAGACTTTCTGCAACAGTTTGCATAAAGCTGTGAGAATTGACTAAAATAGTTCAATTAGATAGACAACGATTATGATAACAAAGACTGTTAGAGATAAAGAAGTGCCAATGCATTCAGCTTCATTGATCTAACCTTTGCTGAGCTGAGGAAAACCGGGTTCTCAGCTGGAGTATAAAGCTAGAGCATGCAGAAGCAGTTGGAAGGAAGAAGAAAACAGAAAACAGTTATAACAGAATAACTGTTTTCTGGAACTGTTTTTCTTGAGCTGTGGGATTCTGTTTTGCATTCTGTTTTCTTTCTTGTTCTCTGGGAAACTTCATTCCATTCTATATTATATGTTATACGGATACATTGAGGTGTGAGAGAGGAGCGAAACACTTAGAAAGAAGCAGAGAGAAGAGATCAAAACACTTGGAGAGAAATAGGTCAATACTTCTCTTGATAGTTTGTTTGGTGATCATACTTTGTAATCCTGTTTTGGTGATTAGTAAATTTGGTTTTCGACTGCCCGTGGATGTAGGTGTTTGAACACCGAACCACGTATATCTTGTTTCTTTTACATTCCGGTTTATCATTCATAGCATTGTTCACACAAACACAAAACTTATTAATCAACTTGTGAAGTTAGTTGATTGTGTTTCTTGCTTGAAATCTGCAACAAGTGGCGCCGTTTGTGGGAAGAGGACACGCAATAGAGGAAGGTTTCGTGCAAGATGTCGATCTCCAGAATGGAAGCAGAAAAATTCAGTGGAAAAAATGATTATGGGCTTTGGAAGATTAAGGTTAAAGCATTGCTTGTGCAGCAAGGCCTTGCTGCTGCTCTGAAAGGGGATGAAGGTTTCTCTGAGAAAGTAGATCCAACTATCAAGCAAGATATTCTTGATAAGGCCCATAGCTTACTCATTTTATGCCTATCAGATAAAGTATTGAGGGAAGTTTCAAAAGAAACCACCGCCGCTGATATACTGAAGAGGCTCGATGATCTATACCTGAAGAAGTCCATGACAAACAGGTTATTACTGAAACAAAAACTATTTTCATTCAAGTTTGTGGAAGATAAAGGTGTAGAAGATCAACTGGAGGACTTCAACAAGATGATTGATGATCTTGAGTCAATTGAAGTAAGAATGGAGGATGAGGACAAAGCTATTCTCCTGATCAACTCAATGTCAAAATCCTTTGAACATTTGAAAGATGCTCTAATGTTTGGAAGGGATTCAACTGTCACTCTTGCACAGGTCCAAAATGCTTTGAGGGCTAAGGAACTACAGAAGTTAAGCCAAGAAAAGGGTGAAACTGCAGGAGAAATTCTTAGTATAAAGAAAGAAAAATGGTTTAAGAAGAAACATAATCAAGCACCAAACTCGGATAAGAAACCTGGAAACAATAAATCCAAAGGCAATGATGGGAAAGAGTCCAGGAAGTGTTTCTACTGCAAGAAACCTGGACATATCAAGAAGGATTGTTTTGAATTTAAAAGGAAACAATCAATGAAGGCAGGTTCCTCCACCAATTCTGCAGAAGTGTTAAAGGCACATGATGATGATCCACAAATTCTCAATATCACAGAACTTAAAACTGATGGAGAATGGATACTGGACAGTGGGTGCTCTTTTCACATGTGCCCACATCTGGAGTGGTTTCATGAGTTTCAAGAAAAAGAAGCAGGGACAGTAATGCTTGGGAATGATCAGAGCTGCAATGTGAAAGGGATTGGAAGCATCAAAATCAAAATACATGATGGCTCTATCAAAGTCCTAGAAGAAGTCAGGTATATTCCTCAATTAAAGAGAAATCTCATCAGTCTTGGTACTCTAGAAAACAGAGGGTGTAATTTCAAATCACAAGATGGTTTTCTCTATGTTATGAAGAATTCTAAGGTGGTTATGAAAGGAATCAGAAAGGCTAGTCTGTATTATCTTCTAGGAAATGTTATCTCAGGAACCTGTAACCATTCTTTAATCTCAGAACCAGAATTATGGCATGCCAGGCTTGGGCATGTAAGTGAGACAGGTCTAAACCAACTGGTAAAGCAAAAGATAATTGATACTGCTGGAAACCAAATGCAAATGGATAAATGTGAAGATTGCATCATGGGAAAACTTACAAAACAAGTTTTTCACCCTGGAAAGTCAACTTCAGTAGCATGCTTGGATTATGCTCATGCTGATTTATGGGGGCCAGCAAGAGTCCAAACACTGGGAGGAGGCAAATATTTCCTGAGTATTGTAGATGACTATTCCAGGAAAGTCTGGATTTACATACTTAAAGCAAAGTCAGATTGTTTTGAGAAATTCAAGGAATGGTATCAACAAGTTCAAACAGAAAAAAGGGTCTTCTCTTAAATGTATAAGGACTGACAATGGTCTGGAGTTCTTGTCAGAAGAATTCAATAGTTTTTTTAAAGAAAAGGGAATAAAGAGGCATAGAACAGTTCCAGGGAATCCACAACAAAATGGTGTTGTGGAGAGAATGAACAGAACTCTCCTAGAAAGGGTAAGGTGCATGCTGCTGAGTTCTGGTTTAGATAAGAAATTCTGGGGTGAAGCTGTTGCCACTGCTGCCTATTTGATAAATAGATGCCCAGCAGCTGCAAATGAGAATGTTACACCTGAAGAAAGGTGGACAGAGAGGCTTCCCACCTATCATCATTTGAGAGTGTTTGGGTGTAGAGCTTATGCTCACATCAAACAAGACAAGTTAGATGCAAGAGCTTTAAAATGTGTGATGGTTGGATATCCAGTGGGTGTCAAAGGCTATAGATTATGGTGTACAGAACTAGGTACTGGCAAGCTAATTGTGAGCAGGGATGTAATATTTTCAGAAAACATCATGCGTTTTAAGAAGGACAGTGAACAAGTAAGACAAGCAGATGTTTCTGGCACAACAGGTCCCTCAGTAAAGGTGGAGAACCCTGAAGAGGTTCAAAATGAGTTATCTGACACTGATGAAGATCAACAGGTTGAAGATCAGGTTCTGGCAGACTATCAACTGGTGAGAGATAGAGGGAAAAAAACCATTAAACCTTCAACAAGATATGCAGAAGATTACTTGACTGCTTATGCTTTTGTGACAGCAGAAGACACTGATTGTGATGAGCCAAAAGATTACAAGGCAGCTATGTGTAGTGATGAGAGGGAAAAGTGGTTGGGAGCAATGAAAGAGGAACTGGAATCTCTTGAGAAAAACAGAACCTGGATCCTGGTAGATAAACCCAAGCATCAGAAGTTGGTATCATGTAAATGGATTTTCAAGAAGAAGCTTGAGATCACAAATGTAGAAGCTATCAGATTTAAAGCAAGATTGGTTGCCAGAGGATTTACTCAGAGGGAGGGAATTGACTATAATGAGATATTCTCCCCAGTGGTAAAACATTGCTCAATAAGGATTTTACTAGCTATAGTAAATCAATATGATCTGGAGTTAGAATAGCTTGATGTCAAAACAGCTTTCTTACATGGAAATTTGAATGAACAGATTTATATGACTCAACCTGAAGGTTTTGTGTTACCAGGAAATGAAAACAAGGTGTGTCTATTGCAGAAATCATTGTATGGGCTTAAACAAAGCCCAAGACAATGGTATCTAAAGTTTGATAATCACATGAAGGCCATATGATTCACAAGATCCAAACATGACAGCTGTGTGTATTTGAAGTTTGAAGGCAAAGCTGTAGTAGTGTTTCTTCTGATATATGTCGATGACATGCTAATTGCTAGCAGAAGCGGAACAGAAATTGAGAGTCTGAAGCATGAGCTGCAAACTGTATTTGAAATGAAGATTTTAGGAAATGCCAAAAGGATTTTAGGCATGGATATCAGAAGAAAGAAGGAAAATGGTGAATTGTGGTTATATCAGAAGGACTATATCAACAAAGTCCTAAAAAGATTCAACATGCATGAATCAAGGAAGGTTTCAGTACCTCTGGGACAGCAATTCAAGTTATCAGAAGTTCAAAGACCTCAGAGTCAAGAAGAAATGAAAGAGATGAGTAGAGTGCCTTATGCAAATGCAGTAGGTAGCATTATGTACTCTATGATTTGCACAAGACCGGATGTGGCTCATGGTATTAGTGTGGTGAGTAGGTTCATGGCTGAACCTGGCAAAGCTCACTGGGAAGCTCTCAAATGGTTACTAAGATATTTGAGGGGGACTGTTAACTATGGAATATTGTTCAGAAAACAAAGTCAGATTGATAGTGATATGCTTGTGGGATATTGTGATTCAGATTTTGCAGCAAACATAGATTCCAGAAGGAGTCAAACAGGATATATCTTTACTCTTTTTGGTTCTGCAATTAGCTGGAAATCAATGCTACAATCCGTGGTAGCTCTCTCTACCATAGAAGCAGAGTTTATGGCTATTACAGAAGCAGTTAAGGAGGCATTATGGTTGAAAGGGATTCTGGAGGAGTTTGGTCTTCTGCAAAAGTCTGTTAAATATATGTAGATTCACAGAGTGCTTTGCATTTGGCAAAGCATCAAGTTTTTCATGAACGAAACAAGCACATTGATGTCAAGCATCACTTTATCAGAGAAGTTATAGAAAAGGGTAGTGTGGAGCTGATGAAAGTATCTACTGATGATAATGCAGCAGATATGCTTACTAAGACTTTGTCTTCTGGGAAATTTCAACATTGCCTGCAACTGGTGCAGGTAATGGATCTTTGACTGTTCAGCAATGGAGTATGAAACCCTGTGATGGGGTTGTTTGGCAGAAGGAAGCAGGATTTGCTAATCAAGGTGGAGTGTGCTGGGTTCTTCATGCATTGACAAGGTGGAGAATGTTAGAGATAAAGAAGTGCCAATGCATTCAGCTTCATTGATCTAACCTTTGCTGAGCTGAGGAAAACCGGGTTCTCAGCTGGAGTATAAAGCTAGAGCATGCAGAAGCAGTTGGAAGGAAGAAGAAAACAGAAAACAGTTATAACAGAATAACTGTTTTCTGGAACTGTTTTTCTTGAGCTGTGGGATTCTGTTTTGCATTCTGTTTTCTTTCTTGTTCTCTGGGAAACTTCATTCCATTCTGTATTATATGTTATACGGATACATTGAGGTGTGAGAGAGGAGCGAAACACTTAGAAAGAAGCAGAGAGAAGAGATCAAAACACTTGGAGAGAAATAGGTCAATACTTCTCTTGATAGTTTGTTTGGTGATCATACTTTGTAATCCTGTTTTGGTGATTAGTAAATCTGGTTTTCGACTGCCCGTGGATGTAGGTGTTTGAACACCGAACCACGTATATCTTGTTTCTTTTACATTCCGGTTTATCATTCATAGCATTGTTCACACAAACACAAAACTTATTAATCAACTTGTGAAGTTAGTTGATTGTGTTTCTTGCTTGAAATCTGCAACAAAGACAACGGTTAACAGATTTTGTTATCATAATTCCAACAGCCTATGCCTCTATTTCAATCTTGAATATCGAAAAGCTCCGGCTAAAATTTATAGGGAGAAGCAGAAGTTCTTGGTGGTGGTTTCTTAATAAATTGATGATGGTTCCTGGGAAAATGTGATTGCATTTCGGTGAGCATTTAGTATTTACCTTTTCATTTTTCTTTAGTGAGTATTTGTTTAAAATTTTAACTTCTCTTTACGATTCAGATCTCTGACCATTAGCATCGTGTTCCCCTCTTTTCCATGGTGGTCAAGTTGGAGACCAGGAGAGATGCTAAAAATTGGTTGGTGAAAACCCTTTAAGAGAGAGCATTTTATTGGAAAAAATCTGGAGATTTAAATTTTTCTAATTTGTTAATGTTATTCTGATTGGATTATATGTGGTTGATGTTTCCTCAAAAGCTGATGATCTCATAAGACACAATTTTTATATCTTTTTTTGTTTATTGCTTGCTACATTTTATCTATGCGAGAAGACGAATACTGTGTTGGGCGAAAATCAATTTCACAAAGGAGATTTTAACCTACATCCTCATTTCGGTGGATCACTATTTGGTTTGGCACATTGCTATTCATTATTTTTCATTTAATGTTTTCTGTTTGTGAATGTTCATATCTTAGTCAGCAAATGAGACTCATCGAGGAAATGATCAAGCTTGCATGCGGCTCTAAGAATGAGATGGATATTTATGAAGTGAAGGAGCAGAGCACTATCAGCCATCATGAAACAAAAGTAGGACTCTTATTTTTTTAATTTGGGTTGTAAAGTCCAGATATTGTTCTTTGAACCGATTAACTCCTACAAAGTAGCTGATGTTTGAGCATTAACCTTCTCAGAATTCTGATCGCCATTCCAATCTCATTATTAGATTTTAGTACAATTAATAAAATATATTAACTATGTAATGTTAACGTGCTATTGTTGTTATATCAACAATTATATTACTTAATCATATTATTACACTAAAAAAAAAATTCATATTAGAGACGGACCCTAGTAACGGATGATATTGGTCACAAAATAAAAACAGAATAGAAATAGATTAGTGACGGAAAGTGGCAAAAAATCATTAGTATCCGATTAGTGACGAATTAGCAACCGAAAACTTGAGACGGACATAATTCGTCTCTATTCGGTAGGTAATTCGGTCTCTAATTTCATAATAGAGAGGGAAATTCCGTCACTAAATTTAGAGACGGAATAAAACCGGTCTCTAAATTTTAGAGACCAACATTATAGAGACCAACCACTTGGTCTCTAATTCGTCACCACTTTAATTTAGAAACCGATATCATGTAATTAGGGATGGATTTTTCCGTCTCTAATTTGATTTTTTCTAGTAGTGTTATTATTCATCATGATGTTGTTGAAAATATTAGTATATTAGTATTAGTATGTGTATATGATAATAACTTTGACTATTACTTTAGTGCAATATGGTATCAATATTATTATAGTGCAATATTATATTTTTATACCAATAGTTTTAACTATAAAAATAATATAATGAGTAATATACTAAAAAAATTATACTAAATTACTTACACATGTTATATTCATACAATTATAGCATAACTTAATCACGAATTCTATCTCGTGTATTGTACGAGTGGACATCTAACATTATAAAAAAATAAAATAGAAACTATATAAAAACTCAAAATGTACATACAATTTTATTAGAATGATTTTTTTAAATTAAATAATTGATTAAAATTTATTTCAAATTAAAGATCTTCATAGTTCTAATTTTATATTTGAATAAACATATTAGTCACGTGCAACACATGTGTTATTTGATAGTGTAACAGAAAAAGAAGTTTGTAAAACGATTTCTATTTTGTAATACCATTCCATCATACATGACTAATCTTTTACTCCGCATTTAGAGGGTGTTTGGCTAAACTTATTTTGAACACCATCTTATAAGCTCCAACGTCTTATAAGTTGTTCAATTGCTTATAAGATGCAATTTTCCAATAGCTTACAAGTTAATAGAGTGTTTGAATAAAATAACTTATAAGCTTGCAATTAAATTGATTGATTTAGCATGGATTCGAGGGACTAATTTGAAAACTATTATCAAACGCATATTTTGACTAGGGGAGGTCACTTGTTCACCAGTAAGATCCGTGTAATTCGGGTCATGGGTCAATAGGTATTATCATTTATGTCTAAATGTAGAGTCCAACTTCAATACCATTGTGGTACCGATACCACTGTGAGAGAAGAATACATATGTATTTAAATATAAGGGACCCACTAAATTATATAATTTCATTTTTATCTCACAGTGGTACCGGTACCATTGTGCTACCATAGAATCACCCCTAAATGTATTACATGTGATGGGTAAAAGGATCATCCTAAAAATGTATCACGATTTATGCTTAAAGATATTACATGTTCTAGCTAAAGATATTGTAATACCTTTACCCAAGACAAGTGATACCTTTTAGGTATAAATTGTGATACCCATCCCGGATTGCACTGTGCAATTGATGCACTTAAGACTTTGCCTTTAACTAGTGTGCGTAGTGTATTGTGTGAAAAGTATAGTGTGTGTGTGTGTATTGTTTGTGAAGTTTGTGTTGTGTGTATATTATGTGTAATGTGTGTAGTGCATGTAATGTGTGTAGTGTGTGTATTGTGCATGTAGTGTATGTTCAGTGTGTGTAATGCGTGTATTGTGTGGGTGTAAATTGTGATACCCAACCCGGATTGCACCGTGCAACTGGTGCACATAAGACTTTGCCTTTGACTAGTGTGGGTAGTGTGTGTATTGTGTGTGGTGTGTGATAAGTAGTGTGTGTATAGTGTGTAGTGTGTGTGAGTATTGTGTGTGAAGTTTGTGTAGTGTGTATATTATGTGTGAAGTGTGTAGTGCATGTAATGTGTGTAGTGTGTGTATTGTGCGTGTAGTGTGTGTTCAGTGTGTATAATGCATGTATTGTGTGGGTAGTGTGTGTAGGGTATGTAATGTGTGTAGTGTGTGTGGGTGTAGTATGTAAAATTTGAATGTAATTATTAAGATCTTAAAAATAAGATGGACTAGATGAACTTTTTTATTGTGGAGCTTATAAGCTCTATGAACTTATTTTTACATCTTTTAATATCTTATTTTATCAAACACATTTAAAATGTTTATAAACTCTTAAATATCTTATAAAATGTTTGAGGAGTTTATAAGTTGAGTCAAACGCTGTCTTAGTCATTGAATAAAAAATCAAATTGTCCTTTAACATAAAGAAAATGGTGAAAATTAATACATGCCAAAATATCGTTACTCATAAATCATAATGATAGAGAGTAGCACCCAAGAACCTCAAACTTGATCAGCATCAGACAATCTCAACATAAAAGTCTAGCTACCTATAATTTCTCATCAACTTCATTTTGTCTTTCTGCAACCTTCTTTCCCCCTTTTCGCCTTGTTGTTGTTCTTCTTCTTGTTGTTTTCTCCGTTTCTCCGACCATATTCAGCACCGTACCAGCCTACATTACCAACAACCGATGAATCCTCGTCTTTGCTATCTTTAGTACTATAACTATCGTCTGGAATGGCATTGTCATCATTCTCTTTGGAGGCACTGACATTAACCTCTGGATTGTCCTCCACAACGAGTTACCTCAGTAACACATCTAGTTGAGGCCTTCGCGCTTCCAAACTCTTCAACACTTCTCCAATCTCAAGGCTTTACAACCAAAGTCACTGCATTCATGACAGAACAAGTTTAAAGGTACAAATACAGTTGGAAAAATAACTTTCATTATCTAATCGAATTTTTTTAGTGACAAACCCGTATCCAACATAGAAAAAAACGTGTCAAACTCCTCAAGCATGCTGATAGCATCGCACAACGGATCTATATTATCCCCCGAAAGCCACATCTGTTCAGTTAACTGTGCCACTTCGGATTTCAAAAACTTCACAAACTTCCACCTGCTAAAGAAAACCAACATATATATCAGCAACAAATTTTATATGGTAGGACAGTCTTACAGAATGACGGGTATATCATATTTAACCCATATTTAACTATTCGACGATCAGTCTTAAGCTCAAATTGCCTTACAAGTGACCACCTCATTTTATATTGATGCCAAGAAGTTTCCATATTATAAAACGAAATTAACTTTTACCTTCTTTCTCAAGATAAAACTCTTCGAAATTCCATCATTGTCATTCTTGAGTAACTCCAACGCATCAGACATTTCGCGAATAAGGCCCCACTTTATTTCTAGGTTATTGTTACCATTATCTTGACTACTGATGGGATCAGTTTCTGAAGATTGGACTGGTCGAACCTCAGTGCTACTAGATTCAGACATTTCACGAATAAGGTTCCCATTTCTAGTATCTTGACTAAGGGTGAGACCAGTTTCCAAAGATTGGTGTAGTGGAACTTCAATGCTACTAGACTTTGCCTCATCGTTAGTCGGCTGGTGAGAGAGAACTTCTATCCTGTTCGGAAACAGTGCCTTCACAATCTCCAGGTTCTCATTACCATTATGTTGCCTACTGATGGGATCAGTTTCTGAAGGTTGGTTTGGTCGAACCTCAATGCTACTAGATTCAGACATTTCATGAATAAGGTTCCCATTTCCAGTATCTTGACTAATGGTGAGACCAGTTTCCAAAGATTGGTGTAGTGGAACCTCAATGCTACTAGATTCAGCCTCATCGTTAGTCGGCTGGTGAGAGAGAACTTCTGTCATGTTCGGAAACAGTGCCTTCACAATCTTGTTCCTGGATGAGAACTATTGCAAGTTAAGAAAAACGGCATCAGAGTAAGTAAACTTGCGTGTGTTCTCACTTGAGGCTACAATCACAAAATGGACCCCAATAGCTTTGAAAGCTCTAGCAACACCACCCAAAAATGTTGTACCATTTCTCCTATAATATTGAAGAGCATCTTTAAATTCTCTTGGCGATTCGGATCTAACATATGACAGAGATAGCTTCCTAAAAAGTGTAGCAAAGGGTAGGTCCCACTCCAAACAACACAAACAAAGCATCACAACTAATCTCAGAATCAGCACCGGAATATAGTAACTGCAATTAATGTAAGTGCTTTGCATCCATTCTATGGTTTGAAATTTATTATAGATACACTGCTCGATTACTCTCACAACAAATTTAACAATGCTTGAAGGGTGAGATTTTGTGTCCATGACTAAACCGGTGGTTGGATTCGCATTCGTCGGGAGACACATCCAATGTTCTAGAAGCATAGATTTCAAAGTGAAAAAGTAGCTTCCAGAATGAGGTGCCCAAATAATGATCCTTTCAAGAAGATAAAAGAAACAACTTGGAGATATGTAGTCACGTTCCCTCCAATGTACGTTGTAAGTTTCTTCCAAAGCTTTGTGAAACTCCCAGCTCAAAGATTCTTCGAATCTTCTGGAAGGATGCACCTGCTCTGACTCCGTGATTCCTCTAAGATTCTCAACGAATGCCTTCCAAGATATGTGATTAGAAAAACTTTGAACAATTCTATCATATAGGCCACGATTCTGCTTTCCAGTTCCCAACATTATCATCACCGATCTTCCTATTTGGCCTTCAAGGAGTTCATCCCATGAGCTAATCATTCTTGACACAATTTCTTCTCATAATCTCTTGGATACTTCAGATTCTCTCAGGGGTATTGATAATGCGCAATCCGGTTATCCAATGAACTCGAAGTAAAATTCAATTTGTAATGCAATCCAATGCAAGAAAATTAAAGAACACAAGATGTACGTGATTCGATCCGGAGATCTACGTCCATGGGCGTAAAATATCACCGGCCGGGGTGTTTTTCACTATATTCCTTTCAATCTTACACGTTGCCGTTTAGGAGTACAAAGTGCGAACCCTAAATCTGAGTACAATTCTGCTATTTATACTACTCAATTCAAACCCTAACTAAATCCCTACAATTACGCCCACCATATCTGCATGGGAGTTAGAAGGAGATCGTGGGGATCTCACTTTTCAAATATGTCGCGATTGGGCTGCTCCAGGCCCGTGCGCGCTTCTGGGCTAGCTTGGTTGCTGGGCTCGTTCTTCTGGGCTCAGTTGCTTCGGGTCGGATCAACCCGACCCGAAGTTACTGGGCCATACCTATTAGATGCCCCCCCACCAGCCGGAGCGAGGTAGGAGCTGCGGTTACAAGTAAGGCTAGGTATAACAGGTGCCGAGGTTGAGCGATGCAACGACGTGGCGAGTGAGAAGGGATGCTGTCTTTGTCGAGCCGAAGTACCCCTAGGGTCCGAGAATCGACCGGAGTCGAGATGATACATACCCGGAGTGATGGGCTCTGCAAAGACCAAACTTGACCGAACTGAAGTATCCCGCGGTCACGGGGTCGACATGATCCGGACTGAAGTAACCCCGGGGCGATAGGGTCGACCGGGCCAGAAACTAGAGTACCCACGGGGTAATAAGGTTAAGCGAGATCGAACTGAATTTGCCCGAGGTGAAGGGAACACCGGAGTGAGGCCCAAAACTTCCTGGGGAAGAATGAGGTTGATGTGATTGGCGGCGCCATCATTAGAAAGAGGGATATGAAGTGACGCGTTTGAGATTTCCAAGAAGCGTATCTCCCACGCGCCTTGGTAACTGTAACGCGCGTGACCACCACGCGCGAATCTGAGACGCGAAATTTGAAAATGCCAAATCTGAGCCGTTGATGCAGGAGTATATATATAGAATGTTTGCACAGTAAACTTCATCTTCCTCATTTGAGATTGGCAAGTTATAGAGAGCGGGAAAAAAGGAGATTCATTTGTGCATTTGTGAACCATCTCAAACCAAGACCAAGTAAATATGTCTTCTTCATCGTCTTCATCTTCACTTAGGGAGGTAGGACCCGATAAAGCCCCGTTAGATGTACGTCCTCTGCGTTATATTATTCCAGAAAGACGAGTGAATAGGATGGTATATAGGGCAGATTTTAGGGAATCCGGCACCCGGGCAGTAGGGTTTGGTGAATGTCTGGAGTAGGATTTCGAGGTGGCTGTGGAGGCACTGCGGATGACTCGGGTGCAAATAGAAGCCCTGATTCCATCTTTTTACTTTCCCTTTAACTTAGAATACATAGTGCCGGAGCCTAGTGACAGAGCCTGTTGCCCGCCGAAGGGTTTCATTAGTGTGTATATAGACCATCTGAGAATAGGAATAAGATTCCCTCTTTGGGACATCGTTGTACAGCTGCTGAGATATTACAACATTGCCCTGAGTCAATTAGCGCCCAATGCTGTGAGGCAAGTTGTTGGGTTTACCATGGTATGTAAAAATGCCGGGGTAGAACCAAATGTAGAGTTGTTTAGGTTTTTCTTCCAACTGAAGGCCTTCGGGAAATCGAAGGGATGGTACTCCTTTAGCCCCCGGGTGCGAGGTGGGTTTAAGGTGCAAAACCAGAGCAAGGTGGAGGGGTGAAAGGAGAAATTTATTTATGTGAAGACAAGGCTGGCCCTCCTGAGGTGGAGGAGGGAGGAGGTGGTGGATAATGCCCCGGTGGCGGAGCCGGAGCCGGAGGTGGTTAGGCAGTTCCGTACTGTAGGTACGTTCAAGACCCTCTGCACCGAGGAGGAGCTGGAGGAGGCGGGATTAAGCCCGTATTACTCGGGCGATGCAGAGGGGGTTTCCCCCCGGGGGCAGGAGTCGGAAGCTGAGGCAGCCGAGGAGGGTAGGAACTCTTAAAATTGCGTAATATACTGCAATGTGCACAGGACTAACCACAAATTATTTTTTGTAATGGGACGCTTCGGAAAGGCGTCTATGGGTAGCCCCGCGGTGCCTGCGGCGGCAAAGAAGAAGGGAGCGGCGACCGAAGTAAGCCCTAGAAGTAGGGCGTCGCCCAATCCGAGACCGTCAGCGGGGACGGAGGAGGGTGTTGTGGTGGTGGGGACAACCCCAGGAACAAAGAGGAGGTCGGAACCATCTGTGACTCCTCTGGGAACGGCCAAAAGACTCTGCACAGAGCAGAGCGCCGAGGTAAAGCATATATAACCTTCTGCCGAGGTGAAAAGCTGCGGCTTAAATTCTCTTTATGTTTCTGATGGTGGTTTTGATGTTTGTGTGTTAAGGGGCAAGGGCCCATAGGTGTGTTGGGCCTGGAGGGGCCGGATGCCGAGGAGCTTCTGTGGTTGGCGCAGGGGATCATGGATCTCGGCCGGAGGAGTGAGAGAGAGGCCAACGAAGGGCTGGCCGAGGCGGTGAGGGAGTTGCGTGCCCGGAATAACAGGTTAACGCATGACTTGTCCGAGGTGCGCAAGAGAGCTGCCTTGGTGGAGAAGGAGGTGGCGCGATTGCGCGAGGTGGAGGCCGAGGCCGGAGCTCTCCACGGCGAAACAGCCGAACTGCGGGCGGAGATAAAGGCTCAGGAAGCGGCTGTGGTGGATGGTCAGGAGGCGGTGTTGAAGGCTTTTGCCGAAAAATTATTTCAAACGAGCACTTTTCTCGACTTTCAGACCAACTTCGTCGCGGTCGGGGATACGGCCACTCGATCAGTGCTGGTGGAGAAGGTTAAGGAAATCTATCCGAACGTGGATGTCTATTGTTCCGAGTTTGGATACGATTTCAACGCCGTGGGAGCTATGGAGGAGGCGTATTACAATGCCCTGGCTCGTGTCCCGGAGTGGCCCCTGGTGAAGGCACTAGCGAAAAAGAAGAAGATCCTGAGTGCCGAGGAGATCACTACCTGTGACGTGGACCAAGATCAAGAGTTCCTAGCCTTCCGCTGTGGTGAATTCATCGCGGAGCCCCAAGACAAGGATCCACCTCCGCAAATGGAGATCGCCGCAGAGGCAGCGAGAGATTACGCGGGTGAGATCCGCGAGCTGCCGGAAGGAGAGCACGAGGTCGAGGTGGAGGTGCCAGAGGAAGTGAAGGAGGCCAAGAGGGGGAGGTCAGTCGTTCCCCGCAATTTTGATGATTTGATATATGATAGACGATAGGAGCAACTTGTAATTTCGTTGTAATACCGCAAACAATGTATGCTTCTTTTTTGTTGTGAATATGATATTGATGTTGGACCATACTGTTGAGTTATTGTTTTGCGATGATTTGAGTGTGTTCCGTAATACTGATGGTGTGCTGCGATCAGGAGGATACTGATAGGTATGGCCCAGCAACTCCGGGTCGGGTCGACACCCCGGGCCAGATCAACTCGACCCGGAGCAACTAAGCCCAGGAAGATAAGCCCAACAACCGGTCCAGAAGCGCGCATGAGCCTGGAGCAGCCCAATCGCGGCATATAGGGAAAGTAAGATCCCCACGATCTTCTTTCAACTCCCATGCAGAGATGGTAGGCGTAATTGTAGGGAGTTAGTTAGGGTTTGAGTTGAGTAGTATAAATAGGAGAATTAGACTCAGAATTAGGGTTCGTACTTTGTACTCCTAAACTATTGCGTGTAAGTTTGACAAGAAGAGTGGAAAAACACCTCGGCAGGTGATATTTTTTAAGCCCATGGACGTAGATCTCCGGATCGAACCACGTACATCTTGTGTTCTTTAAGTTTTTCGCATTGATTTACGTTACAAATTGATTTTCGTTCGGAGTTCACTTGATAACCGGATTGCGTTTTATCAATTGGGCCCGTCTGTGGGAATCGAACCCACGGCGCGCTTCGGACAGATCGTGCGTTAATTTGTCGTTGCGCGCGTGCAGCTCCCTTGTTACCTCGGCCAATTCCTCTTTGGCCTCCCTCTCGCTCTTTCGGGCGAGGTCCATGATCCCCTACGCTAAGTGCAGCTACTCTTCGGCATCCGCCCCCTCTAAACCCAACACGCTTATGGGCCCTTGCCCATTCAAAACAACACACCGGGCCGACATCAGTTCTATAGAAAAACAATCCGAAGGGTTTTACACCCTAGCGAAGGCTTATGTAACTTTACCTCAGCGCTCTGCTCCGTGCGGAGTCTTTTGGCCGTCCCCGGAGGTGTTATGGACGGTTCCGACCTCCTTTTAGTACCGGGGGTTGACCCCGTTGCCACCACCCGCTCCTCCGACCCTATTGATGGCCTCGGACTGGGCGACACCCCCCCTCTGGGAGATACTTCGGTCTCTTTCCCCTTCATCTTTGCTGCCGCCGGTACCGCGGGGCTTCCAGCCGGTTCCTTTCCGAAGCGTCCCACTGCATACAGAAATTGGAGTTAGTCCTGCACAAGACACCAATATTACACAGATATAAGAGTTCCTACCCTCCTCGGCAACCTCGGCTCCCGACTCCTGCCCTCGGGCGGACACCCCCTCTGCATCGCCCGAGTAATATGGGCTCAATCCTGCCTCATCCAGCTTCGCCTCGGTGCAAAGGGTCTTGAACGTCCCCAGCGTACGGAATGGGCCCACCACCTCAGCCTCCGGTTCCACCACCGGGGCATTATCTAACACCTCCTCTCTCCTCCACCTCGGGAGGGCTACGTCTGTCTTCACGTAGATAAATTTCTCCTTCCACCCCTCCACCTTGCTCGGGTTTTGTACTTTGAAACCGCCTTGGGCCCTGGGGCTGAAGGAGTACCAGCCTTTTGACTTCCCGAAGGCCTTTAGTTGGAAGAAATACCGGAACAATTCTACATTTGGTTCTACCCCGGCATTCTTGCATACTACCGTAAACCCGACTACTTGCCTCACGACATTGGGCGCTAATTGGCTCAGGGCGATATTATAATATCTCAACAGCTGTATAACAATGTCCCAGAGGGGGAATCTTAACCCTATCTTCAGAGGATCTATATATACGCTAATGAAGCCCTTCGGTGGGCAACAGGCCCTGTCGCCGCGCTCCGGCACTATGTACTCTAAGTTAAACGGAAAGTAAAATAAGGGGGATCAGGGCTTCTATTTGCACCCGTGTCATCCGTAGTGCTACCGCCGACACTTCGTATTCCTCCTCCAGACATTCCCCAAATCCCACTGCCCGGGTACCGGCCTCCATAAAATCGGCCCTATACACCATCCTATTCACTAGTCTTTCTGGAATAATAAAGCGTATCGGTGGTACATCTAGCGGGGCTTTCTCGGTTCCTACTTCCCTAATTGAAGAAGAAGACGATGAAGAAGACATACTTACTTGATCTTGGTTTGAAATGGATCACAAGTGCATAGATGAGTCTCCTTTTTTCCCGCTTTCTGAAACTTGCAATCGCAAATGAGGAAGATGAAGTATATTGTGCACATATTCATATATATATATTTTTGAATCAACGGCTTAGATCTGGCCTTTTCAAATTTTGGGTCTCAGATTCGAACGTGCCGCTCACGCGCTTTACAGTTCCCAAGGCACGTGGGGAACAGGTTCCTTGGGAATCTCAAAATGCGTCACTTCACATCCCTCTCTCTCGTGATGGCGCCGCTAATCACATCAACCTCATTCTTGGTCAGGAAGTTTTGGGAAGCACTCCGGTGTCTCCTTCACCTCGGCCACATTACAGTTCGCTTCTGCTACGCTTTATTGCCCTCGGGGTACTCTAGTTCGGCTCCGGTCGATTTCCTCCCCCCGGGGTGCTTCACTACGGATCGGGACGACTCCGTCACCTCGGGGTCTTTCAGTACGGTCCGTTTGGTCCCCGCGGATCCCATCACTCCGGGGGTGGATTATCTCGGCTCCAGCTAATTCTCAGACCTTAAGGGCACTTCGGCTCGCCATTGACAACAATCCATCTTGCTCGCTGCTTCGCTGCCCTGCTCAAACTCGGCACCTGTTACACCTCACCCTGCTTATATCCGTAGCTCCTCCTCGCTCCGGCTGGTGGGGGGGGGGACATCTGATAGGTATGGCCCAGCAACTCCGGGTCGGGTCGACACCCCGGGCCAGATCAACCCGACCCAGAGCAACTGAGTCCAGGAAGATAAGCCCAACAACCAGTCCAGAAGCGCGCATGAGCCTGGAGCAGCCCAATCGCGGCATATAGGGAAAGTAAGATCCCCACGATCTTCTTCCAACTCCCATGCAGAGATGGTAGGCGTAATTGTAGGGAGTTAGTTAGGGTTTGAGTTTAGTAGTATAAATAGGAGAATTAGACTCAGAATTAGGGTTCACACTTTGTACTCCTAAACTATTGCGTGTAAGTTTGACAAGAAGAGTGGAAAAACACCTCGGCAGGTGATATTTTAAGCCCGTGGACGTAGATCTCCGGATCGAATCACGTACATCCTGTGTTCTTTAAGTTTTTCGCATTGATTTACGTTACAAATTGATTTTCGTTCGGAGTTCACTTGATAACCGGATTGCGCTTTATCAGATACCGAGGAGTTTCATAATACAATAAAGAAACTCATGCAGTCTTTAGACTGGTTCCGCGGAGAGAAGGATAACCTGAAAAAATAAGTGGTTCCTCGGTTGGAGAGGAGGGTGGCCATAGCGGAGAGAAGGGCCAAAGAGGCTGAGGAAGCAAGAGCCAAGGCCGCGGAAAAGGCGAGAGACCGGGAGCTGAAATACTTGTCGACCGTCGCCGAACTAGACCGTGTCATTATTCACCAAAGGGAATATGAACGAATACTAACGGAGTACGGCCTGCTGACTTTCGAAGAGGTCGAGGAGCTGATCACCGAAATCCAAGGCAAAATTTCGTCACTGATGACGGCCGGCCCTGCGGACTCTTCCGAGCTTGTAAGAAAGCGAGAAGTACTGGAATTACTCTTAAACATGTACGAGGGCTTGAGAGGACGTGGCAGGTGGCGGCACACTGCCGAAGATTTGCAAGCTCCAGCCGGGGCCAAGAGATCGCTAAAGCGCCACGGAGGAGTAAAAAGAGGGCGGCGGGGAAAGGAAAGGGATCATAATCCAGGAGCCGACCCCGGTGACTGCTGTCGAGGAGGCCCCAGTAGCTGTTGCGGAGGAGGAGGTTGAGAAGCTAGCCGAGGAGATCGAGGTGATGGACCCTGCGGAATGGGATCCCACGGAATGGGCTAAGACTTCGAGACCAGCGTCTCATCCGAGTCCTCAGGGTAGAGCGAGGGGTGACGTTCCAAGGCCAGTGCCAAGAGTGAGTCCTCGGCGCAGAAAAAGTCAAAGCAGGGAAAGATTTGGACGCGGAGAAGCCCCCGGGACGGGTCTCAACGCCGGAGCGCAGAATATTGGCTCAGAGGCCGAAAATAATGTTATCTTGTTGTAACAATGTATGCAGATATGTAAAGAACCCTTTGTGGGGAGTAAAGCGGTAGAAATATTTTGATAAGTATGTTAAAAGAAAAGTGATTAACTTTTGATCATGATGCAAGTGTAATTACTTTAACTTGTACTCGGGAGCACAATATGTAAATAATGCCTGGTAGAGAAACAAGGCAAAGAATCTCCCTAGACGGATCGGGCGGGAGTTAAGGACCTCTCCGGTTAAACGGATGAGAGGAAATATAAGTCGGGGGACTAAATGTTGATCTCTCCGGACGGATCGGGCGAGAGATCAATGTGTCCGGAGACAGATAATAATAAGTCTAAGCTAGGGCGTCCCCGCAGCGTAGAAAAAAGTACAGTGAGATTCATAAAGTGAAAACTTTATTCAAAGTAATTGCCGGAACAATTTGAAAAATACAAGGAGACTCTTAAACAAGAAGACGTTATAGTACGGAAATGAAATAGCTTACAAGAAATGTAAAGGTAGAAAAGATACTTGGCCATCGGCACTCATAGATAAAAGCGCCTCAGATTGGTAACATGCCATGTTCGGGGAATCGGAGTACCATCTAGATGTGCTAACTGATAGCACCCGGAGTCATGCGCAGCAATGACACGGTAAGGCCCTTCCCAGGCGGCATGCAATTTACCTTCGGGGGTAGCCTTGCTGGCAGGGTTGAGCCGGAGTACTAGGTCTCCGACGTTAAACTGAGTACCCCTAACCCGGAGGTTGTGATACTGAGCTGCGCGTTGCTTACATTTAGCTTGCTTAATGAAAGATTGATCGCGACGATATTCGAGCTCGTTTAAGTTAGCACGGAGGGCATCATTGTTAGCTTCGGGATCCAGAGTAACAAGGCGAGGACTAGGTACCCCGATTTCCGCAGGAATGACAGCCTCGGAACCATAAGTGAGGCTGTAGGGGGTTTCTCCGGTTGAGGTGTGCGGCGTGGTGCGATAGGCCCAAAGAACCTACGGAAGATTCTCGGCCCAGAGACCTTTAGCTTGATCTAAGCGTTTCTTCAGACCCGTAAGCAATGTGCGATTGATGACTTCGACTTGACCGTTGGCTTGAGGATGAGCGACCGAGGTGAAAATTTGTTTAATGTGCAGCTCTTCGCACCATGACCGGAAGAGGTCATTGGCAAACTGTTTGCCATTGTCTGAGATAATGGCGCTCGGGATGCCGAAGCGGCATATGATATTTCACCAGACAAACTTCAAGATGTTCTGACCAGTGATGGCAGTGAGGGGTTCGGCTTCAACCCATTTGGTGAAGTAATCAACGGCAACCACAAGAAATTTTAGTCCCCCCGGAGCGACTGGAAACGGGCCCACAATATCAATTCCCCACTGGATAAATGGCCAGGCACTTTGTATGCCAGTGAGCTCGGTTTGTGGTAAATGCTTCACTCGAGAGTGTCGCTGACACTTGTCGCACCTGGCCACTAAGTCATGGGCATCATTAAACAACATGGGCCAGTAGTACCCCCACCGAAGAACTTTCTTGGCCAACATCCGCGAGCCAATATGGCTGGCACAAGCCCCCTCGTGAAATTCGCGGAGAACATGATCAGCCTGGGCAGGGGCAAGGCAACGAAGACTCGGTTGTAAGTATGACTGGCGATACAAGATCCCATCATGGAGTGCATACTTAGGTGCCTTAAGAACTATCCGCCGAGCTTGTAATTTATCATCTGGCAGCGTTCCATCCCGGAGATAATGGATGATCGGGGTCATCCAATTGGGACTGCTCTCAGTCAATATGAAGACTGTGGCCTCATAAATGGAAGGATGGACTGCATCTTCGACGACGATGTCCGGAGACATATTAGTAGGGACCGCGGAGGCCATTTTGCTGAGAGCATCAGCTTGAACATTTTCTTTGCGAGGCACCTGCTGGATATCAACCGAAGCAAAAGTTGACAGGAGTTTGAGTGTCAAAGCGAGGTACCTTTTCAGTGTATCATCCTTGGCTGTATAGGTGCCTTTAATTTGACTAGAAACCACCTTGGAGTCCGTGAAAAGCTGGATATGGAAGGCTGCAAAGGATTGAGCTAGCCGGAGCCCAGCAAGGACTGCCTCATATTCCGCTTCATTGTTAGTCACCTTGAACTTAAACCGCAGGACATATTTGATTTCAACGCCCTCGGGGCCAATGAGAAGGACCCCGGCACCACTGCCTCGTGTTGCAGAGGCACCATCGACGTATAGTTGCCACTTGCAGGCTTTAGCTTCGAGATCGGCGTGGTTAGAATCAGCGTCATGCACAGCCGGACAGGGGTCAATAAATGGTGCCTCGACCAAAAAATCCGCGAAGGCTTGACCCTTGATGGCTCGGCGAGGTAGAAATTGAATATCATACTCTCCCAATTCGATGGCCCACATAGCCAATCGCCCGGACACTTCGGGCTTGACAAGAATTTGGCGAATGGGGTGATTAGTGAGAACCCTGATATCACGCCCTTGAAAATAAGGCCGCAGGCGGCGGGCTGCCATGACGAGAGCCAGCACTGTTTTTCCTATCACGGAGTACCGGGTCTCCGCCCCTTGGAGTGCTCGGCTCACAAAATATACGGGGTGCTGACTTCCATGAGCCTCGCGTACGAGAGCCGCGCTGATTGCTTCCTCGGCAGATGCTAAATATACGTAGAGGGGTTCTCCGGGGAGAGGAGCGACATAGTGGGCAACTGTTTGATGTGTTGCTTTAGAGCCTCAAAGACTTCGGTGCACTTCGGGGTCCACTCAAATTTCTTTGCCTGCCGCAAAATTTTGAAGAATGGAAGTTGACGCTCCGCGGCCTTAGACAGAAAACGATTTAAGGCCGCAAGACCAACGGTAAGGCGCAGAACTTCCTTTACCGTCTTCGGCGGCTGCAGATCCAATACATCTCTAATCTTGGCCAGATTGGCCTGGAGACCGTGCTGTGAGACCACATAGCCCAAAAACTTTCTTGAGTCAACGCCGAAGGTGCATTTTGCCGGATTGAGGCGTAGATTATAACGTCGCAACGTGCTTAACGTTTCAGCAATATCTTGTACACATGTAGTTTGAGAGGTAGTTTTAATAACAAGATCGTCAACATATACCTCAACATTTCGACCGATTTGATCTTGGAAGACGTGGTCCATAAGGCACTGGTAAGTGGCTCCCGCATTCTTGAGCCCAAAAGGCATTTTCTTGAAGGCAAAGCACCCGAAGTCAGTGATAAAGGCCGTTTTGAGGGTATCGCGGCGATCCATATGAATTTGATGGTACCCCTTGTATAAATCCAAAAAGCAAAGTGCGTTGTGCCCAGTGATAGCCTCGGCTTTTAGGTCAATGGAGGGCAAAGGATAACAATCCTTTGGGCAGTGCTTATTGAGGTCAGAGAAATCTACACACATTCTCCATGCCCCGCTGGACTTAGTTACCATCACGGGATTAGAAAGCCAGGAATGATAGTGCACTTCAAACAGGATGTCTACATCTACGAGCTATTGTACTTCGGTTCGGATGGCTGCGTTCCTCTCCAGAGCAAATTTCCTCCATTTTTGTTGTATGGGCTTCACGCTGGGATCAATGTTTAACTTGTGAGTGATGAGGTCCGGAGAGACCCCCGGCATATCCAAGGGAGACCACGCGAAAACTTCCGAATATTCTCGCAAGGTCTAGATGATGGCGTTATGCAACAATAGTGTGTCCACAGCGCCGACTGTAACAGTCTGCTCTGGCTTGGCTGGGTCTAGCGGCACCTTAACAGTGTCGTCTCCGAGTGATGCAGCCGAATCCAAGGTGGGTGCCGAGGTGGCTACTTGAAACTGAGGCTTGGGAGGAACCTTTGTTGTCTTTTTAAGTGCCATGTACATGCACTCTTTAGAAACCCGCTGGTTGCCACGGATAGCCACCTCGCCATGGGGTGTTGGGAATTTCAGTGCGAGATGGTATGTGCATCGCTGGGGTGAGCCAGTCTCGGCCTAAAATCATGTTGTATAGAGATGGGGAATTGACCACATAGAAGTCAACGGAGATGGTTTTTATGACGGGATAAGTTCCGAGCGAGGCAGGAAGGTTGATGACTCCTTCAGGTCGGACCTCACCCTGGGTGAAGGTCTGTAACGGCCCGGGGGCCGGTCGGAGTTGTTCACGAGGAATGCCCATTTTCTGAAAACAGTCAGCGAATATGACGCTAACTGCGGCTCCGTTGTCGACAAAAACCCGCTTTATCGTAACATTAGCTACGGCCATCTCGATTACGATGGCGTCAGTATGTGGGGTGAGTTCGGGAACAGGATCTTCGTCGATGAAACTTACGGTTTCAGATTGGTGGAAGCGTTTGTGGCGCGGCTCCTCGGGAGGAGGCCTGCGTGCTTCCGCCTTCAAGGCACTTCGGGAAGCCCCGGTGGGAATGGCCCCATAGATCACATTTATGACGTGAGTGGGCGGATTGTCTCCGGGTCCTCCATAAGGAGGCGGTTGCGGCAACAAGTGGGGTTGTTGACGGCTTCCCTAGTCCGGCCGCGCATAGTTGTTGTATCCAGGCCTGTTATTCTGCCATTGTGGCTTGTTTTACCGTGAACCTCGGTCATTGTAGCCTCCACGGCTTTGTTGCGAACCCCCATTTTGGTTTGACCGAGGCCTGTCCTCGGTCCGAGCGACATACTACCGTAAGAAACCCTTCTTTAAGCAGTCTTCGATTTCTTTTCCGAGCTCTCGACATTCCTCGGTTTCATGTCCATGATCATGATGGTATGCACACCACTTGTCGCGGATACGCTTTTCTGCCAGAGCAGTCATCCGCGGGCACGATCGCAGATCGTTCTTGTGAGCGGAAATAATTTCTGCTCGTGATTTTGTAAGCGGAGTAAGTTGGGGGATATCTTCGCGAGGTTCCAAATGTCCTCGGCTTAGACGAGAGAAGGCACTAGGCTGGGTACTGGTCCCGGCTGGCGTTTTATCTGGTTGCCGCTTGCTGGCATGCTTCTCGCGTTTACGACGGGTTTGCTCCTCAGCCTTCGCGAACCTGCATACAATGCTGAACAAAGCCCGGGTCGTAGTAGGAGGGTTTCGAACAAGCTCGGTGTAAAGAGGCCCGGGGCGAAGGCCATTCATAAAAGCATTGATGATAACATCGTCAGACCGGCTTCCCACCTTAAGGCTCTCTGCCGTGAAGCGATCGAGAAACTGGGTAACAGTTTCACCATCTCGTTGTTCCATATTCATGAGGTCGGCCAAGGTGGCCATGGGTTTTGCTCACGTATGAAAATGCGCCCAAAACTGTTCGGCGAGATCCCGAAAAGAGGTTACGCTGCCCCGGGGCAAAGAATCGAACCAAAGTCTAGCTTCATCCTGGAGATACTCAGGAAACACCTTACATAATTGGTGAGGTGTACAATTGCGATTGAACATAGCATATTTGAAGGCGTTCAGAAAGTTACTGGGATCCCCGGTGCCATTGTAGACAGATACGGGAGGAAGCTTGAACCCCTCGGGAAGTGGGGTAGCAAGAATCTCCTCGGAGAACGGGGTAATGATTTCCCCATCAGCATCGAGACCCAACACTTTGTCAAGCTCCGCAGCAAATTGAGCTTGCTCTTGTTCCAGGGGATCCAACACACGGGATTTGTCTAAGCGAGCACGCTTTGGGGCGTCTGCAGGTCTACGGCGATGCACGTCTTCGTGAGCGTAACGGGGCCTCGACCCATTAGAGCTGCGGTTATCCGCTGGAGAGACTGTCCTCCGTCGACGACGATCATGCCTCGCTCGATGAGGTGGATCTTCATCCAATTCACGTGACAAATCGCGAGGCGGATTTCTCACACCCTGGACAACGCCGTTGTTGGCACGCTCACCGGAGTGGGCGCGCCGATTATTCCATTCTTAAATAAAGCAGCGTGCTCTTGAAGAAAGGCTTGTTGCACCTGCGATAACTCGGGGGCAAGGGGCGGACTAACTTGCGCCGGATCGTTAGCAGGGGGGTGATTCTGGAGGTTGGCATGTTCCGCGGGTGGATCTTGATTCCGTTGATGGGGTGGTGGATTCTGATTCACAGGAGGATCACGACGGGACCGGGTAGGATTAGCAGATCGACGAGTATTCACCATAGCGATTGTGATGACGTTGAAGTATACTAGGGCTTTCTTGCCAATCGTTCCCGCAGACGGCGCCAATTGATAATGCGCAATCCGGTTATCCAATGAACTCGAAGTAAAATTCAATTTGTAACGCAACCCAATGGCAGAAAATTAAAGAACACAAGATGTACGTGGTTCGATCTGGAGATCTACGTCCACGGGCGTAAAATATCACCGGCCGGGGTGTTTTTCACTATATTCCTTTCAATCTTACACGTTGCCGTTTAGGAGTACAAAGTGCGAACCCTAAATCTGAGTACAATTCTGCTATTTATACTACTCAATTCAAACCCTAACTAAATCCCTACAATTACGCCCACCATATCTGCATGGGAGTTGGAAGGAGATCGTGGGGATCTCACTTTCCAAATATGTCGCGATTGGGCTGCTCCAGGCCTGTGCGCGCTTCTGGGCCGGCTTGGTTGCTGGGCTCGTTCTTCTGGGCTCAATTGCTTCGGATCGGATTGATCCGATCCGAAGTTACTGGGCCATACCTATCAGGTATCATGTCCTCTGATAACAAAGATTCTCGACGGTCCAAGGGGAAAACTAAGTCAAAGTACTTAGTAGAAAGTTCCAGAAAGTCCTCTATCTTCCTAGCTTCTGGGTTCTTCATGTTAATGGATTTTGATCCATGAAAGAACTTTGCTACATAAAAAATGTGAAGCAAACACATAATCTGATGGTATTTCGACATCATCCCCATTGTGATCGAGCTCTTATAACATTCGTTTAAAACTTCCAGAATTCGAATTCCGACAGAAACTAATTCATGATACCAGAATGTTCTAGCAGCTTCTAAGCTTCAAGAGTCGCCATTTTTCTCTTTCGTCTCAGGAACCTTTTATCGACATCTTCAACCCATGCAACATCAGGGTTCATCAAGTGAATTGATGCCAAAAGTACCTTCCAAACGGACTCCAAAGTAGTTAAGACAGAACCGAGTAGTACCTTCGGATTTGATGAAATCTGGAGTTTCGACATTGTCTAGACATTCTAGAACCTTCAAACTTTGTACTTTCCATAACTTCCAAAGGTACACCAGAGTACCACTGGAAACCTGATTCCTTGAAATTCGTTCATTAAACGACGTTTCATCAAGTTGTAACTCATCATCTCACTTGTATTCTTGTGGACTCACTCGAAGATGTGCGTCCACAAGTTCACGAAGAGATAGAATTTCACCTACTGGATTGTTGCATTTCTTTGAGAAATATTACACTACATTAATTCAGACAACTTCATCTCCTCATGTAACAACACTTTCGCCTCAGCACAAACGGATGCATGGAAGGTTCTAGAAACCTTTTCGGCAAGCAACATCGCTCTGTTCAAAAGTTTCACCTTCTGAGGGATTGACTTAAGCGGCCACCCCCGATTTCCAGAAATCCAAAGAGAGTTAGAGATCACATACAAAAGTATTAGCAACGCTGCATTATCAAACTGATCCACTTTTTCTAACAGATCAATCTCACGTAAAACATATCCTAAGCTCTTCGCTATCTCAGCAGCCTCAAGGAAGTTTCCATACTCTTCCTCCAGGAGTAAAGGCTCGTCAAGGCAATCCAAAGACTTTAAGAAGTTACGTTTGGACTCCATCGAGTGAAAAGCTCGCACAAACTTCATCAGAGACGCATTGTCCTTCGCTGTGTAACATTCAAGAGTAGACTTTTCTAGAAACTCCTGCGCAATTTTGTTAATCACACTGTTAAACGACGGTTGCTGTTTCTAGGACTCGATATATTGCAAACTGAGGTCAAAATAGTGTCCTTTGAAACAACATGATAAGCACTCTTTGAAAAAGTTGCCTATGGCGTAAACTTCGGCTGCAGTTTTGTAGCTTCCAGCTAAACAGAAGCACTCACCCGCCTTTCTTAGCTCAGACATACCACACTTCTCTATATAAATCTTTCCTATAGAAACATTTGAAAATAATTGTCTTTCAGTTTATTATGCAAACTATACAAATAAGTCCAATAGCAAAAAGTAAGACTTGTATTCAGTCTATCATTTACAAGCTCTTTCAGAGTCCCCAAGGTTACAATAACATTCTGCTGCCGCTTCGACCCTGTTAATGGAATCAAATATTTCTGCAGCCTCTCTAAGCATTACATTTGCCTCTTCAGAATTCGAACCGCGTAGACTCTCAGATGCAGCTCTAAGTCCAGAAGCTTTCGTCCTTTTCTCCTACGTTTCTTCACCTGCTTTTTCGAAGCACATTATTGCCATCTCAAAGTTTTTCTCCCGAAATAGCTGCCAAAAGAAAAAAAAAAAAGAACATTAAACAAACAGGCCATGATGGTTGCGAGCAAGAGAGAGAGAGAGAGAGAGAGGAATCAGACCTTGATTCCTTGTGATTTCCACTCTTCAGGGCTGCTAGCCCTTTGCATTGCTTCGGCAAGTGATTCATCGATTTTTTTGACTTGGACGAGGCATAGCTTCCTCCAGTAATCGAACAAAGGCTTAAAATGGTCTACATTGTTTTCACAGATCCACAATCTTTGCCTTGTTCGAGTAATCGCCACGTATAATTGCTTCATCTCAGAGCACATGATGTTATGTCTTGACTTTGGAGCATCTCCATCAAGTAGATCTTTTTCATTCAAGAATTCATACAGAACTCTCCATTGATGACTCAACGGTGAGGATCCGAAAAAGTTGTATAACAGAACATCGTACAACATGCAGCACGAAAGATTAAGATGAAAAATAATCGAAACAAACATTAAAGAATAAATATAAATTAATGACCTGAAATTCGAGGCCCTTGCACTCCAATATTGTCAAAATCAGAGCTTGATGGCCAATGTATGTAGAGACTTTGTGCTTCGCAGTATCATATCGCACAAGAATAACCTGGTCGGCACCAAAACCGACCCACTTCCCACCGCTCGTTCCACTTTGTCCGAATATGGATATAATTAAATTTATCATCACTGCAAGGCTCAAGTACAACAGGTGACTCACCAAATATATGGCTACTCTCAGGGGCAAGAAATCAATAGAATGTGGAAAATAATAGCGAATGAGATCCACTACACTCTGTGATAATCGAAGAACCCTAGTATGTGTACGAAAATTCTGGGACAAAATAAACATATTTGAAATCACTCATTTCTGACTTCTTCCTGATAAATCACAATAGATTTCGTAACAAACTCATTATAGAACAACGATCGAATATCCTCAAACCTAAAGTCAATCCCTCTTGCAATCGTTTGCGCTGTATCGCCATAAAAGACGAAGCCTTCATCGACATTTTTGCAGACATGTCTGAAGAGGGAAATCTGCCTCATTGTAATGTCTTGCACTTCATCAATATAGACAAAGTCCATTTTGTCACCCGGAAGATCCTCATTCTTTAGACGATTATTTATGTTATTTACAAATCAGCAAGATCAAAATCACCATGATTTAACTTCATTCTCTCGTAGTGTTAAAAAATGTCATCGATCAAACCCCTCGTGCCAGAACTTAAAGAAACCCTACAATTGGACAACGATACATAGCCGTCCCTACTTTGCTGGCAATCACCTTCTTGATGGCCACCTTTGATATGTGACATTATTTCGGTGAAGACTTTAGAAGGATCTAGATTCTTTGTCAACTTGGAATTGAAATGAGGCCAGTATGAGGATGAAAATCGGTCGTAAGTGACCTCATTCTTTCTCATAAAAGACTGCAGTGCGACTGATCTTCTACCTTCGAGATGCGAGCAATCTCTTACACCGGAAAACCTCTGAAAATATGAGTTACCCAAAGTGCCATCAAGCATCATCAGAAACTTGTGAAAAGTGATGATTAGGGGGTACAATTCCTGCTTAATTCCAAAAAACGTGTCTGGAATATCTTTAAATTCTGCCATGTCATCAACATCATCCATACCAGTAAAGTTGTTACCTCCATCAGTAGCATGGCTGAAACAATGACAGGCAACAAAAGCTTAAACAAGTTTACTACGTAAAAGAAGCACGTAAAAAGGTAAAAGGCCATAAGTATCTTTGTTTAAAGTGGTTTACTGCACCTTTTTAGTTGATGTACATGGCAGAGTTTTGGGCTCACTGTGACAAAGAGCTGGTGTAATGTGGTCCCACTTGTTCCGCATGTGCTCTCATCCGAATCTATTTTATTGATGTTTTTCTCAATTTCAATAGTTTCAGTAGATGCGTGAATAGAAATCGAGTAGTGATGAAGCTTCTGGAATAACTTCATAGTTAAGATAGTGGTCTTCCCAGTGCCAGATCTACCTAGTATGAAGCTGCTTCTAGAAAAAATTATTATCTTGCACTCCTCGTCGGTAACCTCAAACGGGAGAGCCATTTCTTCATCCGAAAGCAAATGATTAACAGCTCCGGATGACGAGGCATAAAATTTCATCAACAGCAAACTCTCATTCACTATCGAATTTTCAACATAACTTCTGGTTTCAACAGCATTTGTGTCGGTGCTTAATTTCATGTTATTTGGATTCTTGTACCGAATTATATCACCTGAACAAGACCAACTCTTCGGCACCTCCAAATTTCTATGTGAATGAAATTAATATGATTAGCAATGGTTTTCTCCTATGTGACAAACACATCAGAAGACAACAAACACGTAACTAAAGTGACATACCCTTCAAATAACTTTTCATTGCAGTGATGAATGAAATTAATCCTCGGTGTACATAGAAGCTATGCTGTCAAGACGTTTGAACAGTTTCGTCGTCTCCATCATAGGCAGTATGTCCCATACTTTAAGTATTTGTCTATAAATTGAGTCCTTAACTATATCAATGGAGCAAACAACAGAGTACATATCAACCTTAAACTTTTTCAAAATATACAGGGAATTGACGCAATTCCAGTCCACATCTATTTTCCTAGGCCGCCAACCATTGGCAAGCTTCAGTAATAAATTTATCGCCAGTTTCTACATAGTGGAGGATTTCAGGTTCTGAAATGATTTTCTGAAGTTGTCACTGAATAAAACCTGAATATAAGCAAAATAAATAGTGAATATATATTATAATGACGAATATTAGATGTATTAAATAGTGAAATACCTGCCATCTTGAGTTTTCAAAGAGCACACTGTCACCACTAAGGAAATCTTCAAGTTGATCCAACTCTTTCTTAGCATCCACAACAGTCTTCTTGATGTCACAATCTTCATCAGCATCGAAGAAACATTCACGACCTTTAGCATCAGATACTATGGCTACCCAAACTGAGTCACTTTTACTCAAAGTACATCCGTTTCCTAATATCCGCAGACAATGACCAGAAGAAACGGATTCAATGTTATGATTTTTACTGAAACAAAAAATAATATAAATTATATTGATGGTAAAATTTCTTACCGAGCTCCTGTCAATGCGACATTGGTTCTTTTAGGACTAGCCAAGAAACCGACATAACAGCCTCTGTTAGATCTTTCAGTTGATATGATTATGATGTCTTCTTCGCCTCCTTGGAAGCCATCAATTGACTTCACCTTAACCATAAACCTCTCAATGTTTTCGTACCGAGGGATAAGCTTGTTTCGGATTGTTGCAACTTGAGCATTGTAGGGCGATATTACACCAATGCTGAGTTCCTCCTTTGCTTTATTCCATGTTGTTCATTTTGCGCATCAATACACTATTATAAGCATTCTGGGATATCGAGTACGTTAAAAATCATAATCGCTAGAAGAAAATAACTATGTTTGGAAGAATTTTACCTTTGAAAAGATTTTGCACTAGCTTGACTACGACTGCAACCTTAACCAGATTTCTTATGTTGTGTCCAACGTCGTCAAATTCTTCTCGTCCACCACGGACATTTATGAACGAATACGGACCAAACATTCTCCCACTAAGATAACATTTCCCACAGCTTTCGCTTGTTACATTAGGTGCATCCATTATCTGGTTGAGATAGAAATTTGAATTCGGAAATCGGCTTATTTCAGGATGCATTCTGTACCCCACATTAAGCAAATGCTTTGGATGATCCAACAAACTCAATCTTTCAAACAAACTTCTTAGCTTCTTCACACACCTGTATATAAATTACATCATCAACATTACTCATAACATCAAACTAAACGAAAAAAATTACACAACAAAAGGTGATGAAATAAATACCTTGCTGCTCACTGATGCTGGTAATTGTCGTTCGTCACCTACCAAGATAGCATGCATCACATCTCGAATCTGAAGGGCTATTGTTGTTTCACATTCCTTTACTTGAGCGGATTCGTCAATGAGCAATAACTGAAACGAATCCGTATTAATTGAATGCAGCTTATACGAAGATGAAATGGTGTATAATATCATAGAAGCCTTTTTGAAGCAAAAGTCAGCTGTTGAGGATTTATCGATCAACGCCGGAAGGCTGAGTGTACAGACAGAAGACTGAAGAGATCTTAGAATGGACATACATTGTCTTCGGATGTATGACAACGATGACGTGTCATCATAAACAGTCATTTTCGTTTCTAGAAAGATCTTTTCTAGTTTGTTAGATGTTATGCTACTATCCTGAAACAAAAATGTTTCCATTGTATCGAGAAGAGAAATCAATTGTGCAACGGTCTGATAAATCTTATCATAAAGGAAACTCCTTGGTAAATGATAAAGCGCAATTCGGCAACCACACCAAATTCAACCTAAATTAACGCAGAAAATATAAAAACACAGAGGATTTACGTGGTTCGATTCGGAGATCTACGTCCACGGGCAGAAAACGGCAATCGCCGGAGTGTTTCTTTTACTAGAATGTTGAGTTTACACGGAGTAATTCAGTATATCAGAGTGTCAACCCTTAAATCAGGATTTTCTCCTCCTATTTATACTATCAAATCAAAACCCTAACTAAATCCCTATAATCTGGCCCACAAAATCTGCATGGCAGTTGGGAATGGGCCTTGAGTCGCGGAACAGGCCATAAGTTGGGCCAGCGTATGCTACTGGACCGACGCGTGCTTTCGGACCTGCTGGGCCTACGCGTGCTGGGCCGGTCGGTGGGCCAAAGTATGAGTCCGACCCGAAGTGATCGGGTTATCCCTATCAGATGCCCCCCCAGCCGGAGCGAGGTAGGAGCTTCGGTTGTCACCGGGGTGGAACCGTAAGTAAGAAGGACCGGGGTCGCTGGCGGGCCAAAGTGTCTACGAAGGACCGAATTTATCCGCGTCCCCGGGACTCTGCGGAGTGATTGGCGGACGCAGTGTCGAGCTAGGTCGGGGTGCACGGGGCATGTAGTGAGACACCGAACTTCCCAAAAGCGAAAAACGCGATGTGACAACGTGGCCGAGGTGGAGGGTACACCGGGGTGATTACTCTGGCCAAAATGGAAAGGACACCGGAGTGTAGTAGTTTAATCGTCCGGAGACGAGATGCAAATCTCCCCGGACGGATCGGGGAAGAGATTTAATCGTCCGGAGACGAGATGCAAATCTCCCCGGACGGATCGGGGGAGAGATTTAATGGTCCGGAGACGAAATGCAAATCTCCCCGGACGGATCGGGGGAGAGATTTAATTGTCCGGAGACGAGATGCAAATCTCCCCGGACGGATCGGGGAAGATATTTAATTGTCCGGAGACGAGATGCAAATCTCCCCGGACGGATCGGGGGAGAGATTTAATTGTCCGGAGACGCGGACGGATCGGGGGAGAGATTTAATTGTCCGGAGACGAGATGCAAATCTCCCCGGACGGATCGGGGGAGAGATTTAATTGTCCGGAGACGAGATGCAAATCTCCCCGGACGGATCGGGGGAGAGATTTAATTGTCCGGAGACGAGATGCAAATCTCCCCGGACGGATCGGGGAAGAGATTTAATCGTCCGGAGACGAGATGCAAATCTCCCCGGACAGATCGGGGGAGAGATTTAATTGTCCGGAGACGAGATGCAAATCTCCCCGGACGGATCGGGGAAGAGATTTAATCGTCCGGAGACGGAGGTTTAGTTGTCCAGAGACGAGACGCGAATCTCCCCGGACGGATCGGGGGAGAGATTTGATTGTCCGAAGACAGAGGTTTAATTGTCCGGAGACGAGACGCGAATCTCCCCGGACGGGTCGGGGGAGAGATTTGGTTGTCCGGAGACGGAGGTTTAATTGTCCGGAGACGAGACGCGAATCTCCCCGGACGGATCGGGGGAGAGATTTAGTTGTCCGGAGACGGAGGTTTAATTGTCCGGAGACGAGACGCGAATCTCCCCGGACGGATCGGGGGAGAGATTTAATTGTCCGGAGACGGAAGTTTAATTGTCCGGAGACGAGACGCGAATCTCCCCGGACGGATCGGGGGAGAGATTTAGTTGTCCGGAGACGGAGGTTTAATTCTCCTCTTCAATTGGTGTTTGGGAAATGATTATGACACGGCCGTGTTCTAAGGCTGACACGGCCGCGTTGCTGTTGAACCAAAAATTGGTTCCTCAGCATGATTTTGACGCGGCCGTGTCGTTTGTGTGACACGGCCGTGTTGCAATCCAGCATGGTTTCTCGTTTTGAGAAACTTATTGACGCGGCCGTGTCGTTTGTGTGACACGGCCGTGTTGCTGTTTGAACCAAAAACTTACATGGCGGTGATGATGCCGAGGCAGCGGAGGGCGGCCTGGCGGCGGCGGTGATGATGCCGAGACGGCGGAGGGCGGCCTGGCGGCGGCGGTTATGATGCCGAGACGGCGGAGGGCGGCCTGGCGGCGGCGGTTATGATGCCGAGACGGCGGAGGGCGGCCTGGCGGCGGCGGTTATGATTCCGAGACGGCGGAGGGCGGCCTGGCGGCGGCGGTTATGATTCCCACAGACGGCGCCAATTTGATAAAGCGCAATCCGGCAACCACACCAAATTCAACCTAAATTAACGCAGAAAATATAAAAACACAGAGGATTTACGTGGTTCGATCCGGAGATCTACGTCCACGGGCAGAAAACGGCAATCGCCGGAGTGTTTCTTTTACTAGAATGTTGAGTTTACACGGAGTAATTCAGTATATCAGAGTGCCAACCCTTAAATCAGGATTCTCTCCTCCTATTTATATTATCAAATCAAAACCCTAACTAAATCCCTATAATCTGGCCCACAAAATCTGCATGGCAGTAAGGAATGGGCCTTGAGTCGCGGAACAGGCCATAAGTTGGGCCAGCGTATGCTACTGGACCGACGCGTGCTTTCGGACCTGCTGGGCCTACGCGTGCTGGGCCGATCAGTGGGTCAAAGTATGAGTCCGACCCGAAGTGATCGGGTTATCCCTATCAGTAAATGAGTAGATAATGTCAACATGCTCCATCTCAGAGGAGATACAACGTGTTTAACTCGATCTCTGACAAACTCCAAAAACGATTTGGAACCACAGTGTTGAACTTCGTAGTCAGTTGATTTGATTGCCTCATTCTCCACAATGATTCGATAATAAGAGACACAATCTTCAAAAAAATCGAGCATGTTTGCAACACAATACCTCCAACCAGTCATTGGGACCAAGCAAGGCAAAAGCCTATCAACACGATAATCCAAGAAGATTTCCTCAACATCAGAGCCAACTTTCAGGTTATCCTTATTGCTGAATATAAGCATGTCTCCTAATGGACAAGGCAAGACGCTCTTTCCACCTTCTATTTCAGCTGAATTTCTTGTCAACGTTGTCACACGAGAAGCCAACTGTGTGATTGCAATATTTGTTGGGGCACATACGAGCATCCTAACATTCCTTTTTAGAAGAACATACAACAAAATACTCAACATTGTTGTCTTTCCCGTCCCAGGTGAACCCCACACGCGTTCTACAGAAGCCTTGTGGTTGCATCCGATCCTTTGCATAGAAGCCAAGACAGCCCCAATTTTGTGATTCATTCAGCTTCGACAGTATTTACGGACCAAGTTTCTCCTCCAATTCATCATTTCCATTGAGATGAAAAAATTTACAATCTTCCTCTTCCTGTTGAAGAAATTACACTCTAGTTAATTGATAACATTGCATAAGAACACAGTTTTCTTCACTATTCATTAATTCTAATAACTTCAATCCCTTTGCCCCACTTCACAACTTGCCACGCCAGACTGGGTTCAATAACTTCAATTCCTTTTTTTATTTTTTTTATTTTCTTTTTTATATATATTCTTACGTTAGAGCATCTCTACTAAAAAATCGAAAATCATTTTAAATCTCCTACTTTATACAATACAACATCTTTTATCATATTTCAATCCACACACAATACATGTATATGATGACATCACGAATACATTATAAGTAATTATGTGACATGATTAGTATAATATGTCGTACCAAATGTGATAGAAAATTTGAACCACTAAAAACTGAAATTTTGCCATAAATTGAATTCTATTTTTGTATCCCTGTATAGTAAAAGTGGTTCTGATCTTCCAAAAAAAAAATAAAAAAAAATGGTGTTTTAAATTGTATCCTTAAAATATCCAAAATTCTACTTCAATTACATAAAAGTCATATTTTATTGTCATAAGTATTTAGTAAATAGATATTTTTACTATAAAACAAGCAAATATCTTTTGACTCAAGATAACAAATTTAAACACAAGATAACAGAAAATGCATTCAAAATAATCATCTGAATCATCCTAAAAATATGCACACACGATGTTTATCACTCGTGAATAGTTAATGAATAGAAAAAGTTATTTTGACTTTAATTAGACATGATTTTTAATAGTATTTCATATACTATTCGATTTAATGCACCTCCAAGTGTAATAATTGTCCGTGCCAATGAGTCGATGGACTGACCTAACAAAATATTGCTAAAAAGTTTAGGGTCCTTCTTCCATACACCTAGTGTATTAATACACCTAAAATCTATACCATTAGATTTAACTTGTTTCAATCTAAACCGTTGAATTAAATATTTATTAGTAACCTATTACCTGTAAGATTGGTCTTGAAATATAAGGATGCCAATGTTCCGGCATTTCACACTTATGTTTCATTCCTCCTTTTTTCTTTTAATATAATAATATTTATGAGTAATGTTAAAATTTTTTGTTTCTGAAAAAACTATTTCACTTGATAAATTAGTAAAAAGTATTAGAATTATCACACATTCAACTTGATACGCAACAATCTTCATAAAATAATAATTTTTGGACCAGGCAAATTATATTTAATAGAAAAAAACAATATTAGTTTATCAATAATAATTTACTCTACAAACCTCAAATAGGAGTCGAAATAAATGATTGTATAAAGAAGTTATTAATTTATGGTGTATTGATTTAGAGAGACTATATTGTGTCCCAATTTTGTTCTTTGTATTGTATTCCCAATAAAAAGAATACCTCAAAATATTATAAATACAGTTAGTAAATTATATGTAAATTTATCGTGTCATTCTCTATTTTCATTGTCAACTATTTTTCTTCTCTCCAATTGATGATTATTTGATGAGACAGACAAATAAATTATGTGTCTACTAACACTAATAATATACTATTTGATAATTATGTACAGAAAAAAAAAAAAATTCCTCAATTTGTCAATTCCTTGTACAATATTTATAGGTGTGTTATCGACATGTTACATGCATATAAACATATAAACATATGCCCACGATAAATATACAATACTAAGTTGTAACTTCTTGCCATTTTTTAAGTTTTATTTGTACTATAAATTTGAATCAGTTGAACGTCGTCTAACATCTGCCAACTTTCTATTACAATAATTAAATAAAAAATATACTACCTCCGTCCCAACCTAATTTGTCTACCTTAGCCAGACACACAAGTTAAGAAAAAATAGATGTTGTGAAATTTTTTACTTTTTCAAAAGTGGAGATTGAGAGGGGAGATTTTGAGGGTGGAGATTATGAGAAAAAATTACCATTTATGAGCTGGCAAATTAGGTTGGGACAAACAAAAAAGGAAAATAGGCAAATTAAAGCGAGATGCAGGTAGTAGTTATTATCAGTAATTTTATGTACTCGGCTTCACAAAAGTGGAAACAAATTATACTCGCTTCATATTTTTTCTTATAACACAACATGTGAATAGATATTCAACAAGTTTAGAAAATATTATCATATGAATTTTGAATGGCTTTTCGACCCAACTTGATTTACTCACAAACATTTATTTTCTTATAGTTTATCCATAATCTATATATATAAAAAAACAAAATGGATTTATACTACTTTTGGAAAAAAAGTGTTTTTCCCGCCCATTTATCATTACTTATTTGGGAAAGAAAACATGTAAAAACAATGAAATCGTATTGATTTGATGATCCCTTAAAATAGCCGACAAAATCTCTTTTATTTGGTAATTTGTTACAATTTTATAAATTAGTTTGACAACAAAATTAATTTCCCCTACAAAATATATGGTTGAGATTTTCACTCTTTGTTGATATCGAAAGAGTATCAATTCTAATTAAAATGAATTAATCTATATCTATATATATATATATATATATAATAACAAAATGTATTGTTTCCACAATTAAAAAAATATTTTTTTCCCGCTCAGTTTACATACGTAATTGGGAAACAAAAAATTGTGCAAAACAGAATAATCCAATTTAATTGGCAACCTGTTTGATGTATCTGGAGAAATCTCTTAATTTTAACAAATTAATCTTTTTATACATTTAACCTAAAACATAATTAATTTTATTCCAAAATAAATTTGTTGAGATATTCCTTCTATTTTAAAAACTGAAAAAATCAATTCATAATATAGTAACTACAATGTGTCTACATTCATCTATATTGTTAAACAAATCATTTTCTTAAAAAAAAATCTGTATAGATTTGTTAGCAAAAAAATAGGGGTTTTGAGAACACATTCAAACCCCAACAATATCAAAAGATTCTAAATAAATATAATTGCACATAATTAGGGTGTAAAAAACTAACATCAAACCCTAGCCGTTAGTTTAAATACTAGATCATTTTTTGCCCTAAAACACACTTCCATAACTCCATATACTCTCGGTCGAATCGACCCGAATCCTATTGCTACTCTTCTTGCTTTCATCCGACAAAGTCTTTGGTTAATCATTAGAAGAAGAATGCGATGGTTCACCATGCTCTCGAGAAGTAACACGAGTAGAAGATATGAGTGCAGGAGGTCTGTCATCAGCTTTGAGGCACGAATTTGCAGGTGCTGATGTGGCATCTGGACGAGGCTCGGAAGAAGCTTTAGCCCAAGCAATCTATTTTTCTTTCCTTTCCTTTAGAGCTTTCTGGACTAAGAATGCTCTGACCACTGTACATGTATATTTAGTTATTTACATGTATATATAGTTTTATTTTAATCTTTTCTAATTGAATTAACAATAGATGTTAGATTATAAATTTTCCTTCTCGACACCAATAAATTGAGGATGATCGAGTTTAAATCGAGACTCAATCTTTCAAGTTTTCAGTCATCAAACTCGAGCATATACATTGATTCGATTACATTTCTATATAATAGCATCAAAAACTAACATGCATCACATTTTTATTCATTCCATTTTCTCTTCAGTTGATATGGGTTAAATGCAATTCTGCAAATTTTATGCACTTCCCTTTCTTCATCAATTTCTTTTTCCCGTATGAGCTATCAAGTTGTTTTCAGAAAAATCTTCCTATCAAGTTAGAATAAAATTTTCAGACTACAATAAGGGTAAGAAAACCAAGGGCTAAATAAGTTACCACTAAACTATACAAATTTAAAAAAAAAAAAAAAAATTAGAAAGATGTATATGTGAGTTTATTAACAGAACTGTAACCTCTCCAACTAATCCTCCGGGTTAATAATTTATATTCTTTAGAGGATATAATAATTTATACTATTATATATAGGGATACCAAAGGATTCTACAATATAGAAAAAAAAAAGAAGAAATTTCAGAATAGTGACTAGGAGCTAAGGTGAGTACCGTGCGTAGCGGTTTGGAAATTCGAAATTTTTCGGAACCAAACTAAAATTCAAAAATATCCGGAAATTTCTAATAAAATCTCCAGAATCACTCCACCTATCAGTTCCTTCTGCAAATGAATTGGCCTGCTTCGAGTAATCGGTGATTTTTGAATTTTTAATTTAAAATAAATATTGTTATTTGAAAAAACTACATGAAATGATTATTGTATTGCTGTATCTAAGATAAAACTATATTATGTATAAAAAAGATTGTAAGATAGTATCTTAAAATAAAGTATCTAAGTTATATCTTACAACAACTCCTAAACCTAAGCTTATAAAATAAACTTTACAAGTTAGTAAAGTAAACGACTCATCTAAAAAGGAATAACACTAAATTATAAAGTTGTTAGCCTTGGTTAATAAACCTCTTTTTCGTATACCTTACAATAAAATTTGCTTCATACATGAATTTTCGTTATTTTAGTTATAAATAGCTTAAAATGACTAACTATGGTGAAATCATAATTAATTTAAAAAGAAATATGAGATTTCACCAAAAAAATGGAGAACCAGAAGCGTTAGAGTTCATGTTTATGAATTCTACCTTTATATATTTTAATAATGAACTATTAGATTAAAATAAATTTTATTGGCAAATTTGACTAAAAAGTAAGTTAAATTTAAACATATTATTTATGATCTATTACTTTATATAAACTACAAACATATTTACTATCTATATATTTTATATCTATATAATATAATAACAAATGACATATTTTTTTTTATAAATCATTTTATCACCCATATGGCTTTGCCAGTTTAGGAAATAAAAATCACCAGGAAAAAAAAAAAAAAGATTTCCCTCCATTTTTTCCGCCCAAACACTAGGGAAGTTTTAGATTTTAACTTGATTTCTTGGAAACAATGACATACCCACTTTTTCGCAGCACTTTAACATTCTAAGTTAATAAAAAGTTATGACGGTTTCAAACAAAAAATAAAAAGATATAAACTTTAAATCTTTTCAAATTAATGCATGAGATAACTAAAATATATGTTTGGATGTGAAATAACATATCATGATTCTATTTACTAGACAAAAGCTTAATAGTGAGTATGCAAGTGATTTTCTTTTTGTGTGGAGTACGCAAATGATATTTTGATCAAGATGCACAAATAATATAAAATAACGGTTAATTTTACCCTACTCCCGTGAATAATACCCGTATACACTATGAACTATTGGATTAGTTCATGTGTAGATGTGAATCAAAGTAATATTAACCTTTGATTTTATCTCTACACATGCACCAATCCAATGATGTATGAAGTATGCATGTAAAATTTATATTACTATAGATACGTACAATCAATTAAATCGTCTTTCCACGCATCGCGCGGGTGCCTATCTAGTACCTTATTAAAAGGAAATGCATTTACATATATACAAATCAAAATTTTAATGTACACGAAAATTAAAATTATTAATTTAAAAGAATGAAAATTACATGTTAGTTATTAATTACTATTTATTAAATTTTTGTCCAAATTGGAGTCTAGACACATGCCTCACTAGAAATATACATATGATGGAATTAGATCAATATAGTGGGTCCTACACAATTGACTAAACAATAAAAAAAATAAAAAAAAGTCGTTAGTTACCTGCTATAACAGGTAAAAAGGTTAGGTGTATTAATACACCAAGTGTATATAGAATTACCCAAAAGTTTATGACGGTCAAGGCTAAACTACCCTTAGTATTCCTAGTTTGATGGATAAATATTATATTATGTCACTATAAAGTAAAAGTCAAGACAATTTAATGATGTATTATATTAATTTAATACTACAGTTTATATTCCAAAATTTGAAAAATAAATTGTATCCGAGTTTATTAAATAATTATCTATATAAATTTTTATGTATATTTTTAGTTGGATTCTCAAATTCAGAATTAGGATTATTTGTGTAAGGAAATAACTATTGAATTAATTAAGTAATGCACGGAACCTTTCATAAAATTAATTTTTCAGTATTTTCTTTATACAAATAAATAATTATCTAGAGCTTTTTACTATAAACCAAGTCATATATACATTTATACACAAAACTTGTTAATTTATGACATTATTTAATACATGTAGATTTTGTTGAATACTGTGAAATACAATATTATGTGATGTTGTGAAGTCATAAAATTTAGGAGGCGGGCGTTGCCCCCTTAATGTTCACACTAAGTAAATTTGCACCAATTTGTTGGAGAGAGCATTATATAATATAATCCAGTGTAGTATGGTTCGTGTAATTAATCATTTCCCCTCTATGATCTCAATTTTTTTCAAATGAATATTTGTTATTTTCATTCAAATTTGTTATGGTTCACTGACCATTACAAAGAGTTCAACCAAGTTACAATCTATTTTTATGTTTCTTCCTTTTATTATGGTTCACAACTTTGTTAAGTGGAATTAGTTGATTCAAATCCTACTGAATAATATAAAAGTGGAATCGGTCATAAATAGAAACTATAGCATTTTTCCACCTAGACGATCTTCTAATTTTGTCTTCAACAATATAAATATCCAGAAAAAAAATTGTTATTATCTTATATCAAATTAGATCCTAATTTTATGTGATTAATTCCCTATTCTTAGGGATGTTATTTTCCTGCTTTCTATACATTTGTTATAATGGTTTTATTAAAAAAAAAAAATTCCATGTATGATTTGGTAATGTACTAGAATTATGCCAGAAAATGGTCCTCTATCCCACAATAATCTTATTCCAACTCTGTCCCACTCCAAAATCGAGCTGTACAACATAAATCGTGAACCCCGAACACATAAATCATGAACCCTAAACTATGATCTATTGAATTATAAATACTAAACAATTAAATCATGAACCATGAACCGTGAATTGTGACATCGTAAGTTTAAAATTGAAAATATACTCTAGTCCAAGAAAATCGAATCATAGACTTTAAACATAAAATCTAAACAACGATCCTAAATCCTGAACCTAAATAATGAACTTTAAATTCATAAATTGCAAAAAAATAATTATAATTGGCTTGATTTTGGAGTGCGACACGAATGAGATAGGATGAAAGTGGACTAGAGGATTCTAAGTGAATTATGCCCCAATTAGTGTGAGTTATCTGAAACAAAACACACAATCTCTGTTAACTCTTAAAAGAGATACGCTGAACTTAAGGAAAAACATGCGTCGCTCACTCAATTTTTTACATAAATTTGCTTTTGTTTTTAAATGTGTTCTCTCCTTAAAAAAATAAAAATGAAATTGAGACGCGTTACACTTCCAGCGAATTGGTTTTCCATTATTTGAAGCGCTTCTTCTACACAACCACACGGTTAAAACCTTGACAGGTGGTTGCCCGTTGCGCTAATAAATCCAATTCCTTCATTTTTAATCTGATTTCTCTACCCAAAATTTAAAAGAAAAAATTGATTTCCCTATTCACGTTTAGTTCTTCCCTGGAGCCATGGCAGAATTTTCTTATGGAGCCATTGTTCATTTATCCCATTTGTTGCTAATCATCCCAGGAAATCCAGCCGACGTTCTGCCGATATATCTAGAGGCGACAGGTTGTGGGTGAGAGTGTTGTCGGGGCGCTGCTTGCTTTAGGCCCGATGGTGATTATGGCTACGATTTTCATGAAAGCAGCGGCAGATGAGGGCTCGCGGTAGGTTTAAAACTGAAATTTATGTATTATATGCCAAATTAAGATTAGGTTCTAGTGGATGGAGAATTTTTGTGGCCACTTGGATTCATAAACCTAACTCAATTCAGTTTAGCCATACTAAAGAGAATAGGGAAGAATTATTTAGTCTAATATTTTTGCAATTTATTTTCAATAATTTCTTCTATTTTTCTGCAATTTATTATTCAATTTCTCTCCTTATCTTTTTTTTTTCTTAGTTTCAATTTTGTTTTGGAATTGCCCTTCAACATTAGTTCAAATCAATGAGAACTTTTGTAACTAATAAAGAACGATTGGATCTGAAACATGAAAGGATTTCAACTGGCCAAATAGTTTATGATTATTTCATAATTGTATCATAATAATTACATGAAACTTTTCCGTTTTTTGTTTTGTTTGATATCTTTTTAGATCGGTGATATTTTTGTTTACACTGTTAGAATATCTTGTGTTGGCAATATTTTTGTCAAAATCCCTTATATTATTTATATTTATTTTATTTAGTTTAGTAAATATATTATTCTTATTTAATTTTTATTTAATTTAATGAATTTAGTAGATTTATTGTTCGAAATCAATTGTCTTATAATATTTTATTATTTTAATAATTTGCTGTTTTTGTAGGCGAGTCATAAGAAACGGATAATGTTGACGGAGTAGCAGTTAAGATATGTATCAAAAAAGATTTGGAGGTGTAAAACTTGGATGTCAAGAAACTATAATGAATAAGATTTAGAGAAGTCCTCACTCATAAGGATTTGTGATTTAATTATGAGGAAGTTGACCATCAAGATACACGCACATATATCACATATATATTTGAGAAGAATGACTTGGTGAAAAAGGGAGAGATATGAGTGAATTGTATAATGTCGTGAGCAACAGAAGTGCATTAGATTTATTTTAATTATTTTTCTAGAGATTTGTGCTTTGAATTAATTATTGGTTACATATTGCTAAGCCTGAGCATTAGGTTGTGTCAAAGGACGTTCGGGAGAAGGAACTTTAAGGCGAGTTTGGGAGAGTTCGTTTGGCCTTCGGTGGTTTGCCGTGTTAGGGGCGGCTAAGTCGAAGGAGTTGTCGGACGTTATTAAATATAGTATAGGTTAGGTATTAAGGAAGTCGAGTCTCTTTGTAAAACCTATCGTTATATAGAATATTAATAACAAAAGGTCTGAGGGGTTTGAGGGATTCAGCCCCGTGTTTATTTTGGTGTTTGTTTTCCTTCTTTAATTTCGTTAGTTTCTGTGTCGCAACATAGTCAGTACAGACTATAAAATTACAAGTGGTATCAAGAGCGGATCCGTATCCTAATATGGTTGATTCTGGAAGTCTGCACTATCATGTACTTTTTTGAAAACACGGTGAAGAAGTTGTGAAAGTCAAAGGTGATATCATCCTCAGGTAAGAAAAATGTTCCAAGAGTTGATTCTTATCAATATAGTGCATCTGCTTCTAACCCCGTAGGATCAAGATTCGATCAAGCAAGATGTAGGGAGTCTGATGGAAGAGGCCACTTCCAAATCGAGTGTCCTACCTTCCTTAGAAAGCGGAATTAGTCTTTAAAATATTCATTGATCGATTCATCGGGTAATAAAGGAAATTCGAGTCTGGCAACATTAAGTGCATCCACTAGAATGTGCTTTTGCCTCATGAGTCATGTTGAATCTGATTCAACAAATATTGGCGAGCACGGTAATTTTATGTTCCAACATGATTTACCTATTTTTTATGATACTGATGCTTCTGATGGAGAAATAGGTCCCACAATTGAGGAGATGTAGAATATGTACAAGAAACTGTGGGTCGCATATTTTCAAAGTAGCAAGGCCATCAAAAATTGGAGAGTCAACTACATGAATCACAGACGATGATTAAGAAATAAGAAACAGAAGCCAATGAGAAGGAACGAGTCATAACCTATCTGAATGAGGAACTTGCAAAAAGTCAGAAGAGCGTGGATGCGATGGTTGCAGGAAAAATCTGAGAGACTGAGATTGCATTCCAACATACACTCGTCGAGAAAGAAAAATAGGTGAAATCCCTGCAAATTGATCTACAGAAAGCTAAGAATGAGCTTGAGATATGCAAAAGCAGTATGGAAACTAAAGATCAAATAAGTGAACAGCTATCCTCTAAGTTGGAACAATCCAAAAAGGTCTGAAACGACTGAACTTTGGTAAGGCCACTCTAACCGAACTTGTTCATTCAGGCAAAAGTCATGGTGATGTCACTGGTCTTGGTTATCATGGTGAGTCCTCCTCAAATTCACAAAGGGATTCCATGAATTCTGGTAAGTATGTTACAACACATAATGATCACTGTAACTTTAATGAGAAATCTGGTCATAATCAATGCACACACGCTGCACTAGTTCAGAAACGAATTATTTTTGCACATTCTGGTTGAGGATCACATTATGCACATGTTAATAATACTACTCGTCCTGCTATGTTACAACATGGAAAGTTAAAATTTGATAAAAATCTTGTTTTGTACCTACTTGTCATTATTGTGGTGTTTTGGGTCATATACATCCAAATTGTTATAGAATGCAGTTAACCTTTGTAATGGTGAAATTTACGGTTGGGATGTTAGAGGAATACTACGCCGAACCCCTAGACCTAAAGTAGATTTGAAAAACCAAACTCACAGGAAAATATGAGTTAGAAAATCTACTTGTTCAACTTCCCAGAAGTAAGCTCGTTGGGCCGTGTCACCAGTGTTTTTAGGCATTGATATATTAATGTGCTAAAAGAATTGATCATCCGACAATGAATCAAATGAAAACAAGGTATGTTAATGCAGAAAATTTCTTAACTCTCTGGAAAATCTTTAGGATTGTTTTGTTTTTCGTCTGCATATTTAAAAAAAAAAAAAAAGTACGTTGCAACATGCATATCATGTAAGATTCTACATTAGGCATTTATTTCCATGCATTCATCTTAATTTTTATTCTTTATATACTACATGCAAAATGGTAAGTTCGAAGATTTATTTAGCTTAAAATTTACATTCATTTTTCTTCTAGTTGATAAAGAATATCTTGTTTTAATTATTCCTCCACTTGTCGAAAAAGGTTATGGTCATGAAATGATGTTGAGAGAAGCTATCGATCACAAGATCGAAAATAGCTACTGACACAGAAAGTGATTGATCTATGAAAGCCGCCGACCACAAAAATAACTTGTTCAATAAGTTTATATCTATAAAGGGTTATAAGGATCAACCAGGGCTCGTCGTTCCGGGTTTTCCTAGTGCGATTTTGACTCGTGGGGTATGCAAGCTACTCCACGATAGAGTAAAAACAGTTGGAGAAATAAGGATACCTTGATTTTATTTTATGTACAAGCCTCTAAATTATTTCGTGCGAAAAGTCAAAATCAAATTAGAAGTTGATGTGAAATTTTATTTAGTTCTTTGTCAAATACATCTGCTTGCCTACTACCGTGGGTGTCATAAGATAAACACTGAGTTTGCATTTTATTGTTCTTTATTTTTAGGCATCCTCTGCATGTTTTTCTATGAAGTTATGGATAAACAATAAGCCTTGAATTAAAAAGATTTGTCTGTCTGGAATTTTGGTTTAATTACTAACGGTTGACCTCTTAATTTACCTCTCATACGGTGAGCTTGACTATGGGTCAATGGGTTAAAGTGAGGGGGACTTAATGTAAGGGGAGTTTTAAAAATTGCATCAATGTTAGTCATTTTTTTTTATCTTTGTATATTTTGTTAAAGTAAGGGAGAGTTCAATTATTTGCATCTATTTTGTTATATTGGTAAATTTTTAATCTTTGGATTTTTCGTCAAAAAGGGGGAGAAATACTAGATTCTGCCATACTTCTTTGTCGCCATATTTCCGTCATAATTCTTGGCCGCCATATTGCTTTACTGTTATTGTTGCGTTTATTTAGGGGGAGCAATACCTTTTGCAGGTCATTATTTACTTTTGGATTTTTGACAAAAAAATGCCAAAGGGGGAGATTGTTAGAATATTTGGTGTTGATAATATTTTGGTCAAAATTCCTTATATTATTTCTATTTATTTTATTCAGTTTAGTAAATATATTATCCTTATTATATTTTAATTTAATTTAATGAACTTAGTAGATTTATTGTTCGAAATCAATTATCTTATACTCCCTCCGTCCCGGCCCAATTTGCCTACCTTGGTTGGGCACGGAGGTTAAGAAAAAGCAGATTTTATGAAATCTTTGACTTTTTCAAAGGTGTAGATTGAATGTGGAGATTTTGAGGGTGAAGATTATGAGAGAAATTTGCCATTTATGGATTGGCAAATTAGATTGGGACAAACCAAAAAGGAAAGTAGGCAAATTGGAGCGGGACAGAGGGATTAATATTTTATTATTTTAAGAATTTGTTGTTTTTGTAGGCGGATCATAAGAAACAGATAAGGTTGACGGAGTAGCAGTTAAGATATGTATCGAAAAAGATTTGGAGGAGTAAAACTTGGATGTCAAGAAACTATAACGAATAAGATTTAGAGAAGTGCTCACTCATAAGGATCGTGATTTAATTATGAGGGAGTTGACCATCAAGATACACATTCATATATCACATATATATTTGAGAAGAATGACTTGGTGAAAAAGGGAGAGATAGGATAGAATTGTATAATGTCGTGAGCAACATAAGTGCATTACATTTTTTTGGATTACTTATCTAGAGATTGGTGCTTTGAATTAATTATTTATTGCTCCCTCCGTCCCGCTCTAATTTGCCTACTTTTCTTTTCGGTTTGTCCCAATCTAATTTGCCAATTCATAAATAGCAAAAAAATTTCTCACAATCTCCACCCTCAAAATCTCCACATTCAATCTCCACCTTTGAAAAAGTCAAAGATTCCACAAAATCTCTTTTTTCTTAACCTCCGTGCCCGGCCAAGGTGGGCAAATTGGGCCGGGACGGAGGGAGTATATATTGTTAAGCCTGAGCGTCAGGTTGTGTCGAAGGACCTTCGGGAGAAGGAACTTTAAGACAGGTTGGGGAAAGCTCGCTCAGTCTTCGATGGTTTGCCGTGTCAGTGCCGGCTAAGTAGACGAGAGTCGCCAGACGTTATTAGATATAGTATAGGCTAGGTATTAGGGAAGTCGAGTCTCTTTGTAAAACGTATCGTTATACAGAATATTAATAACAAAAGGTCTAAGGGGTCTGAGGGATTCAACCCCGTGCTTATTTTGGTGTTTGTTTTTCGTTTATAGTTTTGTCAGTTTTTGTGTCGCAACATAGTCAGTACAGGTTATAAAATTACATACACAACTAATATGAATCTCTAAGATTACATAATTCATAGATTAGCAAATTACGACTGCAAAAGTTCACACGCTGAATTCCCATTTGTTGCCTTCATTATTAGCATGGCCTCTAATTCATCTTCCTTTACATAACTATATAAGTCGTTTTAATTTGTCTATTTTCTTCACTCATTGTTTTTCTGTATATATGAAGTAATACTCTTCATTTTTATTTGTTGGTAAAGATGATGGAGGCCGATCTTGGCTGTAATAGAGGAGAATTCAAGCAGCAGTTAGGGTGCCAGATAAGGTGAATGATCAGAAGACGCACAACGAGAAGCAATGTTGGAAGGTTCATGAACGTGAAAATTACTATTTTTCTTGCACCCTTCACGTCCATATTTTGTTAAGAATTATATGTAATTATTGTGTTCACGTGTGATTTTGTGTTTTATTATATTTCTGGGTTGATTTTCCTTTTTAATATGATTTGATGTGTTTTTTGGTGTTTTTGAGTCGTGTTTTAAAGGTTAGGAAACTCGGAAGAATTTAGAAGATCACTTGCATCTATTTTCATACTCCGGCCCACATCTCGAGACCCAAATGAATCTAAATTAGGCCAGGATCAGGCCCAAACTGAAGATCGTCAAGTCACGAGTAAAGTTCATGCAGGAGTCGGGCGGAGAAAATGGATGAAAAGGCCTCAAAGTGGAGAGAGAAAGAAGAAGAGGTCGATCGCACATTTGCCACGTTCCAGCCTGCAAATCGAGGCCTAAACGAACCTGAATCAGACCCAATAAGAGTCCAAATCAAATTTTACCGAGTCACAAACAAAAGCCTTGAAGGGATCGAGTCGAGAAAGCGAGAGGAAGGGGCTGGACTGAACCAATCCGCTGCAACACCTATCGGGCCGGCTGCCAGACTTGCAAGATCGCTAGCAGTTAGTCCAGAACCGACCTAGGAAGACAGCCGCCCATATTTGCCTGCCCGACTGCCGGCGGTTTGCGAGCGTATCTATATTTTCAGCGTGCTATTTTTGTATTTTTGCCATAACTTCCTCGTCCAAACCAATTTGAGTGATTCAAGTTGCCACGTGTAGCCAAGACAAAGATCTATAACTTTATAGTTGAAGTCAAAGGTTGATTCTAGATGGATGTTTCCCAAAAATCACAAGAAGGACGAGTCAAACGTGCACAAGGGGTTCAACTCAACAACTTAAAGGACCAAACATTCCCTTTTGTAAAATACATTTTTGACCTTACTAGAGCTTATTTTTCAATAGGTTTTGAGGGTTGGTGGGACCTAGATATATACCTTCCCCTCTCATTTGTAAGAATCCAACTTTTGTCTTGCCTCTTTTTATAAAAATCTTCTCCTACACTCTTCTTCTCTCTTCTCTTTGCATTTTTAGATTTTAGCTTAGAAAAGTTAGGGTTTATTTCTCCTCTTCAAGGAAGAAGCCATCTTTGGTGGACAACTCGAAGACTAGTCACGGGTTTGTGACACCCGTTAAGATTGTCGGAGTATTTCAAGGATTCATTAAATTATTGAGCATTTCTCTCATCTTCTCTTATTTTTCAGTTTTTTTTTTTTTTTTTTTTTTTTTTTTTTTTTTTTTTTTTTATTGCTTGATATTGATGATTCCTGATTATGCGTTGATGATTTGTGAGTAGTTTTCGTATTTTTCGAAGCTCGAGAGTAGCCCAAGTTTCGGGGTTGATGATGAGTTGATTGATTAGGGGATTTGTTGTGGCTGTGGTAACCTAGGGTTTGGATTTGATTGATTTATTTTGATTATCATAAAAATTAGGGTTTGATTATACGCTTGACTCGGTAGATTGATCTTTCGATAACTTAGCCCTATTTTGTATGATTGTGCATTTGAGAAAGGATAATCGGAACCTAGCCTAGGGTTTGCCACCCTTTCGAGGAAATTCAATTTGATCTTAAATGAGCTTAGAATTTAATTTATGTGCCTTAGATTGTTAGGGAAGGGAAATTTATTTGAGAATGTGAATCAATCAAAACTCAATTTGTAGGAGGGAGACCTATGGAGGAGAACACCTAACAAAAGGGGAAGTAGAGCCTAGAGGGTCTTGGCTAGAATGGATGAAATTAATTTTAGTTGCATGTGTAGGAACTACACCCCTACGCCAGTCTTTAGCGTAGGAGAAGTCGGGCTAACCTCTTCTAGTTTTCCGTAGTTGATAACCCGAGGTTCGGGGTTGAGTTTGTACCTCTCATTCGTGTAGGTAGTCTACATCGGAACCCGACTATGTACCTATCTTAGGGGAATACGACACCTCAACCATATTCCGGAATTATCACTCAATTAGGATATCGATTGGAATGAGAATTCAACCACATAGAACTCACACTAGTTTCCTTTAGTCGTCTTCGAATTATTAACTCCATCTTGCTTGTGTGAAACCGAGCCTCAGGAATATCTCCCATCGATTGGTTCCCTCATTGCCTTTATTTATTGCTTTATGTTGTTTAGTTTAGTCCACAATCTCTATTTGCATTTGACCTAACTTGCTCGAACGTGCTTAAGCCGATTCTCACGGAAAATTCTCCCTTTGGATTCGATATCTTTTATACTACCTCTGTCACAAACCGTATGCTTATAGTTTGAGAAGGTCGTTCTAATCACATTGATTTAGAGCGACTTTCGCGATAATTTCAACGGTGGTCTAAGACTGCACTACAGTGCATATTTGATGGTACCAATGGAAGTGCGGTACACCTAAGCGGGCACACAAAAGGTGGTAATGCATTTGTAGCTTCCTTTTGCTTCTGAAATCTCTTATCTTTTACTTGGGCTGCATATTCAGTAAACCATATTGTGCATGAGGTTTGACTCTGTTTTTCTTCTCTCACATGGATCATTCTCAACTTCCAAGTCATATGCATCTGGTGAGCATTTCTTTTATCTATTTACTATGAATTTATGGAATGATCTATATTGTGAATGACATTCTGGAAATTACCATGATGGAATATTACACTCATGTTGGGATTAAGTTATAACTAGAGTTATTCTAAGTGAAGTTATCTATGACTCTATAATGCTGATTTCTGCATTCAGTTGGTGTTGGACACTTTCTAAGCACTATTCCATGTTGATCTAGGAGTTCTCCAGTTTCTTCACTACTTTAATTTGGGAATTTGATTAAATGAAGTTTGAACCAACATTTAATGATCATGATGCTAATGTTGGTACACAAGTGAAGAATATAGAACTAAGATATGCGACTTGTCTTAGATTGTATGGATGTTGATGCAGTAAGGATACAGACTGATGGATTGGGTTTGAACCATGGAGGAGAATAGTGTGCAGTCAGAATACAGACTGACGAATTGGGTTTGAATCATGGAGGAGAATAATGTGCAGTTGCGGAAGTAGGTAATTGATCTCATCTTTTAATTCGTCCAAATCGATTGGTAATAAATACTAACGTTAGGCTTCCCAATTCGAAATTGTTTAGCATGCTTGCTAAAAACTTTCAACATGTTTGCTATTTCGAACACAACTCTGAATTGTCCAAACTTTTATTTCATAGAAAAGGAAAGGCTCGATTATCCATATTATATTTGATGTTCAATTGATATTAATTTGTGTTTAGTTTTGTTATAACATTGTAAATGTTCACTCTACATATCAATGAATATATGTCACTTAGATTAGCAAAATTTGAGTATTTTTTGTGAATCTAAAGATTCTAAACCCACTGTGTTCTTTCTTTCTGGTTGCTTTTCGCATTTTATACATATGTATTTGGGATCTTAATTAGGAGTAAATAAATGAATGCTATTAGAAAAGAAAAAAAACTATCTATTTCTCTTGATATTTCATATACGTAAATTATTGTATTTTTATCCTTTTAATTCTTGTATTATGTGTTGGAGTTGCCCAAACTATAAATGAAGGTACTTGAATTATTCTAATCATACATACATTAATGATAATTATTCGTTTTTGCTACTTCCTTTCGATTTCTACATCGTAGATATGGATTTCTTTCCTATTGTGTCTTTGGAATTTCTCAAGTACAGCTAGAGACTTCCATCTTTCTTAGACTTTACTCTGCTAATAATGTGTTCATATAGACTTATATCTCCAATATCACAACTTCTAATGTGAAAGATAATTTTGAAATGAGCCTAAACTTGGGGTTTATGTAATATATATACTAAAATAAGAAAAAGTTAAAAACTAAAACATATAATCCTCTCTGAAAACTAGAACGTAGTCTTGAGTACTCATTAGTAACTTAAGGGATTATTTTTTGTAAGTTAAGTTAGTCAGTTTTGATTATTTCTAATAGGGGATTATGGTGATTCTTTCGAATTTATCAATTTTTTCTTTTTATTTTCCGATCAAATTTCACTATGAGCTCTTATTTTTATGTTGTAAAATGTGTAGGGAGCAATTTTTTTTTTTTCTTTTTTTTGGTCAGATGTATGTTAGAAGTCAAATCTTCAATTGTTGAAGAGTTAGCCTTCTGGTTCAGTGATAGTGGACTTTACTCCCCCCCATTTTTTCAAATATATAAGCGTAAATTTCGTAGATATCGTAGATGTATAGGAAGGAGAAGCAAATTATCAAATTATATCGAATTTGAATCAAGTTATATTTATTCTAGTACATGTATACGTTGATTACATATATACTATATCACCGATATCATAACATATTGATATTGATCCTTAGCAATGGTTATAAATTCAATATTTGAAGTTTGAGACATAAATCTAGAATTGTTTAAACTATACTTTAGAGGATATTATCTTTTATTTAAAAATAGAACTTTCAAGACTTTATGTTTTGGGAAATTTTTATTAGAGGGTCTGAATTTTAGAAAATATTTCTATTCGGAACTAAATTTAGAGTTTTTCTCAATTAGTTGTCAAGATTTTGAATTTCAATCTTAGTTCAGGGGTTATGATTTAAAAAATAGGCATTGTTCGATGTATGGAAAGTGTAGTACGATATATAAAAAAATTCAATGTTCTGCGTGCTAGAAATTTCAATCTACTCCGTACTAACTTTCCGTACATGGAGTATGTTTCCTATTTTACAAGATATAAGCCATTAAAATTCAAAACATAGGCTCTTGAAAAATTCAAAATTCAGGCATTGATTTAAGAACCTCCAAACGTTCAAGTCCTTAATTGATACATTTTTCAATATTCAGGTCTTAAATTGAAATTCTATGGTTTTCTTTCTTTTAATATCAAATTGTACTAAAACTATCCTAAAAATAAATACATTTAGATGTAATTCTTATATATATTGAACCAACTTGATTCAATTTTGACATCAAATAGAATATTGAATGATTTTGTTGTTATTCAGAATTTTAAATGAAAGTCTGAATTTTTTATTTGATATTAAAAGAAAACTTTAGATTTGTGAAATAAATACGAGTTACGTAAATTTAATTTTTTTTTTCTTGGGTTGTTGAAAAACCTCAGTTTCATGTTTCAAGTTTCAACTTAGTGGAGAACATGGTTTCATTTGGTTTTGTTCCACAAAATCCGAAACTGTTCACATTTTGGCAGCAACCAACACACGGACACTCCCCGCCCCCCTCTGTTTTTAAATAATTTTTGGTTAGTAGTATATGATACTTTACCAAACAAACAAAACATCCCAACCCCTACCCCACAACCCAAATCACAACGGAGGTGTCACTTGAAGATAAATATTCTATTTGAAAATTGCGATTTTTAAGTCTTTATATATGTTTTACAAGACAAATAAGAAAATTGTAACAAACACGGACACGTGTTGAACACTATTACTGTGTTCCCCTTACATGCATAATCTTTTAGTAATTCATTTGCAGAAGGTAATTTATTTATATTAGGACCACTCCATTTTGTTAAATAAGCACGTGATTTAAATCATGTTCTCATATGATGTTTCTTATATAATTTAAAATAATTTATAAAACAATAATATAAGCACATCACATATTAATTACATGGGCGTAATCTATGTCGTGCATCACACAGGTGGACATCTAGTACAATTAATAAGATATAGGCGGAGACTAATACCACCATAATATATGCTGAGTACATCACAATTTTGTATGGGACAAAAACAACCTTTGAATACATGGCTAAGTTACCCTTTTTAATTAATAGAATGACTAAATACACCATTAAATTTTCTAAGCACACCACACTATTTTAATAAAAATATTTTAAAAACAAATAAGAATAACAGCTGCTATCTCTATATTTTATTATTGAAGAGTCGTATTTTCTCAATTTTATTAACATTTTCAATTTCTGAACAACTCCTTTATCAATAACTCCTTTATCAATACGTATGCGAACAAAGAATCATGCCTATATTATAAAAATTAGATACAAGTAATTGTTCCCTTTTTCCTAAATCCTAATTTTGCATAAGACATTGTTACAAAAATGAGTGTAATAACACAACCATTGGACAAAACCCTGAGGCTCTTGTTTCCCTAGAATTCATTCAAACAGACCAAATAATCATGGTCGTCGTCTCGTCGATCAATCTATCACATGTTTTCTACGGGAACGACGCGGTTGAATCGATACGGATAGAAAGAGACCGATGGTGCAGATATACCAGGTTGGATGATCCAAAACCGAGCCCGGTTCTTGTCAAGAAACTCGGCTTCCTTTCTTCTTCTGAAACGATGACTGGCTATAGTGAGAAACCAAAGAACTAGAAACGCAAGATCAAGAACACAGAGCATCATAATCACGATAACTGAGATATGATTCTTTTTTGGGATATCATTGGGTTGATACATGATTTGTCTGATGAATTTTATTTTATTTTACTACTTTTTATTTATTTATTTATTATTATTATTAGTACTTTAAGGCTAAAATGGAAACTTAATGTGGAGTTTTAGAAAACATGAATAATTAAATTATTTATATGTGGTGTCTTTATATATATATATATATATATATATATATATATATATATATAATTGATAAGGAACCCAACATTGGGTTCTTTATAGAGCCCCCTTCATGATTTGGCTGCCACATCATTTCCATATCAATAAATTAAAAAACAATATATTAGAACTAATAAAATCATATCTTGACATGGGGCAGATATTATTCGTGGCATATTGATTTTATACACGGGATATCAGAATAATATGGTTATTTTATAAAACCTTCAGCCATTGAGTGCCATCGGACTCCACCATACAAAGGCCACCATATAGTCGACGCTAATTGTCAATTGTGAGTTGTAATCTCATCTTCTTCCAACAATATTGTTCTTTTCATTTATTTTGTTATTTAATTTAAATTGGTTTTACAACAATTACGTCCTTTTGTGTTGGATGTGCCTTGAATAATTTATCATATTTAGTATTTAAGTAAATTGTCATTTGGTTTTGGTAAATTTGATACAAATGACAAAAGTAAAAGAAAAAATATGTCTACATTCTAGATATCTATGGAGAAGGAACTGTTAGTTTTGTGTTACATAAATTTATGAATCCCAGCTACAATAATTTTTTTTTTTTTGGTTTCTACGTTTCGAGCAATCGGTGTTTTTTTATAGCTTTATTGGCTTTTTTTTTTTTTTTTTTTTTTTTTTATTTCTTTGTATTTCATTACTATTTATACATTTTGCTCTACTCACTTTCCGAATATTAATTAGCAAAATAATTCTAACTCAAAAGATCAAAGTTTTATTAATTTTTAATATTTGGGATGTCATGGGGCACCATGATGCAATTTCATAAATGAATTTTGATGATGAGTTAAATGCATTTATACAAAGGAATTGTACACGAACAAGGAAAATATTTGTTAATATAGTTCGCTAATGGAGCAACACTAGCTCCCTTTATTAAAATGCTCTAAAAGACACTAGACAGTAGTGGGGCAACAAATTGGGTCTAGCGCATAGTCGGATTTAGGTGTTTAAACGGTATCTAGGAGGGACTAAGAGAAAGAAGAGATTAATATAAGCGCAACTAGAAGTTCTAGGACCTAGTCGGATCTAGACCGGGACTTTTAGAACAAGCTTTTAATATTTAGGTAATGACTAACTATGTGATTTCAGACTTTGACATTCAAATGCATTGTATACAAACTCAAATCGAGTTTTTATAAAGTATGAGCATGGTCGAAAAGGAGTACCATCAACATATTTTTCCATTCCAAAAATGATATCCTGATAAGGATATTATAGCAGCCTGTATATCATGTTTTGAATTCATTCTACTAAGTTTCAAGTTAAAAAAATATGCCCTCTTATGGAAGAAGAAGAAGATAACGACCTGGAGACAAGTATATGAGCTTCATACAAAACCAATACTGGTCATATATTAGTCAAACCAATTCTTGAGTATCATTTATGATAAAATTACTTGAAGAATACAGATGAATGGCATTAAAATCAAATATATATTATTTGTTTGCGTTCTATATCAAAATTGACTCTCATGATTAATTTACAAGAATTTCTGACCGCACCGTCGGGTGCAGTCAAATAAGATGTTTATTTCCTAACTATTCCTAACAGTAGCTAGAGCAAGTAGGGTCGATCCTACAGAGAACAAGAATTAATCAAATAATTGTACTAACCAATTCTATATAAGTACTAATAATATAAATATAATAGGGGGGGGGGGGGTTTGATTAGATTTAATTAACCAATGCAAATAACTAAAGATGAATTAACTAGTGAATAAAAAAGTATCCCGCCTTTAACCCAGTATCCCCCTAGCCTGAATATCCATGTAACTAATGCAACTACTTAACTAATTAGTTCTGAGACCCCTACTCCAAGAATTAACAGGTACGCTTAGCTAACCCTCGTTACCCCTTAAGTATAATTAATCCTAAGAACTTAGTAATTAATCCTATCCAATTAAGTAGTCCTAGGAGACGCTCGCTAGAACAATATTAATCATACGCATAGGGAACTAAGGCAACGGAGTAGGTACGGTGTTGTACTCACGAACGCGGTACAAGTGACTGCGACTTTGTGTTATCCTAGCGAGTAACCACTTTTTGCTACTTTTGGGCACAAACGCATAACAATTACGGATTATGAATTCATGACCTAGCGACAGCTATATGCCTATTACTAGGGTGATCAGTCCACATAACAAACATATAAAAGATAGAGTAATCCAATAACACAAGTAATCTCAGAACATAATTAAATTAAGCAATTACTGAATTAATTACATAAATAAAATTTTGGCGCCGTTGCCGGGGAACGGTTGAAATTAATTGTGTTTCTTGTGTTAACCATATTCTCTACTATTTTAGATACATATTTTCTTCTGTTAATTAGTATTATTTATTTTCATTACTATTCGTAGTCTTTGGGTCATCCTATGTGCTTGTCGAAGTGTTACTTTCTGCAGGACTGTTACTGTTTCTTTTGATGTCATGACGGAACAAAGTTCCAATATGTCATTGGAAGATATGGTGAAAATCTTGGCTTCTAACACTGCAATTTCAGGAAGAGACACGGTTGAGAATAAGGAACCTTGAGACTCAAATTAGTCAATTGGTTATCGTGGTATGCAGGTTAGAAAGCCAAGAAAGAGAAAAATTGGCGTCCCAACCCAAGGAAAATCTAATGAACGAACATGCCGTGATTTTGAGGAGCGAAGAACAACCTAGAGAGGATGAAAAGCACGTACAAGTGGTGCAGCATGAAGAGAGCATTGAAAGTCAGGCTGAACAGACGCACATTGGAGGCGAGATGCACACTGGGTCATCAAATGTGCTGACAGACAGTATATTGAAGACGCACAATGAATTGTCCAGTACCCTGCCATATGTTGAGTTCATGACACACACTGGGTCACCTAGTGTGTTACAAATAGTCTGTGAAAAAGAATTAAAGTGCGGGAACAATTTGAACATGGCTCCAAGTGCATACTTGAGAAGGAAACGGGTCAGAATGAAAACTCATAAGGTGGTAGAGGAGTCACAATCGTCAAGACTAGCCCGCAAACCACCTTGGGATATTTTATAAAAGGAAAGAACCGGTCGAGCCAACGACGTAAAAGAAAGGCGCTTGTCGGGAGGCAACCCGATGTTTATCGTATTTTTATTTTATTTTATGCATTTTTTTATTTTGATGCATTTTGTTCTTGTTTTTTAAAAGTATGTAGGAACTAACATTACTCGAAATAAAAGAAATACTGGAGCAGGATTGATATAACAAGGACATCCGGTGGGGCGCGATAGCCAAATAATGGAGCAAGCATAACTTCCAACCACCATTTTAGTAGTAGCACTGTAAGTAAGCACCAAATCGTACCCTTCTTTTCCCACAAATTGTGGTTTTTAACCAAGTTTGGGGGAGGGGGTGTAAGTGGGACGATTTGGCCGCTTTTAAGCTTTTTGAGCTTTGAGCTTTATTTTCATATATTTTCTTACTTTGTGCTAGCTGCGAGTTTCTTGTTTATTTATTGAGTGTTGGCCTGTGCGCCGTAGTTGAATGGCCTGTGAGCCAATTGCTTGGTTGATCGTCTGGCCTGTGAGCCACTGTCTTTGCAAGTTGGGTCATGTTTAGTTGTTATGTATTTTGCATTTTAGTTGAGTCTAGGATTGAGTCAACCCGAGATTGTACCTTGATTGTAACTGCGTGTTTTTAAGGCAAGATATGGGAAATTGATAAATGTGCAACTAGTTAATGATGATCATGATTCTTGCTTAAAATTTGAAAAATGACATATGATAGAGCATGGCATGTAATGAAGATAAAATTGAGCTTGTATTTGAGACTTGTGATCACCTATAACCTTGTGAGTTTTTGAGCCAAATTTTGTACTCCTGTCGTTGGAGTAATATTTACATTCTTTCGGTGTGAATTCTTTGGTTATGTGTAGTCGTCTCTAGAACTTGCCCGGAATCTCTATTGTGAATATGTCGAATATGATGTGATGTAGGACATGATATTAGGCGTTTTTCATGTTGACCCTATTTATTCAGCCTTTAAATGTCTCCTTTATGACCAATTACATTTTCCATTGTTAGCCCATTTGAGCTATGTAGCTTTTTCTTTGACAGCCTTACTTTACAAGCCACATCTTTTCATTATGAAACCTTTGGCCCATTTGGACTAAGAGTAAGTATGAGGGAGGAGGATTGGAAGGTAGTTGGGAATTAATTTGGGTGAAGATGGAGAATTTGGAAGGAAAAAAAAAGAATACAAATGATAGGTGAAAGAATCGGACTTTAACTAACCTCTCCTAAGTGTTATGTGTTTAGAACCAATTCATCCCACTCTTTTCCCCACAAAAGTTGGTTTTCAACCAAGTTTGGGGGAGGGGGTGTAAAGTGTGACGTATTGGTCATTGTTTGAATAGTTATTCATATGGAAAAAAAAAGAAAAAAAAAAGAAAAAAAAAAAAGAAAAGAAAAGAAAGAGTTCGTTGTACATAAGTGTTATTATTTTTGTTTAAAGGAGAGGTTAGGAGTCTAAAAGTGCTTAATTGCTTGAGTTTATGAAAAATTGGGTAGTCTCAAAATTGTGGTACCCAAGTGAAGCGTGAAAAAGCACTTAGGTTATTGTAAGTACTTTTGAGGGGTGAAGAAACTTTCTTGCGGGAAGGTTTGCTGAAATTGGAGAGTGAGGATTGAGTGATTGTTTTGAGGGGTGGATGAGTAGAAAAAACTCGATTAGTCCAACGATTAGTCACTTTTATCCAAATATTTCCCACCTTACCTTAAGCATACATTACAACCTAAATAAAGACCTTTTTGATCTTATATCACACATGTCAAGTACGAGGTCTGATTTAGATAACGGGCAAGAATATGGTAGGCGCTGCATGTAGTCCAATGTGAGTGAATTGAATTTACCTTATACACTTGAGAGATGAGTGATACACTTAACCGGTAAGGATCACTTGTTGAAAGTATCGAGTCCCGAAAGTAGTCTAAGTTGCTATGTCTGATATGCTCGGATTATCGTATTGTCTTTCTAATGAAAATATGTTCTGAAACTTTGTATGCCACTTAAAGTCTCCTTTAACACGTGTCTTTTGTGTTTCTTCTTTGCTTTGTTTTGTTCGGGACGAACAAAGATTTAAATTTGGAGGAATTTGGTAAACGTGTTTATGCATACATAATAAGTCGAGTTAAGTGTCTATTTAGTGGCATTTGCATGCGTAATTGACCGTGTATTGCTCGTATTTGTATTATTGGGCAATTTGATGTTTGTGACTTGTTTTGAAGTTGTTTGGGTGAATTTAGACCAAAAAGTCGAACTCGACTAATAATGGATGATGAGAACAAGTCCCACAAGTCAAAAACCAAGAAAAATGGCCCCAAAAGCTGCAGGAAACTGAGCTCGGCCGAGCTAGTAAGTCTCGGCCGAGCTAGAAGGTCAGAGAATTCGGATTTCAGGCTGTAGAAGAGTCTCGGCCGAGACAGTCATTCTCGGCCGAGACAGATTGACACACCTATAGCATTTTGGCCATATCTTGAGATCTAAAACTCCGATTTAGGCTCAATTGGTGGTGTTGAAAAGCTGATTCGAAGAGCTACAACTTTGCGTGAAAGAAGAAAAACTCAAAAATGACCATAAGACCCTCAAAAATAGCTTTGAAGTTGGAAAAGGAATGCAGTGTCGGCCCATTACTTGGCCCACAAGCACAAAAACGAATTTTAGACTTATTTTCCTATTCCAATTAGGTTTTATCCCTCTTTATCCTAGAGATGTACTCCTATATATATCTCAAGGCTCTAGACATCAAGGGAGAACTTTTATATTGATTCAAGAGCTCGAATTTGGGAATTCTGAAGAACACGAAGACTCAAGATTCGTTTTTGTGCTTGTGGGCCAAGTAATGGGCCGACACTGCATTCCTTTTCCAACTTCAAAGCTGTTTTTGAGGGTCTTATGGTCATTTTTGAGTTTTTCTTCATTCACTTAAAGTTGTAGCTCTTCGAATCAGCTTTTCAACGCCACCAATTGAGCCTAAATCGGAGTTTTAGATCTCAAGATATGGCCAAAATGCTAGAGGTGTGTCAATCTGTCTCGGCCGAGACTCTTCTACAGCCTGAAATCCGAATTCTCGGACCTTCTAGCTCGGCCGAGACTTACTAGCTCGGCCGAGCTCAGTTTCCTGCAGCTTTTGGGGCCATTTTTCTTGGTTTTTGACTTGTGGGACTTGTTCTCATCATCCATTATTAGTCGAGTTCGACTTTTTGGTCTAAATTCACCCAAATAACTTCAAAACAAGTCACAAACATCAAATTGCGCAATAATACAAATATGAGCAATACACGGTCAATTACGCATGCAAATGCCACTAAATAGACACTTAACTCGACCTATTATGTATGCATAAACACGTTTACCAATTTCACCTCCTGGACTTGGCTGTGCTTGGATTAGGATTAAGTAGTTGCAAAATCCCAATTTTGGGATGGTGGAATACATGAATATTTAAATTGTATGTTCTTCATACAAAAACAATACTAGCAAAAGCTTGACGAACTCGTTCGGTGGTGTTCGACGACGGTTGAAGATTTTAGCCACGATAATAGGAAAATCCGGCGAAAAATATCTGCCCCATGTCAAGATATGATTTTATTAGTTCTAATATAATATTTTTTTATTTACTTATACGGAAATGATGTGGCAACCAAATCTTTAAGTGGGCTCTATGAATTATGTGTATCAGAGTACATATATATATATATATATATATATGGCATCCATGACATAATTGTAGTTTAGTTATTTAACAAAAGTGTATTTACATCATTCAATATTCAAAATGAAATCCATTTAACACATAATCTAATAAAAAAGTTATAAGTAAATTAATACACATATAGAGACAATAAAAAGAGTGTTGTTTTCTTCTTCTTCTTTTGAATGAATTTATTTTCCTACATAAAATCTTTATTAAATTCGAAGGTTATTTGCTATCAAATTATTTTGTGTGGTTGTCGCAATTGTTGTTTTAAAATATGAATATTACTTGTACGGGCTAAAACCAATCATCTCATGAACCTAACTGAGTGACCACTTTAAATTTGGGCCAATTAAAACCTTTCCCCACGACGAAGGAAAAGGCGCGACGGGCCTATTGAAGTAGTGGGCTTGCGTTTTTCCCTTGCAACAATGATCGAAACAAACAACCCATATTATCCACCTGGAGATAAATATCATGTATTTTATTCATCGTAGATTTAAAAAATATTAGTTCATAACTCCTGAATAATATTTATCGGTCTATTTAACTTTTATTTTTACAGTAAAAAGGCGTTTATTTTTTGTATATGTTTATTTGTTATTTTGTCACATTTATAGAGTTAATTTTAATTATAATAATAATATAATTAAAGAATTATAGAAGTAACTATAATGATGAAGTTTAATTTAATTATAGTCACAACGTCAAAAGTAGAATAAAAATCATGAATCGAACAATAAAATTATAAAGAAAAATATGTATAGTTTAGCTGTGTAAGGAAACATAATTTCGATAGTTGGTAGCCGTAATTTGTGTTGGTTAGATTAGCTTATATTTTAAAAAGTAATATTATATACATTTGAAGTAAAAATCCCAAAAAATTAAATATTCGCACATATGTGTGTGTGTGTACATTGAGCTAATTGCAAAATATAATTAAGTATACATTGTTATATCTCAATTCTTAATTCTACACATTAAAACATGCATCCCCATTTGGTGGGTGCAAATGAAAATAATATGGATGCTAGTGATATTATAGTGTAGTAAATTGGTACCATATTTTAGTAGATAAGATATCCAGAAAAAAACTATACTCACGAAATGCAAAAAAAGTGCACTCACAATCTAATCAAAATAAATTAAAATTTCAATGAAAAAAATACTAAAGAAAAAAATATTACAGCAAAATGACGCATAAAATCCTATATAAAAAAGAATTGGAATGAATTTCAATAAAAGTAAAAGGAAAAAAAATATTAATTGACAAACTTACCCGAGAATAAACTGAAGAACTTGTTCCTTTAGGATATATACAATGCAGTTTAAATAGTGCATGTTCACGGCGATAAATCCCGTAAATCACTAGACAGTATCTAAGGAATCAAAGATGTAAATTTAAAAAATGCATATCAAGAATACGAGTACAATTAGGTAATTCAATATCTAGCAGATATAATTTTTTTTATCAGAATCTCACGTATTTATAAAAATATTGTATAGAATGTCCTCTATCTTATCAATATAACAGGCGGGACAAAATATAAAAGGTCTCTATATTGCTTTCATATAATAGTAACTACTTAATGTTATCATATATTACTATATACAATATGTGATAGACACGCATTTGCATTTTTATTAAAAAAAAAAGAACGTTCCAAAAAGTATAGAATAAAATATATGAATTTTTAATAATCCTGCTGCTATATTAGAACTTGAAATTTAATTCTCCTGTAATTTTTTATAGATTATTGGAATGCATATATATTATGAAATGTCATAATTTGAAAGTAAGTACTCTTGATTTTTTATAACATTACCGAGAACCATAATTGCAATTATTTAATGAAGTTATCTGGGGAAAATTAAAAAAATGTAGAGATTTTAAATATTGAATTTTTTTAAATGTTCAAATCACAATTATGCAGATCTGAGAAATATGAGTCATTAGTTGTAATTGTTATATCAACCTTATCACGAGAAAATAAAAGAATAGAACTTTTAAATATTGAAATATTATAATATTTTTTTATATTTCTAAAACTCTAAGAGAATGACACTTGACAAATGGCTAAGAGAATGAAACTAGACAAATTGATTTCTCTTTTCGTGTATAAGTGATAAGGGATATGTGGATGTGTGTAAATATGTGTATTTAAATAGTATACAAACAACATGGTACATATCTTTAAGTATAGCAAAAAAACAAATTGAGAATTAATTGTAACTCAATTGATATAACATCTTGTAATCCGACCAATAGATAAAGAATCAATTTCCCATGCCCAACCCAAGATATGTACTCAAAAAAGCAAGAAATAAACCCATATTATCCATGATCCAGCATTCGTAATATATCCTTAATTGGTATTACGTACTTATCACTCGAACCAACAAAAAAATATCTTACCTGACTTGTATATAATTGTTATTTTGTTATTCACTGGATAAATATGCTAGTGTAGCTTAATGCGTTAATTTTAGTTTTGCAACATAAATAAATTTTATAAAATATTAATATTGATCATGGACTATGAAGTTATTTCAACTGCCATAAATTAATCATATTTTCCACCACCTAATAATTACGAGACACCTACATCACTGGACATGCCTAGGCATGTCAAAATTGACGACCCGTCCCGATCCGAGGCCTTTGGGGCAGGGCAAGATCTGCCCCGATGAAGAATGGGGCACGCCCCGCCCCGCCCCATCCACGGGACGGGTCAGATGCGGGTCAGGGATCCTGCCCCGCCCCGCCCTGCTCCTATGTATGTATAATTTTTTGAAAATATATATTATGTATTATTATATAGATATGTATATATATACAAAGAAATATAAAATATATATATATATATCTATTTATAATATAAATTTTTATATATAATATGTTATATATATGTCTAGCTAATATATTAGATTATGACTAGATCTAGTAAATTTAAATAATTAAATTCTATTTTTTAAAAAAAATTAAAAATATTGAAACAAAGTTAATGTAAACCTAAAAATTAAAATCCTATTGACTTCAACAAAAAAAATCAAGCTTTTTAACAAAAAAAACTAATTTTATATATATATATATATATAAAAAAAAAAAAAAAAAAAAAAAAAAAAAAAGAAGGATAGGGGCGGAGTGGATCGGGGCGGATCAGAAAATCCAGAAACCCGACCTGACCCGCCCCGTTGACATGCCTAGACGTGCCTTGATAAGGTTTGCCTAGATCCAACACTTATTTTATATTCGTTATCGTTACCATAGTTAATATAGGTGGATAACACGACAAATATTGAATTTGGCCCTTAATTCATAACGTTGATGACGACATATATAGCGTAAGAAGTGGGTCTAAGACTGTTGATACACAAACTCCATATCAAATAAAAATGCGCCACATAATAAAATGTGAATTGAAAATCAATTTCATATAGATTATTTTAATTTTAGGAATGAATTAAATTTAGATTCCTAAGTTAAATAATCAATTTAATTGATTTTTGCTATATATTTTATTGATCAATCGGAAGCCGTCACGTGTCAAGATGATGCAGATATTATTAAATGAAATTAAATTAATTTAGTAATTGTCCAAGAGGATGAGGATAAACATCTCAACTCGTGGTGGACCAATCAGAATGCTCCATATGTCAAAGTTGTTGGAGTAATTATTATATTAAATTCAATTAATTTAATAATTATCTATGGATAATGATAGTGTGAAGGATCAATCATATCGCTCCATTTAGACTCAAGCCCATTAGGGTTTTCCATCCTACAACTATAAGTAGGGCCTAATTCTCCACCAAAATCATCAACATCCCAAGTCAAGAATCAAATGAAGTATTCCGGTACAAAGGAATATCAAGTGAAGAATTTCGGTACAAAGAAATTTCAACGTTCTTTGTGTTCGGCGTTCTTCGAGAAAATCGACAAAAAATGGCGTTTAATCCAAAATTAAGCTTACAAGCTTTGGATTAACGTTGTTCAAGTCAACGAGTTGACGGCATATACGAATAGAAGAATCAGAGGAGAAATAGAGATAGAATCTACAAAGTTGTAAAATTTATTCATTTGATCAGAATATTCAATTTTGTACATTTTTTCTAGGGATGTAAATGGGTCGGGTAGGGTAGGCGTATGATTCCCCCATACCCTACCCTATTTGATTCGGGTACGGGTATGGGTAATACCCGTTGGATAATCGGGTTACCTAGTTAATATATAAAAAATATATAAATAGTACGTAATATGTATATATATCATATATAATGTGATAAAATAGATCACATATAACATATATAATATGTAAATGTAACATTATATGTTATTTTATATATTAAATCATATATTATAAACATAATATATTAGATATAATGCTAATTATTTAATATATAACATATATAATAGTACATATTTATGTAATCGGGTACACGGGTAGGGTAAACGGGTAATATGCTAAACCCGTACCCTACCCGATCGAAAAAATATCGGGTTCGGGCAATACTCGACCCTATTACCCTTTTACCAGTCGGGTAGGATTACCCGCGGGTAAAATTGACATCCCTATATTTTTCGTGTTTATACGTTTAATACACGAAATTTATTGTTACAAAGTTTGGCACGCCCAATAGGACCATCTCTATCACTCTCTTCAACCAAAAGTTGAAGACAACACTATGACGCCTCACAAAATTATGATTACGAAAGTCACTGCAACAGACTCTCCAGTTGTAGACGTCAATGTTGTCATAAGGAGTATGTCAATCAAACTTGCGATCGTTGGCATCTTTAGAGGGAAATACTTCTTCCAGGACTACTAGGAAGGATCTGCAGGACATTGTTGACAGCAATAGAGATGAAAAAGACAACTCGACATGTTCTACTCCTCGTTCTTCATCAAGTTCAGAACTAGCTCCGATCATGACAACAAATACTTCAACTCTTGAAGAACAACTTGTAAGTTTGACTAAAGCTATTGAAGGGCTTACAAGACTTGCATAAGAGCAAGATTCCTTGATTGCAAAACTGATAAGCAAAGTTGATAGTGGTGCTACAAGTCACGCTCCTGGAAAAGAACCTGTTGAGGATCAAGACGAGGTTGAAGAGTCTGAGGGGCATCAATATCAACAAAAAGAGAAGGAGAGAACCATGGGTAAACTGCAAGTCTCCTCTGATGGAATGGTCCATGTTGGTCAACTAAAAGAGATCATCTTAGGAACCCTTAAGGACAAGTTTGACGGGACATCTAAGTCATCTTTGACTTACACCAAACCATACTCTCAGAGAATTGACAACTTAAAGATGCCTTCCGGTTTAGCAACCCCCCGAAGTTTCAACTCTTAGATGGTAAAGGCAACTCGAAACAGCATATCGCTCATTTTGTCGAGACATGCAACAACGCCGGGCCGTATTGCTATCATTTGGTGAAGAAATTTGTCCGCTCTTCGAAGGAAAATGCATTTGACTGTTATATAGACTTAAAAGCCAACTCCATTGATAGTTGGGAGCAAATGGAGCAAGAGTTCCTTACCCTTTTTATAGCACCAGGAGAACGGTAAGCATGATCGAATTGACGAATTGGCGCCAAAGGAAAGAGGAGGCCGTAGTTGACCACATTAACAGATGGAGGAATTCGAGCCTTAATTGCAAATATCGTTTATCTGAAGCTTCCGCGATTGAAATATGCACTTAAGGAAGCAATGGGGTCTTCGATATATCCTCCAAGGAATTCATCCAAGGACATTTAAAGAGCTAGCAACTAGAGCGCATGATATGGAGCTAAGTATGGCCACAAGTGGAGTTGAAGGACCACCGACCTTTGACTTCCCCAAGTCCAAAGAAAGGCAAGAAACTAAGAAAGAGGGTAAGTCTTTCATCAAAGCATCAACGAAAGAATCCATGGCGGTGAATGTTAAATCCGTTAAGTTTCGAACAACAAATGATGATAAAGAAAGTGAAAAGAAGAACATTCCTCAAGGCACAGGACAATGAAGGTTAACCTTAAAGGAAATGTAGGAAAAACAATACCCTTTCCAAGACTCTGATGTTCCCAGGATCTTTGATAACTTGCTCAAGGAAGGTTTGATTGAGTTGCCAGAAATAAAGCGACCTGAAGAGGCTGGAAGATCTGACAACCCAAAGTATTGCAAGTACCATGTGATGTTGGGTCACTCGATTCAAGATTGCTTTGTATTCAAAGACAAAGTGTTGCAGTTGTCTCGAGAAGGAAAAATCCTTTTAGAGGAAGATGCTACGACAAATCTCAACACATGCACCACAACGAGTCATCAAAATGAAGAAGTCTTCCTATCCGAGACATAGGATCGCTCTACTGATAGTAACCATACTTCAGCAATCACTTTCACCGACGAGGATTTGCAACTCGGTTTTGATCCGCATAATAGCCATTATTCATGACTGCATACACTCGTGAGCAAAAGATGGACAACATACTCATTGACAGAGGCTTTGCCGTAAACATCATGCCTCAATGAACAATAAAAGAGTTAGGAATCTCTACAGATGAGCTCGTAAGTAGTCGACTGATGATCCAAGGATTTAACCAAGAAGGACAACGAGCTCTTGGAGTTATAAGGCTAAACTTATTGATGGACGAGATGACTTCGATGGCCTTGCTTTATGTGATCGATGCTAGAACATCATACAATATGCTCCTCGACCGCCCATGGTTGCATGAGAACAGGGTAGTTCCGTCTACTTGGCACCAGTATCTGAAATACTGTGAAAACGTGTCATGAGAAGAGTAATTGCTGACGATAAGCCTTTCTCTGAGGCTGAGTCACATTTCGCCGATGCCAAATATTACTTCAAAGATGCAAGTATGACAAAAGATAAAGAAGGTCTCTCAAGCAAGAAATCTGAAAAGAGTCAAGCTGCTAAAGATGAGACATGTAAGTCTTCACCTCATTGCGATGGAAAGACCTCAAAGGGAAACATGCTCCTTTCCCAAGAAGAACCTCTGAAAGAGTTAATCTTGCTACTAGACAAGCTTGATGCAACAGTTCCGTTAGATCAACCACTTGAGGGATTCGTCCATCCGATATGGGGAGCTAGAATTGAGCATGGAACACTTCTGTTGCCTGATGACGACAAGCACTATGGCCCTAAAGCCTTTAAACTTCTTGTCCAAGCCGGATATAACCCATGAGAAATCAGCTCCTGTAAGTCAGATGTTGTCTCGAATACAGTAAAGAAGGCTGGCCATGGTGGCAAAAGTTCCAAGGTAGGTCTCGGTTATACGCCACCAAATCATGTTTGCATCACCATCAAAAGAGCAAGCACTAATTATGTCATTGAGGGAGAAGTCTCGTCAATGGAAGATACTTTTGATAGAAATTGGAGGAAGCCACGTCGAGTCTCCGTCTTTGAAAGACTTGGCCCAATGCAAAGACATGGAAAAACAATTCACCGAAGGATGAAGACTACCAAGTTAAAAGGGGACAATGAACAAAAAGTCAATCAAAGGCTTCGAAACCCAATCCCTTTTCCCATGAAGAGGCGAACCACTTTGATCGTGTCATGTGATAAAGAGCTGAAGGCTAGAATGAAAACAATCATATTCACACAAACACAAGATGAAGATGACATAGAAAGTGTGGCTTCTTCATATTATGTCAATGGTGGTGCTCAGTATATTCCTCAACATGCCCCTCAAAGCATTAGAGAAAATCTGAGAAGAAAAATTATTCGGCTAATCAGAGGTGGCTACATCAATGAAGGAGATGGTACTATGCACACAATCCAAATAAGGCAAAGGAATGGGCAAATGAGAACATGCATGGACTTTAGGAAAGTTGAAGAGGTAAATAGGGACATTGCCTCAACAAATCACATCACTTTGAGTGAAGAAGTCCATGAATTGGAGGAAGACGTTAAAATCGCACCCCTAGAACTCGAAGAAGGAGTGAAATAACAATGGACGTGTTGAAAGAAGTTGACTAAGGTGATGTCGATGATCCACGACCAATTCACATCAGTGCCCTATTAACTGCTAATGAAGAAGAGGCATACATTGAATTACTGCGAGAATTTAGAGATGTATCCGCATGGTCATACAAAGAAATGCCTGGATTAGACCTGAAGGTAGCTGTCCACCATTTGGCCATAAAGAACGAGTGAAGCAAACTCAACGTCGCTTTAGGCCTGAATTGATCCCTCCGATAGAAGCGGAAGTAAACAAACTGGTCGAACTTGGATTCATTAGAAAAGTAAAATATTCCACATGGATATCCAGCATTGTCATAGTAAGAAAGAAGAATGGTCAAATCCGAGTTTGTGTTGACTTTAGAGATTTAAATGTGGCATGCAGTCGACAAGAAACCTCTTCTCGGGCCACCATCGATTAAGAAACTTTATTGTACAGGAAGTTCGGACCGCCAACGATCAAGTCGCTCCTTTGTACAGGGAGTTTGGACAGCTTTCGATCAAGATACTCCTTTGTACACGGAGTTCAGGCCGCTATCGATATACTCTTTTGTACAGAGAGTTCGGGCCACCGTCGATCGATATACTCTTTTGTACAGAGAGGTCAGACCGCCATCGATCGGGATATGCCTTTGGACAAGAAGTTTAACCGTCGATTAGTAAACTACTTCCCAAAGATGATTAGGGATGCTGATGACCAGCGTAGAGAGGATTCAAGGCGCCACGAATGTTCTTCGACCGGTTTGGAGTGAAAAGCGTCGAGTATAACAGCCTATTTATAGTAACTTGCTACTTGTGGGTCAAGGAAAAAGCCTAGCTGAAAAGATTTCTACTGGTCGTAGGATGTGATCAAATCGAATCTACAAGATCTCGACCTCTATCCACAATGCTTGAAGGAAGAAAGACGAATTAGATTACAAGAGAGATTTCAACATTCATCTTTGATAATAATAAATTTAATGAAAAGAGTTATCCAAATGGCAATCGACAGATATTCAAGATCTTTGAGAAACAAAAGGTTAAATCTTATGAAGTTGGGAGATATGCGTAACCGTAGGTGGATATCCATGCGGATGGATGATATAGTTGGATAGTTTGATATTCAGGGATATTCAGTAACGAAATTCCGGAGTCTGTAGGCTATCAAATAAGCTTAATATATCTCATGCATACAAACAAGATATATGGATCCCAAGCTCATAAAGTTTAATGCATGGAATTTGATCATATAATGTTAGAGTGCCACGTCATGAAACAATAGTTGGGCTTATATGGGCTGTATTTCAAGTGTAGATTTTAAAGCATCAACATGGGGTTGGTTGCTCATCTTAGTTTACGGGCCCAATTTCAACTTCTTTCGTGTATCGAGGTTTATGTCTACTCTTGATACAAATTTCAAATTCAAGTGAAAGACTCCTAGGTAAGAGAATAAAATATCTATTAAATTCAAATTTAAAATTTCTTAACGCAAATTTAAAAATTTAAAAATCAAATCCAAAATTCAAATTTAAAAACTCCTTGACAAGAATATAAAATGTCAGTTTGTTCAAAGAAAATTTCAGAAATCAGTTCGAGACTCATGCACTTCAAAGACACCCCGTCAGTGAACAAGTCTCGAGGAGGCATTTGCTGATACACAAACTTCGTATCAAATTAAAATACGCTACGTAATAAAATATGAGTTGAAAATAAATTTTATATTGATTATTTTAATATTATGAATAAATTAAATTCCTAAGTTAAATAATTAATTTAATTGCTTTTTGCTATATATTTTATTGACCAATCGGAAGTCGCCACGTGTCAAGATGATGCAAATATTATCAAATTAAATTAAATTAATTTAGTAATTATCCAAGAAGATGAGGATAAATATTAGTCATGGTGGACCAATCAGAATGCTCAATGTATCAAAGTTGTTGTAGTAATTATTATATTAAATTCAATTAATTTAATAATTATCTATAGATAACGATAGTGTGAAGGACCAATCATCGCTTCATTCAGACTCAACCTCCCATTAGGGTTTTACATCCTAACAATAAATAAAGCCTCATTCTCCACCAAAATCATCAACAACACAAGTTACGAATCAAGTGAAGTATTCCGGTACAAAGAACTATCAAGTGAAGAATTCCGGTACAAAGGACTATCAAGTGAAGAATTCCGGTACAAAAGAAATTTCAATGTTCATCGTATTCTTCGACGTTCTTCGAGAAAATCGACAAAAAACGGTGTTTAATCCAATATTAATCTTACAAGCTTTGGTTTAGCGTTGTTCAAGTCAACGAGTTGAAGGCATATACGAAGAGAAGAATTAGAGGAGAAATAGAGATAAGATCTACAAAGTTTTAAAATTTATTCATTTGATCCGATATTCAACTTTGTACATCTTTTTCGTGTTTATATGTTTAATACAAGAAATTTGTTGCTAGAAGGACCGTCTTTGTTGATATATGTTAAGTGCTGGCAATTGCATCACTATTAGGTGTGTAAAATATGATTGTTGATATATATTAAGTGATGGCAATTGCATCACTATTAGGTGTATAAAATATGATTGACATGGTAATTAAAAAAGTCAAATAATTCTTGAGAAATGTGAGATTTTTTTTTTTGCTACTACAATTAAAAATGAACTTATAATTCATTATTGGTACGTAATTGACATAGTTTAATTTACTATCTGTCATTTGTACAAGAATAAAACGAAATATTTGTACAAGAATATTTTTTAAATTGTGAGTCTAATTATTCACTACCCTAAATCAAGAAAAAAAACAATTGCATTATCCTGGTGTTATAGTAGTATGTGACCCGTATAGAGAATTTTATGTAATATTATTTCGTTCTATAAAGATAAGTTTACAATTATACTTTAACACATATTAAGAAACAATAGTTAGTATAATTAATTCGTTAAATTTTAGTGTCATTTTCCTTTTATATCTATACATCTTATTTATTCTTTAAATAGGAGCAAATATGGAAATGGATTACTAATTATGTGTTTAATGTTGTAAGTGTTCTATCTTTGTATGATGGACTGGAATGAAAATTAAGCCTATTTTTGTGGACAGAGGCAGAATAATTTTTGGCAGATGAGATCCTTTGTTTTAATCTGTGTTTCATTTTATATTTTAAAATAATCATTACACGTTACGTGTATATGATGACATCACTAACTAACACATGACGTGTAGTGTATTTTGGAATACAAGATGAAACACTAATTGAAATAGAGGATCCAATTCGAATTTTTGGTGGGCTCAAATAATGAAAATTAGTGATTTTTATTTCTTTTTGGGTAATGATATGTTTTATGCATATAGTACTGGTGGTAGTAGTTTCTAATGAGTTGTCTAGAAAAGTAGTTTCTAATTATTTTGGGCAGAAAAAATAAATTGGTCCAGTGTTGGAGTTTTGGTCTCAGTTAGTGCTTCATCTTTGACATTATTTTATGAATTTAAGCTGAGCATGTCATAAAAAGTATGATCACCATTCACCACTATATATAGTATAATAGTAATATTGACTTGGCTATGTTCACCTCCTCAAAAAATAATATTCGGCTCTTATGTATTTTTGCTTTTTCAAACTAATACTTGTAAACCATGATCATTTTAAGTTATCGCAAATTAATTTATAAACTACACATACACACTCAATCATTGATTATTTATGAATCCAACGCACTTTCAAATTTAGTTATAGCAAAATACTACACGCTTTGCACATAAAAACATACGCAAATCACACACATGCATTAGTACTTCCATCATCATCATCCTTATTCCTTTTAAAAAAATAAATGAAAAAAATTAAACAATTTAAATTCTCTCATCTAAATTCAAATGTTCAAACACAAAATTTAAGATAAGTGTATTTCCAAATAAAAAAGATGATACTACACAAGAAAGCCCAAATCTCTGTTGGGCTAGCAAAATATTGTAGACCTAGACCCAGGCCCATATTCTAAATGTTCTATATAATACTATCTCTATTTTTTTTATATGTCTTTTTAGGTTGGATAAGAAAATTAAGGGCTATCAGAAATTGACGAATAAGTTCAACTAGATTATATAGATATAATAGCTAAGATAATTTAGAAATTTTTAAATGGATAATTATAGGGGTGGTATTTGAAAAAATGTGAAAAAAAACTAAAAAAGTCAATTATTTATAAACAAAGTATAAAAACTAACATGACCGGGGAATGAAGTATCAGAATAGTGACTTCCTTTTCTCTTTTATATGAAACTCTACACGCTTGACGTGTGATTAATCTTACTTTTTCCATATTTCTTAAGAGTTTGTATTTATACTCACTTAAAATAGTACTAATTTATATTGTTGGAATATTAAGTTGAATATTAAATATTTACATATGAGTTGTCCCACATTGACAAGATACTATAAGAGAGAAGTTTTTATAATTCTAGTGAATTACTTCTCCTATCACCAAAATACCATAAGAGAAGTTCTTATAAATTTAGTGAATCACTCTCTAACATTGACAAAATACTATAATCGACGTTAAATTTATCAATTTATTTATTATTATTATTATAATAGAAAGGCGCATCAAATTGAAAATTATAGATCTATTTATGTGAAGTGTAATAATATTGTATTGAAACAGTAGCGATCATTGAGATATGTGATTTCCCTAAAAATAGCAAAAATATGTTAAGAAGGCACGATTATTTCTGTTAGAGATCAATTCTTCCATCCAACTGTCCAGTGATGACGGCCAGTACATTTAAAATATTAATAATGAAGAAAATATCTTGGAGTTGATTTTACAGATAAAGTTGTGGTTAAGATAAAAATACAGATAGGTTAGGTATGACAAAGGGAAACATGGATTCTAGAAATATTGAGAATCTAAATAATAAAAGTAGAAGCAGAGTGAATCTTGGATTTGATTCTGAATTAAGGTGGCACCCATGTTACCATCGCATCAAATACTCATAACTCAATTATACTAGTATTTTCTTTCATTAATGTTTCCTTCAAGGAAGCGACCTTCGATATGTAATTTCAATTTCTGCTAACTTTGGGTACTCGTATAACTTGAAAATTATGTGCGATCTTTTATGTTTTAGAAAATGAGGACAAAAGAGAATTAACAACATATTCCAGCAGTATTAGTCTGTAAGTACAAAACTCTGCTTCAAATCGGACAATAACAACTATTACAATTTTTCTAAAAGTAACCATCCGAATTAGAGCATTTCCAATCACATGTTGTACTGAAAGGAGCCACAAAGATAAGAAAAAAAAAAAAAAAAAACCATAAAGATGGTAGAGACATGAATTCATGAACAGATACAATGCGGATCTCTGGAGCAGATGATCCAAGAATATTTTTCTTTATCTCCTCCAAAAGAACCTTGTTCTTAGATTCGCGTACTTCTATATACTTGTTCTCTAAGAAAGTTGCGTGTGTGCTTACAAAAAACTTCTTATCCCGAGGACTATAGAAATCATACCCTCTTATTCCTTTCGGATATCCTATAGTCACACAACATTCTAATCTTGATTCCATCTTTTCCATCTTACTCTTCAGCACATGTGCTGGACAACCCCATATCCGAAGATGTCTTAGATTAGGCTTATGCCTATTCCACAACTCCAAGGGTGTCTAAGCTACAGACTTAGAAGAAACCAAGTTTAGTAAGTATATTGTTGTTTGTAGGGCATATCCTCAAAAAGAAGTTTTGAGAGTCGAGAAGCTTAGCATAGACCTGACCATGTCCAACAAGGTCCTGTTTCTCCTTTCCAAGACACCATTTTGTTGTGGGGTCCTTCGTGCACTCGATTGGGGTAAAATCTCATTCTCTGTCAAGTATGTCCTAAAGTCATTGGATAGATACTCCCCACCTCGATCTGATCGAAGTGTCTAATTGTTTTTCCACCTCCAATCTGAATTCCTAGAATTTTTCAAGTGCTTCAGATTTGTGGACCATTAGATAAACATAACCATATCTTGAGTAGTCATCTGTGATCGTGATGAAATACTCATATCCACTTCTAGCTAGAACATTTATTGGTCCACATACATCAGAGTGTACTAATTCTAAAACTTCTCTTGCCCTAAGCCCCTTAGATTTAAATGACCTCTTAGTCATTTTACCCTCTAAACAAGATTCACATACAGGCATGGATTCCACCTTCAAGTTACTCAAAGACCCATCTCTTACTAGTCTTTGAATCATATTAAGATTAACATACCAAGTATTAAGTGCCATAAGTAACTTTCATTAGAAGGAGACAGTTTTATACGCTTAGTTGTGTAATGCAATGAACTATTAGTTGGTTTTAAGATATACAAATCATTATTCAAATGCCCCTTACAAACAATTGCTTCATTAAAATAAATATCGACTGCCATTAATGAAAAATGAACGCAATATCCTTGTTTGGATAAATAAAGCAACATAAATTAAATTTCTAGTAATATCTGGGACATAATAACAATCACTTAAAACCAAGTATTTCCTATTTGAAAAATAAAGACAAATAACCCCGAAAGCTTTTGCAGAAACCACAGCTCCTGTGCCAACCCTCAGAGTATGCTCCCCTTCATTAAGTTGCCGAGTTACTTGGAACCCCTGCAAAGTATTGAAAACATGGTTAGTCGCTCCAGAATCTACTATCCAAGTGTCCATAGAATCAACCACTAAACCAGACTAAATAAAGGATAACTCACCCTTAACTTGCTTCTTAGCTATGAAAACCGTGTAATTTCTTTTCCAATGGCCCTTCTCGTCGCATCCAAAGCACTTCCCCTTAGGTTCCTATTTCGTTTTGGCCTTCTTTGTTGGTTGCTGTGGGCCCTTCTTATTAAACTTCTTCATTTTTCCACCCTTACCTTTGGGCTTGGATTTGATTGTCCAACAGACGCAACAACAAAAGCATCATTTTAAGCCTTAAGAATGCTTTCAACGTTTTGGAGCTCTTTCATTAGTTCATTCAGAGACATGTTCAACTTATTCATATTATAGATGACCTTGAACTGGGAGAACATCTCAGGGAGAGTCTCCAGTGTCATGTCTACCAGAGTATCCGAACTAATTTTGAGACAATAGTAGACTTGTAGCAAATGCGAAAGAGCCAAGAAATCATCAATGCAGGGAACACATTGAATGGAAGTATCACCTCATAAGGGATATTGTTTAGAGAGGAGATGTGACGGTGTGCAACATTGCTTCTGCGGAGAATCTTGCTGACCCCTTTACAAGGGTTTACCGGTTGATGTGTTTGAGGGTCATATTAGAAATATAGGTGTACTAGATATGTCTCATTTACTCTCGGGCAAGTGGAGAAAATGTTTGATAGTATGGGTGCAATTATTTGTTTATACCTAGATGCCTTTGAGTAAACTTTATCTTGTTTATTTTTAACATTTTCGAAATAAATTCCTCAGTTGTTCTTTTGATTAATTCTTTATGAGCTTGCATGTGTCAATGAATGGTAGATATATTTAAATCGAGTGTTTAAGTTGTTCAACGCAGAAAGATTCGATTTATTATTCGATCCGTAAATAATTTTTATCCGCAATCAGTAAATAATTTTTGGACAATTTATTTTGATAAGATTGTCTCAATTTCATTAAAGTTTGTCTTTGACTTGGTAATGGAATTGAGGATATATGTATGGTGTATTGGACATGACCACGTGAAATTTAAATTGTGTTTTGACCATGTAATTTAAAATTCGTTGCTTGACGTGTGTATTACCTAAATCTTGAGTGAATATGTACCTTTATTACCAACTAGATATTATTTGAGATATCAAAGAGTGAGATTATTATATTGATCAATACCTCGGTGTTTTGGGAATTAAAGTGAATTGATAAAGAACATATATTTACAATATTGGAATTCTTCACCTATTTAATTGGCATGATCAGGATCTCATGGGTTCTTCAATGAACAGTAAATCTGAACTTATTATTTTACATTTGTTGTTGAATTACACTGTGTGATGTAGTCGCACAGGACTATCAAATAGAAAATGAGTGTTGAGATTGACAACTGTTTGAACATAGACTTATTGGTCATGATAGCCTATTACCAATACTTTAGTTGATCGAGGGGGAGGGGGGTAATATGTTGGATCGATCAATCTAAGGATAATAATTGTTGATATATTGCTTCAATAATTCCGATTAAATTAAGATTGCAATTATATTCTTTTAGTGGAATATAATATAATTAATAAATTAATATGATAAGTCAAGAGTTGACCGGGTCATAATTAATTTATGGGAGCTTGATTTAATTGGGTCCGATCGGGTCCCTTTGATGGCTTAATGTGAACTAGAATAAATTATAGACATTATAATTTATTATTGCAATGTAATAAATATATTGGATATTGATAGATATAGAATATGAAGATATTCAGGATCTCCTATATCTATCAGGATATGCTGCTTGGAGAGGAAGAATAAGGTAGCATTATAAACATATACTATAACACACTAGTTATTTTATTCTTCACTATCATCGTCGCATACAAATATTCCAAGGGTGTCCATGCATGGTGTATTGCAGTGCAGTTCGTGAGAACACCATAGAAGGCTTGGAGTTTTGAAGCAAGATAATAACATGCTACAAAGGTATCAATTTAATCCTTCTAGCGTAAATTAATTAATATTTAGAACATATGATAAACTGGTAGATCCTACAACGATGTATCCGATCTTCAATATTCAATATTGTGGATCAGATAGGAATCGTGGTTCTAACAATTGTGGCACAATGTGAACTAGAATAAATTATAGATATTATAATTTATTATTGCAATACAAAAACATATATTGAATATTGATAGATATAGAAGATGAAGATATTCTGGATCTCCTATATCGATCAGGATATGTTGCTTGGAGAGGAAGAATAATGTGGCATTATAAACATATAATATAACACACCAATTATTTTATTCTTCACTATCATCGGCGTATACAAATATTCTAAGGGTGTCCACACATCGTGTATTGCAGTACAATTCGTGATAACATTGGAGAAGGCTTGTGTTAGGAATTAACTCTTATCACACACACAAACAACACTCAAACCAGGAAGAAGATGAAAAACAGCAAAGAATTCGGCCAAATGAAACCGAACACAGAACATAAATAGAAAATGAAGAACACAAGGGTTTTACGTGGTTCGATCAATGTGATCTACATCCACGGAGGTTCCATACACCTCAATTCACTTCACTCATCAATCAATTACAAGAATAAATACAGAAAACTAGAAACCCCCAATTCACAGACCGAATTGAGCTCAAGAACCCTAGCTATCTAATTCTATTGATTGAGTAATGTTTACAGAGGGAAAATAACGTGAATCAACTCGCATCTTCAAGTGGTTTCAATGTATATAAAGGACGAAGCTCGAATCAGGAAGTAGAAGCAGCTGTATCCAATTATGTTCTCAACTGCACAAAACTGTTCAGCGGGCTTTCAACAACGGTTTTACATGCAACGGTTTTAATCCGTTGCAAATGACAGTTATAACCTCCTTGACTCCGGTTTCCTTTTACACCTTATAACTGATCCGGCTAAAACCAGGTTTTCTAGTCCGGTTCTCCACACACTGAACCCGGTTCCGGACTCCTCAAACCCTTTACTCACTTGATGACATTGAATTGATATCTACAAATCTCCACCTCAATGAACTCAAGTGTACTTCATCACCTCATTCTGCCTTGTCTTCCAGGTTTAATCACACTGTTCAAGCCTTATCAGGCTTGAGCAATGAATCATCTTACTCCCAGGAACTGCCTTGGTTAGAAAATCAGTTGCATTGTCCATAGTATGAACCTTCTTCACCTCTACAGATCCTGCTTCAATCACATCTCTTGCAAAGTGAAGTCTAACATCAATATGCTTAGACCTCTCATGAAAAGCTTGGTGTTTTACCAAGTGAAGTGCACTCTGGTTATCACACTGAATGGTAACACAATCTTGTCTGATCCCTAAATCTTTAAGAATTCCCTTGAGCCACAGAGCTTCCTTGATTGCCTCAGTTAAGGCAATGTATTCTGCCTCAGTTGTTGACAAAGCAACCACAGGTTGTTGCACACTTCTCCAGCTTATAGCCGTTCCATACAAAGTAAAAACATAGCCTGTAACAGATCTCCTTGTATCTAGGTTCCCAGCAAAATCTGCATCAGCATATCCAACAAGAGGTACAACACCAGCTTCTTGTTTCTTAAACTTCAGACCTACACTGACTGAGCCTTTCAAATATCTCAAGACCTGTTTTAAACCTTCCCAATGAGCCTCTCCAGGATTTGACATGTACCTGCTTACCAGAGAAATACTATAGGCCAAATCTGGCCTGCTACATCATTCCATACATCAAACTGCCAACACTACTGGCATATGGAACATTCTTCATGTGAATCTCCTCTGCTTCTGTCTTTGGACATTGTTCTTTAGATAACTTGGTTTGTTGATTAACTGGAATACTTAATAGCCTTGACTCATGCATGTGAAATCTCTCCACAACCTTCTGCAAATACTGCTTCTGTGAGAGCCAAAGTGTTCCAGACTTCCTTCTTCTAATGATATCCATCCCCAGAATCTTCCTTGCTTCTCCAAGATCCTTCATGTCAAATTCTGAGCTCAACCTTCCCTTTAACTGTTGTATTTTGTCCATAGTCTTACTGGCAATGAGCATGTCATCCACATACAATAACAGAAACACTTGTTCAAGCCTTGAACCCTTATTGAAGTATACACAACTATCATACAAGCTTCTTATGGAACCTGCATTGATCATGAACTCATTGAACTTCTAAAGCTTGCAAGTTCGACCCAATCCGGAGAAATAGATGAACCAAGGAGCGCCGATCGGTCCGTCACAACCGCTGCCTCAAATGCGGCTGCACGGTAGGGAAGTGGGGCGAGTTCGCTGCCCATTTTCAGTCAACTTTCCAGATCGAATTTGTCCCCTTTTTCCAACTAAGGCGACGAGCAGTATGGACGAGGCAGCGGCGGCCCGTCGATTTTGTGATGGCGAGCGTTTTTCGTGACGTCGAACTAGTAAAGTGAAGAGGCGGCGGCAGGCCGCCGGTCTTCGTCGGCGGAAGAAAGAATCCGGCGGCACCTGGAGGTGATGGATGCGGCTACCTCTGCTGTTAGGGTTCAGGCAACCGATTCGCGACCCGGGTCGGGCCGATCTGGCTCGGGTCGTGGGTTGTGGGTCTTGAGTCCTTGTGCAGAAGGATTAAATAAGTGGGCCCATTGGTATTCAATTGCATATGGGCTGTTTTTAAAAAAATGGGCCTGTTGGGATTTAATTGAAAAATGGGTAGACTGAATTTATTAAGCTGCTGGGTCTGTCCCTTGTGCTGCTAGAAATCAACAATTAAATCATTCTGGGTCAAGAAAATTGCATATGGATCGTGAAATATTGGGCTATGTTGCGGTTCAATTAGTTTTTCATTTTTCCGTATTTTTTTGTGTCTAGAATGGCCATAAATTTGTTCTTATGTAATTCTTGCTTATTATTTGTTTTGATTATGGTTGAAATCAAATGTCATTCACATAGCATGTCATATAGAATTGTATGAACACCGCTCTAGGTACTAAACTATCATGCATGTTTTCTTTATTTATTGTCTTATCTAATTTATAATTAGATTTGTGAATTATTAAAGTAATTAATATTGAACTATTTTGAGAGTCAAAATAGTTTGAAAAATATAAATTGGATAAAACCCAATTTTTTTTTATAAAATATTAAGTGTGTGAGGGTTTATTTATAAATCCACGACTTCCTTCATTAGCCCATAAATAAGAATATATGTATGTCTCGTACCAATTTAATTGGTCTCCCTATAGGAGGGTTGCATTGTTTTCGGTTACTTGATTGGGCCCAATTATGGTAATTAATTTTAAATTTCAATTAATTATGTTTATCCTATAGATACCATAATTATTTGATAGTTTTAAAATTTATTAATATAAAGGTTATACACTTATATTAAAATATTGTAAGGACTTCCTATAGAATATCCGAGCAATATTACTGAAGGTTAAATAGATGTGATACTAAGTCAATGTAGCATGAGATGCGGGATATTTGATTTAGTGAGAGATTTCAACCTAGCTGTAAATCAACATTTACCACTCCTATAGAGGGGTATGCCTTGATTTTGGGGTTTTAGGTAGTCACATAATATTATAGTTTTTGGGTCTACTGATTAAAAGTTTTATTTCATGTTTAGGACATGCATTCATTCATTCTATACAAGCTCATATGTGTTGTTTTGTTTCAGAAAAATATCTTCTAGCGCATTATCTGTGATATTGACTAAAAACCAACTAGTAGGAGATAACTACATTGGTTGGTAACGTAATCTAATGATAGTTCTCACTGCTGAGGAGTTGAAGTTTGTGCTAACTGAACCCTATCCCAAAGTGACCAAGGAATCTAATGATGAGGAACATGAGGCTCGTGACAAGTGAATTTATGCCAATGACATGACTCATTGTTACATTTTGGGTTCTGTCTCAAATGTGTTGCAACAGAGGCATGGAGACATGGAGACATCTACTGAGATGATGGAGAGTCTTAAAGATATGTTTTCTCATCAAGGACGCCAAGCATGTCAGACTGTTATTAGAGCCATTATGACTGAGCGTATGAAGCTCGGGATGCCCGTTAGAGATAATATGCTAAGTTTGGCTGGAATCTTTAATGTTGTTGAGGCCTTAGGGGATGAAATTGGTACGGATATTCAGGTAGACATGGCACTGGAGACTCTCCCTGAGATGTTCTCCATTTCAAGGCCAGCTATAATATGAATAAGCTGAACATGTCTCTGAATGAACTAATGAAAGAGCTCCAAAACACTGAAAGAATTCTTAAGGCTCAAAATGGTGATGCTTTTGTTGTTGCTTCTGTTGGACAATCCTCATCCAAGCCGAAAGGTAAGGGTGAAAAAAGGAAGAAGTCTAATAACAAGGGCCCACAACAACTAGAAAAGAAGGCCAAAACGGATGGAAAACCTAAGGGGAAGTGCTTTGGATGCGGCGAGAAAGGCCATTAGAAAAGAAATTGGCCGGTTCTCATAGCTAAGAAACAAGCTAAGGGTGAGTTATCCTTTATTGAGACTTGTTTAGTGATTAATTATACAGACACTTGGATAGTAGATTCTGGAGCCACTAACTATGTTTGCAATACTTTGCAGGGGTTCCAAGTAACTCGGCAACTTAATGAAGGGGAGCATACTCTAAGGGTTGGCACATGAGTTGTGGTTTCTGCAAAAGCTGTCGGAGTTATTTATCTTTAATTTTCAAATAGGAAATACTTTATTTTAAGTGATTGTTATTATGTCCCGGATATTACTAGAAATTTAATTTATGTTGCTTTATTTATCCAAACAAGGATATTGTGTTCATTTTTCATTAATGGCAGTCGATATTTATTTTGATGAAGCAATTGTTTGTAAGGGGCATTTGAATAATGATTTGTCTATCTTAAAACCAACTAATAGTTCATTGCATTACACAACTAAGCGTATAAAACTGTCTCCTTCTAATGAAAGTTACTTATGGCACTTAAGACTCGGTCACGTTATTTTTAATATGATTCAAAGACTAGTAAGGGATGGGCCTTTAAGTAACTTGAAGGTGGAATCCCTGCCTGTATGTAAATCTTGTCTAGAGGGTAAAATGATTAAGAGGTCCTTTAAATCTAAGGGGCTTAGGGCAAGAGAAGTTTTAGAATTAGTACACTCTGATGTATGTGGACCAATAAATGTTCCAGCTATAGGTGGATATGAGTATTTCATCATGTTCACATATGACTACTCAATATATGGTTATGTTTACCTAATGGTGCACAAATCTGAAGCACTTGAAAAATTCAAGGAATTCAGATTGGAGGTGGAAAAACAATTAGGTAAGAACATAAAAACATTTCGATCAGATCGAAGTGGGGAGTATCTATCCAATGACTTTAGGACATACTTGACAGAGAATGGGATTTTATCCCAATTGAGTGCATCAAGGACCCCACAGCAAAATGGTGTCTCGGAAAGGAGAAACAGGACCTTGTTGGACAGGGCAAGTCTATGCTAAGCTTCTCGACTCTCAAAACTTCTTTTTGGGTATATGCCCTACAAACAAAAATATACTTACTAAACTTGGTTCCTTCTAAGTTTGTACCTAAGACACCCTTGGAGTTGTGGAATGGGTGTAAGCCTAATCTAGAACATCATCGGACATGGGGTTGTCCAGCACATTTGCTGAAGAGTGAACTTGTCGCGAAAGTCACTCTAAATGGATGTGATGAGAACGACCTTCTCAAACCGCAAGTGTACGGTTTATGACAGAGGTAGTATATAAGATATCGAATCAACATGAAGGATTTTCCGTGAGAATCGGCTTAAGCATGTTCGAGCAAGTTAGGTCAAATGCAAAGTGAGAGGTTTGATTAAACTAAACAACATAAAGCAAGGAGGGAACCGATCAATGGAGAGATATTCTTGAAGCTTAGTTTCACACAAGCAAAATGGAATTAACAATTCAAAGACGATTATATGAAACTAGTGTGAGCTCTATGTGATTGAATTCTCAACCCAATCGATATCCTAATTGGGTGATAATTCCGTAATACAATTGAGGTGCCGTATTCCCCTAAGATAGGTAAGTAATCGGGGTTCGATGTAGACTACCTACACGAATGAGATTTACAAACTCAACCCCGGGCCCGGGGTTACCAACTACGAAAGACTAGAAAATGTTTGCCCGGCTTCTTCTATGCTAAAAACTGGCGTAGGGGTGTAGTTTCTACATACGCGACTAAACCTAATTTCGTTCATCCTAGCCAAGACCACTTAGACTCTATTTCCCCATTTGGTAGGTCTTCTCCTCCATAGGTCTCTGTCCTACTAATTGGGTTTTGATTGATTTAGGTTCCGAATTGAATTTCCTTCCTAACTAATCTAAGGCGTATAAATCTAATCCTAAGCTCATATAAAATCAAATCGAATCTCCTCGAAAGGATGACAATCCCTAACCTAGGTTTCAATTATCTCATTTTAAATGCACAAATACACAAAATAAGGCTAGTATATCAAAAGCCCTGAGCGATCAAAGCAAGCCTATAATCAAAGCCCTAGTTTCATATGATAATCATAACAAATCAACCAAATCCAAATTCTAAGTTACCACAACCCACAACAAATCCTCTAATCAATCAACTAATCATCAACCCCGAAGCTCGGGCTACTCCCGAGTTTTGGGAAATAAGGAAATTACTCACAACTTATCAAAGAAATAACAAGCATCATCAACAATCAATCAATAAAAATAATAAAAATCGAAAATAAAGAGAAGGGATAAGAAAATGCTCAATCGATTGAAGAATCCTCGAAATCCTTTGATAAACTTGACGGGTGTCACAAGCCCGCGAGTAATCCCCGAGTTCTCCTCCAAAGAGGCCTTCCTCCTTGAAGGGGAGGAAAAAACCCTAACTTTTCTAAGCTAAAATCTAAAAATGTAAAAAGAAGAGAGAAGAAGAGTGTATGAGAAGATTTTATAAAAAGAGGCAAAACAAAAGTTGGATTCTTTACAAGAGGGGAAGGGATATATAGGTCCCCTCAACCCTCAAAATATGCTGCAAAAGAAGCCCTAGTAAAGGCAAAAGTGTAAATATACAAAAGGGAGTGCTTGGTCCTTTAAGTTGTTGAGTCGAACCCCTTGTGCGTGCTCTACTCATCCTTCTTGTGATTTATGAGAAAACTCTATCTAGAATTAGCCTTTGACTTCAACTATAAAGTTGTAGGTCTTTGTCTCGGCTATACATGGAAACTTGAATTACTCACATCAGAGCTTGGACGAGAAAGTTACGACTGAAATACGAAAATAACACGCTGAAAAAATAGGCGAGAGCGCGAACGTCCATCGGGTCAGCTGTGTAGGCGGCTGACTTCCTGGATCGATTCTAGACCAACTGCCGACGGCCTTCCGGTCCCCCATTCATTCTGATAGGTGCTGCAGCGGTTTGGTCCGGTTCAGCCCCTGCTTTGCGCCTCCGTCTTTCGGAGCCATTTTCGGAGCCCTTTCTCTCGTTTTCTCGACCCGATTCCTCATAGGTTTTGTTCGCGACTCGACGAACTTTAATTTGAGCTCTTGTTGGGTCTGATTCAAGTTCATTTAGGCCTCGATTCATAGGCTGGAACATGACATATGTGCGATTGACATCTTCTTCTTCCTTTCTCCAATTTGCGGCCTTTTTTATCAATTTTCTCAGCCTGACTCCTTCACGAATTTTACTCGTGACTTGATGATCTTTAGTTTGGGCCTAAACCCAACCTAATTTAGGCCCGTCTAGGCCTCGAGATATGGGCCAGAGTATGAAAATGGATGCGAACGATCTTCTGAATTCTTCCAAGTTTCCTAACCTTTAAAATCCAACTAAAAAACACCAAAAAACACATTAAGTCATATTAAAAAGGAAAATCAACTCGGATATACAATAAAACATGAAATCGAATATAAACACAATAATTACACGTAATTCTCTACAAATTATGAACTTAAAAAGTTCAAGAAAAACGGTAATTTTTAACGTTCATCAAAGAGTAAGACGGAAAAGATGGAATCAAGATCAGAATATTTTGTGTTTATAGGATATCCCAAAGGAACAAGAGGGTATTATTTTTATAGTCCTCAAGACAAGAAGGTTTTTGTAAGCACGAATGAAACTTTCTTTGAGGACAAGTATATAGGAGAATGTGAATCCAAGAGCAAGGTTCTTTTGGAGGAGATAAAGTAAAATATTATTGGATCATCTGCTCCAGAGATCCGTATTGAACCTGTTCATGAATTCACGCTACCATCTGGTGTTGAACCTAATGGGAGACATATGGCGACTCTGCCAAGAATATCTATGGGAGAATCAACACCTGACATTGAGGAACATGAGGAAAGAGAACCGTCCTCGATTGTAAATGAACCTATAGCGACTAGACGTGCAAAGAAGGTCATTCGACCACCTTCCAGACTTGTTCTTTATGGAGAGTCTCTTGAGGCGGTCTCTGTTGAAAAAGAAGAAGATCCTACATCGTTCAGAGAGATTATGGAAGATAAAGACGCTGATCATTGGAGGAGTGCTATGGATTCAGAAATGAATTCCGTGTACACTAACTCTATCTGGGATCTTGTAGACAAGCCCGATGGGGTAAGACCTATTGGGTGCAAATGGGTCTACCAGAGAAATAGAGGAATAGATGGAAAGGTAGAGACCTTTAAAGCAAGATTAGTTGCCAAGGGTTATACCTAAAGAGAAGGAATCGATTACGAAGAAACCTTCTCGCCGGCAGCTATGCTTAAGTCTATTCGGATTCTCTTGTCCATAGCGGCACATTTCGATTACGAGGTGTGACAAATGGATGTCAAGACTGCATTTCTTAATGAAAATCTTGACGAGATCATCTATATGATGCAACCAGATGGTATCCAAAAGGATCAAAAGCATAAAGTATGCAAGTTGAAAAGGTCAATTTATGGACTAAAGGAAACGTCTAGATCTTGGAATATCAGATCCGATCAAGCTGTGAAGACTTATGGTTTTGATCAGAATCCTGATGAGTTTTGTGTCTATAAAAAGATAAAAGACAAAAAAGAGTAGTTTTTCTCGTGCTGTATGTGGATAACATCCTTTTGATTAGAAATCATGTGGAAATGTTAACATGATAAAACATTGCTTGGCATAATAGTTTAATATGAAGGACTTGAGAGAAGCAAACTATGTTTTGAGAATCTTGATCTTACGAGATAGGAAACATAGAAGGATTGCTTTGTCCCAAGCTTCATACATCGACAAGATATTGGTAAGATTTGCTATGCAAGATTCCAAGAAAGGCCAAACACCTTTCAGACATGGAATTCACTTAGCATGGGAGCAATCACCTAAGACTCCTAAAGAATTGGAATACATGAAATAGGTACCTTACGCTTCAGTAGTAGGAAGTCTAATGTATGCTATGTTGTTTACTCGACCAGATATCTGTTATGTTGTTGGGATAGTCAGTAGATATCAGTGGAAACCACCACCTGAACACTAGATAGCTATTAAACATATTCTCAAGTATCTTCGTAGAACAAGAGATTATATGTTGGTTTATTTAGCATCAAATTTGGTGCCTGTGGGATATACTGATTCTGATTTTCAAGCTGATAGAGACTCGCAAAAGTCTACGTCAGGGTTAGTGTTCTCACTTGGTGGCGGTGCTATTGTTTGGAGGAGTATAAAATAGTCATGTATTGCTGATTTCACTATGACAGTTTAGTACGTGGCGGCTTGTGAAACAACCAAAGAAGTTGTATGGCTTAAGAATTTTTTGCAGAGCCTCGAGGTGGTTCCTTTGCATCACAAAGTATTCCTTTATTTTGTGATAATAGTAGAGTTGTGGCAAATGCGAAAGAGCCAAGAAACCATCAACGCGGGAAACACATTGAGTGGAAGTATCACCTCATAAGGGATATTGTTCAGAGAGGAGATATGACGGTATGCAAGATTGCTTCTGCGAAAAATCTTGCTGACCCCTTTACAAAGGGTTTACTGGCTGGTGTGTTTTGAGGGTCATATTAGAAATATAGGGGCACTAAATTTGTTTCATTTACTCTCAGGCAAGTGGGAGAAAATGGTTGATAATATGGGTGTCGTCATTTGTTTATACCTAGATGCCCTTGAGTAAACTTTATCTTGTTTGTTTTTGACATTTTCGAAATAAATTCATCAGTTGTTCTTTTGATTAATTCTTTATGAGCTTGCATGTGTCAATGGATGGTAGTTATATTTAAATCAAGTGTTAGGGTTTTTCAACACATAAATATTCGGTTTATTATTCGATTCATAAATAATTTTGGTCCGCGATCAGTAAATAATTTTTGGACAATTTATTTTGATAAGATCATCTCAATTTCATTAAAGTTTATCTTTGACTTGGTAATGGAATTGAGGATGCATGTATGGGTGTATTGGATAAGACCACATGAAATTTAAATTTTGTTTTGACCATACAATTTAAAATTCATTGATTGATGTATGTATTACCTTAATCCTGAGTGAATAGTGTACTTTTATTACCAACTGGACATTCTTTGAGACACCAAAGAGTGAGATTATTATATTGATCAATTCCTCGGTATTTTAGGAATTAAAGTGAAGTGATAAAGAACATATATTTACAATATTGGAATCCTTCACCTATTTAATAGGTAGGATCAGGATCTCACGGGTTCTTCTATGAACAGTAAATCAGAGCTCCATATTCGACATTTATTGTCGAATCACACTGCATGATGTAGTCACACAGGACTATCAGATAGAAGATGAGTGTTGAGATTGACAAGTGTTCGAACATAGGTTTATTGGTCATGAAGCCTATTACAAATACTTTAGTTGATCGAGGGGGGTAATATGTTGGATCGATCAATCAAAGGACGACAATTGTTGATATATTGCTTCAGTATTCCAATTAAACTAAGAGTGCAATTATACTCTTTTAGTGGAATAGAATATAATTAATAAATTAATATGATAAGTCAAGAGTTGACCGGGTCATAATTAATTTACTGAAGCTTGATTTAATTGGGTCCGATTGAGTCCCTTCAGTGGCTCAATGTGAACTGTAATATATTATAGATATTATAATTTATTATTGCAATACAATAAATATATTGGATATTGATAGATATAGAAGATGGAGATATCCAGGATCTCCTATATCTATTAGGATATGTTGCTTGGAGAGGAAGAATAATGTGGCATTATAAACATATAATATAACAGACCAGTTATTCTATTCTTCACTATCATCGGTGCATATAAATATTCCAAGGGTGTCCACACATCGTGTATTAGAGTGTAGTACATGAGAATACCGGAGAAGGCTTGGAGGTTTAAATCAAGATAATAACATGCTACAAATGTATCCATTTAATCCTACTAGCGTAAATTAATTAATATGTAGAACATATGATCAACCGGTCGATCCTACAACGATGTATCCAATCTTCAATATTCAATATTGTGTATCGTATAGGAATCATGGTTCTAACAAAAGATTCAGAAATACACCAACCAACGCTCTAATAAATCAAACCACTATCAACACGATGATTTTTTACATAGTAGTCGGCGAAGCCATATATGTCCACAAAAGCATCAAACACCATCAAAATATAGTAGAGATTAGATAAGAGACCGCACAAGGCGCACGAGGCTTGGATGTCACACAAGGCGTGAAAGCCACACAAGACGTGCAAGCCGTACGAGACATGAAGACCGCATAAGACGTGGAAGTCACATCAACACAAATACATCTTACAAAGACGCAAACCTAAGATTGTAGTAGTAATAATAATAATAATAGTAGTAGTAGTAGTAGTAGTAGTAGTAGTAGTAGTAGTAGTAGTAGTAGTAGTAGTAATAATAATAATAATAATAATAATAATAATAATAATAATAATTAACATATTAAAAATGTATTCTTCCATCCTTGGGGAACCAATTTAGAATTTTAAGAGGCGGAGTTAGAGTTGTAAATGAGTCGAGTCTAGTCGAACGTGCTATTGCTCAAGCTTGTTGAAACATTATCGGGCTTCTAATATTATGTTTGAGCTTGATTGACTATTAATCGAATCGAGCTTGAACGAGCTTTAACCGAGCCAAATATGAGTCGAGTTCGGGTAGTTTGATATTTTTACCATTATTATTTCAACATTTTTAATGTATTGAGTTCGAGCTTGAATAGAGTTTTAGATTTTATCAAATGTAAAAGTATGTTGAAATTTGTTTAATATCTTTATTAATTCGAATATAATTCAAACGAGGTTTTAAACGATATTAATTTTCAGTCCTCCGGAGCTAAAGAACAATAGACGGCCACAATTGTTGTTTGAGTAACAAGATTATCTTTACTATAAAACGTACTCCAAAATACAAATGGACCACTAGTTAAGTAGAAGTGTCAAATCAAAACCCACATAAAGAAACAATTGTCCTGCCGAGGAACACATGAAATAGATGTTTATTTTTTATTTTATTATATTCTGTGTTTACTAATTGAGTATGAAAGTTCAACGAAAATTGGATATCAAAAGTATATATGATTTATATTGTTATCAAAGCTCCGAATGTTAAGAATATAATGAGTATTCCTTGATTTTTATTTTTGTTTTATTATTACTATTTTGTTTAGTTTGAGAAAGACTGGAACATTTATATATGCATAAATCCAATCTTAGACACTTTGATAGCTCCATCATCAGGAAAAGTCCGAACTTGGTGAATGGTGGCTCATTCCAAAGTCAACCTTCCAAATTGCAACTGAGAGTGAAACTTTCATTTTTATTTTATTTTTTCCAAATAAACTTTCATTTATTAGATTTTTGCATTCCATTATCTGGATTTCAATAATATAGTTCCTTGATATTAAGAGCTTTTTCCATAGAGAAACATATTTGTATGGTCATTGATAAATGTTATTAGGACACTGCTCGTCTCCGACAGTCAAATTCGATGGAATCTCGCATGTGCCATGCACGTGATGCTTCATTTTAGGGCTTTCTGGCGACGACTTCTACATGGCAAAAATAGGTCCACGTGACAAGACGCCTCATTTGATGACTCAGCAATATAAAAATAAAAAATAAAATAAATTCCTAATTAAAACATAAAAATAACACGTATTCTTTCCAACCAAACGCGATTCTCATCTTCTTTTTTCCCCAACAATAGTCTGCCTCAATTTTGTAAAGGGATGCCTTTATGAAAAAAGAACCCTAGAAAAATTGGACCGTAAATCAACCCCAATGTTAGAATCGTTCATGGGTTCGCGAGCTACGTATGATCTAGGGTGTCATTGTACGTGTTCCACTGTGTGTTTAGGATGGGCATTATCGATATCAGCACGTGGTTGAATCCTAACCATTTCGTCCGTTGAACAACAGCTCTAGCGATTGAACAGATTAGAGCTCGACGAGGGGTGAAATTAGGGGAGATTTTCTTTAGTTTTCATTCGTGTATTGAGAGAAATGGGTTAAGGAGTTTCAATCTAGTCATTTTTTTAATTTGATATTAATATCCCGTAATGTAGTGCGTTTATTCAATACAAGTTATTTTTTTGTTTGAAGTAGGAATTTTATTAATTTTTTTATTTTTTATATTGTTAAGTCATCAAATGAGGTGTCCTGCCATGTGGGTCTATTTTTTTTTACCACGTAGACGCTGTCGCCGGAAAGTCCCAAAATCAAGCATCAACGTGCGTGGTACATGCGAGATTCCGGTGAATTTGGCCATCGAAGACGAGCAGTGTCCTAAAAGTGGACAATTTTCGGAACACACATGATTAAAATTGAAACTACCTCACATACAGGATTTTATTAGACACGGCCTAACATACATGACTAATAATGATTCTTCCCAATTTTACAATAAATCATTAATACTTGTACTTTTGTAGAAAAATAATGACATTTTCAACATATAAATAGTCGTATGAAATAAGAACAAACCGTCACATTAACATTACTTGAGAGTTGAGACAACATGTGATCGCTAATTGTAAAATTAATGAGGAAACAAAACTCTGATGTCAGGGGTTCTACTATTAGATTTCGACTTTTAGCCTAAAAACTCAACCGAACTGAATTGAAATGTCAATTTCGTTTGGTTGTAAATTATTTGGTTCCATTGCTAATACACGTTTTTTATCATTACCTAATAACATACATCCATTTTTACAACTCCTAATACACTTTTTTACAATTTCTTATACATATTTTTATCATTACACAATCAATCAATTATTACTTACATCACATTTTACAATGCGGAGTATTATATAAATCTGCCACATCTACAACTATTGATTTGACATTAAGAATACACATCATATCCTACTCCATTCTTACACAAAAATAATTATTTTTTTATTTAAATAAATATATCAGTCATAAATATATCCCAACAAATAAATCGCATTCTACCGCATCCCAATCTAGGCATACCTTATATAATTGATATACAAATTTCCTATGATGGTTGCATCATTGAGGTTGGACGCTATATAGGGGTGGCAATTTTCGACACGACCCGAACAACCCGACACAACCGAACCTGTATTTTGAGGGTTAGGGTCAACCCGAACCCGAACGAATAAGAAACAGGTCGAACCCGTCTGACCCGAAAAAAAATGTGGGTCGGGTCGGGTCAACCCGCTGTTTTTAAAAAGGGCAAATTAAAAAGAAATTAAAATTAAACAACATATTTAATAAATAATCATAATAAATGCATAAACCCTATAAAACGTACTAATCACATTACTGAATATTTGTTGTGGTAACTAATAATCATGTGAATGTATCGTTTAGAACCTATAGAAATCAATTTTGTTTTGTCGTAAAGTGTTCTTCCATTCTGTTTTTCTTATAGCTCTTAGATAACAAATTCTTACAAATCTAAGCATAATGGTCTATATATTCTTCTACAACTAATGTTATTTTTTACATAAGAGATGCGAGTATAAAACATTGATCAGTAAACAAAATATGCTTAGAAAAGAGCATGCAACAATTACATTTGGTATTTGTAAGAGTATGATAAATTTTACTAGTAAAAGAAATTCACTGGATGAACTTATAAAGATGAATTATCCAATTAACAAGATATTAGATATGTTCAACAGAATCTTAAAAAATGAGAGTGAGACAATGGGAGAGTGAGATAGTGAGAGTTTTTAGAATATTTTGGAAACTGCGTAATTTTGGCTTTTAGAGTTTTAATATGATAATTTTGTGTTGTATTGTTATTGTGTGAGAATGTTATTATTTTAGAATATTGTTATTGTGAGAGAAACAGAAAATTAGAAATGATTTAAAAAAAAAAAAAAAAAACGGGTTGAAAAACAGGTTGGCGGGTTGACCCGCAACCTGAACAGGTCGGGTTCGGGTTGCAGGTCTTGACCCGAATATGAAAACAGGTCGGGTTCGGGTTGGTAAATTTTTTGTAATAAGCAGGTTTTAACCCGACCCCCGAACCTGCAACCCGATCTGTTTGCCACCCCTAACGCTATATTACTCAAAATACAGCGTCATGCAATTTTTAATTTTGAAATTACATGAAATGACAGCTGCCCTAACTAAGGTAGCATGAAATAAAAAAGTAGTCCTAAATTATTATATTATTGTACGCAATCAAACCAGAATATTCAAAACCATACGTTATTAACCTTAAAATAATGTGTCAAAGTCTTGTGGAGGGTTCATAAGTTACCACGTGTACACGATTGAGATTCTTTTATACACTCCCTGACATCATTCTCGTGACAATACTGATCCTGGTTGGCGTATGATACCCATTCCCAATTAATTATTTCCTATTATAATGTCACCCAAGATTCCAATTTCCAAGTTTGTTGCTCAATGTGCGGGGATACTTCAATATTTATATGTGCAATCCTTTTCTAGTAAATTAAAATTTTAGTGTAAATATCCGATCAAATTATGGAGATAAATGCTGTATACATTTATATAAATTATTGAAGCATAAAAATATTCGTTTGCAATTTCACATCAGTTTTTCCCACGAGATCATTTAAAATTTATTAAAAATATTAAAAACTACAATATTATTTTAAAATTCTAAAAATTCACTTAAAATATTTGAATTAATTAAAAAAATTCAGTTTTATTAAAAAATGTAAATTCAAAATTTATTGAAAACATCAAAATATATTTCTAGAACTCTAATTTTTATATACAAAAATGTTGGAACTGTTTTTTAAAATTTCAGTTTTAATAAAAAGCATTTAACAATCATAAAATTATTTTAAAAATCTAAAAAATATTTCTAATACTCTAAAAATTTATTTAAAATATTTGAAAAATATTGAAATTATTTATCAAAATTCCAGTTTTATTAAAAAATATTTAAAACCGTATAATTATTTAAAATATAAAATTTATAAACTCGTCATGTTATATACCGTATGCCTTGTCATTTCATACACTACAAGGAAAACAATCTCTTGGAACCACGAAAAGTGGGCTCAAATAATGAGTATTTGTCACAACTTAAGTGAAGTGGTCTCAAATAATGAGAATTTGTCACAACTTTATAGTCTTCTCAATAACTCGGATGCAAATAATATATTTGTGACCACAAATGTGGTCTCAAATATTTTTTGCAACAACCAGTTGTCTCTAAAAATAGTCTTAAAATAGTCTCTAATAATTTGTAGAAAGATTTGTGACAACAAGTGGTCACAAATAACTTATTATTAGTGACCACAATTGTGGTGTCAAAAATGTTCTATAAAAGACCTATTTTGTTGTAGTAATAGTGCATATATGCATTCTTCAAAATTACATTCGGAGCTTTATAAATCAAATGAGGTTGAACCCATAAAAATAAGATTTTCAACAATCCAAAACAAAGCCGTGTTTGTAAGAGGAAATCTTTTTCCTTATCTTTTAAATAAATTTATTAATTTTTATTTTTTAATATAACTAAATTTGTTTGAAAATAATTCGAACATTTTTTTTAGATATTTGAAATGAATTTTTAGAGTTTTAGAAATAAGTTTATGATTTTTAAAATAAATTTATGATTTTTAAATATTTTAATAAAACCGAGTTTTAAAAATAATTTCAACATTTTTCAGATTTTATAAATAATTTTGTGAATGTTAATATTTTTAATGAAACTGAATTTTTTGAAAATAATTATAGCATTTTTAGATATTTTAAATAAATTTATAATTTTTTAATAAAAATATATATTTTTAAATGATTCCAATATTTCAAAGGTATTTTGAAAAAAAAAATTAGGATTTTAAAAGAAATATCAGGTTTTTAAAATAATTTTATAATTTAATTTTTTTATTATGATTTTATTTTTCTCGGCGAAAAGTTAACGTGGGGTTGCACGCGAGTAATCCTGTAAAGTACGGGCGAAAATAGAGACAAAAAGAAATTTTGATTTTAGAGTTGAAAAATTGCTAAATAGTAGTACATGTTATGGTTTAATATTAGCCCTTTAGTTTACTCTATTGAAAGATTTATATAGTTTCACCTATATGAAGTGTGTTAGATATTATAACATTTATAATATATATATATATAAGTCGATTTAATTAATTCAATATAAAATTTATTTTCTAAAATCACAATACAAATAGATAGTATTTATCCCTGTGTAGTACCTTTTCTTTTTATAGTTGCCACGTTTCTGAAGCATTATTATGACATGTAATTATTTCTTATGCATAACATTTAAAGTTTTTAGTTATTAAAACATATTATTATTTATGATGTATGATATATAATAATTGTAATATGTATGCTAAATGTGTTATAGTAAGGGCTGCTTGGTAGTGGAATAAGGATGGGTAATGGGGAGTAAAAAAATATAAATTTCTATTCTTATATTTGATACACATGAGTAGGAATTAAAGTTAGTTAATCATTACTCCCATTTGTTTTTGCCCCCACTTCATTTCGATATAGTGTGATTAATCCTCTATTCATAGTTTCGCACCCATTATCGCTATGATTCCTGATCTTGAACCAAGTAGCTCCTAAATTATGCGTATTTTTTAATAAATTCAAAATGTGTAGGGAATTGGAAGCATTTCCTAACTATGCGTACATACATGTGTAACATACTTTTACCAAAAAATAATTTTACAATGCACTATATAGTGTGTGTGTGTGTAATTTTATATATTCCACTAAGTAAAACATTTTGAGCTAGTAGTGTTGTGTAGTAGTATTTTAGTAGCAAGGAGTGTTGTATCACACATAAACGAGTGAAGATTACGCAATCGGAGATTTGGAACTAGTAGTGTTGTGTAGTAGTACTTTAGTAGCAAGGAATGTTGTATCACACATAAACGAGTGAAGATTACATAATCGGAGTACTACAATGTTCCTAATACTCGAATATCTAGGTGGAACGAATATCAATTGTTTAGTGAATACCCTAATTACTATTATTAAGACCCTAAAACTGTAGTCCTATGGATGACTAATAATGAACGCAACTAAACAGTAAGCACGGAATTCAATAATAAGAAAGCTATCCTAGGATTTTTTATTTCAGAATCAATTATTGTACAATCATAGACAATTGCACATGCAGATACAGATGTTTATCCCTAATTCATATGTTCCTATTGTTATGAGGCTTCAAGATTTGGTATCTCAAATCCCCTCGTAGAGAGTTTGAGGTGTAGATCATATATAACAGACAACCTCCCGGTTAAGCCCGTGTATATGACTGTTACTAGTGCCTAAGAATTATCCCTATAACACATCCTCAACCCTCTTGTTTATCTGACATATTATGTTGTGTGTTGTTTGTTCATCAATGTCCCCACATCACGGTATCTTGAATATTTATTTGTGGGTACTAGACTAGGTGATTGGGCTTCTCTAACATTAATCGTAACGCAACACATCAAATAATAATTCAACGCCTACAAATTACGAATAAAACATACACATCTACATTGTAATCAAAACATACTTTTTAAACTCTAAAAGATGAAACGACTACTCCATAATAGAAATCATAAAACAACATTCATTAATAAAAACTTTGTTAAAAATAATAAAACAATAAATAAAGTAGAAATACTATAGTTCACCGGAGGAGATGACTGTATGACTACGTGCTCCAGATGAACGCCCGCCAAGCTTACTTCTTCTTCCTTGGCTCTCTAAAATATAATACTCTTTATAACCTCTCAAAAGTACTCTCTAATGTATTGCAAAAGTCGTATCTAGGGATAAACTGAATTTACATATATATAGGAGTACACAACATTATGTTAAAGTAGGGATCTAGTCAGAAAATGCCTTTTTCTCGTCCACTTTCAGGCCTGGCAACGATAATTTGCTCGGTAGGGCAATATTTCTGTCCGGCCGTACAATTACTCCATGACACCATCAAATATGTTGCATGTTTGCTCGACCGGGCAGATTCTTACCCAGCCGTCCAAATGCTCCTACCGCTTATAACCTTTTCGTCTTTCTCTTTTGGGTCAATCCAACTCTATTCTGGGCCGATCTAATATCTTCTTTTATACCAGCTGCTTATTTTATTTCATCTAAGCCCTCATTTTACTAGATTTTACACCGGATTTTCATCATTACTCAAATTATGCACTAATTTGTATTAAAATCACTACAAAATTAACAAACAAGTGAAATTCGCCAAACATAAAAAGACGATATTGAGGAAGTACTTCACGTATTTTTTCACTTTTTTGCTATGAATATATGCCTTAAAATTACGTTAAATATGGAGTAAGCATAATTTCCTAAACTTTACCTGTTGTGCATCCCCAACAACTAAATAAAAGAATAATGAAGCTATATCCTGCACAACCTTTATTGTGGGTCAACGGTGGCAAATATTTCTCCAGGCTTGATTTTTTTTATATACATACAACACAGTAATATGGACATTTATTGATGAACACACTTTGACTACTCTTTAGAGCTAAATCCTCCTAAGCCAATGATCTTCGCTAGGTGTGTGTATCTTTCTTCACTCAAGTATATAAACTCGGAAATATTCACTTATTGAGTTGTATAATGCATATGGCTGATACACGTTGTGTATGCATGCATTTAGGTCGATTTAGATGTCTATTTTATATCATTTGCATGTATATTTGGCCAAAACTTGCTTGTATTCGTTAGTTTGTGCCATATGACGTGTATACGCTTGTTTTGAGGCTATTCAGGTATTTTTAAGCCAAAAAGTCTATTTAGATGAAGTTCGGAAGAAGAAAGAAGTCAAGAAGGGACAAAAACGAAAGAAAACAAGTTAAGAGATGAACCGACGAGAAGAATCGGAGTTGAACCGGTAGCAACCGCTACAATTGGTAGCGATCGCGTCAAAAGGAGGCCTGAAAGCTGAGAATAGCTCTGACTACTCAACGCGACCACAACACCTAAGGTAGCAGTCACGACAAAAGATGATTGTTTAATGCTAGAAGATTTGAAAAACCAACACGACTGTGACTTAAGGTAGCGGCCCCGACAGTTAGGTCGGTTTATGAATCCTAATACGAGAAGGCTTTGGTTTTTGACCCATCTTCACCTCAACTCATCCCCAATTATAAAAAGAGGTCCTCAAGTCCGAAAAGAACATACAATCTCAATATTCTACACATGGAAAAGTGCTTGAGGCTTGGAACGAAGATCAAGGAACGCAAGGGACGAAGAACGAGATTCAAGATTCTTGTTTATTCTTCTCTAGTTTATTTTTGTTTTCAAACAATGTTTGTCTATGGATATTGTGAGTTTTTAATCTTAGACATGAGTAGCTAAAAACGTTGTGTTCTAGGGTTAGAGAATAGGTTAATGTCGTATATGTTTTGATTTATTCCTCTTAATTCTAGTCTTCGGTTCATTGTTATCTATATGCTTTGTTCTTATTTTATTAATTGATGAGTCTGGCAGATTGATTAGTTTGACTTGCTTATAAACTCTCTGTCCAAGAGGAGAGAGTTGTTAATAAGCATAAAAACATATATCTTAGGTACCAATAGTCGTCCAAGAGGAGTGAGGTCTTACGTACGTATTAGTTTTAGGAGCCCTTGGGAGTCTTTTATGTGATAATTAGCCCGAGAGGATAATTTTTCATAATTGATCTACATGTTAACATCGTCCGAGAGGAGGGTTAACTAGAGTAGTGCCGCCTAATAATGATAGAATCGGTATAAAAGTCTAGGATTTTAGAATATTAAAACATAAGAGATAATAACTGAAATCGCATCCCTAGAATAAGTCTTAATCTTATTTGATTCCTTCTTTATTAATCATTCCTTGTCCAACAAGTAATTTACTTCTTTAGTACTATTTCTTGCACTTTAGGTTTTAGTTAATCACAGCAACTTTCACAAATTGAGAGTCTAGTTAGGTTAATTTTATTACGATTAGGGTACTAAACTAGGCACAAACTTTAGTCTCTGTGGGATCGACCTTGACTGCCACTACCTACACTAGCACCGTATACTTGTCGATTACTAGGTTAGAAAATAGTGCATCAACAGCCTACCATATGCTTGTCGATTACATAACTTGTAATAAAAAAAAAAAAAAAAAAAAAAGTCTTGGTTGAATGTAGGCTCTTTGGTGAGATAAAATATGAATAGAGTGACTTGACTTGGACTAATTAGCTACTCTAAAGTACTCTCAGAATCACAACTTCCTCTCTTTTATTCTTAGTAAAGCTGAAAGACTTACTTTCTTCACCTTAATGCCATATATTTGGTATGCTACATTCACCAACTTATATGGACTTTTTATTTCGTGCTAGCAATTAGCTAACTTTGTAATTTATATAATCCTTACACTCTTTATATTGCCTTTATATATATAATTCTATCATGCACGGGGAATATTTTTTATGATGATACCTTTTCTTACACATTAATCTTTAATATTTTTTATTTTTTTCTTTAAGACAACCAAAATTATCTAGTATATTCTAACTCTTCACTAATATTGTAAAATAAGACTTTCCTACCTAACAATTTTCTCACTATTAACCACTACCTATCGCGCTCATTTTTATGCTTCTTCTATCTCACTCAAATAGTCAAAGTTATAGGAAAACGACTCAAATAAGTTATGAGCTTGTATTGAAGCTATCAAAAATAGGCTAAGACCCAAAATGACTGACTAGGGATATATAGATCATTACGTTTGTTCTTTTTTTTTTTTTAACTAAAGGCTAAAATATAATATGAAGAATGCCTAAGATTATTTTTCAAGCTATATACACATGGAAATTTATAATAGACTCAAGGAAAGGTCTAGAGATACGACATGGAATGCTCAACGAAACATACAATGTGTATATGTCTCAAATTTCATGGCCTTTTGATCATTACTTAAAGAAACTAGCTTAATTTCGTCTCCATATGTTTGTTTATACCCTACCATGTGTATATGTCAAAATATTAAATAGAAGATTAGCTCATCACGAGTTCGTCACCAAGATCCTTTTATTACGCTGGCGAAGTTGCTAGGCTCACGGCTCTTTGACTCTCTAATTCTGGACGAAGAGGATATCACTTCCACTCTTAGCCTCAACAATGCCCATGCCATGTAGACCTCAATGTCAGATATCTAGACCTGGGCGTTGGCTACCCCCCTCATAATTTATGCCCAGAACTACAATAGGTGTGATAAAGCCACCTAGTACTATTTGGTCATTTTGCCTCTTGACCACACGCTCAAATGTGGCCGCGGGGTGTCTAGCTCCATCAAATTTGTCGCCATGGAGCATATGCCACATGACATCGATTTCGTTAGCTCCGACAGTACTAATAACTTACCCGAGCGAACACCGCCATAGCCAAAACCTTCTAAAAATAACAAAGGTCTGGGCTACAAATGGCCGTTGTCTTTCTCTTGTTTGAAAAAATCTTCTTTCTAGGCATGCAGAGTACTATAAAGGTTGTCGAACTAGCTCAAATTTTGACCGTTGGGAGCTTTTCCTTGTACACCCTATCAGTAGGGAAATACAAGTAGTCAATAAGCTCCGACATTGTCATTGCTTACTAATTATTCTCCAGTCAAAATGAAATCTTCTTAAGTAGTTTCCGTCCTTCTGCAAGATGAAAGTGGGCAGGAACTGAAGAGTGAGAGACAAGTATGTCTTCCAATCTCTAAAAGTAAGTATTCCCAGTCTATTCTTTTCAGGTGCTCCTCTACATATGCTTTTATTCCCAGTTGGGCCAGAGTATCTACGCTAGCGTATCGAGTGGAACTTCTAATTTGGACCAGTTCGGTCCATACTCTTTTTTTCAGCATCTGACAGAACAATGTTGTAGCGTTCAGGCTCATCTATTCAATATATATGGATGGATGGGATAGTTTCCTCAACTTTACATTTGTTGCCTAGTGGTTTCTTTGGTGTCATATCTGCACATATAAAACAAGGTAGTGATTTTGTAGTCTTTAAGAAAATAAATGAAAATAGTACAACCAAATAAATGATTAATTTCTATTCATTTATTCAATTAAATCCATTAATCAAGTAATTACATAATTTTAGAATTTTTTTGCTAGAATACCCTTTGTATTTTTATTGACCAAGTCCTCGACAAAAACTAAATTCAACTAATACAAAAACCACAGTCCCCGAATCCACACAATCACCCTCACAAATTGAATTTAAATTAGTGAAGCGCATAATAACATATATAGCCAAGTTAACATACATAGATTTAGAAACATACCGTTCTTCTGGCTAGAATTTGAAAAGACTAAAAAATCAGCGAATGCTAAAAATTAACCAAGTTCAGAAAGTGAACCAGTTAAAATGTTATACTCTTAGGGGGGAATCTAATGATACTTCCAATTCTAAGTCGATGTGTGTAATGAGTGAGAACTTAAGTGTGAAGGGCTCGAGAATACTACAGGATTTGAATTAGAGGGGGGGGGGGGGGAATAATCTCCTCCCAAAACTTATAAATGCGTATATCAAGGTTTTAAAAAACCGTGGCCATCTGCTCAGCCAAGCAAAAGTCTTCCCGGCTAGCATTTGAAAAGACTCTCATTTGCATGACTGGGAAATTGATTAAGTTAGACGAGATTATCTAAGTACTAAGAAAACATCAAAGCAACCAATATGAATAAATAAAACGACTCAAGAACTAGGAAATAGGTTTCCAAGGTATACCTCAATCCTAAAATTATAGTCCAGCAATTACAAACTAACAATTGGGTTGGGAAGGAAGGTCATGTGTCTAGATTAGAAATCCAAGTAGTCTAACAAGAGGATCAATTTGGCAATCAATTAACAATAAAATACACTTCGATTCATATTACTAAGGACTGGTGAAGGGAACCAATTAAGACCAAGCAAGTGACATTCCAAAACATTAAATTAGCGCATCAAATCCCCACCTCATGTGAATATTGCTTAAGGAACAAGGCCTTAAGGAATTACACAAGATTGACAAATATGATTCGGGCCCTCTGGTCGTCCCCCATGGGCCCATCGAAGAGGGCCAATATACTGTCGGTTAGCACCTTCTAAGCTATACGTACAAACCTATATTGTCGATTCCATTCACAAAAAACCCCAATAATTAACACATAATTAGCTAGAATTCAACAATCCTAGGGATGGGCTACTAGGGATGGGCTACTTCCAACTATTGAAAACTACAAAAAATACTACTCATAACTCATAAATATTACCCCATCTATCATACAATGACAAGACATAAACATTTAAGACAAGAGAGAAGCAAATAGGAATAAATGCAAGGAACTGAAAATAGAAGTTTACTCTTGTAATGGTAATAAATGGAAGAAGTCTTCAATAGTTGTTGTGAAAGCCCACTTCTACCAAATTCCTTAGTAAAATCTTGAATTTCTTTCAAGGTTAAAGAAACACTAGGATATGTTCCTATCTTCAAGAATAAAATCCCTAGTTCTAGAGAGAAAACCAAATCTAAAGAGCAATTACAATAATATGGAATTATAACAAATGAAAATTATTTTTCTAAACTAAGGGGGAGGGGGTATTTATAGGGGAAACACCCTCTCCTAAAATCCTAGAATCTACTAGAAACATCCCTTAGTAAGGTAGGAATGAAAATAACTAAAGAAGAATGCTTGAACTTTATTTAAGTTGAGTCGAACCCTTCGATTGCCCTTTCAGACATCTCGGTGATTCTGGGAATTTTTAGTTTAGTATTGGCTTTTGACTTGATCTACAACGTTGTAGATCTTTATCTCGATTATCTGTAGCACCTTGAATCACCTCGGCCGACCTTGGATGAAGAGGATACAACCAAAATATGAAACCAAAACTTCTCGACCAAAAAACAGCGGGTAACGAATTCGGGTACAGTGGCCAATACCGGTACCGGCGTAGTATCTGGTGCGTTGGGAACTGGGCACCAGGCGCTTGGGCCCTAGGTCTTTTGGCTCCCGCCTTTGAGTGCCTCTTCCATTTTTCATCGTTTTGACCTCTTTCCACTCATTTTCTTGACCCAACTTCTTCACTAATTTTATTTGCGACTCGAAGGTATTTGAGTCAGACCTACACCGAGCCCGAGTAGGCCTATTTAGGCCTCAATATACATGCCAAATGGGGAGTTATGTGTAAATGGCCTTATTAAGCTTCTGGATTTTCTTAACCTTCAAAATATAATTCAAAACACCAAAAAGTGCATCAAATCATATAAAAAAGGAAAATTTATCTGAAACACACTTTTATACTATGTTGCACTTGAACATATCAAACAATCAAAATTCTCAACAAAAATATGTACTGGAAATGCATGAGAAAAAGATCATTTCAACATTCATGAGATGGTGCTCCAACTCCGTTAGTTTATCCCATTTTATCTTTGTCTAATCGATTCCAAGACTACTCCCCATTGAAGCACTTCATTGAAATCAATCCCTTCTCCTTTTCCAACACCTAGTTAGCTTATTTTTCTTTTGACATTGTCTATCCCATTTCTTGCCCGTATTTCACTCATAAAAGATGTGACTATTTATGCTTCTTCGACTCATCTGTCATTCCATTATTCATCGTGAACCATGGTGGTGGTTGTAATGAATTGTTTGGGTTTGCATACATTTTTTGGATGATTTCTCATCCCCTGATGATTTCTATTCCCTATTTGATTTGGTCGGAAGCTGGGATTAAAATTTATGTTCCCCTCATTATTCATATAACATGCTTCTTATAGTCTGACATCCATACCATGCATTCCTGGATTCATCATAACTTCTTGAGTTGGCTTCGTTAGCAAGCTCATTGCTCCGTTTAATTTGCAATATTTTCTATCAGTGCTGCTACTGTGTCGTTTCAGATACCTCAGCTACTCTCCTTAGTATTAATAGTTCTATTGGCCATTGGAAATTATTAGATGCCATTTTCACAAAATAGCAATGGCCTCATTGGCATATTTAGCCAAAATTGCGCTCCAGATGAGGCATCTACGATCGTGTTCGTATGACTAGAATGCCCATTGTAGAAATAGCAAACCTACTGGTCTTCTGGAATTCCATGCTTAGGGCACATCAGAATAAGTTCCCTGAATCTCTCAACAACTCTCCATCATGCTAACGAAATTGAGTGGTTTCCCTTGTTAACTTTAGTATTTTACTTGGTGGAAAATATCTAAACAATAATTTCTAACATTGATCAAACCATTTGCTTATGCTTTGAGTGTTGAGCCAAATCTTCACATTTTCCCTTAGTGAGAATGGGAACAGGCGTAGACGAATGGCTTCATCAGGAACACCATTGATCTTTATAGTGTCATAGCTCTCAAGTGCCCATTTGGGTCCTTAGTAGCTCCTCCTCCAAATTGATTCTGCTAAACAATTGAGGTTGGAGCAGGCTTTAGCTCAATGTATTTGCTTGGACTGATGGGCGTTGGATCCCACCGAAATGTTGGTTAACTACTGGTCGGAACAAGTCATGAATCAAAGGCTAAATTAATTCTTGTGGTTTTATATATTACTCATTTTGTGGATATCTGTTAGGATTTTCTTCCATTGGAAAAAAAAAAAATCGTCTAGTGTGACTAGAGTTTTGCTTCTGATAAGTGGCTTCTATCTCAAGATCTATAAGTATGATTTCTCCTACCCTAAATTTTGTTTTCATGCACTGCACGCAAATGAGTTAAGAACAAAGATAAAATAAAAGTAAAAAAAAAAAAAACCAAAATAGTATAAGTAGTGAACAACTTCGGAATACATGAAAGATGAACTAGGCAGATAAAATGAAATACTTTTTTTAGAAACTTTTTGAATTAATTCGGAACTTTTATTTTCTGAAAATTTTAAAATTTTCAGTTTTAATAAATACCTATATTACCCACGACTAAGACAACACAATATCAAATTAGCACCTAAAAACAAGTCTCGACAACAACCCCAAAAACTTGATCGCTCTATTTTCTACCAGTTAAACCGCATTTGCAAGGTGTAGTAGTAGCTTAGTGGCAAGCCAGGTCTATCCCACAGAGGCTAGTGGTGATGACCTAATTGGGAAACTACAATGCTCCTAATGCTCAAATATCAAGGTGGGACGAATATCAGTTGTTTGGTGATTATCCTAAATACTATATTTAAGACCCTAGAACTATAGCAATAAGATAATGGATGACTAATAATGAAAGAAAGTAAATAATAAACACAAAATTAATAATAAGAAAGCAATCTTAGGATGTTCGATTTTGGAATCAATTACACTGCAATCATAGACAAACTGCACATGCAGACACAAATGCCTATCTCTAATTCATATGTTTCTATTCTTAATAGGTATCGCGATTTGGTGTCTCAACCACCCCCTCCCCCGGAACGCTTGAGGTGTAGATCATATACGACAGACCAACCTCCCGGTTAAGCCCGTGTATATGACTCCTAGCAGTGCCTAAGAATTACCCCCATAATATATCCTCACCCTTCTAGTTTATCGGACATATTATGTTGTGTGTTGTTTGACCATCAATATCCTCATATCCTGGTATCTTGGATATTGATTCATGGGTGCTAAACTAGGTGATCAAGCTACCCTAACATCAATCTTAACGCAAGACGTCAAATAACAATTGAACGCATACAAATTACGGATACATGGACATCTACATTGTAATCGAAACCTACTTTCTAAACCCTAATATTTGAAACAACTACTCCATTATAGAAATCATAAAAATAATATTCATAATAAGAACATTGTTCAAAATCATAAAACAAGAAATAAAGTAGAAATACTACAGTTCACTAGAAAAGACGACTGTATGACTCCGTGCTCCAAATGGATGCTCGCTAATCTAATCTGTCTTCCATGGCTCTCTAAACTATGATACTCTTTATAACCTCTCAAAGGTACTCTCTAATGTATTTTAAAAGTCGTATCTAATGATAAACCGAGTGTACATATATATAGGAGCACACAATATTATGATAAACTAGGGATCAAATCAGAAAAGGCATTTTTCTCATGCATTTCCAAGCCTGGCAATGGCAATTTGCTCGGTCGGGCAAGATTCTTCTCGCCCATGCAATTGCTACATGATAGCATCAAATATGCCACTAAAATATTTGCTCGACCGGTTAAATTCTTGGCCGGCCGTGCAAATGCTCTTGTAATTTATCACTATTTTGCCTTTCTCTTTTGGGCCAATCCAACTCCATTCTTGACTGATCCAATATTCTCTTTTAGCCCAATTGCTTATTTTCTTCCATCCAAGTTCTTTTTACTTGATTTGCACCGAGATTTCACCATTACTCAAATAATGCACTTTGAATATATGCCTAAAAATTGCGTAAAATATGGAGTGATCAATGCTCAATTCCTAGAAACTCTTGTAGATCCAGGAAGATGTTGATGACTGAAATGAACATAACCATGATGACTGAAACGTGTTAGGGAGAATCCTGTGATCATTTCTACTGTTTACTAGTAAAGTAAATGAGTTTTCACAAGAGAATTTTCAAAGGGTAACACCTACCTATCGTATGTAGGTTTTCAATTGTTCATTTGTATCAAGCATCATACGTCTATGTTAATTTCCATTCATGTATGGGATAGTTGGAAAATTGCCTTTGGGCAGCCGATTTTGGGCAAAACTTTAAGTGGGACCCGATAGCAAAAAGAAGAGGTTTAAGGTTGTATCATGCGCTCCTCCATAAAGAGGATCAAGATGGTATATCGTTTACCTAAATTGGTGACTGGGAGAATGAGAAATTCAAGCTCAAAGTAAAGTGTGAGAAGGAAGTTTGAGAACGCTATCCCACATTGGAAATGTCAAGAAAGTTGGCTAGAATATATATAATTTCACTCCTAAAGGGTGTAAGAGTGTATATCATAGAGACCCTCGCGCGCCTGCACAGTAGGGCGTGAATCAGCAGTCAATTTGAGCCCTCGAAAGGAACTTGTATGTGAGCACGACCTGCAACGAATGTTGGGCTGATTTGGGGGGCCCACACAAGGCAATTTTTTTTTTTTTCCAAGCTTCTTCCCTTCTAATTTCCTAACTGCATGCCTTCTCATCTTTTCCACGTTATTGCTATAATGGCATTAAAACTTTAGAAGTAATTAGAAATTAGTGGGAGTTTATTCTCATTAACTCCGAAGTAATTGAAAAGTCCTGCATCCATCCAGAGCTTATTAAAGCCTAAAAATAGTGGCTCTTTTAGCTCATTCTGACACACCAGAAACTCAATAGAGACATAACCTTTGCTAATTTTTTTCCTTTTATTCTAGTAGTTGCTATCCACTTCCTTTCTATTCCTGCCTTTGAGATACTTATCAAGCACTAATTTTAATTTGTAGTATAGTAGAAAATTTTTGCCAACCATTGTAATTTGAGAAACAAATGTCCATGATGCTCTTAGCACAGTGTGAAAGGGGGTGAATTTGTTTTAGTGACATAGTGCTCGCACGTGCCTCCATTTGCTAATCTAGTAGTCATCACCCACTTTCTTTCCAATGGGGACAAAATCCATGATACCTTTATTATGCACTATGTGTAAATACTCAAGGATACGTGTGGAAAATAATTTTCCAGCTCGAATTCAAGATTTAAAAAAAATAAATCCATTTTGTTTGTTTATAATTTCTAAATTGCTGGATTTTTCAAAAGTTAAGCTTTTCTCAAATCCACTTAAATTTTGAAAGGTTGCCTAAACATATCAATTATAGGAAGATTTTTTTACTAAACATAAGTATGGGTACTTTGCCCTTCCAACCCAATTCGATTAGGATTTTGTAATTTAAGTTCCACAATTTAAAAATTTGAGCAGTTTCAGTACAATTTGGTTGGAAAGTAAAAGAAAGAAAATCTTGAATGGGGGATTTTCATCCATTTGGCTTATGTGGAGCAATCTGGCGATTAAAAAAAGTTATTAAATTTAAATAAGATCAAATGTTACACCTCATTGCATAATCCTACTTAATATAAAAGTACATCCGTCTAATAAATAGAAATATAAAAGTTTTCCCACCCAAAAAATCATCTAAAAATAGATTGTGAGCTAAATTAGAGTAAACTATATATTAGGTTAATTTTGACTTATATATTTCCACCACAGATATAAATTTAAATTAACACTATGCGATCACAATAATCAAGAGATATAATTAATATATTCCTTATATAAGTGAGGACTCTATTAATGAAAATATAAAATTATTTATATTAATAAGAATTGTGATCGAAAAGTGTAACTTTTTGTTGGTTAATTTTTTTTGTTGGATTCAAGATATTGATTTTACTATATATTTGTTAGATTAATATAATATTTTTTCATACATTTAATTAATACTCCCTCCGTCCCGGCCTAACTTGCCTACTTTGACTGGGCCCGGAGGTGAAAAAGAAAATTTTGTGGAATCTTAGACTTTTTTAAAGGTGGAGATTGAGGGTGGAGATTTTGAGGGTGTAGATTGTGAGATAAATTTGCTATTTATGGGCTGGGAAGTTAAGTTGGGATAAACTGTAAAGGAAAGTAGGCAAGTTAGAGCGGAACGGATGTATTATAATTTTTTTAAAACTAATATATATATTAAAAGTTATTAATCTTCCATTGGCATGTCAAATCTTAATGTATAATTAATTGGAGCTATCAATATATAGCGAAATTGCACATTTCATTTTTTTTTCCATATGCTCATATATTGGAACTTTTTTGTTTTTGTTTTTGTTTTTTTTTTTTTCTTTTTTTGAAAAATTTACTAGGAAAATAATGGCGCATATATAACACTTCCCTCCTGTAGTAGACAAATTCGTGGCTAGCTCTGCATAGATGATAAAAATACCGCAGCTATTAATTATTATCAGTTACTAGAAATTTTCTTTTCCAATTTCATAATACATTTATTATTTTTGTTCATAATTTGCTTATAGTTTCTCATTTTTCTTTTCTTTTTGGGCAAACAAACCATCACAGATGTAGGGATTGAGGCTGGATCCCTAACCTGTATATTAAATGCTCAAGTGGTCATTTGAATACAAGAAATTTACAAGGGAATAACCAATACAGAATTACTTAGGAAATCTAAAGTTAGGATGTCCCCTAACATCTAAATACAAAAAGCCTTTAAGGCTTGCACATTCCGAAATGGTGTGTATTTCTTTACTCGATTTCCTTTTCACTGCTAGATTTGCTAGATGATCAGCTGCAGTGTTGCCCTCTCTATGTATATGAGTTATTTTCACCTCCATCAACTGTGAAAAACTCCAGAATTCTGCAAAGAGAGCTTGATAGGACCAATGTCCTATAGTTTTCGGCTAAACATTACATATAAAGTAAGAGAATTAATTTCGAAACTTTTGCTATTCCCTTCTTAAGACACAATTTCAAAGCATCTGTGATGGCATGAAGTTCTGTCAACATGGTCTTCGAAGTACCCAAGAATTTGTAAAATGCAGCAACAAAGGAGGCATTGGAGTCATGAATGATACCCCCAGCCCCGGACAAGCCAGGTTTACCTTTACAAGCCCCATCAGTATTTACTTTAAAAAAAAAATCATCATCTGGGGGGTTCCATTAAACTAAAACAGGTTTTTCTTTCATTTCTCAACATCACTTGAATCCCCCAAATTCCTGCCAAATACCAGCAACCTTTCCAGAATCCAAAGGGCAGCAAATTTTCATTAGACATAAGCCTAAGCGTATCCACCACTTGTCTTTGAATTCGAGAAGCAGATGACATTTGACCCTAGAATTTGGATAGATTCCAAGCGCACCATAGTTTCTTATATTAATCATCTTTTTCATAATTTTTAATTTGACACTCAGTTGAATATAATTAAAATATAAATCATATTAGAAAAATACAATTTGCATTGGTTATTACTTCAGTTAGACTTTAGTAATTAATGTGGTCAGAACTGTACATTTTATGTTGTGTCTGACTGCAAATAAAATTAATAATTAAATAAATATAATTTAATTTTTCTTATTTATGTTTCTTTTAAATTTACGATATCAAATACTTTTTGGTAGGGCTAATTGTGATACACTTTTATATAAAACAAAAATGTGAGATTAATCAAGAAAAAGATATGGATAAAAAATAAAAGAGATTGATGTGTGTAACACATGGCCCCATATATGGCGAAGTAACTCTCGGCAGTTGTTGCAAAGACGTTTGATATTGGTAGTGTAAATTGATTTATTTATTTATTTAGGATAACTTTTTCAATTTCTTAGAAACATAATATATTTTTTCTTAGTCCATTTCAAAATTTATAAGATTAGTCTTCTTTTCACGAATTGTGATCAGGCACCATGTTAGAGCTGGCAAAACAGGCCCGATCCGATGGGCCGACCCGTTTAGCCCGATATATAAAGTGGGTTGGGCCGGAATATTAGAGGCCAGGAAAAATTCGGACTTTTTTGGCCCGGCCAGAACAGGGTTTTTTTTTTTGGCGGGCCGGGGACGGGCTAGCCTGTAGGCCCGCGGGCCAGCCCGATATAATTATTATTATTTTAAGCTAATTTGCTAATTGTTGGTGTATATTACCAAATTAATCGGACCAAGTTTTACCTAAATTGCTACGATGAAACAGGAGCACATAAGACGCAATCATTTAACATATCTATTTCTTGATACATAAGTATTTTTGGGAGCTTATTAGTATTAAGGACAAATTATATTGAGTTTTTAGTAAACTTTCATGCCGTTGTTCTTATATTTCTGTGCTGAATGAGCCACTTTGTAATGAGAATAGTTTTGCCACATATTTTCTTTCGGCGGGTCTATCTGTGATCACTCTTCCTCTTTGGCTCCATTTACTTTGGTAGATAATTTTTGGATAGTGACATTTTATCTACTTTTATCTAGTGTTTACCTTGGTGAAAATAAAAAGTCGGGTTATCCTTCCGACCTAGAATAAAATGCTAAAATTCGGATAAAAATTTAGATAATAATTCAGGCTTCCCTTTAGCGTAGTTTACCCAATCCTTGGGATAACATTAAATGGAATTATTCCCATTAGACTTTTTCTTAAGAGAATTAAACTGAAGTTCGCCTCAATATATAATTCTCCTTCATGGTTAGGGTAACGAAAAAGAAAGGGAAAAAAATTATTGGTGGACTTTTTTGGCCCGATGCCCCCAGGTCCGTCGGGCTGAGCCTAGCATTTCTAGGCCCAAAATAAATCGGGCCCGACCCAGCCCAAAACTACCCCTTGGCCCGACAAGGCCCCGCCCGTCCCGGCCGGCCGAATTGCCAGCTCTAACAAAAAAAATGTAACTTTTTAATATGTGATTATTTGTATGTTAGACGTAAGTATTTATTGTGACTGACAATTTGTATTGTGTTTGGTAGTAAGACCTTGATAATCAGATATATATCAAGTGGTGCTTAATTTTGACATAAATAACTTTTATTTGTTTAACTGTGACATGTTTTGATGTTTAAAATGTCATTATAAAAAGTGATTATTCAAGAAAAATATTTATTCTGGAGAAAATAAGGTTATTAGTTCACTTTACTTTCTGTATCTAAATATTTTTGGATTGTTTGAATATATGTTAAAAATAGATTAACAAAAATATCACAAATACCAGTTTACATTAATATCGATTGAAAATGATAGTGAAATTAGTCAAGTGATTTACTAATCAATTTGTTCTTATTTCTTTTTTCATTGTCTTTTTTTAGTTTTCCACCCAATAGCTATTTCGAGATAAAATGCATATTTTAAATCCTTCAATTATCCACAAATATTTGTTAAGGTCCTTCACCTATCCAAAAATATTTTATAAGGTCCCCCAGTCTGAAAAATATTTGTAAACCATATAAATCGGCGAGTTGCAAAGCGACAATTTTCATGTATTTCAGGCACTGAAGTATCATTGAAAAACATCTTTTGTATTACATGTTGGACACGTGATATACTTTTGGCCGGAAAAGTCACTAGCGGATTGCAAATGCCAGTTTAGTGTTTTTCAGGCACTGGAGTAATAATAAAAAAAGTTTATGAACCAAATTGATAATTCGGTCCTAGTTTATGCTGGAATTTTTTTTAACTCTTAATTTAAATGGTATTTGAATACTATGATTTGATACTATTTATTCTATTAATTTAACGAAACCATCTCATAATTATAATTCTTAATAAGTGTTGTTGTTTATTGAAATGTCTTATACTAGATTCTTATTAGATCGACTTACTTACGAAAATGTTCTTTCTTTGAAAACAATATTTTAAGTTTAGAGACCGTATAATTATATATTTGTTTATATGTATTATTTTCGATTATTTTAAACGTACACTTTAAAATATAATTAAAATATATTTTACTAGAAAAAAAATATTATTTTTAAATTTATTCTTGTTCAGGAATTTCTACAATATAGTACTATAAAATTAAAAATTACAAAAATATATATAAAGAATAAATTAAAAGAAAAAACACAATTTTACATTTTGCGGGAATTATGCGGATGCTATTCACAAAATATCCGTATATGTTGGGTATTATCGTATTATATATGTGCGTAAATAAATGAGAAATTAGAGAATTGGAGAATTTTGTCATTGTAATGTTATCAACACAAAATAACTCTACACTCATTATATATATATATATATATATATATATATATATATATATATATATGTATATATATTGTTTCAATTTATCTCATCGAGTATTTTCTTGAGTTTAAAAATGTTAAATTCTTTATTTTGTATAATATTGTGTTTATTTTAAAATATTACATGATGTACTATGTTTTTGAAAATAGTAAATAATGATATATTATTTCATAATGTTTGAAAAAAATAATTTGTATTGATTTATCAAGGATATAATTGTTGTTTTGTTGGTGGTTTGCTTTTATTTAATGAAGATTTCATTTTACAATAATATTATTTTTTATGTTTGAAATGAAGAAATATTTTTCAAAATATTTAAATATATTGATTTTTTCTTATAATATATTGTTTATATTATTAGTATTTAAATTGTTTATATTGTTTGATTTTTTTTCTTAAATATTATTATGCTCATTTTTATTATAATATATTTTTATTTAAATAATTTATATACTTATTTATTATTATTATTATTATTATTATTATTATTATTATTATTATTATTATTATTATTATTATTATTATTATTATATTTTTAACAAAAAATATATATAATTCTAATTTATAATTCTTATTATATATATTTTACTATATTTACAAATCGTGCATCGCACGTGTATATTATTGGTATTAGAAATAACGGAAAGAAAATGTAAAAAATATATATAAAAAAAAAAAAGAGAATAAGAATTGTAGAAATTAAAAAACTCCACATTTTTCGCACGAATCTCCAACGTGATTTGTGCAAGTTAATGTGAGAAACACATGCGATTAAAAACAAAAGTGCTAGCATTCATTTGATTATCTAACTACAGATATACTAGTATTTATATTTGCACTTGCTTGTAAAATGATATTGTAAGGGCAAGAGGGAACTTTGTTATATTGCCCACAGCGCTTTGCAATTTGCTCCGCCTCAACTGTGTTTCGTTACTAAATGCTTAACTTTTAGATACGGTATAATTGAGTCACTTACTAAAATATATATTGAAAATTAATTTTATATTTATTATTTTAATATTTGGTTAAAATGCTAACTTACCGCCACCAAAGGTAAATCATTTGGTTAAAATGCTAACTTATCCCACTTTGTCTAAAGTGGATAAAGAATAATCACTCCTGGCCCGCATGAGTATAAACTGTGCACAACACCTCTCTCTCCCCTAAACACAAAGTGACAAATTGAATTACGTTATGACTTGATCCCCTTCACCATGGTACACAAACAACTTAGAAATTTTCTAAATTCACTCATATATTGTGTTTCTCTTTACTAAGTTATGACGAGTTTAGAGACTCAAGTTGGTGTCGATTTAATCCTAGTCCATCCAGTTACCTGATTTCATCAAATAGGATAGTCAAGCTCAGCTTTATCAAGTTTGAAAAAAAATCTTAGGACCCCATTTGTAACGACTTGATTTTCATAAATTAATATTCTAAATAAATCTCAATAAATGAAATCATGGACCCGTTTTTTTTTTTTTTTTTAATAATCCATATATATACATAGACAGAGACAGAGACACAGACACATACACACACACACACACACACAAAAGACAATTCTTAATCGAGCCATTAAGGGAACCACATAAACACACAAATACTGATCTTCCTATCACATGTAGCAGCAGAATAATACTAACAACCTCAAATTATAACTGAAACGTTTATTAACTAATAGATTATCATGAAAAATTAATTAATAAATAATCAAATAGGCAAAATTAATTCTAGACATGCTTCTAACAAAATTAATGCAATACTAACAAACTTCCATATTATAGTTTCATATTATCTTTAACATAAAGATTATAAAAGAAAAAAATCATACGCATCAGCGGAACTTACTAAACACATACGACAGAGTATCACAAATAAATTATATTTTTAATCTCCCTCAAAGCTAGCATCCTAAGAAATCAATAATCCATGAAATACTTCAATAATCAACTTATAAATAATTATTTATCTAACAAGCTTAAATATTATTCCATCCTTCAAGATAAATATATAAAACTCCTTCTAATCATGCAACGAGTCATGCAAGCTTACCATACAAGTTGAAACAAAATAAATAATTTTCTTTTCAAATAAATTCAACCAATTTCCATAAACAATATTATTGTTGTAACTGAGTTAAGTCATAATAATAACACTCATCAAAACTACCTAATCAATCAAAATAAGTAAATAATAACATTAAACAAGTAAATAGTCATCTTGCATCAATAGACATAAAGATTCATAGGTTGTCATGTTGTCATATGCTTTCGGCTCCCCTCGTACTCCACCTGCTCGCTCCAAGCTAACCTGGCTCAACAAAGAGTTGGGGTGAGCTTCCTTCAACTCGTGGAGGACACAATTTACAATAATTATACACGAAACTAAATGCATAAAGTATAAACAGTCATAACTTGTAACTTGTAACTTGCTTGAATAATATATTCAATAAATTGAATATAAACTTGTAACTTGTAACTTGTAATCCGTGTACTCACGGAGTTTGCATATCCAAATAAATTGAATATACACTTGAAACTTGAAAATATAACAGATATAAACTACAAAATTAATTAAGCAATAATTATAATAAACTGTAAACCCCCACATGATTTGTGATGCAACTCGGTATGTAGATGCAAATTATCCTATTGTTTGTAACACTCAGTAGTCTCGTCTCCTTCCTACTTAAGCATGCATGACTCTATCTTGATCTCCAATTAATATATGGGATTTGGAAGTTTGGAATTTAGGGTTTGGTTGATGTTTTAAGAAAAATATTGGAAGAGGTAGAAAACTTGCTGCGCAACAGTGAATAAATAATTAATTTTTCATAAACGGTAGAGGATAAAACTTTGAAAATTTTACATTTAAAATAAAATTATGTGAACGTATCATAATAAATTTCATGTTTTTTTCGAGAAGTTTAACTATGGGTTTTGAATTTCTAAAACTGAATAAGTTGAAGCCGTAAATTCTGCACAGTAGTAGAAAAACCTTAATAACTCAAAAAACTATTGAATGGATCTCTGTGAAACTTTACATAATGATAGAAGACATATATATATAATACATATAAAAAAATATTAATTTTTTAAGAAGTATAATTATATTTTTTTGAATTTGTCAAATCAGAAAAATAAATATTTTAGATCATGTGCAGACGTAATAGAAAAATTATATAAAATAAAATATTAGTTGGATGAATTTGAAACTTTTATATAATATAAATAGCATATTGGGGAACAACATATTCATAAATCATAAGATCTTAAAACTTTTAACTATATATTACGAATTTTCTAGATAGAAAAACAGAATATTTAAAATCTGGATCAACGAAGATAGAAAATTAATATAAAATAAAAAAAACTCATATGTAGTTAAATTTTTTACTGTAATTTTAAAATATTTCATGAAATAACATATTGAAAATTCATCGAAAAATAATATGTATTGATATGAATTTCGAATTTTACAAAGAAGATACCTGAAAATAGAGTGAAAGAGGAAAACGAGGTTGGCGGCTCTCGGAAGGACATCTAGGGCTTATGCATGAAATTTTTAAGAAAAATAGATGACTTGTATTATGATTTTGATTTATGAGGTGAATCCCTTATTTATATATTATATTGCTAGGGTTTTAGGACTCCTAATTAGACTAGGAAAGTATTTTCTTGTTCCCTAAGTAAAAATCATGGGCTAGCTTGGGCTTGACTAATGCATTGGGCTAATATCCAAATTAAATATTTAAAATTCTAATAACATGGAATATACTTTTATCCATAACTTAAAATAATTTTCATAATTTACGAAAAATAAATAATTCTCATTGGACAAAAATAGACATTTAAATATAATAATAATTAAATAATTTACGGGGCGTTACACCATTTTCAAGTCAAGTTTGCCTCTTTGGGTCTCTAGGATAAATTCACCTTTCCAAGTTGAACAAGTCACATGTCTTTCTCCAAGTCAAGTCTGCTTCTACAAATCTTCAAGATGAATCTACCTTTCCAGGTCAACTATGTCGAATCCATCAACTCTAGATCGTCAAGCCCAAGTTCATCCATCTATCTGAGTCCACCGACTCCGGATCGTTAAGGCTATGTCCTTCAGAATCCAAATTAAGTTGCTCCGGTGGTCTATGCCAAGTACTCTGGCAGTCCATGTCGAATCATCTAAATTAATTTTGCGGCTCGTTCAAAATTCAAATCTCGAATTCAAGAACTCCTTGATATAATTATAAACTTTCAGCACGTTGTAAACTCAAATTGAAGGTTCCTAGGTATAAGCATAAAATACCAATCAAGTTAGAGTTCAATGCTCCTTGACACGAGGTTAAAATGCCTTAAAATCAAATTCAAGTCTGAATTTAAGAACCCTTTGATAAGAGTATAAAAATATGAATATGTTCAAAGAAAACTCCAGAGGTAAGTTCGAGACTCATTCACTCTAAGACACATTCTCCACAAACAAGTCTAGAGGGGCATTTGTAGATATACAAATTTTGAATCTAATTAAAATGCATCGCGTAATAAAATATGTATTGAAAATCTATTGTACATTGTTTATCTTAATATTAGGAATTAATCAAATAAAATTCTTGAATTAAGTAGTCAATTTACTTGACATGTGCTATATATTTTATTGACTTATTGGAAGCCGCCATGTGTCAAAGTGATGTAGATATCACTAAATTAAATTAATTGTGTAATTATCCAAAAAAATATTCAATATATATGATAGTATGGAGGACCAATTAAATTTCTCAATTCTAACCCTAGGTCCTTTAGAATTTTTCATCCTATAACTATAAATAGAGCTTAGTTTCCACCAAAATTCACAACACAAGTTCAAGAAACAAGTGAAAAATTTCATAGCAAAGGCAATTTTGGCGTTCTTCAACATTCTTTGGTGTTCTTCAGTGTTCGTTGGTGTTCTCTAGAACTTGTTAAAGTTCTTCAGGTGTTATTTGGCATTTGTCGGCATTCTTCGGTATTCGACAAAGAACTTCGGTATTCTTTGGCACTCGTCAAAGTTCTCTAGTGTTCTTTAAAGGAAACCTCCATAATAAGGTGCGAACTCCTCCGATCGACATTATGAAATTAAGTCTTCAAAGTTGTTCTTCAGTTTTCATCAAGATCTTCAAGGTCGTTCTTCAAATATTCATCCAAGAATATCTTTTAATTCAAAATCAAGCTTTCGAGCTTTCTAATTAACGTTATTCAAATCCAAGATCAAAACCGAAAAAGATCAGAGCCAACTCCGAGTTTGAAGTCGTCAAATCATTGAAGAGAAAGAATCAGAGAAAAAATAGGGATTGAAATTCACAATATTGTAAACTTTTTCCATTTGATCTGAGAGTTTGAATTTGTACATCCTTTCGTGTTTATTTATTTAATACAAGAAATTTTTTGCTACACCATATATATTTGAAAGGTTTCCCCCCTTCTTGTCCACTTTCCTTTTTGTTGAAAATACTTGACGTGAAATTCATACAATTTTTTTGTACGACTGTCTTATAATGAGATTGTCTGTAAAACGATTTTTTTGCATAGTTGATCTAATTTGTTCTATATACAACGATCTATATAAGGGTGTCTTTGGATAAGATTGTGCTCAAGTAGCCGTTGTGGGTTGGGCCAACAATGGTTGTGGATAATCCCCACAACCTCACTCACGACACCTCTCTCATCTGACTAACTTTACCATACACTCTCTATTTTCTTAAACTTACTGTCCTCTGACTGAAGTGACAACACTAATTTTCTTTTCCTTATACTTTCTCTCATCTGACTAACAACATCCATCCTTTTTCTACCGATTTCTAATGTTAAAAAATATTATGATAAACTTATTATTAAATAAAAAATCATATGATACTAAATCATATATAATATTTATAAAGTTAGTTTAGACTATTTCAAAATTATAAATAAAACTTAAAATATTTTACTTTGAAAAATTACATTAAAAAAAGAAATTCTTATAATATATATGGGTTTTTTTTCCCAATAAATGTTTAATTATTACAATATAGGTTAAAAAAATATTTTAAGTATTTTTCAAATTTCTTTTGTTTTTTTCAAAATAGTTATTTTCAGATTGAGATATTTTAATATTTTTAAAAGTAATTATAAGCTAGACTAAAATATCTTAATTCTATAATTATAAGTTAAATTAATATTTTAAAGAGAAAATTACAGATTGTCATCGAACTTCTTCGTGTTTTTGCACTTTATCATAAAAACTACTTGTTTTTTTGTTGCAATTTACCATCTGAACTTATGATTTTGCTGCAAATTACTATTTGAGAGAAATCTCAACTGTCCATAATTGGACAATCAATGTTGAGATTTGTTCGATATGACAATTTGTAGCAAAAAAAAAATATATATATAGAAAATTGCAAAAATAAGTCAAGATGGTACATTGCAATATTCTCTATTTTAAATTTCATTTTAGTTAGCACAAATATAATTATAAAAAATATTTATCAAATTTATCAAAAAATAATTTTAAGAAGAATTTTCAGTATTTTCAGTAAACATATTTATACTCGAATGTTATAAATAAACCAAAAATTTTTTTAGATCATTTTAATTTTCTAATATTAAATGTAAATAATTATCATAAATAATATATTTAATATACATACACAAACACACACATATCATCAATCATTTTATATTTTCAATTGAAATATTATTTAATAAAATAAAAGTTAAACATTGTATATATAATTTTTGACATTAATAAATTATCAACAATTAATAAAAATAAGAAATTGATGCTTGGGGTTGCCCAATTTTAAATTTTCCTCCAAGTATTATCCTTTATTATCTCTCCCGAAGGTCTTTGAACAGATCTGTACATGCTTTAAATCAAGTTGGCGGTTTTTAGCTGAAAAAAAAAAAAAAAAAAAAAACCAGAAGAAATAAATTTTATTAATAATTTTTTAAATTAACAAACATAAAAATAGTAGGTCTTTTGTACATCAATTGTACGGATCTATTCAGGTCATGAACGGACATAATGTTTATACTTAAATGTATTACATGTTTTGTGTAAATATATTATGATAAAAATATATTAATGATTGTTCTTAAAATATTACTTGTTCTAAGTAAATGTACACCAGGATACTTTTGTCAAATATAAAACATTATTTTATTAATAAAGCACACAAAACAACCCCATATCACCAATCATCAAATAACTATTTGTATCACTTTTACCATCATCTTTTATAATAAAATGTCATAAATAAATACACAACCTACATAAAAATTATTTCAAATAAAATTATTTTTTTACTTCACAACCTAATTATCACAATCAAGTAGGGGTAAATAAGTCGAGTCAAGCCGAGTACCGACATACTCGAATTCGAACTTGACTAAAAGACTCGAGGCTTGAGCTTGACTCGAGTTCGATCCGAGTTCATTTTTTTCAAACTGAAACTCGACTTAGTAGAAACTCGTTGAACTCGAGATCGACATGACTCGACTCGATTGATACAAAATAAATTTTAAAAATATAAGAAATACATTAAAATAAAAACATTAACTATGCTGCAAATGACTCTAGTTAGAAGTTTAAAGTTTCACCTTATATAATTTAGAATTAGGATATATTTATAATTATGTCAACTCAAATAGTAATTTAATACAAGTTCGATTAAGCCACGAGCTTGCCGAACCGAGTATCAGTGAGCTTGAACTCGAACTTGAGTAGCTAAACTCGTATTGTTTATCTTGAGTCGATTTTAATCTTTTTACGAGTCGATCCGAGTGACCATGGACTCAATTACACCCTTACAACCAAGCGTGACACAACCTTCCAGCCTAAGGGAATACTTGTGCGGGAATGTAGTGGAATGTGTCACATCGGCTGTGATACACCATCGGATGATACATCCATTTAAATAGTGAAAATGCATTTTTTGTTTAAGGGATTATGTAGGGTAGGATGTGTACTGTAGATGTCACATCAGTAGGTTTTAGGGTGGTTGATCGTATTAAAATATTGTGATAGGTGATGTGAGTAATGATTGGTTAATTGGGGAATGGTTAAAAAATGCATTGACAATTCCGATTGATTGATAAAAGTTAAAGTTAATTGAAAATAAATGATCTTAATGTGAAATAACTTTATAAAAGAATGTAAATGGATGAGCCTCATTTCCGTATAATAAAATTATTTACGAATGAGTCATTCCATGTAAGAATGCGCTGATTCGAGTCCAATTATGCCGTAAGTGTTTGTGCTGATAAAATGAGGTGTATTTAGAAATTAATCATGTGCAAATGGCGGCACTCTTACCAATAATTACCTCGATGTTGGGAGATTTTCCGTATCGGCTGACGTACAAATTCGCATCAGAATAACTATATATTACTACTCCATTATACTGGGAAACACATACACCCAGACCAACCTCTTTTCTTCACCGCCGAACCAGTCGCCGGTACTTTTTCCTGCTTCTCGAACATGTAGTTCCTCTTCTACTTTCTCTTTCCTTCTTCTCTGCGCTTCATTTTAGTTTCTCTCTCACTTTTTTTCTTTTGGTGGTGAAGTTCGGTTATACTTTTTTGGTAAATGGAAATTGACGCTGGAACTTGATTATGTGAATACTTTTGCAATTACTCGACCTGATAAGTTGAAATTATTGTTAGTTAGTTTCATTTTTTTGTAATAAGATGGATTAATTTAATGAAGTTCATTGGAGTCCTTTACGGACTTGATGCGTCTTTCATAAATTGGTAAGTTCTGTAATTTAGGTGCTCGAGTTCGTCTGTAAGCTGAAATTCGAACAATAATTTTCTTTGAATTATTGGCACTTATGAATGACTATTTATTTCTGCTGTTTTTTTTTTTTTTTTGGTTGTTGATTGAATTTTCCCTATATAACTTAATCTGTTTTTCCAATTGCCTTCTTCTTTATTTGTCAATTTGTTAGTCATTATTGAAAGTTCTTTACACTTTAGAGTTGATAGTGAAGCTTGAATCTTGTTGGAGATTTCCACTTTCATTGATTTTTTTTTTTTTTCTAGATTTGGGATTTTTTGCAGAGATGTTTCTAGTTTTTCCAAGGCCTATTCGTTGCTTGCTCGACTATTTGGCATGCTTATAGGAGTGAAGCAGAGGGTATACTTGGATGTTTGTTCTTCTGAAAGAATATTGGATTGTCTTGGGGAAAGGTAGAATTGGGATTTAGGTGGAAAATGGCATCAAGAGGCTTAATTCGATGGAGCTTGGAAAAAGTTCAGAATAAATTTGAAGTGCTTCAGATGTTCTCTAGCAGTTTCTCTGGTCTATGTACTACTAGTTTTGTGAGTCTAATTTAAATGGAGCAGAATTTTTCGAGTAAAGAAACGAGTATTGACTCTTTACCGTGTCCAAGGGGCTGGATAGAAGGTACAGATCTGCCATCAATGGAGAATAATGTGCAGGGCATGAATTTGGCCAACTCATTCACTAACGATTCCGAACTCATGGACTTTGATGTATATACTGGATGGTGCAACAGCCCTAGCAATTTGACTGACCAAATGTTTCCCTCTTCCTTTTCCCCCTTTTCACCATTTGATGGGTCGAGCTTCAGTGATCCGTATTCAGGAAATACCATTATGAATGGGGATATAATGGGAATTTCACCCAGTGGTGGAGATAAAGTAGCGTTCCCTCAGATGGATATCCAGTTGCCTATTCCAAGGCCTCTGTCTCAGTCACTGACAGATAAAATGCTCAGAGCAATGCATCTACTTAAAGGCTGGTGCGGAGAGGGATTTTTAGCACAATTATGGGTTCCTATGAGGAGTGGGGATCAATACATCTTAAGCACTTCTGAACAACCTTATTTACATGATCAAAATCTTTTGGGCTATCGTGAAGTGTCTAGAAAATTTACTTTTTCTGCCGAGTCAAAACCGGGTTCATTTTCAGGCCTTCCGGGCCGTGTATTTATCTCAAGGATTCCAGAGTGGACCTCGAGTGTGATGTACTATAGTAAGGCTGAGTACTTGCGGATACAACATGCTGCTGATCACAGAGTTCGAGGATCTCTCGCTTTACCTATATTTGAGGATGATTCAGTTGAAGCAACATGCTGTGCAGTGTTAGAACTGGTTACCTTGAAAGAAAAGTGTAATTTTGATTTGGAGATGGAAAATGTTTGCCATGCACTAGAGGTAATTTTTTCCAAAATTAAGCGAACTGTTTTCTTCTTTATAGCATTCTCTGTTGATTCCTTGCATGGAAACAACTAGTCTACTTGAGATATTAGCTTTTCCGTCAATGTCACTAGATTTGGACTAACTCCACAATGGAATTAAGAAAATCTTGTCAAAAGAATGTGATACAATTATATGCAGTCAGTTAGATGTCTAGAGTGTGGGGCCAAGTCATAGTTGTGTCTCATACCTTCAAGTTTCAATTTGCAGTGTTCAGATTACAAAGTTGTTCCTTTATGTTCTATTTAATATGCATAGAAAAGACAATATTATGTTGCTTCTGCGACTGCTTCCATCCACTTCCACCTTCTTGAGTTTTAGACTTTTAGTGTCATTTGTTCTCCTATTGGTACTTGAGAAGTTTCCTGGTTACTTGGTAGTTAATTCTGGACTCTTGTTTGGGTCCTAATTGTTTTTTCTTCCTTTCTTTACTTGAGTCGGAGGAATTCGACATGGGCATTTTTGAGTGGAAAGTATGATATGCACCGTTTGATTTGTAATAATTATGTTCAATTGAAGTGCCTTTCGTGTAAGATTTTGAAGTTTGAGTAATAACGGGACCCTAGTCTCTCTCTTGGTTGTCATCAAGGATGAATCATATGACTAGCGGAGCTTTATCTGTAATGTTAAATTGCTCAGTTTCAGAAAATCTGGTTTCTGCAGCTTATAGATGTTGCACTTGTGAAGCAACAAGCAAGTCATATTTTGCCAACCACTTAGAGATTTTATTTTAACTCTTGAATGTAAACATTTACAGGCTGTGAATTTGAAGAGCAAACCAACTCCTAGACTTTGCCCTCAGGTTAGCATTAAACTTATAATTTATTTTTCCTTACACTTGATTTCATGGCCACACGGTCCACTCAATTTATAAAATCTTAATTTTCAGGGTCTCTCTAAGAATCAAAGGATAGCTTTAGCTGAGATAAGAGACGTTTTATGTGCCATTTGTCATGCACATCGACTACCTCTTGCATTAACATGGATCCTGTGCAATTACGTAGAAGGGTCTAATGATGATACTATGCGAGTACATTGTGGAGGACTTAATACGAGCTTGAACGAGAAATGTGTTCTGTGCATTGAGGATTCTGCCTGTTATGTAAACGACAAGAACATGCAGAGTTTTGTGGATGCGTGTTCAGAACATTATCTTGAGGAAGGACAAGGTATTGTAGGGAAAGCACTTCAGTCAAATCACCCCTTCTTTAACTCGGATGTGAAGGAATACCATGTGAACGAGTACCCATTGGTTCATCATGCCCGTAAATTTGGCCTGAATGCTGCTGTTGCCATCAGGCTAAGAAGTAGTTACACTGGTGACAATGACTACATACTGGAGTTCTTTCTTCCTGTCAATATGAAAGGAAGTGCAGACCAACAACTATTGCTTAAAAGCCTCTCCATTACCATGAAGAGGGTCTGCAAGAGTTTGAGGATTGTGTCTACTGATGAATTGCTCGGGGCAGAGGTTTCTAAAGTTAAATTACGGGATAGTGAATCAAAAACTATAACAGTTGAAGAATTTTCTGGGAGGGGTTGTGGACAATCATTTGTTATTGGAGATTCAGCCTGCGTCTATGGTTCAACGGATAATGCATCTGAATTAACAGTCGAAGCAGTGGAAGCTGATTGCTCTCATCAACAGGTATTGCTCTTCTGTACTTTGCTATTACTGCATCCCTGCAGCGCTACTTAACTCTTTTCTTCACTTCTTTTTAATCCCTCCAACTGTAAACTGTGGTTCGTTTATTGAGTAGTGATCTGAGCTCTTCTGGTACTTGTTGTAGCCAATTGCTGGGTCACGGAAACAGACGGAGAAGAAGCGAAGCACATCTGAGAAGCATGTTAGCTTAAGTGTTCTTCAACAATACTTCTCAGGGAGCCTTAAAGATGCTGCAAGAAGCATTGGTGGTGAGTCTTCATGTTCAGGCATACCAGTATCGTATATATTGTATATAATATACATATAGAGAGAGTGAGTGTGTGCATGATGTGATCAGTTTTGCATTTCTTGTTTCCACAGTGTGCCCGACCACCCTCAAAAGGATATGCAGACAATACGGCATCTCAAGGTGGCCTTCTCGTAAGATAAATAAGGTGAACCGTTCTTTGAGGAAAATACAAAATGTGCTAGACTCTGTTGAGGGCATCGAAGGACAAATAAAGATTGATCCAACTACTGGGGGCCTTGTGACTGGTGGCTCCATCATCCAAGATTTCGACCCTAGAAGGATCATCTCATCTGATAAAAAACCTCCGATTAGTAACTCAAATTTAGTAATTCAGAGTGCACAATCAGCACCCCTATCATCTTGTATGGCCACTGAGACTACCATTGTTAAAATGGAACGAGAGTGCTTTATAGATGAGAATCAAGCAAACTCATACAAGGGCGAGAGTGCACCCGATTCTCGAAATTCCAGGTTAGTTTCACGAGAAGATGCAAGGATTTCATGGCCTGCTGGGTGGAATGCCATATCATGGGCAACTTCTCCAAAACTTCCAGAAACTTCTTTCCTCGCCAGAGAAGGAAATCCGGAGGCTTATTATGAATCTCTCTTTGCTTCTAGAAGCTCAAGCTCCAAGGAGATTGAGACCAGATGGAAAGAGAATTCTGAGTTGGATATAGATGGTGGAGTTGTTGAACATAATCAACCTGCTTCCTCTGGAACGACAGACTCATCCAGTGTTTCCGGGTCAAGATCTGGATCAATGACGAACAGGGATTCGTCAAGCTTGGGAAGTCATGGCAAAAGACAGAGAACAGAACCCAAGACAAGCTATGGTGACAGTGGGTCGAAAATCACCACTAAAGCTACTTATAAAGAAGATACAATTCGGTTTAGATTTGAACCTTCTGCTGGGTGTATTCAACTGTATGAAGAAGTGGCTAAGAGGTTCAAACTAGAAATCGGGCAGTTCCAACTCAATTACATCGATGATGAAGAGGAATGGGTGATGTTGGTTACTGATTCCGATTTGCTCGAGTGCTTTGAAGTGTTAGATTTTACAGGCAAAACCACTGTGAAGCTCAGGGTACGTGATGTGCCTTGTAATATAAGCAGCTCAAGTGGCAGCAATAACTTCCTTGGAGGAGTCGCACAATAGGAAGGTTTAGCCTAATTTTTTTTCTTAAAAGAAAAGGAAAGCTTGTTTTCTTGCAAATTGCACCAATTGAGAGGTGTTTGTAAGAAAATAAAACTCAAAGTGTTGTTTATCATAAGTTAAGTGGGTATTTACGAGAAAACAAGCTTTATTGGACCTTTACCTCGAGGATAGTTTTTGTTACTACGGTATACCTCAGATGTGTTGTATGTCGGCTTCGTATCGTACAATGAAGAGCAAAGAAAATGCAAGTGGTGAAAAGGAGTGGATGGTTCTCTTCATCTGGTGGTGATGTGCAATCTTGAAGAGTTATGAAGGCAGAAGGAAGCACTGTGTATGGTGGCTTAGTTTAGCTTGTACAGTAGGTTTTGAGTTTTGAGAGTGGTAATACTAAAGTGTTGGGTAGTTATGTACGCAGAGAAATAAATTCATTTAGGTGAAATCATAGTTTTATTGCAGCACTTGAATCTCAAAATCATAGTTTTATTGCAGCACTTGAATCTCAACATTTTCTGCTTGTGATTTTAAGGGAGATTTATACGCTCAGAAAGTGAGTAAAAGAGAATTATTAAATGTACGCATTTTCTGTTTAAGTCTTAATTCACAAAATATTCACGTGAACTTGTTAGCTTTAGGTTATACATTCAGGAGCGAGTACTACTATAATCTACTTCTGGAAATTTTAAAATATCTCCAGATAATAGGATGCTTTTAAATTTGGTTCTTTAGTTTGGGATGACTCAGTCACTACAAGAAAAAAAAATATTTGCCACTACCTTTTTACAACTACAAAGTAGTTACTAAAAATAACCCATTTTGTAACTACTAGTAGTTACATAAAGTGTTTCATACAATTTTAATCAAATTTGCTAAAATATAACAAACTCTTTTGCAACTACTTGTAGTTACAAATATATTAGTAACCACAAAGTAGTTGAAAAAAATAGTTACAAATACATTAGTAACTACAAAGTCGTTGCAAAAAAACTTTTTGCATCTTATTATAAGTGACTACCCAATAGTAACTACTTTTAGATATTTAGTTACTAAAAATATTTTTGTAACTACTCTCCATTTTTTGCAACTACATTTTGTAGTGACAAAAAGCCTTGTTTCTTGTAGTGTGTATGGATTGATGTTTGTGTCAGCATGGAAAATGGAAATTTCTAGAATTAGATAATCTACTACTCTACTATCTATTACTATTATAAAAGTGTGAGTAATTTTTTTATAAATTTTAATTTGTCTATTATATTATTTATAAGTTCTATTTTTGAGGTTAAGTTAATAATCCTTTCAGTAATAGAGTCCTTTTATAATTTAAATCCATCTATTATTCATGGAAATTTCTATTCCATTTTCAAGATACTTAATTCACCTAATGACATAACTTAAATCTAGAAATTCGCAAGACATTATTTTTCTTCATTTTTAGCAAAATACATTATATTTTTCTTTTTGTTCTATTTTATTTTGTATGATACCTCATATATTTCTTCTCTCTTTTATTATCAAATTATTCTTTAGTTGTAGAATAACAATATCTATACACTTATTTCATGAACTATAATAGAAAGTATTGAGGGGAGAGTCTTCGAATCATATGAGAGATTTAATTTATTATTTTATGTAAAATTCTTATAAAAAATTTATAGCTATAATACTGAAGTTATTAAAAGATAATTAAAAAATAAAAGAAAGTTGTTTAGGTATGGAATGTTTGAAAACTAATTAAGTCGGTGAATGAAAAGTATTATTTCTTTTAGGATTGTAAAATAAAACATATAATTGAAACAATGTATATTAAAGTTTAGAGCCCTTACTGATTTTATTTCTCATCTCATTCTCAGTAAAAAAAACAAAGATATATATATATATATATATATATATATATATTTTGTTTTAAGTTTTGCAACTATAGTATCTATGAACTTGTTGCGAAAGTCGCTCCAAATCACTAGGATTAGAACGACCTTCTTAAACATCAAGCATACAGCTAGTGACAAAGGTAGTATAAAGAATGTCGAATCCACAAAGAAGATTATTCCGTGAGAACTGGCTTAAGCACGTTCGAGTAAGTTAGGCCAAACGCAAATCATAGTGGTAATTAAGTTAAACATAAATAAAATAAATAAAGTAAGGAGGGAACCAATCGATGAGAAGCTATTCCTGAGGCTCGGTTTCACACAAGCAAGATAGAATTGATATTTCGAAGATGATTGTAAGACACTGTCATGAGTTTTATGTGATTGAATTTCCAAACCAACCGACGCCCCAATTGGATGTGAATTCTAGAAAAGAGGTTGAAGTGCCCCTAACCCCCTAGAATCGATAAGTAAATAAGATTCTATGTATACTACCTATACAGATAAATAGTTATAATCCCCCGGGATTCCGGTTACGCAAGGCTATAAGAAGATAGCCTCACTTCTCCTACGCTAAAGTTCGGCGTAGGGGTATAGAACCTACACACTAGACTAAACTTAATTTCGCCCATCCTAACCGATGCCCCACTCTGATCTCCTGTCGGTAGAGCTTCTCCTTCATAGGTCTTCTTTCTACCAATTGGGTCTCGATTAACCTAACTTTCTGGAATTAATTCCCTACCCGACCATTCTAAGGCGAGTAATTAATCCCTGAACTCAATTAAGATCTAGTAACAAAAATTTCCAGGAAGTAAAATAGCCAAAGGATATTTTTGGCCTCAAAGTTCACCATGTTGAGTTGACGAAAACTTGTATATGACGATCACGCGGATCTCATTTCGTGTGATGGGTCAACTTACATATAGTAAAAAGGAAATGGGTAAATGGGCTTCACATTCGACTCCTTGATTTGGGTAAATAAGGCTCCGCCACACGGAATGAGATTCGTGTGACCACCACACACAAGACTTACTCTGTTGATTTCAATCTGATTTCAATAGTGACTACGTCAGTTGATCCAGAAAAGTTTTTTCATATCTTACTTATATTGCCTGCATTTCACTGAATGCACAACAAAGTGACGCATGAATAAAAAAAGATAAAAAAATTGTTCTTTTACACACATTATGGATCCAGCATGCAGACAATGTCGGTAGGTCTAGGAAATAATTACTCGGATAGTTTTTGTAAATCTTGAATCTCATTGGAATATAATGTGTTTTCATTTTAAGAAAAGGAGCATCTTGGGAAATAAATTTGTTTTACTCCTTCCATTTTAAACAACTATATTTTTCGAATATAATTCTATGAGGTTTCAATATCTTGAAAGTTAGAATTTATTACCTAATACAACTTCGTTGGTTACTTTTGTTTTGGAACAAAAATATTTTGAAAACACTACTCTTAATTATAAGAATAGGTCTCATGTGCACAAAGTGCACAATAACCTCATTATGTACTTGCCCTAATCCACCTACTTACCTGGTCGAAAACCCAATTAATTTATTCCATCAGGTAAAAATAAATCGTTAATGAATAGCAGAAAAATGACGCGATTCTTCTCTCACAGTCGCGATTCTTCTCTCACAGTCACACTCCCTCATAGCTCTGTTCATTTCTTAGTTCTCACCTCGATTCCTCAGCAACATTAAAATCACGTCCCTTTCACCCGTGTTCTCTCGCCTCCCATTCTTTCATCAATAGCAAAACATCATGAACAAAAATTGCGAACCTGTGAGCAAAAATTGCAAAGCTCGAGCCAATAATCCTGAAGATGCAAGAAAAAATCGTGAAGCTGTGAGAAAAAATCGAAAATAAAAATCGTTAATTTTGGGCATTGAGGGAATCTAGGCTTTCTGCGAAGAGAAAAATTGCAAAATCTACTCAGGTTAAATTTATTTTTCGCAATTTCGATTCTCTTTTAACAGTGACAACAATCACTAAATTTGGGTCTTTTGACACTGTTTTAAAATATTATTAGTATGTCAAGGACCAATTAAACCGAGGAGTGGTCCCTCAAGGCATCAATGTAAACTGCTTGGCGGGTTTGATTAAGCTAAACTAAGATTGGACTCATAAACTGATTGTGACTTCTCTAAATTCTTAAATTGATTGCCGTATTCTTCTGACGGGTCCCTGGATTTTCGTCTGTAAAACATTGGGTTCTAGTACTTTTCCTTTTCTCTTTGTTGGAATCCGTAAATATTCCTGAAATTAGAAGGAAATATCTATAGAACACAAATAAGATTGGCTATGTATAAAAATATTATGGAGACTTCTTTGGATTCTTTAAAAACCTTTATTGTTTACTATTACGACTTTGACAAATAACACATATTGTAATTTTTTCAAGATGTAATATATTGTTTCTTTTCATGTGTTCTTTACTATCTATATAAACATGGTACAATAACAGATGGAAACCCAAATATTGAAGTATATATTGATATACTGGTGCAAGAAAATCATCCAGGTAACATTTCACAATGATTTCAATGCATAAATATAAATGATAAATATATAATCAAAACTTGTTTTAATATGTTCAATTTTAGATGGAAACTAATGGAAAATGAGGATGAAAGTGAAACAATGAGTTCAGAACAAATATGTAGCAGATTGAGCTTAAATAATGAGGTGAACATCGATGACAACACTGAAGGTAAAAAAAGAAAACTTCATATAACTTGGTATTCGACAAACATAGTATAGTTCATTTGTTTAATAGTATAATTAAGTCGCATGACAGTATAACTTTTCAAATATGATTACCTGCTCACTAAACTGATTCTTTTACAATACTTCATACTGAGTCAATAGATATACCTGGTTCACTACTTGGGTTGAAAAGAAACACAATTGGTGAAATGCATGATTAATACTACAAGCATGCTCGTTGTTTGTGTTTCATTATTCGAAAATCAACAAATAGAATCTCATTAAAAGCAGAACTATTAGGGAAACTGTATGTGTCTTCTCATGCTAGACTGGAAAAGGAATTTAGATGAATCAACATAAAAGAGAAAAAGGAAACCGATAACAAGAACAAATTGTGAGGCCTTGTTGAGAGTTACAAAGGATGCAGAGGGCCTTTTTGAAGTTGTGAAGCATAATTTGTTACACAATCACGAATTAACTAGGCAATGGAACCATTTACATTATACAGAGAGGCAAATTACTGATGAAAAGGCAGAAGCAATTGCAAATATGATTGATTCTGGAATAAAGCCAATGGATTCTTATAGATATATGGTATATGAAGCTGGGGTGAAGAGAATGTTGGTCACACTATGAAAGATCACTTGAACCTCATAAATTGAGAAAAATTGGAGACAATTGAAGGAGGAGACACATAATCAATAATAAATATGATACAACAAGAAAATGTAGAAGATAGTGATTTTTTTACAAGGTGAAAACGAAGGATGATAGATTATGTAATATTTTGTGAAGAGACTCAATGATGATGGAAGACTTTGATGTATATGGTGATTGGTGCACGTGGTAGTGCACACACTTTTAGGTCAATTTAAGTGTCTTTTTACGGACTTTTGTGTGCATTTTCACGTGTGTTTTGTGCGTTTATTTCTCATTGGGCAATTTGATGTGTCTGTTTCATTTTCATGTCAAGATAGGTGAATTAAGGCCGAAAAACAGGTTCGAAGATCTCAAATTGACAAATCGAGCTCAAAGGAAGAAGAAAACAAGGAAAAACAGGGGATCATGCCCGAGGTGAGGGTGCCACGCCCGTGGCTAAGGCCACGGCCGAGGCAACCCAATACCACGGCCGTGGTAAATCCTCCAGAGAAGGCCAAAATGCAGCTCAAATGCCACGACCGAGGCAGCCAGTGCCACGGCCGTGGCATTCCAAGTCCCACGCCCGCGGTCCAAATTTGCCGCGACCGTGGCCAATCCCCCAGAAGAAGAGCAAATTCTGCCCAACCAATACCACGACCGAGGCCCTTACTACGCCACGGCCGCGGCCCCAAATTAGGCCCAAAACCCTTGTTTTCACCACGCCCGCGGCCAACTTTATGCCACGGCCGCGGCGGGGTTCCCTGTTTTAAAAACCCAAACACATTTTTGCCTAAATTTGAGCTAACACTTTCTCCCCTATATATATATCCTCTAATTCGATTTTGACATAACCTAGAACCCATCCCCCACACATAATCAGCCACTTTTCTCCATTGGAAGCAAAGGAATGGAAGGGGGTTGAAGATCTTGATCTTCAACCCTAACTTTTGGTTCTTTCTATCCTATTTTCATGTTTTCTTTAATTTTCTGTTATTTTATCTTTGTATTAGGTCAAATGGGTGACTAGCACCCTTTTGTTCACCCTTGATTATTGTGGAATCTTGAGTTTAAGACGTTTATGTGATTATTACGGTTAATGTTACCGAAAATATTGTGTATTCAAGTGTTTTGTCTTATTTGCTCTTATTGACTCACATTTATGAATTAATTATTGGATTGATCACCCTTTAAGGGATTTGTGAATGTGTTTCTAGAATAGGAAATTACTATCCGTAATTGTAGGATTTTCGATTCTCGTGTAGCAAACAATAGATTTATTTATTGGTGATAACACAAAGTTCAACCACTAAAACCGAGCTTGCGAGTTTTATGTTGAATTTATCTCGTTGTCCTAGTGTTTAATGCTTTTGGTGATTGAATCTAAGAGAGCTTGTTCGAGGATTCGGTTAAACTGAATAGGGTTAGTCGAAGAGCTTATTTTGATTAACTAAGATTAAGGGACAACAAGGCTATTAGAGCTTATTAATAGCCTTGAGATAAGGGCTAGAATCACAATTGAATAAGGCATTAACAATAGTTGCATCAATGGTCTAAGACCAAGGGGAAGCATGATCAAGGGTGGCTTGTTTTACTATTTAAAAACCAAAAACCAAAACAAATCTCTTTATTTGTCTTTTTTTTTTTTTTAATTTTTTTTATTTAGGTGTTAGTTGTTATTTCATTAAATTCCCCCCACTTCTTTATTGTTTTCTAGTTTATTTACTTTGTAATTCTTGATAATAATAGCTTAAGACATAAAAGTAAAATTTGTTCGACCGTTCCTCGTGGGATCGATCCTTACTTGCCACTCTACTAGTTAGAGTAGTAGGATAAGGTATAGTGTATTCTTTATACACATTTAATTTGGTAGTAAGAAACGACGCTACCAGTGATGTTCTCGTATTGGACACAACCTATAAAACAAACAAGTACAATTTGATTTATGCTCCGTTCATTGGAATAAAGAACCATTGGAAAAATGTAATGTTTGGATGCGCATTTCTAGCAGATGAGAGAGTAGAGTCATTTGAATGATTTTTCACAACATTCAAGAAATCAATGAGAAGGAAACCTCCCATAAAAATATTCACAGATCAAGATTTTGCAATTGCAAAAACAATTTAAAAGGTACATAAATTTTATTGTTAAACTATTACTGTTTCATTTTTCATAGTACACTATACTATATAATACGTAGACATGTACTATATCTACTGTAGTATTTCCAGAAGCAATTAGGTGACCAATTTGTTTCAGCACAACTAAGATCCAATATATTTTCATGTGTCAACATATACTATATGGAATCTATATTTATACTATATCTTCAGTGTACTTATACTTTTAAATTTTAATTGCAGGTTTTCCGTAATACAAGATATCGACTTTACCAATGACATCTTCCCCAAAATGCAATAACAAGATTTGCAAGTCTAAAAAATAATATTTCAAGGATGAATTCACAAAGCACTTATCAGGCTGTGCTGATGAAGCAAACATTGTTGGAGGAATATGATATCAGCTTACGGGCTAGAAAAAAAATGAGTGGATTACAAGATTGTACATCCAAATGAAAAATGGTGCAGTGCATTGAGCAATGATATATTTTCTGCTAGAATATGATCATCTCAAAGAAGTGAAAACAAAACAGAGTAATCATATTCAATAGAAGAAGACAACAAGCTCGACTGATTTATATGGTATCTTCAAAAACAATAAAGTAGTGGGGGGAACACAGAACATGATGAGTTCATGTGGTTAAGATCAAAGCCTGATTCAAATCTACCAGTGACATGGACCATACAACAAGCTTCGGAGGTATATACTACAAGAATTTGCAAATATTTTGAAGACGAGTTTCAGAAATGCATGTCAAGTTATTCTATTCTCATTGTATGTCAAGACAATACCATTATTTATCACATTACATCAAGTATGACTGAAGGTACATGAAGCACGGTAATATATGTCAGAAACATGAATCTAATTTCATGCACTTGTAAGAAATTTGAGGAGTATGAAATTCTATGTTACCATTATTTGAGAGTATTGCACATAAATTTTGTGCATAACATTCTGGAAATTTTCATAAAAAAACATGGACAAAAATGGCAAAATTAGAAGCTTGGGAGAAATTCAGCAGGTCAAATACAGAAACAGTAAGCCATCAAGTCAACATTCAATGGAGGCATTAGCTAACACGTAACTACTACAACTTGATATTGAAAAGACAACAACATGAAGAAACAAGAAGAATCATGGAAGAAGGATATGTAAGAGATAAGAAGTTGTTGATTCTTTCTTAAAAACTTCAGAGCCAGTTGTTCCTTTCGAGTCATGTAATACCATTCTTGATCTAGTTCAATCAACTACAAAAGGGAGAAAAGCATAAAGGGCAAAATCTCAACTTGAAAAATGAAGGAAGAAGAAAGAAAGAGAATTAATTTGAAATCATAACAATGAATTTGGTTCAAAAACACCAAATGTTCGCATAGTTTAGTGTTATGAACTGAATATATTTTCTCAGCGAAATTTCTGTTTGATTTATGACATTGTTATTCACTTTTAAAAAACATTATTCTCTATACTTGAGTATGATTGCTGTTACAGATAAATAATATAACTTTTATTTATAAAAAGTATATATTGACTCCTAAAATAGTATAAATAGTATAATTTTACTGGTTAAACAATATTATTTATCCATGAACTCAAAAGGTATTAAAGATACACAATATATCTCGTGTTGTTAATGCTATAATTTTGTTGCGAATACAGTATAACTTAACAAAGTATTAATTATAATATTATTTTATAACAAAGTATAGATATTTTTATATAATAGTATAAGTTTGGTAGTAAAACAGTTTTACTTGAAAATGACTAAATCGTATAAACTCTTCTGTTTGAAAAATATAAATTCTAATTTTTTTAAGAAATCGTATAAAATTTATATTTAGCATACATAAAATTTATGAGTGGAGTATACATCGTTTTACAATGAAGTATAGGTAATATTATTTATAGTATAGGTTTACTACATAAGCAATATCATCAAAATGACTACAATAGTATAAAATATATCCTTTTGGTAACGTTATAAAATTTAATGCACAACTATAAAATTTTAATACTGCAAAAGTGGTTACTGGTACCATAGTAACATTCACCTGATAATAATATTTTCACTACTAACATGTAGACAGTATAAACACTTTTGTTTGAAACAATATTAACTCTAAAATAATTTTCGAAGAAATAGTATAACTTTAATGTACAATAATATAAAACTAAAATAGGAAACGTATAATTTTACTAATTAAAAAATAGCCAACATATATTGTTTGGACATATTGCTTTTATAATCAACAATATTTATGGTTTTTACAATAAAATATAAGTACTTTTGTTTGAAATAATATTAAAAAACAACCAACATAATTTGTTTGGACACATTGTTTTTACAATCAAATATAAGTACTATTACTTCATATATACGTTTACTACTTAAACAGTATTACTAAAAAGGTAAAATAACTAAATATAAGTATTGTTGTTTATGGATACTAAATATAAGTTTAATACTGCAAAGGTATAAATTTACTTTTAACAGAGTAACATTTATATGTTAATAATATGCATTGTAAATCCACACAAAAAACCATGTTCAATAATTAGTATCCATCACCACCATAATTCTTTTTCACTTTAGAAGTCTCCTTCTGCTACTTTCGATGATAAGTTTTTTCTGCAGCAGCTTTAGCTCTATCAGAAGCTGCCTTCATCTTTTCTTCAGCGATTTTCTCTTTCCACAAGGGCTTATTCTTATGGAAATTGTATGCATCTTGAAGTACATCGTGCCTCACTTCATTAATAGAAGAAAGAACAATCCAACGCAAATCTCGGCACGTAAAACACCTCGAATAGCAGCCTAAATAAAAAGGGATTAGAATTCAAAATAGATAAAAAAAAATGTAACAACAATAGAAAAGAGAAAATATGCCTTTCACATATTAGGATTTGAGTAAGCAACCCCATTGAAATGCATCAAACGATGCATCAAATAAACTCTCTTGATCGTGCCTCTTGGTTTGCCATTTAAAGGGAACATTCTTAAAGATATGATGTCCTCCTTCGGGATAAAATTCAACATCCCACATCATCCCTGAAAAACAAAAATATACTGTTTTAGTAATGAACTAATACTGTTTACTTAACATATTTATACTGTAATAAAAATACTTAGGGTCCGTTTGCTTTAGACTTGGCTCAGTAGATTTAGAGGACCGAATCCCGATAAAGCACACTCATTAACTCCCTCAGTCAGATTTGGCCCAGTACTCCCCAGTCTTAAGCAAACGGACCCTTACAGTTTAGAAGCTTCCCCCTCAATAAACATGCAATAGTCTAAGATTTCTTTATGTGTTAACTCCATGGTAGATAACACACCCTTATGTGAATTCATAAACTGAGACACATAACCAAAATCTTCGTTAATTGACAAATAATCTTCACCTAAATCAGGCACCTGTTTTTTCCTTCTTGAACTAAACGACTTCATGGCATCTGTTAATTCTTCAATAGAGACAACTTCATCTTGATCATCTCCAGCTTCACATTACATGTTTTCTCAACCATTGGAGACGGTGTCAATATATCACAACTTGGACCATCAAAATTAGGCCCTGAAATCTCAGAAAATTCTTGACAACATCGTCTATGATTTTATGCACCCCTTCATCAGAAAATAATTATGAGAATCTGTCCATGGTCGAATTATTTCTAGCATCATCAGATGAAGATCTCTTTATTTCCAGCAGTTTCTTCATGTAATAGTTGGAAATAATTGAGACATCCCTCTTAAAGAAAAGAATATCTCATGAAGAGGATGCATCAATGAAAACCATAATATAAGATGAAATAATATACTTTACAAATAAAAATTCCACAAAAGAACTGTTATGAGAAGATCAAGATCACAAAAAAAAAAAAAAAAAAAAAACAAGAACTCTATTCGGCTGAAAAACACAGAAACAGGCCGAACACACGCGAACGCAGAAATCCAAAGAAAAATGAACACAAGGGGCTTTACGTGGTTCGATCAGTGATGATCTACATCCATGAAGGTTCTATGCACCTCAATTCACTTCACTACACAAGCAATTACAAGAATTAACAAGAATCTAGCAAATCCTTAATTCACAATCCGAATTAGGATTACAAACCCTAGAACTCTAGTTCTCTCACTAGTGTAATATTTACAAAGGGAAAACTTCATAATCTAGCTCACAATCACAAGTGTTTTATATCTATCTAAGAGTTGTAGCTCGAATCCACGTGATGAGGAAGTTATAATAGATTGAAATCAAAACTGCTGCAAGTTGCAGAAACGCGGCTTCTACAACGGTTTCTGGCGCAACAGATGTAAACCGTTGCAAACGGCAGTTATTAACCAACTCAGACCCAGTTTCTCCTTAACCTCTCACACTGCTTTGACTCAGAACCCAGTTCTCTGGACCGGTTCTACAAGCTCCAAACCCGGTTCTGGAATGCCAACATCTTATACTCCATATAAACCTCACTTGAGGAAATTGAACTTATACTCACAAATCTCCACCTCAATGAACTCAAGTGCATTTCCTTACCTCAAACTGCCTTGTTCTTCTAACAGCTTAAACACATTGTTCAAGCCTAATTAGGCTCGAGCAATGCACAACTTTGTTCCCTAGAACTGCCTTGGTCAAGAAATCAGCAGCATTGTTTAGTGTATGAACCTTCTTGACTTTCACGTAACCTGAATCTATCATATCTCTTGCAAAATGTAACCTTACATCTATATGCTTGGACTTCTCATGGAATGCTTGGTGTTTAACCAAGTGAAGTGCACCCTGATTATCACAAAATATGGTCACACACTTTCGCTTAATCCCCAGATCCTTGAGAATGCCTTTCAACCACAAAGCTTCCTTAATTGCTTCAGTTAATGTAATGTACTCAGCTTCTGTAGTGGACAAGGCCACTACTGACTGTTGCACACTTCTCCAACTAACTGCAGTCCCATATAGGGTAAACACTTAACCAGAAATGGATCTCCTTGTATCTAAATTTCTTGCAAAATCAGCATCTGCAAATCCTACCAATGGAACAGTAACATCAGCTTGTTTCTCAAACTTCAACCCTAAATTCACTGTTCCTTTTAAGTATCTCAACACCTGCTTTAAAGCATCCCAGTGAACTTTACCGGGATTTGACATGTACCTACTAACCAAAGACACACAATAGGCCAAGTCAGGCTACTACAGATCATGCCATACATCAAGCTACCAACACCACTTGCATATGGTATGTTTCTCATGTAATTCACTTCTGCTGCAGTCTTTGGACTTTGTTCTTTGGACAATCTAAGTTGTTGATTTATTGGAACACTCAGAGTTTTGGCCTCATGCATATGAAACCTCTCCACCACCTTCTGAAGATAATTCCTTTGTGACAACCATAAACTTCCAGAATCTCTATCTCTTAAAATGTTCATGCCCAATATCTTCTTTGCATCCCCTAGGTCTTTCATGTCAAATTCTGTACCCAACTTCTTCTTCAGCAGCTATATTTTATGCTTACGTTTTCTTGCAATAAGCATATCATCAACATACAATAAGAGATACACCTGATCAGCCTTAGAACCTTTATCAAAGTATACACAACTGACATATAGACTCCTGATGAACCCTGCCTTCAGCATGAACTCATTGAACTTCTTATTCCATTGCCTTGGGCTCTGTTTTAACCCATAGAGTGACTTCTTGAGAAAGCATACCTTCTGTCTTCACTTCATGGAACCACAAAACCTTCAGGTTGTTTCATATATATGTTCTCAACCAAGTCACCATGTAAAAATGCAGTTTTGACATCTAGTTGCTATAACTCCATGTCCTCTCGTGTTCCTTTTGATAAAATAAGTCTGATAGAGCAGTGCTTCACCACATGAGAGAATACTTCATTGAAATCAATGCCCTCTCTTTGAGTGAAACCTCTTGCAACAATCCTTGGCTTGTGTCTTATCCTTTCTGGTGTCTCCAGCTTAAATCTTTTTCTTGTAAATCCACTTGGAACTCACTAACTTCTGCCCCTCAGGCTTATCTACCAGCTTCCAAGTGCCATTTCTCTCCAGAGATTCCATCTCCTCCATCATTGCACTTATCCAGTGCTCACATTCACTACCACTGATTGCTTCTTTGAAATTCTATGGTTCTTGATGCTCTATGTCTTCAGCAATGCTTAGTGCATAATACACACTTTCTGTTTGCCCATAGAAGTCTGGTCTTTGGATTTGCCTTCTTGGTCTATCTCTGGCAATACTATAATTTCTCAAGTTTGGATTCCCAGTTTGCACATCATCTTCTTCTGATGAACTGTCACTTGAGTGCTGATTCAAATCATCAATCTCTAAAGGATTATTATCCATTTGAGTCTCCAGTACTGATACCCTTTCTGCTTCAATCGCACCATCAAAATCCTCTTGACTTCCAGTTGAGTGATATCCCATGACCGATTCATTGAACTTAACATCCCTGCTTATAATGAGCTTCTGATTTCCTTGTTCTAAACACCATAGCCTGTACCCTTTGACTCCTTCTAGATATCCTAAGAACACACATCTTTGTGCTCTTGGATCAAGTTTGTCTTGCTTAATATGGGCATAAGCAATACATCCAAACACTTTCAAATCTACATAGCTTGGAACTTTGCCACTCCATACTTCTTCTGGAGTTTTGAACCTCAAAGATGATGAAGGTGACCTGTTGATTAAGACATGCTGTACTTATTGTTTAGCCCCAGAAAGTCTTTGGCAATCCAGCATCAATCAGCATACACCTCACTCTTTCAAGTACTGTTTTATTGAATCTTTCTGCAACACCATTCTGTTGAGGGTTCATTGGGACTGTTCTATGTCTTGTGATTCCTTTCTCATCACAAAAATCAGCAAACTCAGTAGATAAGTACTCTAATCCATTGTCAGTTCTCAAGTGCTTGAGCTTCTTTCCCCTTAAGTTCTCCATTTGAATCATCCATGCTTTAAACCTGGTGAATGCTTCACTTTTGTTTCTTAACACAAACAACCACACTTTCCTACTGAAATCATCAATAATAGACATGAAGTATCTTTCTCCTCCATGTGTTTCAGTCCTTGATGGACCCCAAATGTCTGAGTGAACATAATCTAAAGGTTCTTGAGTAGTATGAATTCCCTTAGCATAAGGCAACTTTTGTGATTTGCCTAATGCACACATATCACAAAACTCGAGAGTTTGAGTCCCTACATCTCCAATTATGCCTCTCTTGGATAATTCCTTTAATCCTCTCTCCCCAATGTGCCCTAACCTCTTATGCCACAACATCAGTTCATTCTTGCTAAGTATACTACCCACTCAACCAACAACAAATTTTCCAATCAAAATAAACAAACCATTATGTTGTTTTCCTTTGATCACCAATTTATTTTCCTTAGTTATGTGTAAGTGACTATCAACTGACTTAAATTCACATCCAGTGGCAATGGGAGATCCTAGAGAAAGTAAATTCCTCTTGAGACCAGGTAAATATCTCACATTGGTGATGGTTCTTGTGACTCCATCAAATATTGTAATTCTCACTGAGCCATTGCCTTGAACCCTGCAGGATTGATCATTTCCCAGCAGGACACACCCTCCATCTTCTTTCTTGAGATTTTGAAACCAATCTTCATGAAGACACATATGGAAGGAGCATCCAGTGTCAAGAACCCACTCCTTCTCCATCTTTGTGTCAGTGATATTCAGAACTTCTGGTGTGTTGTCTCTTTCATGTTCAACAGCAGCAACTTAAGCTCCTTGGCCTTCCTTCTCCTTGTTCTTTAGTGGACAGTCCTTCTTTAGGTGTCCAACTTGTTTGCATTTGAAACACTTCCTGTTTTCCACCCAATCTCCAGATTTCTTAAAACTGTCATTTCCACCTTTTGAATCTTTTGAAGTTTGGCTCTTCTTCTTTTGGTAATTTCTTTTGAACTTAATGTTCAAACCTTCACCAGATTGATTTACTTTCTTGTCTCCTTGATTCTGTAAACATTTGGTTTTCAAAGCAGTGATAATTGGGTCATAACTCAACTTATCTTGCCTTCCAAACATAAGAGTGTCTTTGAAACTCTCCATAGATCTTGGCAGAACATTAAGCACCATCAAAGCTTTGTCATCATCTTCAATATTTACTCCTAGATCCTCCAGTTCCTCAAGAAGTTTTGTAAATTGATCTAACTGGTCAGAAATTACCTTGTCATCCACCATCTTGAAAGCCAACAGTTTCTGCTTGAGGAATAGCTTATTGGAGACTGACTTGGACTGGTACAGCTCCTCCAGCCTATGCCATGCCTCGATTGCAGTCTTGCATCTGGATATCTCCCTCAAAGGCTTATCCCCAAGATATAGGATGATTAGGCTTAATGACTACTGATCCACATCGTCATATTTGGGCTTCTCAGCCTCCACCCACTGATCTTCAGGCTTTAGGGCATTTGATAACCCATTTTGCACTAATGTAGCCTTCATCTTTATCTTCCATAGAGAGAAGTCATTCTTCCCTGAAAACTTGTCCAAATCCATCTTCATTCCTGCCATTCTCCTCTTCTTCTTGTGTGAGACACCTTCCCACAGATGGAGCCACTTGTTATGAGAAGATCAAGATCACAAAAGAAAAACAAGAACTTTGTTCGAACAGGCCGAACACACGCGAATGCAGAAATCCAAAGAAAAATGAACACAAGGGGCTTTACGTGGTTCGATCAGTGAGGATCTACATCCATGGAGGTTCTATGCACCTTAATTCACTTCACTACACAAGCAATTGCAAGAATTAAAAAGAATCTAGCAAATCCCTAATTCACAATCAGAATTAGGGTTACAAACCCTACAACTCTAATTCTCTCACTAGTGTAATGTTTACAGAGGGAAAACTTCATAATCTAGCTCACAATCACAAGTGTTTTATATCTATATAAGAGTTGTAGCTCGAATCCACGTGATGAGGAAGTTATAACAGATTGAAATCAAAACTGCTGCAAGTTGCAGAAACGCGGCTTCTACAACGGTTTCTGGCGCAACAGATGTAAACCGTTGCAAACGGCAGTTATTAACCAACTCAGACCCAGTTTCTCCTTAACCTCTCACACTGCTTTGACTCATAACCCGGTTCTTTGGACTGGTTCTACAAGCTCCAAACTATGTCCTGGAATCCCAACATCTTATACTCCATATAAACCTCACTTGATGAAATTGAACTTATACTCACAAGAACATCTATACTGGTACAACTTTGGTGCCCCTCTAATCAATATATACTTTACTGAGTTAAAACCAATACCATTTTGCATAACAAACTATACTATACCAACATTTACCCTGTACTAGTTTGAAAATAAAGTTATACTATATGTCACAAGTAAAACTAATCACAAAAAGAAATATTTCAAACTCTACTTCACTAATGTTCAACAAATACTACTACACAAGGGAACATATACCGTATCAACATTAAATTAATAGTGGCATGCATAATTAATAGCATTCATTGTTCACCACCAAATTAATGTATATAAATATATACTTAACCTTATCCTACAACTCTAACTAGTAGAGTGACAAGTAAGGGTCGATCCCACGAGGAACGATTGAACAATTTTGCTTTATGTTTTAAACTATTATGATCAAGCAATATAATGTAAATAAGCTAGAAAAACAATAAAGAAGTGGGGGGATTTTAATGAAATCACAACTAACACCTAAATTTCTATTAAGCAACTTAAATAACAATTACTCTAAAAACACTTAGCAATTTAACAATTCAAATAAACAAAGACAAATAGAATGATTTTTTTTTTCGGTTTTTGGTTTTCAAGTAATAAAACGATCCACCCTTGATCATGTTTCCCCTTGGCCTCAGACGATTTATGCAACTATTGTTAATACCCAATTAGTTAGCCTTAGAACTCCTACTCACAGATTAATAACAAGCTCTATCAATCTTGTTGTCTCTTAAGTATAATTAATCAAAACAAGCTCTTCAATTAATCCTACTCAACTTATCAATTCCTCAAACAAGCTCTCTAAGAATCAATAGACAAGTGCATTAAGAATCAAGACAACGGAGTAGATTCGACATAAAACTCGCAAGCTCGGTTTTAGTGGTCGAACTCTATGTTATCCTAATAAAATAAATCTATTATTTGCTACACGGGAATCGGATTCATAATAATTATGGATTTTAAGCCCAATTCTAGCAACACACAAACAAATATCAAAACGGGTGATCAAACCACAATTCAATTCATAAGTGTGAATCAACAATACCAAATAACATAGAACATTCCAAAAACATAATCCAATCGGTAATATTAACCGCAATAATCACATAAATATCTTTGACTCAATGTTCCACATTGATCAAGAGTGAGTTCTAGGGTGCTAGCCACCCATTACAACTATTACAAAGATAAAATAAGAGAAGATCCAAGAAAACATGAAAATAAGATAGAAGAAACCAAAAGATAGGATTAATGATCTTGATCTTCAACCCCCTTCCAATCCTTTACTTCCAATGTTGAATAGTGGCTGAATATGTGTAGGGGATGGTTTCTAGGTTTTGTCAAAATTGAAAATGACCTTATATATATAGAGGAGAAAGTGTTGGGCTCCAAATTGGCCAAAAACGTGTTTTAGGATTGAAAACAGGGTATTGGGTCCCGGCCGCGAACCAAAGTATTGGTCGCGAACCCTTCATTTTGCTTGAGGCATAGTTTGGTTCGCGGACATGGTCGCGGGCGCAAAAAGGAGTCGCGGGCGCGAACTGTGTCCTGGCACTTTGATTGGTCGCGGGCGCGACTGTTCGTTCGAAACTCTTCCCCTTGTTCCATCCTTGGCTCGTTCTCCGTTCCGGACTTCTTCGAGACTCATTTTTCGGCCTTAATTCACCTGTTTTATCCTGAAACGAGCTCAACACATTAAATGGCCCAATAATACAAATATGCATGAAAATATCATTAAAACGACACTTAAAGCGACCTAAAATGCATGCATGATCACGTGTACTAAATCTCCCCAAACTTAAACCTCTGTTCGACTCGAACAGATCGAAGCAAAGAAAAGGAAAATAGGACACACGCGTTAGCGAAAATTTAAGTGGCGGATTCAGTTTCAGACGACGTTTTCAAAAACAAAGCAATCATGATAAGATGAGCATATGTGATATAACAACTTCAACTACTTTTAGCACTTGAAAAACTCTTAACTAAAGATCCTCACCGGGTGAGTGTATCCCTCGACTCTCAAGTGTATCAAATAGGTAGTGTTTTTTGCTCACATTGAAATGCATGTAACGATTACCATATGCTTGCCAATCTTCTAAATTCTAATTTGCACTCGACATGTGTGACAAAGTATCAAAAAGGTCTTTAGAAAGGTTGTAATGTTGGTTTGGGGTAAGATGGAATAATTTTGGGTAAAAGTGACAGTAAAATGGAATAAATGAGTTAGCTACAACTAACTCTCATCTACCCCTCAAACAACAACCACTCTACCTCACTCTCTCACTTCCCAATCAAACCAATCCTGAAATGCGGCCTCTTCACCTTACCACAAACTCACAACCTAAATGCTTCTTTTCCAATTCTCCCTTAGGTGTGTTTTCTTTCGAATTTTGTTTTCGACTTTGAGAACACCGGTCAAAAAACATTTATTTACTAGTCTCTCCCAATCGAAAGCAGTGAACTAATATATACAATCGACTTTTTTTTTCTTTTTCTGATTTTTGAAAATTTTTAATTTTTTTTACATACTATTTTCAAACACTAGGAGTGACTACTTTTTCCAATTCTTTGCCTATTGTTTCAATTCTTTTCACCCTTCAATATTCCCAATAGTTTAACCCTTTTAATCCCAAATTTCACCCGGCTACCTTCCAACCGCCTCCCTCGTACTCAAATAGTCCAATTAGGGTCAAAGGCTAAATCGAAAGGTACTCGGCTTGTAGAGTTGGGCTATCAAACGAAAAGCTAAAAGTTCAAGGGGCTAACTAGGGGTAATTTTTCATTTTTTGGTGAAAAGGTGTAACATTTTCAAGTTTACAAATAGGCTAAAAATCAAGAATTGCCTAAGATCATTTTCTAAGCCACACAATGTACCAACTTATTCAAAATAGAGAATCAAGGCAAGTTCTAGAGCCAATCACATACAATCAATGAAATACACACCGAACGAGGTATAAGTAACTCCAAAATTGGGAGTACAATTGAAGTTCAAAAACCCACAAGGCAAAATTTTCTTGATCAAAAGTTTTGAGTACAAGTTCAATTTCACCTCAAGTGCCTATTATGCTCTACCACTTGGCATTTTTTCAAATTTTTTGCAAAAATCGCCTCATCATTAACCATTCACCCAATGTCAATCCCAAACACGATCGAGAGCGGCCAATAAGTACACCTACCACCCCCTTCCCAAACTTGGTTGAAAAAACAGAGTTTGTGGGAAAGATAGGGGTTCAAATTGGTGCTCTACAAGAGCCAATCACATACAATCAATGAAATACACACCGAACGAGGTATAAGTAACTCCAAAATTGGGAGTACAAGTGAAGCTCAAAAACTCACAAGGCAAAATTTTCTTGATCAAAAGTTTTGAGTACAAGTTCAATTTCACCTCAAGTGCCTACCATGTTCTACCACTTGGCATTTTTTCAATTTTTTTGCAAAAATCGCCTCATCATTAACCATTCACCCAATGTCAATCTCAAACACGATCGAGAGTGGCCAATAAGTACACCTACCACCCCCTTCCCAAACTTGGTTGAAAAACCAAAGTTTGTGGGAAAGATAGGGGTACAAATTGGTGCTCTACAAGAGGCAATCAATCAACACTATCAATTGGTTTGACTTAACAAGGTAAACTAGACTAAATAATACTAACTACTAAATAAAAACAACTAAAGTGTGTAAGGACTAATCACAACCAAACTAACTAATCAAACGTGATAAATGGCACACGAGCCAATCCAACAAATAAACAATTAAATCAAATCCACCCTCAGAATTCACAGTAAAAAAGGCACACAGGCCAACATCCAAAGCAGTAAGGCACACAGGCCAACATCCAAAACAATTCAAATTAACAGGAATAGACGGAAGAAAGTAGCAAAGCTTGGAATAACCAAAACCTAATACGTACACTTACCACCCCTTTCCCCAAACTTGGTTGAAAAACCAAAGTTTATGGGAAAGAAAGGGGTACGGATTGGTGCTCTGACTCACAGAGGGCTACTGAGGTGGTGGTGGATGATGAGGATCACCAAGGCCCCAATGCGAACGCATTTGTTCCATGAAAGTCTCCATTTGGGCCCAACGGATGTCCTCTGTCGCACTCTGAGTGGCAAAAGCATCAAGAATGGTCTGATGCTGCTTCTCAATGGAAGTGAGATGGTTATGCACATCCATCTGAAAATCCCATTGGGATTGGATAGCTGCAGTGGGCCTCTTCCTCTATGGTCTGCTCGTCTACCTGCTACCTTCTGCCTCTGCTTCTGTTTTCACTTCTTCTTCCTCAGGTGCCGGACCCCTTCCTATTTGATACTTTCTCAACTCTGTGGCGTCCGAGTCCCTAGATGCTGCCATGTGCGCCGAGGAGCTCATGCTCAGTTTTTCAATGCTCTGAAGGTTGACAATCCGTGTCAACTGTGGGTTGGGCAACCGGAGGAACGGACCCCTTTTTTTTTATCATGTAGGGTACCGTCTTGTTCTCCCGACTCCGGGGTACCCCATCTCTATACCCTATTGCTACAATGCGCATATTCTCTATATCCTCCCAAGTGAGATAATACAATGTGGATACTGGAGACAAATCTGTCAGCGGGATACCGAGATGTTCGGCTATGTGGGTGATTAGACCCCCAATGAAGATGTGCTCGTGCTGAGGCTTCCGTACATTCTCGAACTGAGCAAAAAGGATGTCTTCATAATGCCTCGAGATGCCTTTCAATATTGACCATAGCATGTCTAGCTCATTGACACGACAGGCTCCTATTTCTGATCTTCCAAACATGGTTTGTGCAAGGAGCCGCTGGATGTACTTGACGACTGGATTTCTAATCCAGGTCACCTTCGAATTCTTAGCCGAGAAAACCTAAGGCTCGACTAGACTGGGGGCTGTAGTGATTTGCCCCCAATAAGTCCGGACATCAAAGGTCTCGAGCTCTGCTGCCTCGGCTGAAGAAATGCACTCAGGGAAGCCATATGCGGTGCGTTATTCCCTCATCTTGAGGGTATGTGAATGTCCCATCAGCTGAATGTGCTCTTGTATGGTTTATCACCACACTTTTCAGAGTCAGCCCGAACCTCAAAGGTGCTAAGGAATTCCCACACGAGGCACTTGTATGTAAGCTTCGGTTCCATAAATTTCTGGAGGCCTACCTGCTTCAACAGGGTATTCACATTCTCCAGAATGCCCATGGCCTCAAGGATGTCATTCTGGCCATATCGAGTGGGTATAATGGATCGATGAAAGAGCTTGTTAAACCGATCCTGATGTGTGGAGTCTCTCAACACAATGTTGAATGCCCGACTATCAATATGAGGGAGGGTGGATGCCGGGACTTGAGGTGGCTCAATCTCAAGCTCTTAAACAGGTGCCTTCCCTTTTCCTTTGCGTTTGCTCGTGGTGGCTCTTGGAGGTGCCATTGAATCCTACAATCAACACACCAAATCTTTAAAACTAGTGGCAATACGAGTTAAAATTCAAGTATGAGGTGCTTAAGTATACTTGAATTCGACTATATATCCAACAAAAACAAGTCAACGTGTATCAACTGTGAAGTGACAACAAATTCACACTCAAATGAGGTTATACATTACGATAATATCAACAATTAGGCTAAAAAACTAGATAAAATAGTTGAAATTAGCTAACTTAGGCACAACAATTTAACGCATATCACATGTTCGATGAATTGCCACAGTGAATTTATCTTTCCAAAACTCACAAATCTTTACTCAATCAATATACCAACTCAATCATCAAGCAATTATACGAGCTATCATGTTAATTCTATCATTCGAATGCATAAATAGATATCAATTGGCAAACAAATCAATACAACAAATTTTATGTATAACCAATTTCAATAAAAATGCAAATAAACATAAAATTAACCTCCAATCTCAACAATGGATTCAATAATACGCAATAATGGATCAAAAGAGGGAGATAGCCGTACTTACCAATCGAGTTTAGACGAATAGATTTGAATTGGTGATTTTCGCGCCCTTTTGTGTCCCGACCAGAAATTTGCTCAAAATCCAAAATTAATGGGGTTAATGAGTGTCCAATAGAGTGGGTAGTGAGTGGTGTGTGTTTTGAATAAATTTTAGAAGTGAAAAATCAAGAAAATTTGGGAGATTTGTGTGTGCTTTGCAAATTTTCGAAAAGAGGGGGAAAAGTGACCTATTTTTCTCGAAACTGGTCTTTATGCTGCTAAAACGGTCGCGGGCGTGAACATCTACTCGAATGCGAAACATGCTTCATAAATCGCGACCGCAACTTTAATTCGCGGGCGTGAGCAGCTGTTCGAAGCTGACCCCTGCTTTTGCTCCAAATTGGCCTCGGTCGAGACATGGATTGACCTCGGCCGAGGTCATTTTACAGCAACTTGGCAATTTTTTCTTCAATGGACCTCGGACGAGATCAGCATGTGCCTCGGCCGAGGTGATGTCCCCTCTCATTTTGTGCTATTTTCTTGCATTGAAAGGCTAGATTGACTGTGTGTTTATCTTTACACATTTAAAACAAAAATTCTAAGACACAATTAAAAATAGACAGGTGATCAATCTAAACTACGAAATTTAACAAACGAAAGCAATAAACGTCGGGTTGCCTCCTGATAAGCGCTTCTTTAAGGTCATTAGCTTGACCCTATCATCCTCTTGCTTGTCAAGGGGGCTCGAAGTTAAAGTTCTCGTCTGAGCCTTCATAGCTTTTCCCTTGAGTGAATCTCCAACGAGCCGCTTTTCTTGATCCTTGGAATTTCCCACTACAAGAAAAATGGGCTGTTAGGATACATTTATTAGGACACTTAACTAAAAAATGTCCCTTTAACCACACCACAGGACATTTAGGCAAAATTGTCCTATTAATTAAGACCTTTTTTGTTCTTTTCTTAGAGAAGATTAATCAAGGCATTAACTGGAAAAGAAACTGGATTTATTAAATTAAATAGAAAAGGAAAGGATAGGGTTGTTTGGCCCACTTCATTTCATTTCTCATTTTCAGCCCTAATCTCCGCCGCTCTTCTTGCATTTTCTCTCGCACAACACCACTCTCGGCCGCGATCGACCTTGATTTGCTGCTCTCCGTCGTGCTTCTTCTCGGCGGTGCACACTCTCTGATCTCCAGGCAATCTTTTTCCCCATTTTTAGTTTCAATCCTGGCTGATTAGCTCGAAAGTTATTGCAGTGCCAAAGAGCTGGTACTAATCGTGGTTGATGTTGCGAGCAGGTTAAGGAGGAACGACCACCCTTACTGGTGGTGAGGGAGCATTTTCAGATTTTTCTCTTGCTTACATCTCAAAACTTGGTTGACATTCAGGTAATATAATCTTTCCATTTATTAACTGAGAAATGTTGGGCGGTTTATTAGAGAAATAACCTTCGTAATCTTCAAATTTTGACTCTCTCCGTTGTGCTCAATTTTTATGTGGACTTCATTTTGGTAGTATTTGCTATAATTTCTCATTGGACTGGCTGCTATTGCCTTATGAACTTAACTAAGTCCCCGTTGATTGTACTAAGTAGCTTGCTAGCAACATGGAGGGTTCCATCTGCAAAGAGGTATCATCATAAGAGTTCCCTCTAAATAAATATAAAGAAAAAAAAAATACAACCATAGTGTGTCATGTGTTACGTAAACAGTAAATAATGTTAAAACAAAATTTCAAGGAAAGCAATTTGAGCAAAAAATGAAATAAGCAAAAGTGGGATGAAAATTTGGGAGAATATTTTTTCTCTCAGACAAATGCCTCGATTTGTCATCAATATTTTATGAATGGTTTTCTCAGACTCGTCATCTTTGATTGGTTGTCACTGAGAAATAAATTGAATTCCCAATAAATATTTTAAAAAATGCAAAAGACGCAGAAAAGGATTAAGGTAAGCACTTTTTGAGTAAAACCGTAATAAGCAGAAATGTAATGCATATTTGGGGGAATATTTTTCCTCTCAGACAAATGCCTCGACATGTCATCAATATTTTATGAATGGATTTCTTAGACACTGTGGAATATTAGTTTCGTTGGAAACAACACTGGAATATTTGAAAACTATGTGGATTAAATGTATAATAAAATTTAGGAGAAGTCTCATGTAAGTGGTATCTAAAGAGGAGTTTGGTTTTAAATTTATAAAAATTGCAATAATCATGCAAGTACATAATGGAATTTGCTCATGAGTGTGTAGTGATATATTCAAGGGTTCTATTAAGGTAATGAAAGTAGTGTTGAAATTCTGATAGGTGGTTCTAATTGGAAAATAATTTAGGATCTTGCCCTTTGGATGGATCTTTTAGCTTCTACATTTCCATGTTTTAATGATGACATAGACCAATAGGATTGATAGGTGGCAAGGTAGTAGTTTTAAGATACTGACACCACTATGTTAATGCAAGATTAAGCATCTTTAATTTAGTCTTTTAGTTAATTATATGGTGGAATGCCACCTATTCACAACATGCAAAATATTTACTAACATTTATCCTATAAAATAAACGTGTCATGAGGAAACTAAAATAATAATAATAATAATAATAATAATAATAATAATAATAATAATAATAATAATAATAATAATAATAATAATAATAATAATAATAATAATAATAATAATAATAATAATAATAATAATAATAATAATAATAATAATAATAATAATAATAATTGTAGGTGTCAATTCAATTTCATCAAGTGGACATGACTTGTAGTAGATGTTGAGAGGAATCAGGAACCGGGTTCAGGTTGGGAAGAACCGGGCCAGAGAGTTGGGTTTAAAGCAGTTCAGTTTTGAAGGTTAGTGAATAACCGGGGTCAATACGGTTATAACAGAATTATGCAACGATTTGGAACCGTTGCATGTAAAACCGTTGTCGAAGGCGCGTATACCAGTTTTAAGCAGTTAAAACATAATTGATTCCAACTTCTTGAGCTTCTTGATTCGAGCTTAGTTCTTTATATACATTTGTTCCACTTGTAGAGACGAGTTGACACACGTTGTTTTCCCTCTGTAAACACTACACAATCATTAGAATTAGAAAGCTAGGGTTCTTAAGCTCAATTCGGATTGTGAATTGGGGCTTCTAGTTTTCTGGGTTGTTTCTTGTAATTGATTGTTCAGTGGAGTGAATTGAGGTGTATAGAGCCTCCGTGGATGTAGATACATTGATCGAACCATGTAAAAGCTTTGTGTTCTTCGTTTTGTTGCCTGTTTTGCGTTCGGTTCTTGTTTTGGCCGAATTTCCAGTTTGTGTTCATTCTTTTCTGGTTTGAACTTGTTTGTGTGTGTTGTAATTGAGTCATTGCTTAACAAGTGGCGCCGTCTGTGGGAAGACTACACACACATTCAAAGAAGAAGAGAGAATGGCTGGAGTGAAGATGGATGTGGAGAAGTTTTCAGGTAAGAATGACTTCTCACTTTGGAAAATCAAAATGAATGCAGTACTGATTCAAAATGGTCTAGACTCTGCACTTCTTCCTGTTGATCAATGGCCTGATGCTGAGAAATCTAAGTTTCCAGAACTGGATAAGAAGGCTTTGAGTCTTATATTCCTCTGTCTGGGTGATAAACCTTTGAGGGAGGTATCAAGGTGCAAAAATGCAGTGGAGGCGTGGGGAAAATTGGAAGAACTATAACAATCAAAGTCAATATCAAACAAATTATTTCTGAAGCAGAAACTGATGTCTTTCAAAATCACTGATGATAAGATCATCTCTAATCAACTTGATGAGTTTGTCAAGATGATTGAAGAGTTAGAAGATCTGGGGGTGAACTTGGAGGATGATGATAAGGCTCTGATGGTGCTGAATGTTCTTCTAAAGTCCATGGAAAGTTTCAAAGATGCATTGATGTTTGGAAGGGATGGAAAAATTAGCTATGAATCCATCCTGTCAGCATTGAAGACAAAGTGTTTTCAAAATCAGAGAGAAAAGGGCTCTGCACAGGCTGGAGAAGGTTTGAACATTAAGTTCAAAAAGAATTCTCAAAAGAAGAAGTTCCAGGGATTCAAAGATAACAAATCTGGAACTCAGAATGCAAAGAAACAAGGAGACTGGGTTGAAAACAGGAAGTGTTTCAAATGCAAGCAAGCTGGACATTTGAAGAAGGACTGTCCACAAAAGAAGAAGAAACAAGAGAATCAGAGGGCAGAAGTGGCTATGACTGAGCATCAAGAAGACACTCCAGAAGTTTTAAACATCACAGACACAAAAATGGAAAAGGAATGGGTTCTTGATACTGGGTGTTCATTCCACATGTGTCCCAATGAATCCTGGTTCTAGGATTTACAGAAAGAAGATGGTGGATGTGTATTACTGGGAAATGATCACTCCTGCAAAGTGAAAGGCACAGGATCAGTCCAGATCAAAATGTATAGAGTCATCAGAACCATTTCTCAAGTAAGGTATGTACCTGGACTAAAAAGAAACCTCCTATCCCTTGGATCTCTGGTGGCAAATGGCTGTCAGTTCAACTCCCTAGATGGTTATCTTCATATCACTAAACACAACAAGCTGGTAATCAAAGGAAGGCAACACAGTGGCCTGTTTATTTTGATTGGATCCCCTGTGCTAGGTTGTGCTGAATCTGTTATTAGTAGAGAAGATGTCATGAAGTGGCATAGAAGACTGGGTCATATTGGAGAGAAAGGATTGAAGGAGCTCTCAAAGAGAGGCATCATTGGTGAAATGGGAAAGAGAACACTGGATTTCTGTGACAAATGTGCTCTGGGAAAGGCCAAGAAGTTGCCTTATGCTAAAGGGATACATTCTACTCAAGAACCACTTGATTATGTACACTCTGATATTTGGGGGCCTTCAAGAACAGAGACACATGGAGGAGGAAGGTATTTCATGTCCATCATTGATGATTATAGTAGAAAAACATGGGTATTTGTTTTAAGGAATAAGAGTGATGCATTCCTTAAGTTTAAAACATGGTTGAGTCAGGTGGAGAACCTAAGAGGGAAGAAATTGAAACATCTTAGGATAGATAATGGCTTGGAATATCTATCCACTGAATTCACAGGGTTTTGTGAAGAAAAGGGAATCACAAGGCACATAACTGTCCCATTAAATCCTCAACAAAATGGGGTTGCTGAAAGGTTTAACAGGACTGTGCTTGAAAGAGTTAGATGTATGCTGATTGATGCTGGATTACCCAAATCCTTCTGGGGAGAAACACTAAATACTGCATGCTATTTGATAAACAGATCACCACAACTCTAGGATTTAAGACTCCAGAAGAAGTGTGGAGTGGAAAGGTATCTAACTACTATGACTTAAGAGTGTTTGGTTGTCTGGCCTATGCTCACATTAGGCAAGACAAACTTGATGCAAGAGCACAGAGATGTGTATTCCTAGGATATCCTGAGGGCATAAAAGGCTACAGGTTATGGTGCTTGGAACAGGGAAACCAGAAACTCTTGATAAGCAGAGATGTAAAGTTCAATGAGAATGTGATGGGATACAACTCTACTGGAAGTCAAGAGGAAGCTGATGGTGATGTGGAACCTGAAAGAATTCTATTCAGGTGGAGCCTACAAAAGAGCAGATATCACCAGAGAAGGATGCTCAAGCCTAACAAGAAGATGACAATTCATCAGAAGATAAAGAAGGTAAAACTGAGATTTCAAATCTCAGAACTTACAGCATTGGTAGAGACAGACCAAGAAGACAAGTCCAAAGGCCTGATTTCTATGGACAAGCTGGAAGTGTCTACTATGCATTAAGTATAGCAGAAGACTTGGAGTTTCAAGAGCCAAGCAGTTTCAAAGAAGCAATAAGTTGCAATGAAAGAGAACACTGGATAAGGGCCATGATGGAGGAAATGGAATCTCTGGAGAAAAATCAAACCTGGAAGCTTCTAGACAAACCAAATGGGCAGAAGCTAGTCAGCTCAAAATGGATCTACAAGAAGAAGGTAGAAGCTGGAAAAGCTGATAAAATCAGATACAAGGCAAGGCTGGTGGCTAGGGGCTTTATACAAAGAGAAGGCATTGACTATAATGAGGTATTTTCTCCAGTAGTGAAGCATTGCTCTATCAAGTTACTCCTATCAAAGGTTACTCAAGAAGACATGGAACTACAACAGTTAGATGTCAAGACAGCATTCCTGCATGGGGATCTAATTGAAAGGATTTACATGAAGCAACCTGAGGGCTTTGTGAGTCCAAATGAAGAGAAGGTCTGTTTTCTCAGGAAATCACTCTATGGGTTGAAGCAGAGTCCAAGACAGTGGAATAGGAAGTTCAATGAGTTCATGATTAGTGCAGGATTCATAAGAAGCTTGTATGACAGTTGTGTATACTTTAATAGAGGTTCAAGAATTGAACAAGTATTTCTGCTGTTATATGTGGATGATATGCTCATTGCCAGTAAGAGTATGGATAGGATACAACAACTAAAGGGAAGATTGAGCTCAGAATTTGACATGAAGGATCTTGGGGAAGCAAAGAAGATTCTGGGAATGGACATCATTAGAAGAAGGGAGACTGGAACACTTTGGCTTTCTCAGAAACAGTATTTGCAGAAGGTTGTGGCGAGATTTCACATGCATGAGTCAAGGTCAGTAAGTATTCCAGTTAATCTTCAGACTAAGCTGTCTAAGGGTCAGTGTCCTAAGACAGAAGCTGAGGAGATTCACATGAAAAATATTCCATATGCCAGTGGTGTTGGCAGTTTGATGTATGGAATGATATGCAGCAGGCCAGACTTGGCCTATAGTGTGTCTCTGGTAAGCAGGTACATGTCAAATCCTGGAGAATCACATTGGGAAGCTTTGAAGCAGATTTTAAGATATCTGAAAGGGTCTGTCAGTGTGGGGTTAAAGTTTCAGAAACAAGAAGCTATTGTTATACCTTTGGTTGGATATGTTGATGCAGACTTTGCTGGGAACTTGGATACAAGGAAATCTGTTACAGGGTATGTCTTTACTTTGTATGGGACAGCTGTAAGCTGGAAGAGTGTGCAACAGTCTGTGGTTGCTTTATCAACAACTGAGGCAGAATACATTGCCTTAACTGAGGCAATCAAGGAAGCTCTGTGGCTCAAGGGAATCCTCAAAGACTTAGGGATCAGACAAGAATGTGTTACTATTCATTGTGATAATCAGAGTGCTCTTCATTTGGTGAAACATCAAGCTTTTCATGAGAGGTCTAAGCATATTGATGTTAGACTTCATTTTGCAAGAGATGTAATTGAAGCTGGATCTGTTGAAGTGAAGAAGGTGCATACTATAGACAATGCAGCTGCTTTCCTAACTAAGGCAGTTCCAGGGAGCAAGATGGTTCATTGCTCAAGCCTGATAAGGCTTGAACAATGTAGTTAAAATCTGGAGGTAACAAGGCAGTTTGAGGTGATGAAGTGCACTTGGACTCATTGAGGTGGAGATTTGTAGGTGCTAATTCAATTTCATCAAGTGGACACGACTTGTAGTAGAGGTTGAGAGGAATCAGGAACTGAGTTCAGGTTGGGAAGAACCGGGCCGGAGAGTTGGGTTTAAAGTAGTTCAGTTTTGAAGGTTAGTGAAGAACCGGGGTCAAAACGGTTATAATAGAATTATGCAACGGTTTGGAACCGTTGCATGTAAAACCGTTGTCGAAGGCGCGTATACCAGTTTTAAGCAGTTAAAACATAATTGATTCCAACTTCTGGAGCTTCTTGATTCGAGCTTAGTTCTTTATATACATTTGTTCCACTTGTAGAGACGAGTTGACACACGTTGTTTTCCCTCTGTAAACACTACACAATCATTAGAATTAGAAAGCTAGGGTTCTTAAGCTCAATTCGGATTGTGAATTGGGGCTTCTAGTTTTCTGGGTTGTTTCTTGTAATTGATTGTTCAGTGGAGTGAATTGAGGTGTATAGAGCCTCCGTGGATGTAGATCACATTGATCGAACCACGTAAAAGCTTTGTGTTCTTCGTTTTGTTGCCTGTTTTGCATTCGGTTCTTGTTTTGGCCGAATTTCCAGTTTGTGTTCATTCTTTTCTGGTTTGAACTTGTTTGTGTGTGTTGTAATTGAGTCATTGCTTAACAATAATAATAATAATTCTATTGTTAATTGTTATATTGATTGCTTTTTATTATATGATAACACATATGGTTGGACTTTGATTATATACTTTGTCTTTTAGTTGTTGAGTTGCTTTCCCTTTGATAAGCTCCTATAGAAAATAGTTTGTCATTGCCGACCTGGAGAGGTATTATTCTTAACTGGAATCGTTGAAATTATGATGCTAACCCCAGCAAATCAAAAAGTCTCGGTTCTTGTCTCTTCTATGAAAAATATTCTCATGTTCTAGCCTTCATAAGAACAATATTGCCTAGACATGAGTAGGTGAATGATAAAATATTTAATGGCTCTAACTTAACGTCTTAAGCTTTTATTTGATGTAGCCATTCAAGTAAGGTTTTCACAACATTCAATTTTTCGTAGTTACTTATAATTATTGTTGGATTGTAAATGTGGTGTTTGGTCTTACTTGGTACAGACTCACTCACATGTACAACTGGAGCATTTGGTCAATTTGCTACTGGAATTGGAAACACTGATACAGGCTTTATATAGGGTGCTGGAAAGCTTTTACATAAGGTAGATTTGATATATATTCTTATTCTTGTTATGTTCCATTTTACTTTTTTATAGAATTTGACACGTGCATTGCATTACCTTTATCAATTCTTGATATTATCATCTAATTGCTCGTAACTTTTTTCATTAGATTTTCAAAGTAGAAGTACAAGATTAAATAGCTGTACAATTTAATGCTATTAGTATGTGAAAGAACAAATCCTCACTAGATCAAGTTCTCTCTATTACGGGATCATATTATTGCTGACCATTCGACAAGTCGTCCGTCCACGGACAGCTCCATGTCCCAACACTTGGAGCCTTATCAAGCACCAAATCTGAAACCAGCTAAGAGCCTAGCTAGTTTTGTTATCACCAACTGTATCAAGTTAGAGATTTGAAAAAATAAAAAATTGACATGGCCACAACATTGAATAGACATCAAACTTGTGTTACACTTAGTTAATATTATTGCTTCATTTTCTTAATTTTTGTAGTTAACGGCAGGTTTTTTTTTTTCAAGTGATAACTGGTTATATTTGCAAATAAATTTGCAATTTACGGTCTAAAATAGCAAAGAAGAAGAGGCAAGGAGGAGTGACTATACCCCAACTAAAGCTTCGGCGTCATAGGCTCAAACAACATAAGGTACAACTGAACTTTGTGGTATTTAGTATGAGAATGAAGCACTGCATGAGAATTAAATATCATTTTTTAACTTTAATTTAATTGATATTGCATTATGTGGTTCTTCTAGAATTGCAAGACATTCTTCCACAAATCCTTCACCAATTAGGTAAGTGTCATTTTTCCTTGCTGTTGGGATAATTTTTTTTTTTTTTTTGGGTTTAATTTTTAAAAAACCACCAACTAACAAAGGTCTATACAAATAAGCTCAGGTCTGGATATCTTGGAGAATTTGAAGAACTTAGCAAAATAATTCCCAAAGAATGGATAATCTGTTGGTAGTGGTACGAATTTAAGGGCTACGAGACAACCTGAAGACGACAATGACGACATGCTACAGATAAAATCTGGTGAGAACTTTATTATGTTATTTGGGCTTTATTTTTAGTGTGTTTTAGAGGTAAACCTGGTTTGAATATTTCCTTTTATACTTTTTAGGCACTCAGTTGATATGCTTCAGTTGTCGTGCTATATCATCTACTAGATTTTCTAATTATTATAATATTAAATTTCATGTATGTTAATAGACATTTTACAAGCAGCTGCCTTTATTATTATAGTGATCACAATTGTTCCTTTCTTATCTAAAGGGCTTGTGATGCCTAGTATTGGAAGATCAACCGGAAAAACGAAAGTGAGTAATGGACTACAGGATGAGGATGAAGTAGAGGATCCTAGACAAGAGCAAAATGAACAAGCTAGTCAACAACCAATAGAGAATAGAGGTATATATATATATATATATATATATATATATATATATGTATATATGTATATATTTTATATTCTTTGTATTTTTATGAGTTGACTTATCAGGATTGCTTAAGAATAATGTGTTTTTTCATAGTGATGCCTAGGGTTCGAAGATCAACTACAAAAAGAAAAGAGAGTCGTGAATTACGAGATGAGGTAGAAGAGTCTGGACGGGATCAAAATGAACACGTCTCTCAACAACCATTTGAGAAGCAAGGTTAAGCTATTGTGATAGTGGAATTTGTGATGTATGCGCAAGCAGTGATATATATGACTATATCTATGTTAATTTGTTTAATTTGGAGTGTGGGGTTTTGGCTTTTCTGTTATTAATCTGTGGTGGAAAGGCGTTTTTGGGTTTTTTCATATCTGATTTACATGTGATCGAAAATTGGAGGTATGAGTATTTTCAGCAGAGTTGTGACTCTAATGATGACCCTCTTTCTCTTTCTTTGCTAGTGATGGCCTCGAAGACACGAAAAGCAGCTGCCAACCAAAATGAGCATGACCAACAACAAAATAGGGAACAACCGCAACCACAAATCAGCGAACAAGCTTCAACGGAGCAAGGTTAAATATTCATGTTCTCTATTTAACACTTTAAAGCAAATCCATTTTTTATTCCAATTGTTTATATAAACTTTACAATATCCTTCTAAAAATACAATTTTAGGCATAGCAAAACGCGGACCTACTTACGTACTTGATGTTTGGGCAAGAAAACCTAACGAAGAGCGCATCCGGGTCACTTTCAACAAAAGAAGTCAGCCGATTGGCCCCAACAAGAAAAAGTTGACCGGGTTTTTAGGTACATTAGCGAGAAATGGCAAGTTTGCTCCACTTGAAATTGAGGATTGGCGTAAGGTGCCAAGAGTGAGAAAAGAGGAGATGATCAAGATTGTGAAGGTAATCAAATTATAATATTTATACTAATTTACTCAAGTCTTGTCGATGGATTTCATTGAAATGCTATTTTGTAGGAGAGATTTGAAATCCCCCAAGGGGTAGAACATTGGATCTTGAAGTCCATAGCCAAAAAAAGAGAAGACATTGGAGGTCTAGAGTCAAAACTGAGAATTCCAAACCTGAACTGCCAATTCAAGACCAGGTTTATAATAGGCCTGATCGGGTAAACAAAGATCAATGACAATTTGTTGCCACATTGGACTAAGGAGGATGCACAGGTAATTGATACTGAATTACAAGCTAATTTGTAGTTTATCTAGTTGTAACATTACTCTTTTCAGAAAGTTAGTGCAAGAAATAAAGATCATATAGAATTGTCAGTTATGCATCAAACTACTGGGAAGTTGAGCTTTGCTGAAGTTGAGGAAGAATTAGTAAGAAATCAATGACATTGTATTTTTGTTGCATAAAAAATCATTTATACTATGCACTTACTGATTTGACTTCTTTTCTTTTTGGTAGAAAGAGCAGTTGGGTTGAACTCCAATACGTATGGAGATATTTGGGGCATGTTACAGTGATGCTAGTGATGAACCAGTAAATCCTGAAATTCAGGATGCAATTATAAGAAACTTTATAAATTGAAATAGTTAAAATATAGAAATTTGTTGCATATTTGTTATTTTGTGGGCTGAAACGATCTGTCTTTGGGTGATTATGTAGACTAAAATGAAAGAATACCAAGCAAAATTACCAACTGGTTCACAAGATAAAGTTGGGCCCAATGACTCCTTCGCCAAGGTAAGAGGTAAAGATTCAGATGGTAGGGTACGCATGCTTGGGTTAGGTGTGAACCCGTCCGATATGTGGGGTGACGTTTCAAGCCGGAAAACATGCTATCGAATGGTCATGCAAACTCAAGAAGCATTGGTAAGAGTAGAAGAGAAGATGGATCGTGTTATTGCAGATTTTCAACAAAAATTGCAAGCCCAACAAAACATGAGAAATATTTCAACTCCACATCGACCGACATCACCAGTTCTTGTAACTCAATTAACCTAGGAAGTAGATTTTAGGTATACAATACTATTTTAACTTTATTTTATCCTTTCGTCAGATGTTTGTGAATTACTAACAAATGTTAATTTATTAAAAACTTAGGTTGGAGAGTCGGTACTCTTAAGAAGCATATTAGATCCAAGTAAGATTGTGGCCAAAGGTTATTTTCGTAGTGCAGATCCAAATCAAGAAGTTGGAGGAAAAAGACTTGGCTCAAATTGATATGAAGTTCAAATTTACTGCCCCTTGGAATGGGAAGAAGACCTGATTAGGCCGCATTCGGATTTCTGCACAATTGGAGATGCATTTGGTAGTTGCGTTGCATGGCCGCGCAACTTGGTAAGTCATCTAACTTCTTAGTTCTTTGCTAATTTCCCCTATTTTAGCAGTGTGTTATATTTATTGGGATGCATTTGGTGTTATGTAGAAGATAATTTCCACATGATAGAATGTTGATTGTGTATACCTATTTTACATGAAATATAAGGTCTTGAGTTGTGTTTTTTGGTTCACTAGTTAGTAGAAAGTTCCAAGTATGATTTCGACAAATAGTTAAAACTGTCCTCGTTAAACTATACAAGTAACCATTGACGGACAAAAACAGACAAGAATTAAAAAATGAATATCAGGTGGATTAGAATTAGATGACATCAGGTCACTAGTTGTAGGATGTAGCTATTATTCCTTGAGTAGGTAAAACCAACAAACAATCTCCCTTGATTTCCACCATGCACCAGGATATTCTATGCATTTGACTGTTCCAGTTTGACTATCATGAAATATCATATTTTTATATTTCAAATTTAAAGAAAGAACATATGAAACATCATAAGCTTAGATTTCAAACTTTAGAGAAGAAAACATGCAAATATCGAAGAGTGTTGATTCGTTAATCCTTGTTAAATACTTATTTATATATTTTTTGTTATTGTATTTTACTGTTATTGTTCTTTTTTATTTCCCCATTGTAAGATTTTGATTATCATTGTTTTTAATATAGGTGAGTCATGCCAGTGAAGAATGATTTTCATTTGGCGGATGGCACCGGAACTTATGAAGTGATGTGTATTTTTGTTATAAGAATTAGCATGCAGCCTGAAACTGTTTGTCTATTACTCACTCTTTATAGGGAGCTGGATCTATTTTCATTTGGGTCAATATCTCTTCTTAAACACAAATTTGTAATGCTTAGTCGAATTTATGTGATGTTAAAAATTTGGCATATATGTTATTGGATCACTTTAGCTCAATTTGCTAGAGCATTGTTTTATTTATATTAGGTTCACATTATTTTATCAAATATATATAATGGGCGCACCTTGGGAATAATAAAAAAACATGAGCATTTCTTAGGACACTTGGAAGTGTCTTATTCTATTCAACATACAATAATAGGACGCTTATAAGTGTCTCATAAGGTAAAGCGTCTTATTAACCCTCCTATAATGTCGCTTGGTTAAAGGACACTACAACAAAGTGTCCTATTAGAACCCATAATATAATAGGACGCTTACAAGCGTCCTATTAACCCTATAGTATCGCCTGGATAGAGGACGCTGTCATGAAGTGTCCTATTACATATCCTAATAGGATGCTTTCAAGTGTCCTTCAAGGCCTTTTTTTTCTTGTAGTGTCCATTCCATCATTTCCCATATGTTCTCCACCTTCCGCCTTTCCTTTGGCTTTCTTCCCTCCTTAAAAAAAGGTTTCTCAACAAGAACAAAGTGTTTAAGCATAGACAATTGAAACATGACAATTCTAGCCAATATGATTAAGCTGTCATGATACCCTTTCACAGATGAGGGTGTTTCAATTTTTACCACAAGATTTCCTTTCCAATTTGAAAGGATTTTTAAAACAATGCCATTTTTAAAGAAAGTCAAATTAACTAGTGAGGGGAAAATTTCCGTCTCAACAAAATCATGCTTGACAATTTCTTAAAACCTTTCCATGAAATCTTGTGGTAAATATGAAGAAGCGGGGATGCAATTCAAATGCCTCGAAGACAAGTTGTCAAGTCTAGGGGTTCCACATTTTCTTGAAAAAAAATTATCACTCTCAAACGGGGGTGGTTCCCCACAAACTTGAAAATCAACATGGGTGGAGAGTGTTTCATCAAAGACTTTTTGGAAATGAGGAAAGCTCAAGATTTAAAAATTTTCCCAAAAGATGAGGTCATCATTTTCTAAAGTAAACCCGAAGGATTCACTCAAATCAATGTTCAATTCATCACGAATGCCCTTAGTTTGAAAATTTTCCCAAAATAAGACGTCATCCTTTTCTAAAGTACAAGTGAAGGGTTCACCTAAATCAACGAATTCATCTAGGGAAAAAATTTCATTTGGAAGATATTTGCAAGAAAAGTAATTCATCAAGAAGTCATGAAAGCAAACATATTCCACATCGTAAGCTATGTCAAAACCTTCACTAAGACCACTTTCGTTGTTGTTAACCTCAATCTCAAATTCATCAACCACTTCAAATAATTTTTGAGATTCGAGTTCTACCTCTTGAAGGCTTGGATCTTCTTTGGAGAGTGCTTTGCACATTTTTTGGAGTTTATCTTTGGGGGAAGATTCCTCATCCCTACCCAGCTGTTCTTGTCCTTCTAACCTGCTTATCACGGTAACCAAATGACTAATTTGAGTCTCAAGACTCATGATTCTCGATCGTGTATCTTCCTGAAATTGTAGAGTGTTAGAAGCCAAGATTTTTATCATATCTTCCAACGACATATTGTGTTTAACACTAAAAACAAAATCATTCTAACACGGTTCCCTGGCAACGGCGCCAAAATTTGATAGTGTTCGTTGTTCACCACCAAATTAATGTATATAAATATATACTTAACCTTATCCTACAACTCTAACTAGTAGAGTGGCAAGTAAGGGTCGATCTCACGAGGAACGGTCGAACAATTTTGCTTTATGTATTAAACTATTATGATCAAGCAATATAATGTAAATAAGCTAGAAAAATAATAAAGAAGTGGGGGGATTTTAATGAAATCACAACTAACACCAAAATTTATATTAAGCAACTTAAATAACAATTACTCTAAGAACACTTAGCAATTTAACAATTCAAATAAACAAAGACAAATAGAATGATTTTTTTTTTTTTTCGGTTTTTGGTTTTCAAGTAATAAAACGATCCACCCTTGATCATGCTTCTCCTTGGTCTTAGACGATTTATGCAACTACTGTTAATACACAATTAGTTAGCCTTAGAACTCCTACCCCAAGATTAATAACAAGCTCTATCAATCTTGTTGTCTCTTAAGAATAGTTAATCAAAACAAGCTCTTCAATTAATCCTACTCAACTTATCAATTCCTAAAACAAGCTCTCTAAGAATCAATAGTCAAGTGCATTAAGAATCAAGACAACGGAGTAGATTCGACATAAAACTCGCAAGCTCGGTTTTAGTGGTCGAACTCTATGTTATCCCCAATAAAATAAATCTATTGTTTGCTACACGAGAATCGGATTCATAACAATTACGGATTATATGACCAATTCTAGCAACACACAAACAAATATCCAAATGGGTGATCAAACCACAATTCAATTCATAAGTGTGAATCAACAATCCCAAATAACATAGAACATTCCAAAAACATAATCAAATCGGTAATATTAACCGCAATAATCACATAAATGTCTTTGACTCAAGGTTCCACATTGATCAAGAGTGAATTCTAGGGTGCTAGCCACCCATTACAACTATTACAAAGATAAAATAAGAGAAGATCCAAGAAAACATGAAAATAAGATAGAAGGAACCAAAAGATAGGATTGATGATCTTGATATTCAACCCTCTTCCAATTCTTTGTTTCAAATGTTGAATAGTGGCTGAATATGTGTGGGGGATGGGTTCTAGGTTTTATCAAAAAAAAATGACCTTATATATATAGAGGAGAAAGTGTTGGGCTCCAAATTGGCAAAAAACGTGTTTTAGAATTGAAAACAGGGTATCGTGTCGCGGCCGCGAACCAAAGTTGTGGTCGTGGACCCTTCATTTTGCTTGAGGCATCGTTTGGTTCATGGACACGGTCGCGCACGCGAAAAGGAGTCACGAGCGCGAATCGTGTCCTGGCCCTTTGATTGGTCGCGGGCGCGGCTGTTCGTTCGAAACTCTTCCCTTTGTTCCATCCTTGGCTCGTTTTCCGTTCCGGACTTCTTCAAGGCTCGTTTTTTGGCCTTAATAGTTTTGTCCTGAAACGAGCTCAACACATTAAACGGCCCAATAATACAAATATGTATGGTACACGATCAAATATTCATGAAAATATCATTAAAACGACACTTAAAGCGACCTAAAATGCATGCATGATCACGTGTACCAATAATAACTATAACATACCTAAAAAATGACTATTCAGTAATAATATATTTTTTAAACTATCCTTTACTCAGTCACAACTAATACTACTACACATTGCAAATTATACTGTTACCAAACATTAAAATAACACTGTACCAACAAAAAAAATCTGTCCACAAGTAAAAGGTATTAAAGAACTTACATCAGTGGTTGATTAAATCAGAATTATTCATCTTACCATCAGGAATATAAAAAATGATGTATCTCGAACATTCATCATGTTCCTTATCATTTTTCCCAAACCTTTTTCTCAGCAATTGCATATCTACTCTCATAGAACTGCCTAAAATCTTTCCATTACGAGTAACATGATACTTGTTCAACACCAACCCCCATCCCCATAAACCTTCGCACTAGCCTCCTGAGTACATCTAGCAGACACTCTCTTATCAGTCCAATAATGAATAAGAGGGAAAAGGGATGTCTCAACCGATCCTTGTCATTTCAACCTATGAAAATATACAACCTGAAGTAAAACAATACACCCCCAATATATTTGCAAGACTTATTCTTATAGCTATTCACAGAGTAACAAATTCTCTCTAAAACCTAAGTACACTAATCAAAGCAAGGGATAAAACTCACACATTCACAAGATTTCATTACACTGATTGTCAATACATGATTTGTCGGAGGGGTCAAGAAGGAACAAAGAAAATATAGCAAGAGAAATCTCTTAAAGTCATCACCCATCAGTAAACCTATGCTTTATCAAACTAATTAAAAGACTCAACGACGCACTAAACACTATCCTATATTCATTTTCAAGCCTATCCAGCAACAAAGAATTTCCATTGGAACGAAAAAATTGGCTACTTTCACACCTTCATTCCAGGGGATCATGAAAACATCATAGATGTTATCGGCTGTATTAGAGAAACTACGAAAACTATCCAATGCCAACATCCTACTACTAGGATTGAAATTTGAAACAAACCACTACTACAAACCCCATGCTCTCGACATCTTTCCTTTGGAGATCAGTCAAAGTTTGTATAATGTTATACAAATCTGATGGTCGACATTGATAATAAAACGGCCTGCAAATTTAAAAAAGTTAAAAGTGTTAACAAGTGATACAAATAGATATTAAATAATTATACTGTAAACTATAAACAATATATTACTAATAAACTTATACTTTTAAACAAGTTAATATATACTATAAGGAAACAATTATTATACTATAAATCGAAAAAATAATTATGCAATAATATTCAAGAATAAATAAACAATAGTATATGCTACAACAAAAATATCTTTCTTTTTTCTCCCCCTTCTCTTCCTCAGAATTTAGATCATTATCTTCATTAGGAGATTTTTCTTTAGCTTTCCTTTCCTTTTTCCTTGCTCTTCAACATATATTATTTGGGTGGTTTACTTTTGTTTTCCAAAAGCTTTAATATTCTCCTTTGAGACCTTTCCAGAAGATTTTGTTGATGCTTTCTTCTTTGAACCATTTCCAACAGTTAGCATTTCAGGAGATTTTGTTGAAGCTTTCTCCTTTGTTCAGATTTCCTCCTTAGGAACTTTTACAGTTTCCCTCGAACCATTCTGAACATGCTTACCTTCAATAGGGTTTTTTTCTTGGTTTGAGTGTGATCCTCAAAAGCCTTAATAACTTGCTTCAAAGCCTTTCCAAGAAGATTAACATCAACGTATTTTTCAGCAACTTTCTCATCTAATTTATTATTCCCTTCACCACCTTGACAACATCAGCATTCTTCGACATCTTCAATTTCTTCTCAAAATTCTCTATTATTTTGTCATCAGACCTGAGTTTCCTCTTTGGGTCCTCAGAGACTTACAAATCATCTGCTTAATATAATAATCACATTTTTGCTGGCATTCCTTACTGATGTTATCCATATGCAAATGACTGAATCAGTGAACCTATTACATTAACACAAATGAATATGAAAATAAAATAGAACAAATGCAATAAAATAAGAAATGGAAATAACCAATCAACATACTTTAGCTGTAAAAAATGAGTCAACAAGAGTGCAACCTCAAGTTGAAAATACACACACACAAAATTCCTATGGAGACCTAACAAATAAAACATAATGTACATTATTACAAGCACTATATAAGTTACTATGTCGTGTTTTTCTAACGTATTTGTTTGAATAGTTTAAAGAGCTTTCTTTAAATGAATCTGTTGGCATCATTTATCGGCTTGAATTGATTGAACCATTTCTGGTGGTCTGCCTACAAGGTAATTGACCATTCCTAGCTAGTCTAGCAATTTTCACTACCAAGAGAAATCTTACAAACTTTTTGCAGATGAAACAAGCCAAGTAAACTAGCAGCTCAACAAACCAAATGTTAACGAATATATATCCTGTAACATATGAAGAAAGCATCCCCATTACTTTGAACATGTGGGCTATATAGTGGACTTTCTATATTAAACTCCACATAACACACTAACACAAAATTTCGGATATAACTTATGAAAAAATACCCAAAAAGCATATATTCGCTAACTCATTTAGGAAAAAAAAAAAAAAAACTTAAAGACAGGAAAAAATAGATGCTACATCAAGTCAACAAAACACTGAAAGAACAAATGCTTCATACAGACTCCAACAAATGAACTACAAGATAAACAACAATAAATATATTAATATTCTAAATTTACTGGAACAATACTTATTACCATGAAATCAAAATTAGTACAGGACAAAAGAAGAGATGCTCATTCATAGTACATGGGAAAAGGAAAAAGTGCACACCATGTCATAGTGTAAAGTACAAATCTAGCAAATATTTTAACTTAGAACAAAGCGAAATCTAAGACCATAATCCAAAGAGTAGCTGACCTAAAAGTGGATTCAACTTAGAACATGAACAAGAAACATAGAATACTAACATGCAAATCAGAAAAAAAAAAAAAAAAAAAACTTCAATGAAAAAATCGAAATTCGTCACTAGATTTCTCTTACAAATTACATATATATATACAAATAAATATCTATACATACATACATAGATATATATTACACTTTATCAACAAAAAACTCAAAAAATTAGAATTTCATTACCTGTGAAGTGATGAAAAACCTAGACGAAGACAATCAGAGCCGTCTTAATTCAAGGAACGACAAACGAATGACAAAAGAATGGCGAGAGAAAAGCCTAAAACTGACGACGAGACCAAACATAGAAATCAAACTAAGAGTGTAGAGTGTAAGGAATGGGAGAGATGAGAGGGGATACATATAGACCCAAGTCATCTCCCAAACCCCAAGAGAAATATGCTGAAAAAGGGCTTAAAACAAGGGGTCAAAGTCCAAACAAATGAAAATGGAACTTAAGAGATGGCTTAGTTGGTGTTGGCTGGGAGTTAGTCACGCTTGCCTGTCCCTTCACGACTTTTTTCCATGACTCAACGATCTTTGATTCGACCTAGGCGCGGGCCTTATTGGGGCTCTTTTAAGCCTTGAAATGCATGCTGGAATGGACGGGCTTGTGGAGACGACTTCTTTGGGTTTTTGAATTTGTTTTGCCTACAAAATATGACTAAGAAACACCCAAAAAGCACATCAAATCTTACAATTAAGAAAAATCACCTCGAGAATACACTTTTGGATGTGTATAAACCAAGACACATCAAATGAATGCAATTCTAGTCAAAATATGAACGTAAATTGCATGTAGAATACAATAAATACGCTCATCAATAGCTAAGTGATATAGAAAATTAAAGTGTCTATTTATGTGATTATAAAAGGTAAGAGACTTTTTATACTTATAACTCTTCTTGGAAAACTACATATATATGTTCCTCTTCTTATCAAGCTTTGGATAATTTTCTTATCCTATTCAGTATTTAGATAAATACTATATGAGTCAATATATAATATATGTATATAATATATGTATAATTTTTTAAAATATATACATGTGATAATATATCTATATATATATATATTTATATATATATACATACATAAGGTAACTCTTTTTCCTCCTTGTAGAGAGATAAGATTTTTATTACATATGTGCAATAATACTTTTCCAAGGTCTCTCTTTGATGCTCTCTCCTTTGATTAAGCCTTTGGAAAATTCCTTAGATAATACTTGACTCACCTTTGGAGACCATGGGAACCCTTAGGATAATCATTAGGAATTATTAGCACACATTGGGAGCCCTTGGAAAGCCTTAACTAACTTTTGGAGTCCTTAGGAAAACATATTGGGATTCCTTGGAAAGTTTTAGCTAACTTTTGGAGTCCTGAGGAAAGTCCTTTGGACAATCCTTTGAAGATTTTAGTACACCCTAGGAGTCCCTAGGATAGTTCTTTGAAAATTTTAGTACATCAGAGGAGTCATTGGGATAGTCCTTGAAGAGATTACAAAAATAACGAGAGCTCTTGGCACACCTTAGGAATCCCTAGGATAGTCCTTAGAAATTTTTATTACACCTTAGGAGTCTTTGGGATGGTCCTTAGGAATATTAGGCACATCTTAGGAGTCCTGAGGAAAGTCCTTTAGACAATCGTTTGAAGATTTTAATACACCCTAGGAGTCCCTAGGACAGTTCTTTGAAAATTTTAGTATATCATAGGAGTCCTTAGGATAGTCATTGGAGACCTTAAAAAAATAACAAGAGCTCTTAGCGCACCTTAGGAATCCTTAGGATAATCCTTAGAAATTTTTATTACACCGCCTTCTTTGGGATGGTCCTTAGGAATATTAGGCATATCTTGTAAGACCTTGGAGACCTTTAGATTGCCTCCAAAAATTTGAGCACAACTTGTGAGACCATGGAGACCTTTGGATGGTCTTTGGACAAAATCTTGAGAACTTAGAGACCGTTGCAGAGTCCTTGGACAACATTGAGATATTTGAGACCTTTGGATGGTCCTTGGACAATATCAAACCAATCTCAACAGGTTAGACGTCTAGTTTGCTTCCTTTTCTTATCCTTTTTTTAAGTAAATAAAATTTACTTACTTGAGCTTCATTTTTCCACAGGTTGAGAGCTTGGAACAACTTTGAGAAAATGAATCCTTTGAGCTATCTTTGCAAGGCCATTTGAGTAAGAATTTTATAAAATTTTCTCCTTTGTTTTGTTGCAATGTCGGATCAGTATATAGATGATATTCCCTTAGGCGAGTTCTATCCTCCCTTAGGTATGACTTTTAGTCTTAGAGCTAAAACTCTTGTGCTTGAAGATGTGATTTTCAACCTTACGGAGGTTGACATCTTAGGATTCAAAAAAATGTTGGATTGTCCTAGGCATTGGGATTATAATATTCCCGAACCTTGGGACGGGGTCTATATAATTTGCCACCGTGGTGGCTTTGCCTATATAAGGACATGTTTGACGCAGGACTAAGGTTTCCCTTGCACCCCACTATAGTTGAGATTCTTAAGTTTTTTTTTCAAATTTTCCTAACTTAGTTAGCCCCCAATGCTTGGATATTTATTGTTGGGTTTACTATCGTATCATCCTCATTCTGATAGTCTCAGCAGGTGCCACAATCTTTGCATCTATTCATAGACTCCAGAAACATCCCACGAGCGATGGTGTGTGTTACTTCGTGTCTATGAATAACATCAAACACCTCGTAGATACTACCCGAGATGCCAAATCTTAGACATCAAGATTTTTGTATGTCGCTTAAAATGAACCATAGGATTTTCCTTCAGAGTGGAACTTTGCATGTTCTCCTCAGTCCAAACCAAAGCTTTCTAAGGACGACTGCACTCTTAGAGATTCTCATTAAAGGTTCCATGAGCTTGAATTGCCCCCTTATGGAAGTTATGATTGCTGCAAAGCTAAGCCACTTACCAATGTCTAGATCCGTAGACCTTAGTATGTATTACACTTTTATTCACTTATTTTTTCTATGCTTTTAGTTGCACTAATAAAATGCTCTTGTTGACACTTATGGAGGTTGAGAAGGCAAATAAGATTAATAAAGCTAAGATTTTAGCTCAGGTTTCTCAAAGACAATCCTTAGGCCCCCCTCGGAAGAGACTCTTGTGCCCTCACTCTTCTGAAACGCTCGAACCTTCATTGAGACACCCGAACCTTGGTCATATCCCTGAGTCTATCGCAACAGAGGACAATGGCATCCTTGAGCACCACTTTGGAGCCTCTAACCTTGGGGATCATGCATCAGAGAGTATGACCACCCACGTCGTGGATAAGTATTGGCCCGATTGGAATGTGAAGGTCACCGATTCCATGGTTACTCGAGAGACGGTGTTTAAGATGACTTCTAGGCTCTTTCCTCCTAGTGATAGGACCATGGTTAGTGAGGCCACCTTGGAGGCGTTATGCACTGATGGCTATGAGCTAGTTGCCTAGGTAACTCATGTTCTCTTAGTCATTCTCATTCTTGAAAAACACCATATAACCTCATCTTCCTCTATTTTTAGCAACTCCTTGCTCACCATGGGTGGTTTTGAAGATTAATTATGCTTCCAAGAGGATAAAGAAGCTTACGGTAGAGTTACTAAGGAGTCTGAGGAGAAGATACCGAAGAGGACTAAATTCAACGCCAAAGCGGCTGAGTTGGATTCGCCTAAGGGAGGAGATCTCCTCATTGATCGAAAAGATCGCATATCTTGAGTTTGAGCTGGAGAGGGTTCTCAACAGGTTAAGGAAGCCTACTTGCGAGCAGATAAGGCCTTCAAGGACAAGGAGGTCATCGAGGATGCACTGTTGGATCACTAGCTAGATGACTTTAGTGTCTGCAAGGATATGGGTAGACCTTAGCTCCTACCTTAGACGTCACTCATTTGGTACCTCCTTCAAACTTCACCTTGGACGTAGACATGGAGGTTGAGAGGGGTGATGAAGCCCCTGCAAATGACACCACCTTATCACCCCTTTCTTAGATAGAGCCTTTGTGTGCTTTATTGTAACATCCCAAAAATATTTTAGCATGCATAACACGTTTATTTTACGCTTTAACTGTCATTGCATGCCACATAGTATATTTTTATATAATTTCATAAGTCATTTTATATTTAATCCGGTGCCAGTGACTGTTTATCAAGTGTGCAGGGACATCCGAATGACCCAATCGGCAGTGTGACTACAAAAATGGAATACAAAAGATTAAAGGAAACAATAAAGATAATATTGGATAAGCAAATAAGGTTAGGTTTCGAATGAAATAAAGTAAAATAAGATCTAATTAATTAACTAAAAGAGATAACAAAATTCTATATGCTTGTTTTATATGCTTCGACAAATATGAAATAACATGCTTATGATTATATAGCTTATACGACTTGAATAGAATATGAAACAATATGAAATTTGATTTCAAATGCCTAAATGACTTTTTGTGATAGGGTTCAAATTCCACTTAGGGAATAATGTGAAAATATGTGATCTAGTGTGTATGGAATTTCTTATTCTTGTTTATACATGTTATTTTGAAATTGATCATCATGTTACTATACTTTATATATGTCATAACATGTGCATACAACACTTAGGATTTAGATTAAGTGTTAGAAATTTAGGTTTATATATATATATAAACCTTGAGATTTATATACGATAAGATTAACTTTGTGCCACTTAGACTTTAGGATACACTTTGTATTCCCAAGAAACCAAATTATGACCTAGGGAATTTTGTAGCAAGTTCATCAAGCCTAAACTACCCGGAACCTAACCTAATTAGCACTATATAAGCTTAGATTAACGTTAAACCACCAAAGTGAACAACTTAAGCAAACACCCCTTTTGCTACCCCACTCTCCACTCTGATATAAGACTTAGTGACCAAGTCTTACAACATTTGAACACACATACACCTCAACACATCATGCAACACCTCTTCGTTATGCCACCTAACATGAGCGAATAGTGCTACTCCCTTGCCTCTTCAAAACTGGGAACTACCCCTCACTTATATCATCTTCCTTATCGAGCAACTCCACTCTCCTTATCCACTTCGGCAAGGACCACCTTTCCACTTCTCGAGCATCCATGTAGCTCTGGGATCAAGTTAGAGAAGGAGACCACCATGGGACACAACTCCTTTCATTGACAAATCAACCTTACAGGCCACCTTGAGGTATAGTCTTATGTGTAGATTAATGTTTGTGTTTTCTCTTGGAATAACCTCGGTTGGGAAGGGAGCGGGAGATTCTTGATGTAATTTTTACACAAAAGACACGCAATATGATCAAGGGAACATGCATGCATGTAGAAGTAGGGTTTATGTGATGTTATGCTCATATCTTGATATTTGCACTTACATGTGCTATTTGATCACATTTTTGCTTAAGTTCGAAAGATTATGTTAGGGAATACTTTGATGTCCTTGCACATTCATTTTGAAGATTTTATTAGGAAACTTCAATAATAAACCTTATTTGGAAAGTTTGAAGTATGCTTCCTTCATATGGAATTTTTTAATATCAGCAATTTACTGTTATTCCTCAAAATTTATTTGATCTTGCACCAAAATGATTCGAAAATGAGCTATAATTTCGTGGAAATTTCATCAAATGTTTCGGTATTGTATAATTTGGAGATTTGTTGGATTAAGTTGATAGATTGATTGATATAATTGATATTAGAATTAATTTTAGTGTTATATGTGTTTATGTGTTTCGGCTAAGACTCATATAGGAGATTATGATGTGATTAATGATAGATGATATAGCTTCTAGTGTAATTACTAGAATAATAAGAAATAATAAATTTGGAAGAAAATGGTAATAAATTAGTTGAATCAATAAATGATTTGAACTTAGAATATGACTTGGGCTAGAAATTATTTAGTTGGGGCTAGAATTTGGTAATAGGGCTAAATGAATGAATTGAAATGGACTAAAGGCTTTGGGCATACAGTTTAATAGGATGTGGGCCAAGACATTTAGTTTTGGACCTCAAATAGCCTAACGGGTAGAATAGGTAAATTGGGCCCGAAATCGAATTGAGTCTTGTCGGGCCAGTCCAAATAGAATAATTGACTAGAATAATTATTTGAGTTAAAATGAACAATGGGATGTCATAAGGCATGATTAGATTATTAATTGAGCTCCTAGGACTATTTTGGTTAGTAATGATAGAATTAAATGGGTAGTATATTAAATTGAGTTCACATAGAATCATAGATGGCTTAGAGTTTGCATAAAATGAGTTGGAATTACAAAATGGAATTCAAATTGATTCAAATTAGGGTTTTAACGTTGAGGGTTTGATTTGCAAGTATGTGTTTATGTGTTTAAATTATGTAGATGAACAACTTGCATGATTATGATGATATGTTGATTTTAAAGCACTAGTACAATATTATGTTATAAATAGATTATGATGTTGTATGAGATGTGTATTAGAAATATGCTTTTATATGTTAAAGTTTAGTACATAATGATCTCATGTGTGCAAATGTACTATGCTAAATGATTAATGCAAACACGGTCAATTTGATAATTATAATTGAAATATGATGATTAGATGATAATATGACTTGGATAATAGGTTATATGAAACAAGCTATGAATAGGTTATATGCAACGAGTTATGATTTTATGTGATTAATTATACTTTGGATAAGTAAAATAAAATGAAGCGATCTTATGTTAATTAGCTTATAATTATGAAGATGATACAATGCGAACTATGATGATTATATGATATGATTTTTGACTAGGTAAATGATGTAAATGAATAATGATATGATGATACTCAACTTAATTGATTAGGTTTGATAAGCTATCCTTAGGATACAGTAAGAGCAACGTAACCTTGACTTAGTAAAATAACATGGGCTTTTCAGCATCAATATGGAGTAATAATAACGGTTCAAGTGATATTAGGTAGCTCACTTAGACAGGGCTTGGCATAGATCGTCTCCAGCAGTCATAGACATGTTCTTAGCATGAGATGAAAAATGACAGACGTGTCGAGAGTTTGACCCTACTTAAGGGCAGAGACACAATGTCGTCAGGCTAGCATGCGTATTGTTAAAGTTTTTAATTAAAGAACAGTTTGATCCACTGAGTCTAAACTCACGTTGTCTATAAAATCACTTTTCAGGGAATGATGATGCCAGGACTAGGAGCTATGACGGTGACTAGGTGTCTTGTAAAACTCTTTGTTTTGTTGTTTGCGTGTTGGCTATGCCGGTAGATCTTTCTTGAGCATTTTCCATGACATATGATTTCGACATGTAATAAATAATTAACTTTAACTTTAATTTACTTTATGTTTAACTTATCTTCCGTATATATTTCCTTCTAAGTAACTCCAATGATGTTAAGTATGTGAGTAAGTAAGAAAGGGTAAGAAAAAAAAAAGTACGTTAATAAGAAACGAATGTAAAGGAAAAACAAAAAATGGCTAGGTAAGTATGTGGCACTTGAGTTCCCTAAACTAGAACTACGGCGCTACATTTCCCCTATGACATTTGTTGCTTATTATTTTGTTGTTATTAAACTGTATTAGTCATAGAGTCTCTTGCTGTTATGATTGTCTGTACTAAGACTTCTTTTCTGGCTCTTTCCTAAGAGTTGTTTTATGATTCAAATTTCTAATTTATGACCGTTTCCATATGATTTCTAATTTGAGATTGTTCCCCATCAGTATTTTTCATACTTGTCATAAATTGAGGTAAAAGTGGATTCCTTTCTCTCTACGAGTAGGATCATCTTAATCCTTAGCCTTAGGAGGCCTCGACTTTCTATCTTTGAAGATCATGCCAAAAGACGAATTGTTGGAGCTAGGGAGTTCCTAGATAATTTCCTAAGAAGTTTATTGGATGGTTGCTAGCTAGTTGATTAATCAAGGCGCCACCACCTATTCTTAGGGCCCAATGATGTTAGGACTTTTTGACAGTGGAAGTGATAGTCCACTGCAATCCTATCAAAAGTGATAGTGGTAATGGTAAGTTATTGCAATCCTATCCCCTCCAAGAGTCAAATAGTTACACAATTTGAAAGAATCAGAACTTGAATTTTATTGCAATGTTCAAACTAACTTAGAAACAAAGATTGACCACAACTATGGACCAAACAAAAGAAATAACTATAAATTGAATAAAGCCAAAATAACAAAATGTCCAAGGACTAAAATAACCTGTTGGTAGTACTTCCTAAGATGCTCAACATTCTAAGACCTCGAAATTAGCTTTCCATCGAGATTTTTAAACTTGTAGGTGCTTTTCTTCACCACTTCGTGAACACAATAAGGAACGTCGGAACCAGGGACAACTTATTACGTCTTTCTTGATAGTTGAACTGAGATTTTTTAAGGACTAGCTCCCCTAGTCGGAAGTAGTGCTACATAACGCGGGTACAGTAATACTTGGCCATTTCTTTGCTAATAAGCAACTAGTTTAACCATAGCCTTTTCTCTTTGTTCATCGATAAGGCCAAGATTGGCATGGAGCCCTCGTCATTCTTTTCTATGTTAAAGTTTTCAACTCGCAGGCTTGGAATTCCAATTGCTATGGGAAGGACTGCTTCTGAACTAAAGGTCATGCTGAAAGATGTCTCATATGTTGCAGTCCTTGGTGTCTAATCTTGTTTTCAGAGCTTGCAAGATTATTCTTTTGGTGACCTCAGCTTGACCATTCTACGGGTAAGTGACGGAGGTCGTCCAAAGGTTAATACTAAGGCTTGGGTAGAACTCGCTAAAGTACACATTATCAAACTGCTCCCCGTTGTCTATGACCGAAAATTTTGAAACTCTAAAGCAACACACACTGGACTTTCGAAAAAAGCTTCAAATTTTCTTCTCCCTGATGTTGGACAAAGCTTCAGCCTCAACCCACTTGATGAAATAGTAAAAAAAAAATGATCAAGAACTACCTTTGTTCGCTGGCTTGAGGAAATGATCCAAGGATATCCATTCCCAAGACGAAAAAGGGCCATGGTGTAGAGACTGAAGACATTGGGACCCGAGGAGAGTGAAGAATGCTAGCATGCATCTAACCTTTCTCACATTTTCTGACCAAGCCGATAGCATCTTCTTTCATTGTTGGCCAATAGTATCCTTGGCGTAAGACCTTTTATGCTAAGACTCTGCCCCCCTAAGTGATTAGCACATACCCCTTTGTGGACCCCTCTTAGAGCATAATCAGCTTCACTTAGGCTAAGACACCTACGGTATAAAAATATGTAAGAATGTCTGTACAAGTTGTCACCCACCATGTATCGATCAAACCACTACACATTCCTTCTCGCTCTAGTTTATCTTGAGGTAACGTCCCATCCTTCTAGTAGTCCTTGATAGGATCCATCCAACTAGGCTCTGATGCCAAGCACATGACTTCAGTTTCCTCTATACAAGGCTGAGGAAGAACCTCCGCTAGGTTTCTCTTAATGAGTTCATGGTAGGGTGAGGTTGCAAGCTTAGACAATGCATCGGCCTTGGTGTACTCTGCTTGGGATATATGATCGATTTCAATGTATGCAAGATTGGTAATTAAGTTACGGACCTTACCAAGGTATTGAGCCATGGAGGAGCCCTTAGCTTCATAATCCACCTCCGCCAAGGTTGGAGGCACCATCGATATACAATGTCCATAGATGATCTTTATTTGGTGTATTTGCTTATGATACAACCTCTTCCATGGGAGCTTCGGCTCCGTCTTTAGCGGTGCACTCAACTAGAAATCAGTTTAAACTTGAGCTTTTATGGTTGGCCGAGGTTGACAGTGAATATCAAATTCATTAAGATCTATAGACCACTTTGCCAACCTTCCCAACGTCTCCGGCTTCTATTGTATTTGCTTCAAAGATTGGCCAGTGAGCATAACTATAGTGTGTGCCTAGAAATAAGGTCTCAACTTACAAGCTGAGACTACTATTATGAAAGCCATTTTGTCTACCTTAGAGCAGCGTATCTCAGCAACTCTAAGGGCTCGACTTACATAGTAGATTAGTTTTTGAACAACATCCTCTTCTCTGACCAACACTAAACTCACTGTTGTATCCCAGACTCCATGATAGAGGTAGAGTACCTATTGCGATCGAGGTTTCATCAAGAGTATTAGAACCCATGTAAGACTTAAGGTCGTAAAAGGCTTTCTGGCAGTCCTATGTCCACGAAAAAATTCTTCGCATTCCTTAAGATTTTAAAAATGGCAAGCTCTTCTCTGCGGTCCTCGTAAAAAAAGGACTAAGGACTGAAAGCCTCCCAATGAGATTTTATACCCCACATACAGTCTAAGGAGGTTTCATCTCCAAGAGTGCTTTGATTTTATCTGGATTAGCTTCAATATCTCGCCACGTAATCATATAGTCCAAGAACTTTCGAGAAGTCCCTCCAAAGGTGAATTTGTGACGATTTAGCCTCATCCTAAAATGCCTCAAGACTGCGAACACTTCACTAAGGCCATTTATGTTGTTGATTTGTATGTGTACTCTTCCCCAACATATCATCGACGTAAACCTCCATGTTTCGCCCAATATTGATTTCTTGAAGATTTCATTGGCTAATCGTTGGTAAGTTGCACCTGCGTTCTTCAGACCAAATGGCATGACCTTGTAAAAGTATAATCCATTTTCGGTAACGAATGCCATCTTAGCTTCATCATCGAGGTGCATGCTGATCTGGTGGTATCCTTGGAATGCATCCTTGAAACTAAGCAACTAACACCCAACCATAGCATCAACTAGTTAGTCAATCCTTGGAAGAGGGAAGCTATCCTTATGACATACCTTATTTAGACCCTTGAAATCAACACACATTCTCCACATGCCGTTACGTTTATAGGACAAGGAAAACATTCGACAACCAGTCTAGCTAGTCAATATCTCTCACATAATCAGCTTCCAAAAGTTTATCGACCTTTGCGTTCATAGCTTGGATCCTTTATGGTGCGAAGATTCTCATCTTGTGTCTTTCGAGTCTGAAATCAGGATCCACATTGAGCCTGTGGATAATGAATAGGATCTATAATCGACATATCCGAGGGACTCCAAGCAAAGCCTCGACATTTACCTTAGAAATCGGGCCAAAGCATCCTTTAATTCACCCGGCAACAGCAATCCTATCTTAACAACCTTTTACATCTTATTCATAGAGTTGAATTGGGATGAGGTCCCCCACTGGTTTCCAATATTGATCACCAGTTTCCAGACTATCAATAGCCAACGTCTCTGAAATCTGTTGTTGCCATTGAAGAGAAGAAACATAGCATTGTCCGGTTACTCCCTCGTCTCTCCGGACTTGCCCGATTGCATGTTCAGTAGGAAATTCCATGAAGTAGATGATATGCTGAGATAATTTCCTTAAGATAATTCAAACCTGGCCATCCTAAGATGACATTATAGATAAATAGTACCTTTACAACGAAAAATCAACCATGACGTTGGTCTGTGGAGGTTTGTCCCCTGCGAACACGGAGAGGGAGATCATACCCTCCGGCTCTATAACTTCTCCCGTGAAACCAATTGGGGGGGTCTTCACGGGCCTCAGTCGATCTCTACTGATATTTATTCATTCGAAGGCATCATAGAACAAAATATTGGTAGAGCTTCCATTGCCAATAAGAATCCTATACATTGTGTAACCATCTATTGCCTGAGGCACCGTCATAGGATCATTATGAAGGGGTTATAATTTCATCCATATCATCGTCTACACATGTAATTGAATCATCTGACCATGATCTTTTCCTAATTTTACTCCCATCTGAGGTTGCCAAGCACGCCTTTTTTTTTTTTTTTTTTTGGCTAATTGACTCTCCACCGGATGGTTCTCTGGCTATGACAATGATGACTCCTGTTGGTGGAGCATAATCATCTCTCCTCCGAGGACTCCTACCCCAAGGATTTTGATGGTTTGAACTTCACCCTCTACGTCTGTGTTGAGGTTGTTTGTGCCTATCATCCACACATCTTGAGAGATAACCTATTCGGATTAAGTCCTCAATTTTGTTCTTGAGGAGTTGGTAGTCCTCGGTATCATGACCATGTCCGCGATGGTATTGACAATACCTACTACAATTCCTCTTTCTCGTAGTGGTCTGTATTTTCCCAGCCACTTCACATATTCCTTCTCTTGAATGTACATAAGAATTTCATTCTTAGAGGCATTCAATGAAGTATACCTTTTAAACGTCTATGGACCCTATGATTCTCAAATGAGCCAATGGTCATCGACAATCTGTCCTAGACCTTCTTACTTTTATCTAGACCATCATTATTATCATCGTTCTTGCACTTTCTATTCGAGTAGCCACGCTCAACTTCAATCCCTGCCTTGGACGCCTCCTTGACATTAATGTAATTTTCTGCCCTATTGAAGAGGTTCGTCAAGGTTAGCGGAGGCTTCTTCGCCAGAGCGAAAGCAAATCTAGAAGACTTCTAAAATCTATTCATGATTGCTTCTAGGGCCATTGGTCGATCAAGATCTTCCACCCCAAGAGCTTCTATGTTGAACCGATCGATTAACTTCTTTAAGGACTTGTCTAGCTTTTGAAAAACACTTATAAGGTGAGCCGATGCCTTCTTATACCTCTTACTACTTGCAAATTGACTATGATTCTCCTAAGCTAGTTGCTTGAAAGAACCGATTAATGTGGCCATCAATGAGGTATAAACCTTGCACTCTTTCATAGGGTGGCGGAGAAAACTCAACATTTGATGGCCGGTTTCCCCATGTAATATCATGAGAGCTTAGAAATTCTCAAGATGATCAGAGGGGTTCGAGGTTCCATCATAGTTCTCCATCTGAGGTATCTTAAAGTTCGGCGTGACTTCCTCCCTCATGATGCTCTCCACAAAAAGGAGATTCGTAGGAGAGGAGAAATCAGTGCCTGTGCTCTTAGCCTCATTCCAAACCGCACCCAAAACCTTTGATCCATCTCTGCCATTTGAAGTCGTAGTTTGTCTTGGATATCTCATTCGATAACATTTGTGGGAGCTTTACCACGGCCTGTTGTGGTTAGACCATGGCTTTGCCATTCATAGCCTTGGATAATTAGGAATACCTAACATCTAATTCGTTGTTTGGCTTGTCAGGTATGTCTTTATCGATAAGTCGCTTCAACAGAAGCTTCAACTCCTAGAGAACAGCCTCCATCCTATTCACATGTCGGATATCAATAGCTTGGGCACCATTGCCCTGGTTTCCCAACCTTCGCTCCTCCTCCATGTCCTATTCGCGCCTTGAGTAACGAGATTTGTAGGTGTTGCCATGGCTAAGGTTAGGGTTGGGGTTCACCCTTAGATTTTTGTCAGGAATCGGAAAGGTCATATCCGAGATCTAGTGATGCTTGAGATCTACGAGGTTGGCCGAACCCATTTGTTAACCTGCAAAAGAGAACCTCGGGATAGTCCCTTGCGGTAGATCCTCTGATGCTTAAGTTAGCGTTTGACGATGGTTTTGTATGGTAGGTCAAAGGAGTGCATGATGTGTGTAATTGGTTCCCTACCCCTACCTTACCTTCGTCAAGGTCTCTTTCTGAGAGATTTTGGACTTCGGCCCTGCCCAAACATTTCAGATGTTATCTTTCGAGATTTTTATAATAGACTAGGAGATGTTGAATGATATCTCCTGATTATGGCCACTTGTAGTACATGTGTTGCAGTCTTATGTTGCCACATGTCCACATGTATAATTATAGAATTATGACGAATCACCATCTAATGAAGATCAAGAGTCCCTCACTATATTATTTGAATGGACTTTAGACACTGCCATCCTCCCCCCCCCCCCCCCCCCCGCTTTTCTTTTATTAACTTTCCCCACCCAATTTACAATCTTACTCAAATCTAATATCTAGTATTATTGTAAATGTGTGGATAGATTCTTATGGATTTTGATTTGTCTGTCATAACATCAAAACTTCTTCTTTCCTTTCTAAGTATTTTAACGAAGATTTAGAAAGCAAAGTAATTGTAAGTGCATTCCTTTTTATTTATTATTACTAAATGTAGCATTAAGAAATCATTATTTTGGAGTTAGTTTTGGAAAAAGGTAAAAAAACAACAACGATGAACCCAGTCAAGCATTTCTACTTGTAGCTTCAAATTAAAACAAAATAAAGATATTTCCAATGATATGCTAGAAATACATATAATAGGAAAACATACTAGATACTTTTGATTATGTAAAGTAGGAATCTATAACTAATAGTATTATAATTATTAATTATGTGGAAGAAATATTTACATAATTGCATAAAAAAAAAAAGTACTAAAAAATACAAAAGACATGAAAAACAAATATGTAAGGTAACTCTAAGCTAACAAAACTAATACATTCTAACAATTAGGGGTGGCAAACAGGTCGGGTTGCGGGTTGGCGGGTCGGGTTGAGACCTGCTTATTACAAAAAATTAGCTAACCCGAACCCGACCCGAATATGAAAACAGGTCGAGACCTGCAACCCGAACCCGACCTATTCGGTTGCGGGTCAACCCGCCAACCTGTTTTTCAATCCGAATTTGTTAAAACTCCATAATAGAATTTAAATCTGCGTCTATTTTCATCACAAAAAACCAACCTCCAAAATAGAATTTAATTCTAACAACTGCAAAGGAGAAAATAGTTCACACACTATCTACTCTACTCTTGTCAACTGTCAATCCAAGACCAACTAAAATTGCACAAAGTTGCTAAAAAAATAACACAATCCATCATAATCTTCATGCGTCTGTTGATACCTGCAGAAAAAAAAAAAAATAAAAAAAAATAAACAATTTGTAATATAAATCAATCAAAACTCACCAAATTGTAATTTATCCAAGAAACATTTTATTATCAATAAAATATAAATAAAAAATATTAGTAAAAACTTACCACATTTGAATTGGAATCTACTGCACTTCCTTCTCTAGTTTCTCTTGTGTCATTGACATCCAAATGCATAATGTCTTGAATCACTTCATTGATGATGGATGTTGAGATTTCTACAAAAAATAGTAAAAAGTTATAATTTTAATCAATAGGTTGTGAACAAGTTAGGCAAATATTAGTAACAATTTAGTAAAATACCTTTCTCTCCAAATAGCCAATCCCTAGTGCAAATCAATGCTTCAACAATCTCGGGTGACAATGAACTACGATATTGATCAAGAATCCTACCACCAAGGCTAAAAGCGGACTCCGAAGCAACAGTTGATACGGGAACACAAAGAATATCCCTAGCAAGTCTACTCAAATCCGGATAACGATATTCATGATCTTTCCAATAAACAAGCACATCAAGAGTTATGGCCCTATTTGTTCTTGGCTCATCTAAATAAATTTCCAGCTGGCTCTTGTCTCTACTAACATCAAACTCAAAACTATCAAAATTGTCAAACTCCTATCAATCAACAAAGAGAAATAATAAGTAACATATTATAACGTGAAAATAATATTTCAGTCAAACAAAGAGCATTGTGTTTATACCTGAAGAGGATCTGTCAGTTGTTGCACTTCTCCAAAAGTCTGCATATTGTTAGTACCTCTAGAAGATGAAGGGGATGAACTAGATGCTTGGGAAAATGTCATATATTCAGCAAAGAGAGCAAAAAGTGTATCTCTGATTTTTTTCAATTCTTTAGAACCAGCCCCATATAGCTTATTATAGCTGAACTCAAGAAACTGAAACTTATATCGAGGATCAAATACCACCGCAATAGCCAACAACAGATTGAAATCACACCAATATTTATTGAACTTCACAAACATTTGTTCAGCCATTTTCTTCATAAAACCATCTTGACTCTTGCATTCATTAACTAACTTAAGCTGAATCAGAAACACTTGAGGAAAATACAAGTTTGATGTTGGATACTTTGACCCTGAGAAGGCATTAGTTGCTTTGTAGAAAATCTCAAGAAAGTCACAAATCTTTTGAACCTTTTCCCACTCTTCAACTGATGGACAACTTTGAAAGTTTGAATCACTCAATTGCAAGTGACAAAAAGCGAAGCGATAATAAAGAGCACTAGAAAGCATCTTATATGTTGAATTCCACCTAGTGGGAACATCTTGAACCAATGCTTTCTTACTATCAAGAGATGTTTGCTCTACACACTTGGTGAACCTTTGCTTTCTAACTTGAGAACCCTTGATATATTTGACACATTCTCTTACTTTAGCAATAGCACAATCAATCTCCTTCAACCCATCTTGCACTATCAAATTCAAAATGTGTGCACAACACCTAACATGAAACAAAACTCCCTCATGCACCAATGAATTTGTTAACTTAAGTTGATTTTTAAGAATCTGAACACAAGCATCATTCACAGAAGCATTATCCAATGTGATAGCAAATAACTTCTTTTCAATACCCCAAGAACTAGCCAAACTGAAATTTTTTTCAGCAAAACAAACCCCATTGTGAGGAGGTGGCATATAAGAAAAGGCTAAAATTTTCTTATGTAACACCCAATTTCGATCAATGTAATGTGCAGTCAAACTCACATAACCATCAGTCACAATAGAACTCCATGCATCGGAAGTTAGACATATGCTACTAGGACACTCTCTCAATTCATTACTAAGTCTTTCAATTCCACAATTGTGCATCTTTTTTATGTCTGCCCTACATGTGTTCCTAGAGATATGTCCAACTTGTGGTTCCAAGTAGCTTAAAACTTCTCTAATACCTTCATATTCCACGAAAGAAAATGGCAAATCATGTCGAATAACTGCTTGAACTAGCAATTCCCTAAATTTATCATAAGAGAAGTTTGGATTTCTAGCCACCATACCTTTTTGATTACCAAGAATCATTTGCCCTATGTCCTTATTTATGATTTTAGGACAGACTGGAATGTGCCTTTTTAAGTTACCTGTGCCACATCGACCAGAAGCATTGTACGTTTTTCCACATTTTTTGCATGCACATTTCAACGGCTCATTTGGATCTTTCCTTTTAAGTATTTCAAAATACTTCCAAACCATAGAAGTTCGCTTCTTCGAGGTCCGAGGTGCTTGGGCCGGGTTCCCTGCTCCATCATTAATCTGGGAAGATTGTGAATCGTCGAGTTCCATCTCCTCCATGCTATCATTATTTTCATCAACATCAAGTGGATTTGAGGCACTTGCATCCATATCTAACTTCAATAAAGAAAAAGAAAACAGAGGAAAAAAGGTTATGATAAAATCTTTCTAGCATAATCAAATCAACTTAATATAATTTGTCTAATTCAATATTATATATTTATATTCCGATTCTTAAAATAAACTCATATAAATCTAATATAAACTTGAACATAATGGATTGATCCCATATCAACTTAACAATATGCCTTGGTTCAAAGTAGAATAGTAAATCAAATTCACGAAATTAGTAAATCTAAAGGGGAGCTGCTATAACAAAGTAGAAAACGAAGAGAAATGGTGAAATGAATCTTATTCCCTTCATTGATTGTATGGATGTAATCCAAACATTAAGTCACCATGTATTGCCCAGATGTAAAGCTGACAAATTTCTTAAACTATTCTTATGATACATCTCATCTCATATATGAGCAATAAGTTGGCCGACACTGATCATAGTTCTAGCAACATTAGAAATTTCTTACATTTTCCAAATGAATCATACCTTACAGCAGCACAAGCACAAGCATTGACGAACAGAGTTCTTCAATCATTAATTAATCAAAAAATAACCTACAAGCTTATAATCTCTTATCCAGAAGAGAATACAAAAATTACACGATCATTCAACAAAATTCCATCGTTTTCATCTGTAAACATCACCCCCTCCCTCCCACCCCCACCCCCACCCCACCCCTACCTCACCAGCATGTGATCATGTCTGTGCGATAATTTTTTATTGAAAAAAAATAAAAAAAATTGCATAAAAATGTGAGAAAAAAACTCGGAAAACTCACTGGAAGAAAAATTGAAGATCTCAAAGCGAAGTTGAGCTGATTTCGGAGAACATCAACACGGATGTTTCTAGAAGTTAACGAATTGTAGACACGGAGCAGAATAAAACGATGAGTTGCCTAAATTTCTCAGAATCTGGTGAAAAGTGAAAGCTCATACATTCATTATAATATTATTATCAGAAATGTATATTTTAGTATTATTTTTTAATTTAATGTGTCTGAAAATCAAAAGAAAATAATAAACTCACGACGGAGTGTGATGACTGACGACGGAGTTGTGGCGGCGAAGTTGCGGAGGACGGAGTTGTGGCGGCGAAGTCGCGGAGGAGATGCAGCCGCAGATCGACGAATATGAAGAGGGAGAAAGGGTTTGTGAATTGTGTCTGTGAATCTGAGAAAGGGTTTGTGTTGTGACACAGTGAGAGAGAGACGACGGCGGAGGAGTGAATCTGTGACTTTAGTTTTAAGTTTTCTTTTTTTTTTTTTTTTCTTTTTTTTTTTTAAAAACGGGTTGCGGGTTGACCCGACCCGACCTATATTTTTTTCGTGTCGGTCGGGTTCGACCCATTTCTGACTCGAATCGGGTTCGTGTCGACCCTAACCCTCAAAATTCGGGTTCGGTCGTGTCGGGTTGTTCGTGTCGTGTCGGAAATTGCCGCCCCTACTAACAATATTCTAATATGTTCTAATCTATTATAATTTGTATTTTCGTAACCTAGGGTGTCTGTTTATATAAGAAGATGTATAAGATGAGAATTAGATTAAAAAGGGGCTTGGGCAAAAAATTCGTGCATTCTGTTCGATCTGCACTGTTGAGCCAACTCCAAAGCTTAATTTGAAGATCTTCGATTGGAATTCGGTGTTGGCTATTCCGATAAAGTTGAAGCTATGTGAGTTATCTTCCCAGTTCCATTAGTTTCACCTTGTTTAGATATGTATAACTCAAGATATTAGCAAAACACTAGAGGCATGTCATGTCAACAATTAGAATGTTTCTGCACAAGTTTGGCTCTATTTGAAATTTCTATTAATTTGGACAAAGAATTAAAAATGTGATCAACAACGAAGTTGTAGATATCTCTCTCTTAGATTTTCAACAAAGTAACCCTCATGCATTTTGGCTACCACGATAAATGATATGCTTACTCTCCTATAACTGCGCAGTTTAACTCCGTTTTGCCCTAATTCTCACTCCTTTCTACGTCGGGATTCCATAATTGCACATTTTTTGCCTAAGATTTATATTAAAAAAAAAAAAAAAAAAACCCTACAAAATGAACAAATACATGAAACCCACATAGAATATAAAAATGAAGGCAAACAAGTATATTTCTACATATTTTTATATGATTTTTCCTATGTAAATGAGCTAAAAAAACACATAAAATTATCAGTGATCAAATAAGCTTTATCCTTGAAATGAATTTGTGAATTACTTTGATTTTATTTTATTTTTGTTTTATTAATTTGCTTTAGTTTAGGATTATCAAATAAAACCAACTGCTCAACTTCAATAGTTTAGATAAACCAATACTATTTTCACTTTAGTACTTTGACTAGGGTTTATGCTGATCTCATTGGGAACGAACTTGCTTACCGCTAACAATCAACTACACCACGCACTTGCAATCTAGGCTGAAGTGATCGCCGGCCATGCATCCCTACCCAACCCCCAAATGATCATTTTCTATAATAGTCCCCTACACTTCACCCACTCCTAGGACCTGGTGCACCATCCCCGATGAGTTTTCTTTAAAAAAAAATTATTGCCTCCACCCTCACCATCCGACAGCCACCCACCGTACCTCCCCCTCCCCACGTGATTTTTTTGTGGCAATATTACCACTACTCTCACTTGCCACGAAGTTGTTTGCCATGAAATAAAGGAAATATTGCTACGAAAATTATCCATTTGCCACGATAATAATTTTTTTTTGCAATGTACACTACTAATTTGTCATGACACAAAAATACAATTGTCTACAAATATATTGTCACGTAAATTATCCAATTTGCCCAAAAAGTATACAGATTAAGCAAAATATTTTCTATTATTGTGGAAAACGGGTAATTTTCATGCAAGATTTCATGTATTATATGACAACAGTTTTGTGGCAATAGTTTAGGGAAAAGCAACTTCGTGACAAGTGAGTATCGTGGCAATAGCGCCACGGGGCAAGAATGGCAAAAAGGGGAAAAAATAAAAACTGAAGGAAAAAAAGACTCTCTTGGAGGTGGTAGTGGTGTGGGTGGAAGGACGTGAGGTGGCGTGCTTGGCGCCATTATAAAAAAACTAAAATAAACTTTCTTGTAGGGGTGGGGGGACTGGTTGTGGGAGGTATGGGTGGTGGGGCCAAAAAAGAACAAACATCAGTAGGTGAACCACTAAGTCATATATAGTTCGAGACAACTGTAACACATCTCATTATAATATTTTTGAAAGCCTCGTCAAACCCCTATACCTAATTGCTCTTAAAAAGCCCATTGTACCCTATCATAAGCTTTTCTTATATCAAGTTATAAAGCCAAGTGCCCCTCCCAATGTTTTTTCTTATTTTTCATTACGTGAATATTTTTAAAAGCGACCATCGCATTATCAGTTATCAACCTAACCATTACAAATGCACTTTGAGAAAGTTAAAATAATACTAGGAAACATATGCTTCAGTTGGCAATGGATCATACTCATGATTAAGAATATTTAGCACAATTTAACATCAACAGAAGTAATATTCCAGAACTTTTGATAAAAGAAATGTGATAAACCATCTGGCCTGGGTGCTTTTGTCAGGTGCATTATTTCAGAGCTTTGTAGACATCCGCCTCAGTCTAAGGATCCATAAGTGATACACTGATCTCTGGTAACTCTACTGTCGTTAGTAGCTTGCACTGTTCAAACATTTTCATGCTGCTCTAACAGAAACGGATCCAAATAGTATTCCACCAACACCTTTTGTATATCCCCCTCCTCCTCATACCATCGTGCCCCTCATCTTTAATTCTCTGAATCTGTTTTCCTTCCCTCCTTTGGTTTGCTTTGGAGTGGAAAGAGACGTATTTCGATCTCCCTCTTGAAGCCATGTCACCTGAGATCGTTAGGCCTAAAAAAATCTCATCCAATTCCAGTAACTCATCCAACTCCCCTTGTAATATTTTACACTCATATATAGCTGCTGCAGTTTGCTCCCCCCTTTGCCATTTATTTGGAACGGGAGAGATAACCCTCACCTTCTTCCTAACATCCAAAAACTCCTTCTCCTCCCATCTTGTCAAAAGTTCTCCTCATTTTTAAGTTCGGACCGAAAAAAGATGCATTTGAGTCACAAATTCTCCAAGCTGACTTGACCATCTTCTTGCAGGCTTGATGCCGCAACCGTAAATTTTAAAAATAGAAGACCTTTATTCGTCGTCTTTTAAAATACATATTTTAGGGAGTTTTCAAGGAGCGATTATCAAATCGAATTATGATAGGGTGATGGATAGTCTTGTACCGATTGAGATGCATCACCCACACATATGGGTAAAGATTCTTTCACATATAGTTCACTAATGGACAATCCAAGCATTCTTAATGTTTTCTTGCTCGATCTGCCATTAGTCTAAGTAAATCGATGCCCCTGCACAAGCCTATATCTTGTAGTTCAGAATCATCTATAACTTCTTGAAACTGCAACATTGTAATATTATGTCGATACGTACCTCATTCATTTTCTACCAACCATATAATCTCATTATAGTCCCCCCGACACATCCATGGGATTGAGGTCGCCCCTGAATTTATTACTCCAGGGTGATTCCCATGTCTTCCATTGATTGCTCTGCTCGGGCCATTCGTACACCCCAGATATCATCTACTATTTATCTCTTCATCCTTTATAGTAACAATAACATGATGATTGCTAAACGAACTCAACTCAAAAGATGTGGCATCCCGCCATAGACACCCACTACACACTCTTCCCTGTTCGGTGCAATTAACTGAGATTCATTTTTTATCTTGTCCATTTCAGATTTTGATAATCATGTCTCCATTAAAAACACAAAATCTGGACTCTTTTCGTAGGAATTTCTTTAGTGCATGAATTATTGTCGTGTTCCCAAGCCCCTAACGGTTTCAGATGAAGACAATCATTGTGATCGGTAAGGCAGTGTTGTAGCCTCAGCCGTTAAAGTGATAAGAACATCTCTTGCCGAGCCCTCTTTCTGGACTCTCTTTATACTGGTATCACTTGTGGACGCTCACTTTCTCCTAATTCCATCACTCCCAGTCATTCTAGTGGCATCAAGTGCATGACGATTGGGGGAATCATCCTGACCGACATTTTCCTGAGTTTAGCACATTTATTCGAACCAGGCACCTGTTATGGTCAGCTTGGTTATGTTGGGCTTGGTCATGGTTGGTAGATGTATTAGATGAATACAATTTCACTAGTTCACTTATGTCAGTGAGATCGTACATTTCATATATACCAGGTAGGAAATTTGCTTGGATAAGGTATTTGTGTATAACATCGGGTGGTTGAGTTATGTTTGTGGTTATGTATATTGGGTGTTATAGGGGATGAAATAGGGTAAGAGTGTTTAGGCTTGAGTGGTTTATGGGTATGGGTTGTATTAACAGTTGGTGATGGTGGGTAGGGTTGAAGAGGATATAGTGATTTATGTGTATGGGTTGTACGGGCAAGTATATGGGTTTCCATGTGGGAGGTTGTGGTGGGCTTGGTGATGTTGGGGTAGGGATTTGTGAAATGGAGTTTATTGGTATGGGTAATGGGTGGTTTTGGTATTAGATCTAGGGTTTTTGCTCAATAAGATGTGTCTTAAAAACTAGTCTCTGATTTTTCTAGTACCTGCTTCTTTTCATCAAATTTAACCGAATTCATGCAGCACACAATACTCGAGAGGCCCTCTACATCTCCATCACGTATATCATTCCTTCATCATCATCATTTTAGTTGCTTGAAAAGGCTGAAACTAACTCTCTTTGGTGTAGAATATCGCAGTTCTCCAGCTCACTTTTAATTGTGACCTTTAACGACTTTATTGGAAAAGCATTCAACCCTTTTCCCGAACGAGAGTGCCTCGATGTTAAGTACTACATAATCCTCTATATTTTGAATAACTTTACTCTCTCATCATATGTCCACATATATAGCAGATAATTGATATCCTTTCGTACTTGAACGAAATCCAAATATTATTATTTGATAGCACAATATTGACCCTTTTCTAAGTGGGACTGATAGGTCAAGATGAACTCTTATTCGGACGCTTCTGGCCACACCAACCATAGTTGATTCATCGATTTCCATCATCCCCCTTAACCGTTCTCGAATAGCATCACATGTAGGACGATTACGAGTTTTGAATGGGTAGATCACATAATCGAACCCATATGGGTTGCATATCCTGTTCAACCGATGATGACCTTACCCCGTTGTCCAACCTTTTTATCACAAAAGTCATGTTTCCGTAATGTCAGGGTTCCTTGGCTAGGACCTCATCTACTTCCTTGCACTCAATAAATTGAAAAGAGTACAAATTAGGTTTGATCTCATATGATGGCATACCCTTTGTCACTTTCGATGCCTTTTTCATTGTTTTCAGAAACCCAAATTCGTTTTCCGTACAAGGAACTATGACTGCCCCACAACTTGCCTTCTATTGCATGCACACCAATTGGCTCCTCTCTCGCACACATGTTTTGATTTGCAGCCATACCCTTTATTTTCAATATCAGCCATTCCATTCAATACGATCCGAGAATCGAAGGATAACTGTGACTTGACTCCAATGACACCAAAATGTGAAACAAGAGGAAGACATGAATAACACTAGGAAAATACAACAAACTATGTGAGGAATCACGACGATGCGTGTGATGAAGGACAAAACCTAGGTTGGCAACTCAAAACCCTACTTGCTAAGGGAACCTTAAAAATCAGTATGGATTACTAAACTTATGATCTAGTAACAAAAGTAACAAAATAATAGTAAAAATTACGATAATTGCTATATTTTATTTTTTTTACACGTGCACTGCCATCAACATATTATGTCATACTCCATACATCCACATCATAATACAAAAATATTATTTTACTATTTTTGAGATATCTCAGTTCTTCCACATCCTAGTCAGCCTATAAAAAATAACATCATCATCATCATCATCATCATCATCATCATCATCATCATCATCATCATTATTATTATTAATAATTTGATAATATAAGGATTACTCAAATAACTTATGAAATACTCATGATTTCCTCCAACAATTTGTTTAAAAATAGAAACACCAGGCAGCCAGATAGGTGGCATACATACCACAAATCAAACAAGACAAGAAAAACATGGAAAGGAAGCATATACTTGAACGCACTTAAATATAATCATAAGCTAGTAACGGCACACCAACACAAATGAGGATGAAGGAAGTCAAATGAGAAAGGGATCCAGAAGTAGATGAGCAATAAGTGGTGCCAAATGCTTCTCTGGATAGGTAATGCCATCATGATTCTTGTAGATAACTTGAGCTCCGTGGGTGATGTTGAGAAGTTGACCAAGGATGACATGGGGTACACTGAAATTAGTTGTAGCGAGTACTCATTCCTTATTCAAATCTTCCCATTCATTGTCGATTTGTTTAGCCAGTTTCGATAGAACCTCTTGCTTTGATAAACCATGATTTCTCGTGTGGAGATCAATCTGTGTGATCATTTCTCCTCCTAAATTTATATTGTTAATAGAATTGATATAGAAGAACTATATATATATATATATATATATATATATATATATATATATATATATATATAAATGCAATATGACTGAGTTGATGTAATACCTAAAAGTCTTATATATATACCTAGAATATGTTATTATAAGGTAACACTTTATTTATGATATATTTGCCGGTGTTACCTAAAGTTTAATGTAACACTTTTAACAGGGAGTTGTAACACTTTTTTTAAAAAGATAAAATGTTGAATATTTGTCATTGTTGGGTTTCAAACTCAGGTTGATAGATTGCAGGAGCTTAAGTGCAAAGTCTAAACCACTAGGCTACAATAACCTCTTTAGTTTATTTTATAAGAATTATATATACATAATAATTCGTTGTAACATTAATAAAATACTCTCAAAATTAAAATCCAATCAAACTATACCTAACTTAATGTTTTAGGCTATCTATATCTAATTTGACACAAAATTTCCATTAATTTTCACTACAGCATAAATGAGCTTATGTAACACCCAAAAGGTGTTACATATATGCTAAAATATATTACTATAAACTTTAGGTAACAATTTATTGGTGTTACATTTGTCGGTACTACCTAAAATCTAATGTAACACTTTTGATGATCTTTAATAACACTTTTAATAAGTGTTACATTGGATTTTAAATGGTAACACTTTTTGGTAACACTAGAAAATGTTACATATAACCCCCTTTATGTAACATTTTTAATTGAAAGAAAAAGTTGAATATGTGTCATTGCTGGATTTCGAACCCAGGTTGCTAGATTGCAGGAGCTTAAGCGCAAAGTTAAACCATTAAGCTGCAATCACTTTTTCAGTTTAATTTTTAAGAAAACTATATATACACAAGATTTTGTTTGTAACATCAATAAAATACTCTCAAAATTAAATTCCCTTCAAATTACAATCTAACTTAATTTTATTTAGGCTATCCATATCTAAAGTTTTCATTATTCTTTTCCATTTTCATCGACTCATATATATATATATACATATGAAGTATTTTATTTTGCACTAATTCTATACGTCTAATTATTGTATATAAATTTTAAGACACTAGTATTAATTTATTACAATAATTTTATGTATTTACTTGTTGTAAATAATTTTGAGACAGTCTAATGTCACATTTAAAATTAATTAAGTGATTAATTACTTTTGTTGTGTTCTATATATTTTAATTAAAAAAATACTTAATTACAAACATGAAGAGACATGACCAAATGTGCGAAGTCTAGATTCTCACACTTAAGAAATGTATTCAAATTCTTAAAGCTACAATTCTCTTTTGTTGTTTAGTAAAAATATAATGTGTGTATATCTACGAATAAGTAAATCTTTAGGTTCTCTAATAAATTGTTACTTTTGTAGGTTTATGCTCTAATAAATTATAAATTGTTACTATTGTGATAATTAAGGTGTAACACATGAGTAAAATAAAATAAAAGTCACATGAAAAAAATAAATCCATAGATATAATAAAATAATTATATAATTTTAAAAATTACAAGTGTTACTTATTTATAAGTGTTACATAAAATTGTTACTTATTCAAAAGTGTTACGTAAAAGTGTTACTTATTTAAAAGTGTTACAATTTAACAGTGTTACGTTGAAAGTGTTACATATTCGAAAAGTGTTACACGAAAGTGTTACATATTCACAGATGTTACAAAAGTATTACATGAAAGTGTTACTTATCCATAAGTGTTACAAAAGTGTTATGTAAAAGTCAAAATTTTAAAAGTGTTACAAACAAAGTGTTACATAAAGCCATTTATGTTTGTGTTTTCTTCCTGTTTCATCCACTCATATATATATATAACATATTTTATATCACACTAATTTATTTGATCTAATTATTGTATATAAATTTGAAGACACTATCATTAATTTTAATTACAATAATTTTATGTATTTACTTGTTTTAGACAATTTTGAGACACCTTAAAGTCACCTTAAAAAGTAATTAAGTGATTAATGACTCTTGTTGGTTTATAGAATAAAAAATTAAATAAAAAAAAAACTTATAAACATGAAGAGACATGATAAAATGTCCCAAGTCTAGGTTCTCACACTTAAGAAACGTATTCAAAATTTTAAGCTACGAATCTCTTTTGTTGTTGTTTAGTAAAACCGCAATATGTTGCCCAAAAGCAAAAAGAAAAATTTGTTAAAAAACTTGGCTAATGGAGGATTATTTTCGAAACAGAAGGAGATAGAGTGTTGAACTTAATTTTTATAAAGATTTTTTTGGGACTTATAATAACTTATGGGGAAGAGGAGAGAATGATTTGACATTTCAGCCCTTTATCTTTTTTTAAATTATTCGAATTAAATGAACGTTCAGATCAAAATTGAATAAATCTAACCATGGAAAAAGGAGGGTTGCATGGGTGCAACGGTTGCGCAGAAGTTGGACTCACAAAAGTGTTACATATTTATAAGTGTTACAAAAGTGTTACATAAAAGTCAAAATTTTAAAAGTGTTACATAAAGTCATTTATGTAGGTACAATGCTTGACTTTTTTTCAAAGCAGAGCCAACTTCAATAAGTAAAACTACAATGACTTAATGTTTTCAAATAAAAGTAGAGGCACATGATTTAAAAGAATAGGAGTATATAACTATAACTTTATTTTCCTTTATACTTAAAAGTTTGGGTATGATAAACTTTATCACAACAATTATGTGCATTCTTTTGATATGACTAAATATGTGTTTATATTAATAAAAAGAAAATAAAATAGAAGGGAAAGAAGGGAATTGTGGAGACCAAAGGCTGGTCACTCACAAATAAGCATACTAACACTTTCCATGCAACAGACAAACATGTAAAGGGGTGGGTGAAATCGACAAAACTAATATAACAAGGTAAATAAAACGAAGCGCAATGAAGATAAGCAAGGGTATCCAAGCCCAAACGATAAGCATCTGTGGAGGCACTGATGTAAACACTAGTAAAGGCCATAGAGATAATTAAATTAATGTAGCTTTCCTCAAACATGCTGCAAAAATTAAGCGTCTTTGTCCTATGACGAGAAAACTCCAACGTGGGAGAATGTTAGTCTTCCTCACCAATATGTGAGTCCAAAATTCCTAGGATGGCCTCGAGTCATTAGCTCGAGAGCAAATAAATCAAAGCATCTCCGAAGAAAGAACGAACGTGAACAAACTCCATGGCATCGCGGATATCCGATGAGACTACCATCGAAAATGGGTGTGATCAGTATGCAGTACGGATGCTACTAAAAGTTCGAAGTGACTATCTTTGATGAAGTCCGACTGGATTGTCAATAGAGATAGCTAGAGAAACATATGCAAGGGGCTTCGTGTATGACAGTCGGAGAAGCCCGAAATCGTCTTCTTCGCGTGGGGCCATGGAAGAACCCTACTAGAGCCAATAAGGAACCCTTCCACCGTAGGAGATTTGAATCTGATAAGTCAAATACTCTCGACCAAAGAATTTATATCATCCGAGAATAAGACTATGTGCAAAGAGAGATGATTGGCCATAGGAGTAGACACCTGTTACTGTGGGAAGCTGAATTCTTTTAAAGAAATATGTATGTGATAAAACCAGTTGTAAATGTAGCTCAAATATGATCTAATGCAGTTAATACACATTGGAATTCAGTTAAAAGTTAGTTGTGAGAGCATAACAACAAATTATTAGTATCTTGGATTAGAAATGAAGTCATTAACAAAACTCAGCCAGCATGGGCCGAACAGCAATGCGGTTTTCAGCTGAAATGGGCCGAACGGGTGCAGAGAGGTGGTTATTGATTCCGTTATTAGTTTGTTAACTTGTTATGTTGTATAACTCATGTGAGGAGAGGTTAAGAGCAGTTACTAGTCATAGTGTGAGGAGAGATATTGATTACTCGAGAATTAGAGAGAGTAAAAATCAAGAAAAACAAACAAGAGAGGGACAATAGATGATTGAGTGCTATTGTTGAGTTGTGAGCTCCTTCTTATGTGTTTGTACTCGGTTTTTTATTAGTGAAGCTGGTGTTCTTTTCTCCCGTGGATGTAGGATCATATATTGTGACCCGAACCACGTAAATCAGGTGTCTAGTTTTAATTGTTTCGCATTTAAGTTTGGCTAACATACAAGATCAGATTTGAGTGTGCATACATTTGTAATTTCATTGTATTATTGGTTGTGTGTTTGGGTGGAAATCCTTACAATTTGGCACCGTCTGTGGGAAATCAGCAACCAAATGATGGGATCAACTCGTTTTGATGTAGAAAGGTTCACAGGGAAGTCTGATTTTGGTCTATGGAGGGTGAAAATGAAGGCATTACTTGTGCAACAAGGTCTGTCCATGGCATTGGATGGAGAAGCTAGTATGCCATCAACTCTGAAGCCTGAAAAGAAGCAGATGATCTTGGAAAAGGCACATAGTGCCATTATCTTGTGTCTAGGTGACAAGGTGTTGAGTGAAGTGGCAAAAGAAACAGATGAAGTTCCGGGTAAACTTTGATTTGCTTAGTCCCAATTCCTTTTATTTAGGTTAGTTTAAATTCCTTTCATTTATCTTGAAGCAACTTTTCTTCCTCCTAACAAAGATCTACTGAAAGGAAAATAATCATTTTTCTGGATAAAATTTAATATTTATCTCGTTAAATAGTATTTTTGAATAGATGGCAACACGGACCACTAAAAAGGATAAGTGCAAATTTGCAACTTATAGATATATATAACTTTCACATTCATTGGGGATCGATCGTGGTTCAGTTGGTAGAGCATCTTATCATCTAAGTCAGTAGTCAGGATCAATTCCTATCTGTCCCACCTCGATCAAAATTTGTTCTAAAAAAACTTTAACATTCACCAAAAAAAAAAAGTAAGCAAAAATTAAAACTATGAAAACGACATAGTTATTACAATTTTTCTGGTCATAAAATCATAATTTATTAAATAAAATATTTGAACTCCAATAATGTTTCTAAATATAATTTAGTAAATTAAATATTTTAAATGATTGGGCCTCTTAAACTAAGAAAAGGTCCTCCAATAATTTTAGGGTTACTTAGTAAAAATTCATCAACTTTTGGTTAATTATTAATTGTAATATGTCATTTTAATTGTGACGTAAAAATGCACGAATTTTATAATTTTTTCAATCCAAACTCGATCAATTTTTTTGCTCCAATTAATGACGTGAAGCATGAACTTGAAATTTTGACCCAACGAACTCTTTTAACCCCAAGTAAATGAAAATAACATTATCTTATCATTAAATCTAATATTTAAATTATTATTTTTATTTAACTAGAAACTTATATAATATGGTATTATTACACATCTACAGTTGTGATAGTCAAAATCATTAGCAATATGAGCCATTTTTTTACACGAGTGCATTGAAATAAATCTAAAAGGTAGACATTTCAATGTTGTGTTTCATTTCGCAAATTATCACCAAAAAATTTGCGAATTTTGATGAATTAACCCATATATTTTAAAGTACAACACATATTTGAATGACGTCAATAGAAAAAGCAATATATATTTATTTGTGTATAATACTCCCTCCGTCCCGGCTTATCTTGCACAGGGGGAGTCGGCACAGATATTAAGAAAAGATGTTTTTTGGTTGTTTGTTGACTTTTCAAAGGTAAATTGAGGGTGGAGATTTTGAGGGTGAAGATTATGTTATAACTTTCCTTTTTTAGGTTGTGCAAGATAAGGTGGGACAGCCGTTTAAGAAAAGTGTGCAAGATAAGGTGAAATTATGTTATAACTTTCCTTTTTTAGGTTATGTAAGATAAAGTGAAACAGCCGTTTAAGAAAAATGTTCAAGATAAGGTGAGAGGAAGAGAGCATATTACAATTCTAAATAAATAACATTTCCAATCAATACAAATAAATAATTTTATTTAACCAAATATTTAGACTAAATTGTTGGGCCTTTTCTTCATTGAAAAGGCCCTCCAAAAAAAGGCGTATGCTGCTTGAAATGCGACGAGCACACGGTATTCTTTAGTAAAAGGCGAAAGAATAGTTCGCTATGTGCTCACCGCGCAGCTGCGTGAAGAAATATTAAATTCGCAGCTTATTTTTATACTAGTGGGTCTCTACTGCTATGTTGGTTTTGTCGATGTGGGACTAGCCAATTCTCCCAATCTCGCTTCACTTTCGAGTATTTGTCAACTTGAAAATCAACAACAGAATGGAAAATTAAATCACGGCCTCCTACATATATCATCTGTCATCGAACACAGAAATCTTGTCCGAATAAATATTTGAGAAATTGTTTCAGAGGCATCATGGCCTCAATTTTGAAATTCTAGTCGAAACAATTGGTTGCTCTGTTCCTCTCCCCTCCCCTCCCCTAAATTGTGAACAAACAGATAGGAGTATATCATATTTTCATGTTATCATCTTCCCGAGACACCTAAAAATCTTCTAAACTATCATGTACGCATAGAGTGAACGACAATAAGTCTAGGCTTTAATTTAGTGATAATGATACAGTTAAACTGTCCATATTCGTGTCAAAGTGTAGGTGAAATTGCTGTTTAGCATTGGGGCAGTAAGCAATGAGTGTAATTTGAATGAGGATTTACAGTTCAACCAGCAAACTATTAGTTGGGTAATTACTATATTTCTCTCCACAACTACTCTATTTCCTCTCTTTACAGCCAGGATTAATGAGAAAAGCAATTGTTTAGAAGATTGTGGTCTGAATTCTGGACGGATACAACCATAATTAAACAAAACCAATTCCGTGGAGTGTGAATAAAGATTCTCCATCACCACTCTCTGTTCGTCTGTATAAATTTGACCTTTCAAAGTCCGAGGAACTATAGTTGTGGTTGTGAAGAGGGACAAAGAAAAACCAAAGGGCAGGGAGAGGTTGGACTGGAAAAATATCTTGAATCTCAATTTTAGGGTTAAAATGGACATAGAAGAAGTTAATTAATGAGAAAATCGGTTGCTGCAATTTTATCAGCCTAAGCCCAAACCTTCATATCTGAAAGAATTGCAGAACTTGAATTGGGCCTGGCCCCCATGGCCCCCCTCGCACAAATTATACTGTAGCCTTAATCACTTAAGTCAATCATGCTGGTTTCCTATTCACGCCATGGGCCACATGGATTACCCATCAACCCCGTCCAAGAAAGCTTTGAGGAAGTCTTGAAACTTCATTTTATCCAAGTCTTTCTCTCATACTCGCGTTCTAATTTTCGATGTGGGATCTCTTACTTCTTCCACAAAGAATAATTGCACTGGATGTTGCCAAATAAATTTGAATTTGATTCGATTCACAACTACGGCTTGCAAGTAGTAATGAACGAATTATCTTTGGTACAAAAGAAAAATGAAGGGCGAAAATGTAATTTTATTCCTCTATATTTCAGTCATTTGCATTTTTAGTCCCTCCGACAAAAAAATTGCACATTTAGTCCTACGATTTAAAAAATAAAAGAAGAATTACAAAATACGAAAAAAGGAAAAAGAAGTGCATGTCTTCGTCTTCTTCGTAAGAATTACATAAAAAATAAAAAAAAGTACACGTCTTCATCTTCTTCGTTCTCGTCCCAGACGACTCTGTCTCCAACCCGTAACACAATTATCATCTCCTTCTTCTCAATTTCGATCTTCTTCAAATTAGGGTTCTTACAATTTGGAAATGTGACCCTCTTCTATAATGATTTCTTGTACTTGTCTTCCCTCATCTCACATTTGCTTGCCATCGAGGGTGTGAGAAAGGATTATAATCACCATGAATAGGTGTGTTTCCATTGCTTCTATTAATACGTACAAGTGTAACCAACTGTACAGGAAATAATCCGAATATACAGGGAATAGATTACAACAAATAATATGTACCATATCTATAAGATTTACAATAGCCTAATCTAAATTGTATCCTTATCACCCCCCTAAAGCGAGGTGTGGGATTTTGGAGAATGCGAAGCTTGGAGCGTAAGAATTCAAATAAAGGACGTGGTAGGCTTTTCGTGAAAACATCAGCCAACTGAAGATGAGAAGGAACAAATCGAGTTTCAAGCCGTTGACAGGTGACAAGTTCGCGAACAAAATGACAATCAATGTCAATATGCTTAGCACGTTTGTGAGCATGGGATTCTGACTCAAGAACAAGGCACTCTTGTTGTCACATAAGAGCAGCGGACAAGTGAGAGGCAAGGCACGAAGTTCTTTAAGCAGTTGAGTGAGCCAAACCATTTCTTAGGCAGCGTGAGCAAGAGCACGATATTCAGATTCACAACTGGATTTAGCAACGGTGGGTTGTTTGTTGGCACTCCAAGAAACAAGATTGCCTCCTAAAAAAATAGAATAACCATATGTCGATCGGCGAGTTTCAACACATCGAGCCCAGTCAGCATCAGAATAACCTAGAATGGTGAATTCTGGAGCAGGAGAAAAAGAGAGACCATAGTGAATGGTGTCTTTAACGTAGTGTAACGACCCGATTTTCATAAAAATATTTTAAAGCATTTTCAAATAGAAATAAGTAATTGTTTTTATTTTTTTTTTTTTCCTTTTATATGTCTATAAAAGTCAATACTAGACAGGCCATTAAAAGAACCAAATGAAAAATGCATCTAAATCTATTTGTTGACACAATTATCTTCAATAAGGGATTATTTAGTATCATACATTGATATGCTTATAGTATAATTAACTAACAATACATAATATAATACTGATCGTATGGAAAAAGACCCATACGAGTGTACTTACATTGACCGTATGAAAGAGACCCATACGACCGTACTTTAATTTATAAGTATAAGTGTTTGTGTGTGTGAATGTACCAGCATACCTAATGTACAAACCTATATAAAATGCAAATCAGTTCATACTTAATCAGATTCTAATAACATTCACAACCAAAATAACTTCACAAACTTTAACTAAATTGAATAAGTAAAATTACTCCTAGACATGCTCCTAATTTCAATTTAAATGATCAACACCTAACATGTCACTTATAAAAATAAAATAATACTACATGACTTTAAGAATTAAATCTAAAAAGAAAATCAACATAAATACTAAGTTGTAAAATCTAGAAAAGTAATATTCAAATAAAAATACTTATTCTAGCAAACTTGAAATTAGAATCCTAACTGCTTGAGTCACATGCATGAATAACTGTAAATAATAAAATTAATAGTTCAATTAAAATAAACTTTCATATGTCTCGGCTCCGCCTCAACTTCTGTGTCTCACGCCATAGCTAACCTGAAAGGATCAGTATTGGTTGGGGTGAGCTTCCTTCAACTCGTGGAGGATACAATTCATAACAATAATAAACAAAATCAAAAGCATAAAATATAAACAATTATAACTTGTAACTTGTAATATTATATTCAATAAATTGAATATAAACTTGTAACTTGTAACTTGTAATCCATGTACTCACGGAAATCTTGAATTTGTATATCAAATAAATTGAATATACACTTGTAACTTGTAAATATAACAGCTATAAATCACACAATTAATTAAGCATATAATTGACATAAAAAGTAAACCCCCACCTGAACTGTCTTGAATAAAGTTGATGAAATGTCATGCAAATACTAAGCCCGTGATCCTTGTTCCGTACAACCTGCCTGTAGAAATCGGATGAAGATTTAGAAAATTGTTCTGCCGTGGAAAGAATTTAAGAGAATTGAAATTGTTGTTCTACCGGCAGCTTAAGCGTGTACTTACATATATATATAGGGTTAGTGGTATTGTGACAAGATTTATATCTCTTATGGATAGGGATTAAGCAAATTTTAAAATCATCCATCGTATATTGCGTGATCTAAAATTGTTGGAACCTTGGATTTCTTTGAGCTCAAGATATGGGCCCTGTAGCAAATTAGTGCATTGGACTTGAGTCTTGGGCTCAAAGTTGTGGGCTTAGACATATGCATGTAATGGACTAAAATAAAAAGAATGATTTTTCCTACAAAATATTATGTCTAAATTAATAAATGAATGTATGACAACTAAAATGACTTGAAAATAATGAGCTAATGATTCCCAATATAATTGGGCCTGAGAATATTAAATGAACCATGTTCAGGGGCTTAACTTGGGCTTGAAAATTAAATGCAAAATAATTGACAATGATGCGTGACATGGACTTGTCCTAATAAGACTTTCAGCTTAAACTTAAATCCATAAAATATAACTTATTGACATTTAATTGGACTTAAAATAATTAATTGGGCTAACGTCACTTGAAACTGGGCCAACAGTCAATTCTTGAATTATATACCTACTTCGCCCAAATTAATTAATTAAATCTAATTAGATATCAATAAACTTATATAATTTAATACTAAAATAGCGGGCGTTACACGTAGCGAAGGATTCTTTTGACAGCGAGAAAGTGATCATCAGATGGACTATGTAGGAATTGACTGACATGATTGACAGCGAAAGATAAATCTGGACGAGTGATTGTGAGGTATTGGAGAGCACCAACGAGTGATCGGTACAAGGTAGGATCCTTAAACGGACTACCAGTGTTAACAAGAGATTCTCCAGCAGCCAATGGTGTGGACACTGGTTTAGAGTCAAGGAGAGAAGCACGAGATAGTATATCATGCGCATATTTGGCCTGACCAAGGAAGAGACCGGCGGTGGAATGAGTTATCTCAAGGCCAAGAAAATAACTGCGCTTGCCAAGGTCTTTAACAACAAATTCATCATTAATGCGCGAAATAAACCTGTGAAAAACAGAAGTGTTGCTACTTGTGACAATAATATCGTCAACATAGAGAAGTAAATAAAGAGTACAGGCAGATCGATGGATGAAAAATAATGAAGTATCAGAACGACTACGAGAGAAACCTAAAGAAAGAAGAAAAGTACTAAAACGATCAAACCATGCACGGGGGGCCTGCCGAAGACCATAAAGAGCCTTTTTAAGCTTACAAACATGGTGAGAAAATTGAGGATCAATAAAACACGTAGGCTGAGACATGAAGACAGGTTTGTCCAGATGACCATGAAGAAAGGCGTTCTTAACATCTAGCTGATGGAGCGGCCATTTGTACTGAACATGCAGAGTTAAAATCACACGGACGGTCGCAGCGCGAACAACTGGGCTAAAGGTGTGAGAGAAATCAAAGCCCGGAATTTGAGTAAAGCCTTGAGCCACGAGACGGACCTTGTAGCGGTCAATAGTACCGTCAGCGTGATATTTGGTGCGAAACACCCATTTCGAGCCAACAATGTTCTCGTTTGAGGGATGAGGAACCAAGTCCCAAGTACCATTAGAATAAAGAGCGTCCATTTCTTCACGCATGGCAGAGCCCCAATGAGGTGATTTTAAGGGATTTGAAGCCTCTGGGTTCTGTAGAAGCAGACAAGGAAGACAAGAGATTGTTACAAGCAATATCAACAAAATACTTAGGTTTAAAAATACCGGATTTCGATCGCGTCTTCATGGAATGAGTGGAACCAGTCGGAAGAGTTGGTGGTGGATCAATAGAAGGGACGGAAGAATTATCGGTAGTAGAAGTAAGGGAAGTAGGAGAGCCGGCAGAATTGGAAGGGGATGACGATTGAGGGGACTGGTCGTGAAAGACAGGTGACCCGGGTGACTCGGGTTCGGGAGAATTGGGAGGGAAGGCTAGCGGAGAGGTGGGCAGGGGGTTGGCGTGGACTGGTAGGTGATGGGCTGGAGGGGTAGTAGCTGGATTAGGGCCCGAAGGAGATGGGCCAGGAGAATGGGGGCATAAAGGGCATGGGGAATGGGCCTAGGATGGAGGCCCAGAGGAAATCTGAGTGGGGGAGCAGCGCGGGGAGCGATGGCCCAAAGCAACAGGCGGATCAGTAGCGAGATTGGGCTGGGCAGAAAGTGGCGGCCCAATTGATGCAACAGGCACGGAAGCTTGTAATGAGGCCCAATTGATGCAACAGGCACGGAAGCTTGTGATGAGGCACCAATAACTGGCCCATCCTGGTGATCCAAAATTTTAGAAAAAATTAAATTATCAGGATTAGAGGAAGAATTATGGTTAGTAAATGGATAAATAGTTTCGTCAAAATGAGCATGACGAGTGATGTAGAAACGCGAGGTAACAGGATCATAACATTTAAAACCCTTGTAAATAGTACTGTAACCAAGAAAAATACACGGTTGACTACGGGGAGCCAACTTATGGGAAGCATAATCATGAATGTAAGGAAAAACACGACAACCAAAATTTTTAAAATTAGAATAATGTGGAGGGGTATGAAATAATAGTTCAAAGGGGGATTTATTATCAAATAAAGGGGAGAGGAGACGGTTAATAATGTGAACAGCTGTGGAAAACACATCAAACCAATATGAAGCTGGAGCATGAGCATGAAACAAAAGAGAAAGGCCAGTTTCAGTTATATGTCTGTGTTTACGCTCAGCACGACCATTCTGCTGCGGAGTATAGGGACAAGACATACGATGGTGAATACCACGAGAAATAAAAAATTCTTGATCACGCTTATTTGTAAATTATGTTCCACCATCACTTTGAAATTGTTTTATGGTGGTGGAGAACATATTCGTGACAAGAGCATGAAAGCGAGTAAGGACATAAAAAATTTGAGATTTCGCATGCAACGGATAAAGCCAGGAAAAACGAGAAAAATCATCAATAAAAACAACATAATAGCGATAACCATCACAAGAATCGACAGGGGAGGGGCTCTATAAATCACAATGAATTAAATTCAAAACACGAGATGCACGTTTTTCATTCAAAGAAAAAAATATTTTCTTGTTTTTAGCTAATTGGCAAGTAGCGCAAATAGTGGATTTTGGTAAAATAGAAGAACAAACAAAAAACCTAAACGTTTAAACAACTGAATAACTGAAAAAAGAAGCATGGCCCAAACGGGAGTGCCATATTTCAAAAGAAGACTTTGTAACGAAACCACGAGAAGCAGCAACAAGAGCAGAAATTCCATGATCCAAAATATATAAACCCTCCTTACAGTGGCCCCGAGCTAGAGGTTCCTTTGTCAGACGATTCTGTATCACAAAACACTGATCAGAAAAAACAACATCAACTGGTAAATCAGAGGTTAATTTGCTAATAGAAATAAGATTTTTGGTAATTGACGGAACAACGAGAACATCACGTAAGCAAAGGTGATTATAAATTAATTTAGAACCGGAGTGAGAAAGGATTATAATCACCGTGAATAGGTGTGTTTCCATTGCTTCTATTATACGTACAAGTGTAACCAACTGTACATGAAATAATCCAAATATACAGGGAATGGATTACAACAAATAATATGTACCATATCTATAAAATTTACAATAGCATAATCTAAATTGTATCCTTATCAGAGGGGCCCTATCACCGTTGGTATGTCTTCATTTTCATTTGAAGCATCATTGGATTTAGTTCCGTGAGAAGACCGAGAAGAAATCTAATTAGCTAGATCTGCAGAGGTGAGGCTATGATGGAGGTGAGATTGAGTTAGAATTTTCTAAAAAATTTCTTCAATTTGGTTATGATGGCTGTGAATCTGTGATGGAGTGAGATGGAGGTCTGACTGAGTTGAAAATAAAATAAAATATATATATATATATATGTAATTTATCTTGTTAGATTTTACTTTATTTTCGAGGAATTTCTTTTTTTTTTTTCTGGGAATTTTTTTCTCTTTTTATTTGCTGATTTTTTTCTTTTTGAAGACTGAGATATCGTCATGTGTCCATAATGAACGAAGATGCCCAAATCAATGAATCATGGGACTCTCACGTGAGGAATTTCAGCGGATACGAAATTTTGCGGCCAAAATTGGCCTCAAATTGCAAGTTTTTTTTTAACTGTAGGACTAAATGTGCAAAACTCTTATCAGAATGGATGAAAAATAAAAGTGACCAAAATTTAAAGGACTAAAATTGCATTTTTCCTAAGAAAACTGAAGAGATTGCTAAGCCTCTGGCCATTGATTTGGTTCTAAAAAAAATGACAAAATTGATTTTATTGTTAAGGGGAATTGAAAAGCCATTATTACATACAAATCCCAACTTAAGCAAGCACCCATTCAACTAAAAATGTCAAATTTACATGCGTGTTGGGTAGAATATAAAAAAAAAAAAAAAAAAAAAAGAAGAAATATATCTAATTTAATATATAAGAGGAGTATTATATAAAGAAAAGACACATATAAATTTTATATTTAATGAATTTTATAATCTGGAAAAAAAAAATTAAAAAGGAATGTAATACATTGGAGAAGGATACGCTAGTTTTTAATTCAAGGCAACAATTATATTTTTTATTTAGTTTTTCTTTTTCTTTTTCCAACAGAAAATTCAGAAGTTTTCACTTTTTCATCTTAACTCCTTTTATACTAAAAAAATTTATAAATTAATTCTCTTTTCACTATCTACAACTATGTTGCATATATAAAAATAACATATTGATTTTTAAATATAAAAATATTATTTTAATAATTAATTTTGTTATACTTTGATATTTAACATATTTTTATATGAAACAAAAAATGTTATAGAACTCGATATTATATTTTTTGTGTGGAAATAATAAGATTATTTAGTTTACATTTACATTTTTATATCTTAATAAATTTTGATTGTTTGAACTATTCTGTTGTCAATATACAGGATATACATTTGTATTTACATTAATACTTGTCCATTAATATATGATATTGATAAAAACGACTTGTTTATTTGTCTTGGAAAGTAATTTAAATTTTAAATTCAATGGGCATATTTGTTTGTACAAAATAATTGTTCTGGTTGCCTTAAAAAAAAGAATGCCCAAGTTAACAGTATATACGAATGGACAAACACGTGATTATTTCATGTAATAATAACTATCCATTTTATTTTCGTATACATTAATCAATATTTTTCACTGATTTTGAAACAGCATTGTAGTGCAATAGATATCAATGTACACTTTTATAGATACTAGTATTTCTCACAAGCGATGCACGATCATTTAAAATTTTGTATCATTGTTATTAGGTACAAGTATGTATAGCTAGGGAAAATTGATAAAACTATCACGTAAATTTGCCCTAATTAAGAAAAAATTCTTTAAATTTGGAACTTTTTAAAAATACCCATTATGTTACAAATATTGATAAAAATGCCCTCTGACCGGCAATCACAGGTAACCTAACCGGTCAGAGGATGATGTGTCATTTTTTTTACAGACATGGCTTAAACATTTTAATTTGTTATTGATTTAACTTAATAAATGCTTTTTAAAATAAATTTATTAGAAATACATAAAAGAAAAAGAAAAAGGAAAAAAAAAGTCAAAAGAAGACTTCATCTTCTTCCTCCTTTGACCCTTTTCCCTTTATCTTTCCCTTTTCTTTTTTTTTTTTTTTTTTTTTTCTCATCTCCAGTTTTTGAGTGGTGAAGAAGAATCAAGTCCGCAACGAGCCGGTGACGGTCAGGCAAGGGTGGTGAAGAAGAATCAGTTAGGGTGGGGAAGGGCGCTCTGTGACCTCCAAACACAAAAATGGCAAATCCCAAACTAGCTCACGGCCGCCCTTTACCACCACAACAACACAAACACCACTGTATTTCTTACCAAAAAGGAGAATTTTCAGAACTAATGGACCAGCTAGCTCATGACCGCCCTTTACCACCGTCGTTTCACGGCAGGGATCTTCATCTCCACTAACACCACCAATTCCACCACCACCAGGATGTCGACAACGAGCAAAGCGGCAACAGCAGCAACAACAACAACCGTAGCCTAAAGCGCGATAGGAACGACAATAATTACGGCCTCACGGCCACCGCGACCACCCCCACTTTCGACGGCAAGGAGCACAGTTCCGATCAGAATGAAGCCACGCGCCACCTTAGAGGCCGCCCAACCGGCTCAAAGAACAAACCGAAGCCGCCAATCATAACCACTCGCGACAGCGCCAATGCGCTCAGATCTCACGTAATAGAGATCGCCAATGGCTGCGACATTCAGGAAAGCATAGTGAAGTTGTGGTGGGGTCAGGGGTTTGGATGTGGGTTTGGGGGTGGGTAACGCGAAGAAGATGATGAATTTATTTCAATTGGTGTTTTTCTTTCTTTTTTTTTTTTTTTTTTTGCCGGAATTTTAAAATTTTATTTAAAAAAATATTAAAATTAGTTTATTAAGCCAAATCGGCTAGACAATTTAAAATAAGTGGCAATTGAGATGCCACATCACTAAATTATGTCCACCTCAGCTGTCACCGGATGAGTAACTGGCTATAGCCGGTGGCAGGACATTTTTATCAAGTTTTTATAAGTTATGAGGCATTTTTAAAAAGTGCCAAATTTAAAGGATATTTTCTTAATTAGGGCAAACTTACAGGATATTTTTACCAATTTTCCTGTATAACTATAATATTTAATCTTTAACTTTATGGTATTAGATTAAGAAAAAGGTTTCTTGTCCAACGTGAGCAAATGTTCATGTGTTGTTCGCTAATGTGTCAAGATCTTCTCTTTAAACTTCAGATAAGAAATATAAGTTAATTTACGAGATTTTGACACACATGCGTTAAATATGCCCATGGTAGGTAAATGAACGATTAGACCAATATACTTTTTTTGTGGATATATGTAAATATTGTAAGATTTTGTGGTCCACGAACCATCAAATTAAGTTATTAAGAAATTTAGATATTTTTCATGGTTTAAATAAATAATCATCAAGATAAGATTTGGTCAGTTTTTATATGATAAGATATGATTTTTGACGTTGATAGACTGTGAGTGGATAGCAATTCGAATTGCATTATAATTCTAATCCTATCAGGAATTGATCATCCCTCCACCTATAAAAGAAAACAAAGTCGCATATTATTGACAACCCTTTTATGGATAAACATGAATTATTATTTGGGCTCAATCTGGGTTCAAATAACTTGACTTGCCCCACATAAAATTTATGGTGCATGTTGGGCATAATAATAATAATAATAATAATAATAATAATAATAATAATAATAATAATAATAATAATAATAATAATAATAATAATAATAATAATAATAATAATAATAATAATAATAACCCGTAAAAATAATTCGGGGCGTTGCATCATATCCCTGTTAGAAAAATTTCGTCCTCGAAAATTCATGACATGACAAATATGATATGTATTTATCGAAAGTATAGATTGTGTGTGTTGTTCCAAATTTGTCCATAACAAAACAAGGATATTTTTGTCAGGGTCTACTAATAAATGCATTATGTAACTAAATTTGGAGTACTCTGATTAATAAGAAAAAAGTAGAACTAAATTATGAATTATGACTTGAGTACTCTGACTTTGGAATAAAGCACAAATTGGACTAAAATTTTGAGATTAAGTTCAAACAAGAATTGGAAATTTTAGGCTTATCTAATTTTGTAAAACTTAGTAAATGATCAATATAACCTTTAATGTTAGATTTAGATTGAAAAGAATTGAGAGGAGTTCTTATGATGAAGATGGAAAATTTTGTGTAAGAAAAAACAAAAACAAATTTGTCTTCAATGGACTTTGGTGAATAGAAAATTGACTCTCCTTTGAAATTAAGATAAAATTTTCATATTTGGAAATAAACGATTTGAAACTAAATGCGGAATCAAATTTGCGGCTAGTTGCTTATAGCCCTTTATTTCAAATGAAATTAGATGAGAAAGGTGTTTGTGTTTGTTGTAAATAGAACTTTTTGGAGTTGGTGCTCAATAATTTAGAAATTAAAACATGATCCGGCTCAATGCTAAGCAATAACATTGACAAACATAAAAGTTTAGAACCTGATGAGGAGTATTGAAGACAAACCTAATGAGGTCGAAATTAAAAAAAATATATATAAACAAATTAGAAGATATGAATGTAGAACTTGATTTTTAAAGATACCTTGAATACACTTAGAAGTTAGAAAAGGATGAGAAGATAGACTCGTGATTCTTTTTTTATTTTTTTTAAGAGGAGTAACTCCGGAACAGTTCTATAATTTCGATTCAAAAGAAATTGAGAGAAGCACACACAATGCATTTGGAAATTTTATTGTAAACTGACTTGAATAAAAATATATTTGGGAAAGAAATATATTTTTTTAGGCTCTCTTTTGGAGATAAACATTTCAAACCATTTGAGAATTGAATAACTTAAAACCAGAAACGGAATCAAATTGACTAATTTGCCATAGATTTTTTTTTTTTTTTTTTTTTTTTTTTTGCTTTACTAATAAAATCAAATGGAAAAGAAAAAATTCTAATTGGGAGAACATTTGGAGTTAGTTACCAAATTTTTGGTATTCAAAATATAGTCGGACCTAACTGGGTAAAATAACTTTTCTTGTCTCAAGTAAAAAATTCAAAACTTTTATTAGGAATTTGAAAGATCATCTTTGGGGCTAATATAATATTGAATTTGGAAGCAAAACTGAATTTTAAAGATACATTAAAAACCTGTGGAGTAAATATTTGATGGAAATGATAATCTCGTCATGTTTAATTAAATTTCAAATTGACTAATTTAAAATCAAAATGCTGAAAAGCCATATGGAAGTACAAATCAAGCTAGTTTTCTTTTATATGTGTGCATATAGGAAATTTTAAAACAATGCAATTATTTGGATAATATGGTAAATAAGTGCATGATCATCCTAGGTCTGGGCCCTATTAAATGATACTTAAGAGTTGTTCCAAAAAAGTACATAGTCTAGTGTTGATTTTTTTTTCTCTCAAAAATTGAAGTTAGAAAAAGAACGCAATGTGAAAAGTTTGAAGTGAACCTACTGAAATAAGAAATATGAGAGTATGTCCTCAAATTCAAGGTGAATATGTGAATTAAAAAATTATAAAAAACTTTGAGGCTTGAAAATAGATTAAAGAAAGTATGGGTAGTTCAAGTCCAACATTGACTTAATTGTACTAAAAAATCAGAAATGAGATTGAATCATGAAAAACAGGTACTGGACAAACTCGAGTGAGACATACAATTTCCATAAGAGTTTTTTTTTATTTTTTTTACTTTTTATAAGTTGATAAAATGAAAAAATGTAGTCTTATTAAAGATAATGAGATTTTGGGGCACATTAAAGTAACCAATACATTGAGAATTTTTTTTCCCCTCATGGTACAAAGGTAATGAGGTGGTCTAGGAAAATTTTAAACCTTTGAGTTTGACTTGAAAGAACTTTTGGGAGTTAACAAAAACTGAGATGTATTTGATGAAATTTAATAGAGGGTTTGGATTTGAGCTGAAATTAAATTTAAGGTCACTTGGAAAGAGATTGTAGGCCTTTTTTATTATGTGAAAAATCTCTGAATAAAAATAATAGGAAGCAATCATACTTTGGCTAACAATCAGAGTTGAGATTAAATAAAACTGGATTATTTTCTTTTAAGATAACTTTATGTTTGTAGAAACCTTATGGGCTACGTTGATAGAAATGAAAGAGAATGTAAATTGAATTTGAGGTCATATACATTAACATGCACACACACTACTACAATCACTCTCACACACGCAACCCGTACTCACAGCTAACTCCAATATGCATCTATATATATATAATTCACACAACTACTCACCACATGTTTATATACACACATCCGTACACACATATGTATATATATCTACCATCCCTTATGACATTACCGAGTCTAAAGAAATAAATCTTTAAGACAAAAATTTGTTTGCTACTGATCTAAGAAATTCAAAAAGAAAACTGTAAATAAATTGTTGCAGATGTGAAGAATGGAATAAATTGATCCACAATCCACAGAGAAGAAAGGGTGAGAAGAGAAGAGAGGATGTCGCTTTTCTTTAGGAAAGGAGGAGTGTACAATAAAGGAGGCGTGTAGGGTTTTGTTCTACAGTATTATATTTATACTAGGACATTCTCCTACTGGGTATTAATCAGAACCCCCCACATGAAAGTATTTTTCTATCAGATATATATATATATATATATATATATATATATATATATATATATATATGGTCAAGATACATACTGACAACCCTTTTATGGATAAACATGAATTATGATTTGGGCTCAATCTGAGCCCAAATAACTTGACTAGACCCACATGAAATTTATGGTGCATGTTGGGCTTAATAAATAATAATAATAATAATAATAATAATAATAATAATAATAATAATAATAATAATAATAATAATAATAATAATAATAATAATAATAATAATAATAATAATAATAATAATAACCCGTAAAATAATTCGGGGCGTTACAAAACTCAATTTAAATTTATTTTTGGAAACTTAATTTCACTCTATAAAAAATTCATATAATTTTATATAATCCACAAATTTTCAATTTCTAATATTAGAGGTGATTTTTAACGAAGTACAAAAAAATAGTGGAGGAACTGCATGAGCCCGCATAATGTATGAATTTTTTAGATTTGTTTCGATATTTTCATCTCTCCCCCCTCCCCTCCCCCCTCTTAAATTTGTTTAGAATATTTTCCAACATCCAAGCATGAATACATTTTTTTCTACTTACGATTGATAAAAATCAAAATATCATTTTTCAATATTTAATTTGTTACCAATATTGAATATGTTGATATAAAATATTAAACTCAAAATAAATAATAGTTTGTTGGTTCTTTTCTTGGGGCTTGAAATTGAGTATCTATCGTGAATTGATAATTTTTTGTTAAATTCAAGTTGTAAATAAAAATAAATTAAATATATTTTCTAATAAAATAAATATATTTCAAATCGTGCATCGCACCGTGGGGAAATTATAGTAGAATGAATATAGAAACATTAGATTTTGATTATTCTTTTTGTTTATTATTATTATTGAATCAATTTATTGATCTTATAAGAATTGCTAGTACTTTCTAATTTTTATTTATAGAGTTGAGTATTGTTGAAGCTGATGAACATATTTAAGGGGTGCACAATTGTAGTCTTCCCTTTTTAAATTTTTTTAAATATTATTTTTAATGTAATTTATCTAATATTTTAAGTTTGAAACTTAATATAAAAGCATTTATTTTTTAGCGTACTTGTAATTTGTCCCATATTTAATAAAATTTACCGCATAATCTTAGAACATAATTAAAAAAATTACCTCGTGAAAGAATTCCCTATAGGATTAGGTATATGCGGGATTGGACATGTTTTTTTTCCATATTTTTCACCATGTTCACACATACATATAATAATCTAGATCCTAGCTATTTGTGCAGTATTAAGCTAGAGACTCTCTTCCGAGTTATTCTAATCATTTTATTTATCTAATTATTTGCATTCTAATACAAAATGCCGAGAATAATAGTTGGAGCAGGAGATTCACTAATTACGATTTAGAAGCTGAAATCTCCCGTTTCTTTTTCTATGAATAGATCCACCTATAACTTTGATTGTCAGATTGAAAAAATACTCTAAATTACTGGCAGGGTTTCAGAGCTTTTATAATTAGTGGTGCAACATTCTCTACAACAAGTGCTAGGTGTGTCATGCAATTAAGCACTTGCTATAAGGAATATTGCACCCTAATTATAGAAGATTTGAACCAAAATCATAGAACCAAGGCGCAGATACATTTCGCAATCGAGAATCTGTACCAGTGCGAGGGCTATTCGATGACAATTAGCGGATCCAAATTTATACATCATTCTACTTCACTCATTTTCTGAACCACGAAATACACAAAATTAACCAAACTATGTACCGGGAGGACTTGATGCAATTTAATAGCCCATATAATGACATAGTTAATATCTAATGAATTACAAATATAATACTTGAACAGAAAGGCATTAGATTAAACGTACATAAACAAAGTAATTTAATGCACTAATTTATTCACCTTCACTTCACATTGTGACATTGATACAAATTACAATAATCAATAGCATCTCTAATATTTTAATCCCAAGAAATTTTTTTAACAGGAGTTTGAGTGGCATTGGGAGTAAAATAAATGCCATCCTCTTTCACTACCCAATAATTTTGTTTTGTTATAAATCCAGTTTTGTTGGATTTAAAAACATCGCAACGTACTTGTTTCGATCCCAATAAAAATGACAGAAAAATAAAGTATTATTGAAAAAGTTTTGACAAAAATGCCAACTAAAACTTTGAGCCGGCATTAGTGTATGATATCCGAGATCGTCGTTTTTTGACTGACAACGTACGATTAATGCCGGGGACTTTGCTGGAAGACCACTAGTAATGTGAATATCTATCCTTTTGTTTAAGCAAAAGCCAGATACTTGAAGAATAGGAAACATTATGAAGAAAAGAATCAAGAGAATTTTGGTTATTGCCATGGTCATTTTTCTTAGAAGAGCAAAGTAGGACCGTTTTTCATGACACTCTCCTTTTATAACTTTCAAGTAAATTGATTGAATAATAATATTTATGATACCATTACTATTTAAACAATACAAAATATTCGGGAGGACATGCAAATTTACAATTTTTTTCCTCTTATTACTTATTCATTAATGCATACAGTGTGTATTAAGAAAATAAGACTCAATTTTGTATTCCTTTGAAATCCGGAGCAGTATAAGGAAAAGGTAAAAATAATTCATACTAAGTAGGGATTTACACTAGCCGAATTAAGTCGAATAGTACAAGGTTCGTGTTCGACTCGTTTAATTCTAGTGTATTTGAGATCAACTCGAGTTCGTTCGAACTTATAAAATTATGTTCGAGTTCGGTTCATTTTGTTAATATTAAGCTCGCGAATAATTAAAGCTTGGGTTGACAAAAGCTCGATAATATATTGAACGACACTACAAGAAAAATGGTCTTTTGAGACCACAAAAAAGTGGTCCCAAATAATGAGTATTTGCCACAAGTTAGGTGAAGTGGTCTCAAATAATGAGTATTTGTCACAACTTATGAACATTTGTCACAACTTTATTGTCGTCTCAATAACTTGGACGCAAATAATATATTTGTGACAACAAAAGTGGTCTCAAATACATTTCAAATATTTTTTGCAACAACTAGTTGTCTCTAAAAGTAGCTTTAAGTGGTCTAAAATAATTTGTAGAGAGATTTGTGACAACAAGTGGTCACAAATAACTTATTATTAGTGACCACAATTGTGGTGTCAAAAAATGTATTACAAAAGACCTCTTTTGTTGTAGTGCGAGCATAATTCGAATTTGGTTCAACAAAATCTCGATAATATATTAAATGAGCATAATTCAAGCTCGCATCCATTTAATATGTAATTACTAAGCTCCCGAATAGTTTGTTAAAAATTCATAACTAGTCTATTGGAATCGACTTTTTACTTTGACCTTAGAGGTCTTTTGTTCAATTTACGCTGAAGACAATTAAATGCATAATTAATATTTTTTTATATATTAATGTATATAATCGAGTTGGATTCACGAGCAAAAGTTCGTGAACAAGCTCGCGAACCTGCGAACTAAATACTTACAAGCTCGAGTTCGTCTCGAAAATTATGTCAAGCTCAAAATTAGATTCGAGCTCGGTTCGTTGAAACCAACGAACAATCCCAAATAAATATTTTTTCGAGTCGAGATTCGAATAGTTCACAAACAGTTTGCCTCGTGTACATCCCTAATTCTAAGAGTCATAATTAAGGAAACCTAACCAAATAATGTAGCGCAGGTCTCTTGTGAACCAATAGATCCGTGCAATCCGGGTCATAGGTTAAAATGTATTACTCCCTCCTTCCCGCTCTAATTTGTCTATTTTCCCTTTCGGTTTGTCCCAATCTAATTTGCTAGTCCATAAATGACAAATTTCTCGCATAATCTCCACCCTCAAAATCTCCACATTCAATCTTCATTTTTGAAAAAGTCAAAGATTCCACAATATCTGTTTTTTCTTAACCTCCGTGCCCAACCAAGGTAGGCAAATTGGGTCAGGACGGAGGGAGTACTATTTGTGCCTAAAGGCAGTGACGGGCCCAGAAATTTAGGTGAGGGGGGTCCAAATTTATAGGTGGATTTAGGAGTTCGTCTCATGAAATAATTTCTTTTAACTATGCCATGTCGCAAATCTTTACCAAATAGAGGGCAGATTCTGAGTAAGCCAGAAATCAAATTATTTTATATAATTAGGCCATAAACTTAAAATAAAAGATAATATTTTAGAAATTTAAAGGAGGACTACCATTATGCACCCACTAAATATAACCAGCTTTATGAATAAACCTAGAAAAGTACTACGTATTAATATTTAGATAAGATCAATATATTAATTTAATCACAAAAAGAAAAAAAAAAATCAAGATCTAATGTTTATAATTTCATTTTATCTCTATTGCTTATACATAACAATACATTCATCTACTTCAAGTTAAACAATACAATTATTTATTTTATTTAATTAAGTTATACTAAAATCGACTAAAATACACATATAATATTATATTATGACCGAACCAAAGAGACACATATATAATAGCACATTATGACAGGGCGAGGGGGGCCCAGCGCCCCCCTTGGCCCTAAGGTCGGTTCATCTCTGCCTAAAGGTATTACATGTGATGAGTAAATATATCACAATTAAAAGATATCACCATTTATGCTTAAAGGTATTATACATTCTGGGTAAATCTATCGTAAATATAAAAGAAAGATCCTTGAAAAATCTTTCTTGATGATGTGTCTTTTTGTGGTATTTTTGAATTATTTTAAATTATAAATCATGACTTTTCTCTTACTTACTATGGAAGAAAATCTATATAAAAAAGTAAAATGGAGGTTACATTTTTAATTTCAACTTTCCCGCTTAATTTTTACACTATAATTTGGTAAGTTTTAAATTTTATTTTAATTTTTTTAAATACTAATAACCTTTTCATTTCTAATCCATTTTTATGCAAGATATATAATTTCAATGGTCTTTTCACGAGCTTTAATTAACATCCATATCATATATATAATAATCAATTGAAGACTAATACTTCATCCGTTCCATATTAATTGATGTTTTAGGATGAAAGGGAATAATTAAGAATTGAATATTTTGACAGATATGCCCTCACCTAAAGATTTGACAAAATCAAAATATTTCTGAAAGATTGAAAAGTAGAGGTATTTTAGGATTGAGTGAAAGGAGAAAATTTGTAGAATTGGTGAAAAATATGTAAAACATCAATTAATTGGAAAAGGGAATAACATCCTAAAACGTCAATTAATATGGAATGAAGGGAGTATTATTTTTTGGCTAATTATATGTATTAAATATTGTGTATTGGCCTGCAAAATTAAATTAGTTAAACAACTTTAATGTAAAAAATATATAAATTGATTTATTTATAAAATACAATTAGTTTATTTCATTTTACATTATATATATATTTAATATGAGATCTCCTACTGCATCTATATGTATGCCACAATGAGAGCAATAATTTATTTTTATAATTTCTGTCAAAAAATTTGGACCATAATTAGTACCGTCTCCATTTTTATTAGATGTAGGTTTAGTTTTTGTGAATTGTTTTTAAATAGATGTATTTTTAGTTTTTTTCCTATTTTTTCCAATACTATCCGAATTACTATCTTTAAAAATCTCTAATTTTCTAACTTATCATATCCAATATCATATGTAATGGAAAGAAAGATAATATAAAGAAAATATGAGGATAAATTGGGAAATTCCACTAGAAGGCCTAAATTTTTAGAAAATGTCTCAATTCGAGGACTGGATTTTAGGAGTTTTCAATTCGGGGCCTGAATCTAAAGGTCTAGATCTTGAATTTAATTCTCAAGTTAGGGCTTACGTCTTGAAAAATAAAACATATTATCTGATACATGGAAGGTTCAGTAGTATATATAAAAAAATTCAATATATTCCGTACTAAATGTTTCAATCTACTTCATACTGAATCTTACATTGAATAATATTTTATATTTTTTCAAGACATAAGACCTGAACTAAGGATAAAATTTAAAATCTAGTTATCTAATTGAGAAAAACTCAAAATTCAGGCCATAAATTAAGAACCTCCAATATTCAGGCCCCTAATTGAGGCATTTTTCCAAAATTCAAGCCTTCAACTCAAATTCAGCTAGAATAAATTAAGGGATTAATTGTAGGGAGAAGGGGAATTTGGTTTAGGGCTATTTTTTGTCATTTCCCCATGTTATCTAATTCTCTTAACCAAAACTAAGGTTGCATATAAAAACACGAAGATGGTATGTTACTGTCACATTTAGTAGAAAACAAACTTTATTTTTAATCTTTTGAATCTTATATATTTTTGTTATTTCTAATCTATTTTTTTATGTATAATATATCGAATTAAAGCTCTTTTGAAGATCTTTAATTTCACATCTATTGCACATATATTATAATTAGATATTTAATTTGAAATATTAGATTGTTTGTTTGTTGATTATTTATATAAGGTTTGAGCATTTAACGCGGATTGTACTATAATTTGGGGTAAGAATACAACTAAAAATAGTTAAATAGTTCTCTAATATAAAAGTAATGGTCTTGATTATTTTATCAAAAGTAAAACTAATCAATTTATTTTATTGACCTAAAGCTTTCTTCATTTATCGTGTTGAGATAAAATTCATTATTCAAATAATTAAATATGTACTTATTAAATTATTATATTTGTAAATATTATTTTTTTGTAATAATATTTTTTGTTTGGTTTACCCAGGACTACGACTTTCACATATTTATATATGATAGTTAATATATTTATAAACCATACGTTATATTAAATCCATATATCACATGGGAGAAAATTATAGTTACATTACTTATAATTTTTTTTTATTTAATAAAAAATTTTCAAATATTTATTTGGTTTAGAATACATCAGCACCATTTTTAATATTAAATTATATAATATTTAACTTAATTAAATTATTACTTCCTCTATCCTGAATGAACTTGCACACTTGCTACTTCAATCCGTCCCAAACAATTTACACACTTTCTTAAAAAGAAAACAAATCTCACAAATTTTATCCAAAAAGATAGTTTTGAAAAGTCAACATAACTCAAAAAATAATTTTTCATAATATATGTGCCCACTTACCAGTGCAAGTTTATTCGGGATGGAGGGAGTATTATTTAAATAACTTTCCGTGCATCGTACGAGAGTGATACTAGTGAGAAATAGAGTGGTTGAAGTCCCTACAAATGAGGGAGTTCCTTAAAAGCAACAAATGAGATTTTTTTCTTCTTTTCTTCCTTTTTTTTTTTTTTTTTTTTTGTTTTTTACTTTTTCTCTTAATATTTAAAAGTCTTAAAACTTTTTTGTCCCAATTCTATTTTTTACGAAAATTATACCAAATTAAACTTATTTTCACGATCTTCGAATTGACATCTATTTTGCATATATATAATTAACATATGGATTTTAAGTGTAAATTGCGGTTTTTTTTTTTATTATTATGGTACATTTTGATTTTTGATTTTTTTTTATATAAAATTAAAATGTCAAAAGAAATTCAAAATAATTTTTTTTAGAAGATTACTTTTATTTTATTTTTTTACTTTAGATTTACACTTTACAATTGAAAAACTTAGATATATTGGTTAAAGTGATTTATTGATTGAATTAGTTTGTTTTCCTATCTTTATTCGTTAAAAAAAAGTATGTTAACTATAACAAATAATAAGCCAACTGTATTTTATTTAAATACACACGATAATACAAGTTACCATCCACCCATATGCTTAAGAAAGTAATGCGATTGTGGCTTCTCATGCTAAGATTACTAAATTTAAGATATGTGACTTGAAACAATAAAAACTATAAAAAATGACATTGTCTTATCATTTTACTTATATAAAATTACATATTAATATACTATTATAAATATTACAACCCTTGCAACACACTAGTGAAATGCTATCATCACAAATTCAAACAACCAACACAAATCCAACAAAGACAGGGACAACTTTAAATAATCAGACTAAAAAACATCATTTTATTCATGCTACCATCACATATCCAATCAATGAGAGTGGCAACATATGAATATGCAGATCCCAAACATCATTTAAGTGACCTTTAGGGTGTAGGGTTTAGGGTTCAGTTTAATTTAGTTTAGTTTAGTTTAGTTTAGGGTTCAGATTTTAATTTAGTTTGGTTTAGTTTAATTTAGTTTAGCTTAGTTTAATTTAGTTTACAAATCCAAGCAAAGACATGGGCAACTTTAAATAATCAGAGTAAAAAAATATCATTTTATTTAAGCTACCATCACAGATTCAAGCATAGACACAAAAACCCTCAAACTACCAGAAACCCAACCAGAATCATCTGTAGAATCAACATCAAGAACAGATTCAACTAAATCGGAACCAGTTCAAACAACAGAATGGGTTAAAGAAACCATAAAACGTTTAAGGAACATATACGTAGACCTGAAAATATTGCCGGAATTCACAGTCCAGGGCATTGCATGTAATGCCTCCTGAGTTTCGCAAGTCAGAGGAACAATAGAACCCGAGATCAAATTCACTTCGGAAACTGAATTAGGGACCAAATCTGGGCCCAATTTTGGCCCTATCTCCACGGAAGAATTCAAATCGGACTTTGGTAATTGAGTTTCGTCCATGAATGATTCTTCCGAATCGTACACAAAGTGGTCAAACTCTAGCGAATCTTCCATGAAAACCCACAAAAAACGAAAATGAAGAGATTTTAGGAGACCAAGATCTTAGATTTTGTATATAAGGACAGGATCGTAGCTCGAAGGAATTATGGTTTGGGGTGGGGGTGTATGAACTGTGGCTGTTTTCTCAAGAACAGATGAGAAGAGCACCAATTTTAGAATTAGGGTTTGATGGGTTGTGAGGATCAGTGTGAATTAACGAATTAGTTCAGTAAGTTATTTAATTAGCACAATTTTGCTTTTAAATTTTAGATTTAACTAATGAAAAATCTGTAAATATGTAAAAAATTTAAGGGTTGAGTTTGTCAAACAATTTTCTGTTTTTGAAGTGTGCAAATTTGAGTGGGACTGACAGAAAAGGCAAGTGTGCAAATTTGAGTGGGACGGAGAGAGTATATTTTAAGAGAATGAGACGAGCTTTACTCTCTAAATTTTAGTATGATGGAACTTTCGATTGGCCTAGCTCGACCCAGCATGTAATATTGGCCGGTTAACCTGGACCGCACCGTCCGAATTACCACCTCCAAAAAAGAGGTATAATTATTCAAGTTCCAACAAAAGAATTACGATGGGTCACTCGTTGGGCGAGCCATACATACAAAAGCCTAACTAATTTCCATTAATGTTATGGTCAAGTTTTACATTATGATGGGCCTCTATTTTAGTAAGGTCATAAGATTGGGGGTATATTAAAAGTAGTGTTATGTAACTTTTACTATAATTTTAGTTGGTCTATACTTTTACTATAACTTTAATATTTTAGTGTAACTATAAATTTCTTTAATTTATTTATCATTTTTACGATCGTTATCGTCTTCATACATTGGTGACAATATCGTGGCAGTATCGTGGTAGGGCGGATGGGAGGAGGGTAGGGGTGGCCGGGTGGGTTGGGGAAGGTAGTGTGTATGGGGTGGGGGGATGGGTGGTGTGTGGGGGTGGGGGGCAGGTTTGGAGGTTTTGGGCTAGGGTGGTTGGCGTAGGTTGTATAAATAAAATAAAGTGTTTTTTTTTTTTTTTTTTTTTTTTTTTTTTTGTGCTTGGGAGGTCTTCTATGCACCAGTAAAACATCCGTGCAATCTGGGTAAAGGGTCAATATATATTACTACTTATACCTAAATGTATTATATTTGATAGGTAAAAGTATCATGATGAAAATATATCACGATTTATGCTTAAAGGTATTACATGTCCTACGTAAAGATATTGCCTCATGTAATACTTTAAGCATAAATAGTGGTACATAACCCCGATGCACCATGCAACTGGTGCACATGAGACTTTGTCATTTTTCTGTGAAATCGGCGTATTGGTCGACGGTTCGCTTATACTCTGATCTTGGATAGAACCTCTCCTCACCGAGTGATCCCAGTCGAGAGCGGATCCAAATATGGAATTTGCCAATTTACCCGAAAGTCCGTCATTTTCTGTGACAGCTCTGTCATGAGGCACTCCCGTTGAAGGTTAATATGAAGATTAGACATATGGGGAAGGAGACGATTTGCTCGCGATGCTTGGAAGAGGATGAAAACTCTGAGCATATACTTATTCAGTGTCGTTTTTCTCAAGAAGTCTGGTGTATGAGTCCAATTCGTGTTGATCGATTGCAGACTCTGGTATCATCGATAAGGAGTAGTATTTGGCAGTTGTTGATACACCTTCCAACGGACGGCGTCGTGTTTGCGAGTTTAATTATATGGCATTTATGGAAAGCTCGCAACTTGCTGATTTTCGAAGGTGTACGCATTGATCACAAGGAGATTTTTATCAGTTATCAGAAGGCAATTTGAGGAATTGCAGGAGCGGCACTGAGTCCAGATATGAGCAACAGCAACATGCTGAACACTATAACGAAGTGCATGTGGATGTTGCGGTGTATGGAGATGGCAGCGCTGGGTTTGGGTTTATTTTGCGAAATTTAGCTGGAACTGCTCTAATGGCAGGAGCTCATAGGGTAAGAATGCAAGGTAACTCGATGATGTTAGAGGCTACAACTATTCGATACGCTCTCAGGGCAATACATGCAGCTGGTTTTACAAATGTTATTGTTGTCGGAGACAACCTGAATTTAATGCGGGCACTGGCAAATGAGAGTTCTCGAGATGATTTTACGGGCTTAACCATGGATGACATCAGGGAGATCGCTACTGCTGTTAGTTGTGCCGAGTTTGTCCATGTACCCCGCACACTTAATAGAGTAGCACACTATTATGAAAATTAACATTGACCATAGTTTGTTATGGTATGATGATCTGCCGTATGATGTGTACTTGCTTGTACTTCGAGACATTGGGCGTCATCCCTAAACATTATGAATGAATGAACACCTGGATTTTCTCAAAAGAAAAAAAAAAATTGTAAGAAGATAATTAGTAGGGGTAAAATGACAACAATTAGTTTTGTACTCCCTCCATTCACAAATAAGTATTATTTTATATTTTCAAGTGTAATTATGAGCAAAATGAATGAACAATAACACCCCTAAATCTATGTCTATCATTTTTACGTCCATCTTTCTCTCCATCAATTTTTTTTATTATCATAAATTTCTCAGCCTTTTCTCCATATTTTTTTTATTACTAATCAGGAGTTCAAATAATATCACCACTTGGACAAGTGTCATTCTCTTATAATTTAATATTTAATATTTATATCTTCAAAATTTCTATTTTTATTATTTAAATATTCAAATGTTTAAATTCAATTTTGTCATGATTTACATAGTATATCATAAATTTGATACAATTTTTAGTTAGGGTTTTTTTAATGATTTACTATTTCAACTTTTATTTCTAATATATCACAATTTTATAAGATAAATTATTTTATCAAAAAGTGCATGATTAAAGATTGACATCATTGTATGCATGATTAGAAAACTATATACTTAAATTATAAAACTTATGTCAGGGATTAATTTAACAATTAAAAAAATATTCTAAAATATAATATAACAATAAAATAATTTTAAAAATCTTGAAGGAAAATTTATTCAAATTAGTGACCACATAATAATGAATTTGGCATTATTAATAATGCAATGTCTACTGAATGTCTTGCGCAAAAGAAAAATATATGAAAGCAACTCAAAATTATCAATTACTCATTTATATATAATTTTGAATTATATAACTATCATTAGTGAATATATTCGATTAGTCTTCTATTTACTTAATTTTTAGATAATTCTCGAGTAACCTGAATTTTTTTAGAGATATTTTATACCACAATTATCTTATAATACATATATGATTAATTGTAATTATTGCAAATTTTCTACTTAACTTATGTCTACTATCGCAATCAACTGAAAATATATGCCTTCAAATATACAATAAATTTATATATCGAACCAAATTTGATCATAATAAATTTATCAAAATTCACATGACCCTCTATTCTTTATATGATAAAAGATAAAGAAAATGAACATGTGTTATGCCGAGAATCATTATAATATCTCAAAACTATAGGATTAAAATAATTTTAAAATCATTTGAATTAAAAAAGAAATCAAAATGCATTTTTATCGTTTATAATTGTTTAAAGTTTTAATGATTTTCCTTTTTTTTAAAAACATAAATATATTCATAAATTAAAATTGTTTCAAAAAGTAAAACAAAATATAAACAAACCCATGAATATCACGGGTACTGTACTAGTCTTCTTATATATAAAAACCAAATCCTCCCAATATATAAATCTGAAAAAAATTCCGTCGAAATTCTAACCCCATTTCTAGAAATAATTATTTGTGGTAAACGCATTAATTGGGGATAAGTCAGTTGTATATTTTCCTAAAATATAATACACCATTATCTATATTCAATATTAACTCTCCCCGCATTTAACATAATCTGTCCAAATCTATAAAAGAATGCATTTATTCAACCTTCTAATATTGATACGAAAGCAACAAAACCATATCTCCCATAATTCTTTCCGCGCAATTAACGTTAATCCAGCCTGACAATCAGGCTTGACAAATATTTATCAATTTCCAACTCTTACTAATAAGTTTATGGGTAAGTTTATGATTATAATTGATTGATTAATGGATATACCAAAATCGTGTGTATTGCATGATATGGTAGGAACCAATGATTACTCCATTGAGATCAATAATTATTCTACAAATAAAATCACGTCATCAAATAACGAAAATTATATATTTTCTCAAAATAACTTTGCTTATGATCATTATCTATATTGACACACACACACACACACATATATATATATATATATATATATATATAGCATGCACGTCATCCATTGCTCTGCCACATTCTTATGTTACAACAAAAATGCTTTAGTTGCGTGCTTATTTTGATTTTATTGTTCATGATTTCTATGTATTCATTCGTTATGCCAGTGGGCATTGAAACTGTGACTGATTCAAGCGTCTGACCTCTGACCTATGAATAGCAGAATCGAATAATCAACTCCAGAGAGCGCCATATTATGTTGTGTAGTTTAGACAGTGGTTCCCTTTTTTACTATTTTTATGCGTTCTATTTACACCTATTTCTAAGTAGTTCTTTTAATTGGGATTTGATTATAACTCAGTTGACAAAACACTTGTAATCTTGGTCATAGACCAGAGATCAAATCCCACTGAACCCTTCCCCAATCAGGAATGTATTGAAAAAAGTACTCTCTCCGTCCCGGCCTAATTGTCCTACTTGCCTTATTTGTTTGTCCCGACCTAATTGTCCAACCCCAAAATGGCAAACAAAGTCAACACTCTAAACCCCTACTTTTTTCAGCTTTTTACAAAAATGCCATTCAGGATTTTTGTTAACAATACCTAATTATCACTAAACCAAATCCATAACTTAAACTAAATCCAACTCATTAATACCCATACCCAAACCCAAATCCAAACCCAAAACATTTTCAACAGAAACCCTATTTTACATTTTGCAATCCCCCCCTCCCCTCTCCTCACTCAGCGGCTCATCTTCTCTCTCTATCCCTCTAAGAACTCTTTGGATTCTCTAATCTTTTCTGGGTTTCCTCTCCTCCATCTCCATCGTCCCTCCCACTCTCTTTTGTCTTCTCACCCATGTCACCCGGTCTTCTTCCTACTTGTTTTCTGTTGCAACCTCTCTACCTTCTCACCCAAAGATTATTTGAAACCCTAATCTTCATATTCTCCCGGGTTTGTGTTATCTGGTCATTTATGTGGCCCGATTTGGCCAGATCCACACCAATCTAGTATATTGAAGGCCGATTTCAGAGATTTGATTGGTGATTTGGGCTCGAGGAGACGAGGAGAAGCCAGGTCTGTTCATATATGGAGATTGATTTCCCAGATTCTCCAAAAGGTTTTGTTTGGGACTCGGAGGAGAGTTTCGTGCCAGAAACCCAGTTTCACGAGGATGACGGAGTGACAGCTCTCCCTACTGGGATCGAGGAGGCTCCCCCGGTGCATTTGTGGCAATATTCCCCAGAAATGCAACGCTTCATCCTCGAGTGCGTTGCAATCTGGGTCCCGATGGTGAAGAGGTTAATTTTCTGTTTCTTTTCATGTCAAAGTTTGGGGGTCTTCTGAAAACCCTAATTTCTTGATGAAGTTTGGGGATCTTCTGCAAACCCTAATTTGTTGATGAAGTTTTGGGGTCTTCTGCAAACCCTAATTGGTTAATTCGCTTTTGATGTTACTCTGGTGCTTGCATCTATGAAAATGCTGAAATTTGAAACCCTAATCTGCATGTGTGGTTTGTCTTTGCTGTTTAGCTGGCTTTTTCAAATTTATGACTGTATTTGTTCTGAATGATGTTATAACTGCCAAGTAGAAGACATTTTAATGACACTAATATGCTGAAATTGATCATCAGTCATTCTCGGTTGTGTAGCTTAATTTGGTCAGTCATCCTGTCCAAATTAATGTTGCCAAATAGCTAGATTTGTGGGTATATATGTTCCACCCCAGTGATGATGTTTTTCTGAGGGGAAAAAAAATGATCACTAGGTGACCAAATGTTGGGTATCCAATCTTCTGTCTTTGTTGTTTAGGTGGCTTTTTCAAAATGATGAACATTTTTTGTTTTGATTGATGTCATAGCTGCCCAATTAAAGACAATTTCCTGCTATATCAAGTGTTGAAATTGAGATTGAGTCATCAGCTTTTGTGTTGCTTAATTTGGTCAGAGCTTCTGTCTAAATTAATGTTACCATTTGGCTGATTTGTGGGATCTTAGGTACAACCCCAATGATGATATTATTCTGAGGGGAAAAAAGTAAAAAATCTATTAATAGCACTTGATTTGATTTGATTCCTGTGTTTACAGTTTAAGAAAAATGAACACCTTCATCAGTGTTTACACTGTAAACAACTGCCAAAAAAACAGAATGCTTCTTTAAACCTAATCTACCAAATACCCCAATTCTCCCACAATCCCGCCTTCCATCTGCCTGTCCAATTGGCCCTGCTGTATCAAGTGCTCGATGGTCTGCCTAACAAGCTCCTCTTCAACTTCTAGGGCTTGGGGCAGGGCATCAGCTCTTGCTAGTCTTGCCTTTCCCATATGTGGCAGCTTATAACTATTCCCACCTTTGTCTTTCATTATCTCCACCATACAGCCCTGCAAACTTAGAAATATCTTGTCTAGCTTCGCCGGTTCAAGGTCCTCAAATGATTTTAGGACATTGGCCACCAAGTCATCCACATTATAGTTACGTGTCTCAATTTGCAGCGATTGAAGGGCTCTGCAATAACCTAAATCGAGCACATTGGTATCTGGCGAATTCGGAGGCTGAAACATCAGCTTGATGTCAAAACCATCAGCTGTTGCAGCCTCTCTGAACTCAATATCTCTGTCCATTAGGTGCGGTCTTGCGTTATCTTGCTGAATTATGATTGTTTTGCTTGCATTGCTTGGTCATTTTGCTTTGATTGCTGGAATAACCTAGTTTGTGAAGCCATATGATGAAGCATAATGCAATTTATCACACACTAAATGTTTTGTCAAGTCATCAATTTCAACCCATTTTTTAATAAATCTAAAAAATGTGTTTTAATTTGGAGACTTACTAACATTAAAAATCTAAATGATGAATTTATTCTGATAGTGATTGAAAGAGTTACCTTTTCCAAAAGGCAGCTTTTTATTACAGCACTGTTTACCGAGTCGATTGGTTTTGTAACCATCGTCCCTCGTACTATGTTTACGTTGTTTCTGATGGCAGGCTCCTGTTTAGTTAATGGGAAAATTCCAATTTTCCCATCGAAGACTAGTTCCCCACTGTCTGAATACTGTGACCGAGCCACTGCACACATGAACATTACCTTGGGGATGAATCGTTTGCTTTTACAGGCCCTACAAGGTTCTTCCTCCCCCACTAGCTTATATGCTCGCTCTGTTACCCTTTGCATATAAAACCATTTCTCGTCTATGTGTATGACATTATGCATGCTTTCGTATTTGCATTTCATGCTACTACTGTCCTGATGCAAATAACTAAGGTTGTACTTCAGCCTTTGTATTTTATTTGCATCAGTCAATGTTGGTTTTATTGAGTTGGTATGAGCTTTAATCTTACCTGCCATGATCCATCTGCCTATTTGTGACTTGCTGACCTCTAACTCTTTTGCTAAACGCCTGATTGTACCCCTCTTTTTGTACGGTATCGCCTTCATGGTGACTTCGTCTAATTTCTGAATAATGGACAGAGATTGTCGGGGCCTAACCGCCGGAAACGAGATGGGAACATCTTCTGAAGTTTGTTTCCTTGCAGCCTTCCAAATGGGCCGGATCGTCCGGCATGAAACTCCATATGATGTAGCCATTTCCATAGTGATTCCGTTTGTTAAAACGCCGTCTTTGTTGTTGTTAAGAAGACACTGCGCTATGCGAAGTCGGTCTAATGGAGCAACATCTTTACCCTTCTTGTTATTAGGCATGATCTAATTTCTGTAATCTCAGTATTTCTTTGGTGTAATAGTTGGCAAAAACTGGATTGAATGCATTTGTTGGCATATTTATACACTAATCTAAGTGGTAGGTTGAATTTAATTTGAATTTTAGAGGGAAAATATTCAAATGTAATTCCAAACAGTTTGAGGAATTTTAACTGCTGTAAATTTCATTTTTTGGAGGGATTACTCCCCCAAGAAAGTTGCAATGCAAAATTTCAATTTTTGGGCTGCTTCGCATAAGTTAGATTTATGCGTTTTCTGTTTTGAACATATTCTTTTTTTTTTTTTATTTTTTTTTTTATTTTTTTTATTTTAATTCAGTGTTAGAAAAAAAAAAATTAATTCAGGTTAAAAAAAATTACAGAAATGAAGGGAAAGATTAAAACTCTAATCCCTCCCCAAAAAAATTAGTGAAATTCAAAAAAGTCAACAAAACAACACACTTTCTTGGTCTTCGTGCCCGGCCAAGGTAGGACAATTAGGCCGGGACGGAGGGAGTAATTCTTTTAATTATATATTAAATTTTCATCTTACATATTATGTTGAAATTCATACATTTATTACTTACAGTTACATATAAATTTAAAAATTCTAACGATCGCTTTCGTCGTACATATCATGTTGGAATTTATACATTTATTACTTACGGTTACATATAAATTTAAAATTCTGATGATCATATCAATCGTTATATTTAAATATTAAATATAACCATGCATCACATGGGTGTATTACTGATCTATCTACCAAAATACAATGTATTCAACGTCGTCATATAATGTTATAATTTTTAATTATAAAACATCTCATAATTGTGCATCGCACGAAGGATTTACTAGTAGGTAATATTAATATTATAAGATTTGTATGGAGATTTTTTTAGATTTAGCTAAGGACAGAGTTGGAAGAAATAAGCAAAAATATACGAGAATGACACTCTTTTGTTAAAAAAATATTTTTTTCCTAACAGACACTTATTTATGGACGGAGGTAGTAGAAAAAGATAAGAAAGACTAAAATTATTCTAATTTTACAAGGAAATAAGAATTATACTCTAACTCAGTGGAAAATATCATTTACACCAATAATCACCTTCGGATTGTTATATTATTTTAACAAATTGTATAGTCCATATCTTTGTTACTTGCTCATTGTTTTTTTCCCTTTCTTGAGAGAATGCTATATTACCTCGCTTTTACTTCATGCACAAATCAAGTTTTATTGAAACACGACGTCTAGTACGAACTTTATATTTTATATTAAATTATTTAGCTTTTTAAGTATAAATTACATCGAATTTAAAAATAAATATAAAGGAGGTAGAGATGAGTAAAATGGAATCGAAATCGAAAAATCGAGCTGAATCGAGTGATTTGATTTGGTTCAGTTTGATTTTGTATAAACAATCAATTCAGCCAGGTTCAGAATATTAGAACCAATTATAATTCGGTTTGGTTCGATTATTAACCAAAAAGAATTCGGTTGGCCGAAACGAACCGAACTACTCATATTTGATTATATATTTTCAATTATATTGCTTTTCTTGATTGAATTGATATATATATAAGTAATTTTCACATTGTACATGCACGAAAATTAAAACGTATCCCTACGTTTTTGTCTCTTTTTTAATTTACCTATTTAAGAGGAAAAAAATATTACGAAAATCAAGATATTTTGCTATAGAAAAAGTAAAAATATAAATTTTAAAACCTAAACCAATAACCGAACTAATTCGTAACAATTCGGTTCGATTCGATTTTAAAATTGTAGAAAATTTCGGTTCGACTTTGAATGCTCACCCCTTAAAGGAGGTAGAGGTGAAGAGACAACTAAGAGGACTAAGAGTGAGCCTTGTGTGTGACGGTCACACGTGTAACGAAATACACTTTTTGAAAAAATTGATATTTTTACATGAAAAAAGTGATACTTTTACAGATAAAAGTGATATCTTTACTACATTGATACTTTTACAGATAAAGATGATATTTTTACTACAAAAGGTTATACTTTTATAGATAAACGTGATACTTTTATCCAAAAGAGTAATAATTTTTTTCATCGTGCCATGTGACGGTCTCATATAAATTTTTACCGAGGACTAATAGGTATGGCCGATGAAGCGCTTGAGCCAATGTGAAAATGTTCCTACGTTGTTCCATTCCCTATAAGATTAGAAATATACGTAGACTCTTCAAAGTTATTCCCATTATTTTATTTATCTAATTATATGTATCTTGTACAGAATGCCAAGAAATAATAGTACGAGCTGGAGATCCAATAAATCAAGATTTACAAGTTAAAATGTACATGGAGGATTTGAAGCAATTAGTGGGCTAAAATCAATTTTGGTCCCATAAGTTTCATTCATATATTTTTGGTCAAAAAAATAGTTAAGAAATTAATTTAATCTCATCATTTATGAATTCAAAAAATAGTTAAGAATTCAATTTAGTTCATGTAACTTAAAATCAGCTAGATTTTGTAGTCACGTGCGCTTATCCAACCGATTTGGTCGGCTGTAGCGAAAAAAGGAAAAAAAAAAAAATTACTATTTACGAGCAATTTCATAAACCACGGGATTAAATTAAATTTTTATTTATTTAAAAAACGTATCAGCAAAAGATAATGGGACCAAAAATAAGTTTAACCCTGAGCCCATAAACAAATAATACTCTTATTTTGGATATAATGACATATATTATATCTAATGAGTTACAAATATAATACTTGAAGAGAAAGGCATTAGATTAAACATAAATAAACACAATGAGCAAAGTAATCTAATGCACTAATTTATTCACCTTCATTTTACATTGTGACATTAATTGATACAAAACTGAATAGTGTCTCTAATATTTAATTCCAAGAAAATCTTTTAGCAGGAAGTCCAGTGGCATTGGGAGAAAAATAAATGCCATCCTCTTTCGCTACCCAATAATTTTCTGTTGCAACATTTTTTGTTTTGCTAGATTTAAAAGCATCGAAAACTACTTGTTTCGATCCCCAATAAAAATGACAAAAGAATAAAGTATTATTCAGAAAGCTTTGACAAAAACTCCAATGAAAATTTTGACCAGGCCAAAGCGTATGATATCCGAGATCATTGTTTTTGGACTGACAACGTAACGTTAATGCTGGGGAGTTTCCTGGAAGACCACTGGTAATGTAAACGTTTATCTTACTATTTATGCAAAACCCAGATGCTTGGAGAATAGGAAATATTATCGAGAAAAGAATCAAGAGAATTTTGCTCATTGCCATTGTCATTTTTCTTAGAGAAGTGAAGTATGGTAGTTTTTTATGTCACTCCTTTTATAACTTTCAAGGACATTTGAATTATTGAATAATATTTAGTATGTGTTTAATACTATTGAATAATATTTATGACGTCTTTAATATTAAAACAATACAAAACATTTAGGGGGAAATTCAATTTATAATTGTTTTCCTCTTATTATTTATTATTAATATATATAGACTGTATTAAGGAAAGTAAGATTTAATTTTATATTCATTTAGAAATTGAATGTACTAAAAGGAGAAAAGTAATTAATCAAGTAATGTACAAGGGAAATAAGAATGAATTATTTTCATTTGAAACTGAATATATATGGAAAATAATTAAAGTAATTCATTATAAAAATCAATACTAATATTTTCGAGGCGTAATTAAAGACAATTATACTGTAACGTTGTGCAATGCACGATTTGAAATATATTTATTTGTAAAAAGGGTTACAGTTAAATAATCAAACAAATAATTAATAACTTAATTTTTTCATAAATAAAATATTTATTATCTTTAGTTATTATTTGATTTATTTTGAGCTGCAACTCATACTCAACGTAAATAAGTCAACTCACAATAAATATTCAAATCTAACCTAAATAATCAACAAACAATTGCATATAACTCAATGATAAAGTCCGTGATCTTGAGGGCCCGACTTGTTATTTTGTTTTTTCGGCCTAATATGAAACATAATATATATTATATATAAGAGATCTTATTCAAATTTGAAACCAAAGTGCGCCTTAATGGACGAATTGCCTTAAAATGGGGTTTTTTCTACCATACCTCCATGGGTATTACTCGCATGTATTATATACTATTAGATTGGTGTAAAGATGCAGGATGAAAATAATATTAATCCTCCATCCTACATCTATATACCAATCCAATAATATATAATACATGCGGATAATACCCAAGAGAGTAGGGTAGAATTAACGAATAGTTTGATTTGTTTTCTTTGCCTTTTTTTTTCCCATTTCTTTTAGTCTATAAATCTGGCCATATTGACTGGACCCTTATAATATTTTAAACTCTTCCCAATTTCTTATAAGAGTCATCAAAATCTTGCTTGATTACATGTGCAATAGTATTCTAGTACTTGTCTAAGGGCTCGCTTGGTTGGGATTTAGGGATAGATAATGAGAATAAATGAAGACTTATTTTCATTTATGGTGCTTGGTACATAATAAATAAGCTAATTATTACCTCATTTTATTAACAATTCCCTCAACTTCATTCCATAGTATGATTGACCTCTCATTCATACTCATTACCATTGCTATTGATGATTTGCAACCAAGTGGACCCTAAGGTCTTAATGATATTATATTGAAATTGATTTGCCGTAGCTCTTATACACATTAATACGTGGCAACCGTGAATATAGGGTTGGGATTATTATTGGTTAGATAAATCTTATATTTATTATATTATTGTCTTCATAGTTGTTGTCTTATTTTTTAATTTTTTTTATTGTATCTATATATATATATATAAAAGTAAAGTAGATGTTACTTTTATAATTTTAATTTTTCGGTCTAATATTTATTTCACAATTTGATAAGTTTTAAATTTTGTTTTAAATTTTTTAAATACTAATAACCTTTTCATTGTTAATCCATTTTTATGCAAGATATATCATTTCAATGGTCTTTTCGCACGAGCTTTAATTTGACATTTATATCACATATATTATAATGAATTGAAAAGTAATATAATTTTTTGGCTAATTATATGTATTAAATATTGTTTATTAGCCTGCAAAATTAAATTAGTAAACAAGTTTTATGTAAAAAACATAAATTAATTTATTTATAATATACGGTTAGCCAATTTATTTCATTTTACATCTTTTTAATGTTTGATCTCCTACTACATCTATATATGTATATACCGTCTAAAATTTATGGACCATAATTAGTACTGCCTCCGTTTTATTAGATGGAGTGTTAGGTTTTGTCAATTATTTTTAAATAGATGTCTTTTAACTTTTTCCTAATTTTTCAAACACTATCTGTATCATTATCTCTAAAAATCTCTTTTATAACTTATCCAATATCATATCTAAATGGAAAGAAAGATAATATGAAAAAAGAGGATGAATTGGAAAATTCTACTAGAAGGCCCAAATTTTAGAAAATGTCTCAATTCAAGGCCTGAATTTTAGTAGTTTTCATTTCAGGACCTGAATCTTGAGTTTTTCTCATAGTGGTCTAAATTTTGAATTTTATTCTCAATTCAGAGCTTACGTTTTGAAAAATAAGATACATTATCTGATGTGTGGAATATTCAGTATTATATATCGAAAATTTCAATATACTCCGTACTGAAAATTTCAATCTACTTCATACTGAATCTTCCATACAACAAATAATATTTCCTATTTTTCATAACGTAAACTCTGAATTGAAGGAAGAAAAAAAAAAAAAATTCAGGGCCTTAACTTGAGAACCTCCAATATTCAGGCCCCTGATTGTGGCATTTTTCAAATTCAAGCCTTCAATTGAAATTCAACTAGGATAAATTAAGAGATTTGTGAAAAGTTAAGAAATTTAGTTGAGGACTATTTTTTTTGTTCATTTTCCTTGAATTCTAATTCTCTTATCCAAAACTAAAATTGCATATAAGAACAATGGAGGTAGTATGTTATTGTCTCATTTAATAAAAATCAAACTTTATTTTAATCTTTTAAACCACACATATCTTTTTCATTTATAATCTATTTTTAATGTTTATATATCAAATTAAAACTCTTTTGAAGTTATTTAATTTATCATCCATATTACATATATTATAATTAGATAATTAATTTAAAATGTTATATTGTTTGTTAGTTGATTATTTGGATAAGAATTGAATATTTATTGTGGGTTGTACAATAGCCTGAGATAAGAACACAACTAAAATTAGTTAAATAGTTCTTTAATAGAAAAAGTAATTTCCTTGATTATTTTATTACAAGCAAAACTAATCAATTTATTTTATTTTGACCTAAAACTTTCTTCATTTATTGTGTCGAGATAAAATTCATTATTTATATAATTAAACATGTAATTTATTAAATTAAAGATAAAATTAATGAATAATTTAATAATTGGCATATTAAATTACTATATTTTCAAATATTAATTCGTTCTAATAATAATAATAATAATAATAATAATAATAATAATAATAATAATAATAATAATAATAATAATAAGAAGAAGAAGAAGAAGAAGAAGAAGAAGAAGGGTTAATTGCCAAAAACTCATGACCTTTGGTCCAATTTTCAATTGCAACATGACTTTTTAAACTTATTAATCTTAGTTATCAACTAATTTTTTTTTTCAATTACCACATTGGCTAATTTTTTTGACACCTGATTGTGTCTCCGTCAACACCATTAGATACGCCTGGACAAGATCTTCATTTACCCTCGATCAATTTATTTGTTTTTATTTTTTTTATTTTTTTAATATATCCTACCTCACATCTGCAAAAAATTGTTTCATTTAATTAATATATGATTCAATTTATCATAATGTACAAAGCTTAGATCGAGAAAGAAAAATCAAAGGTTGCAAAAATCGGAAATTGATAGTCGGGCGGAGAGTGGTCGACTAGCGCCTAGGCCGACTACTCGTCGACTAGTCGGTCCGACTTTTTTTTCCTGCCCCTTTAATAAATCAACTGACATTCAAAATGACGAAAATAAAAAAATATTTTCAAATGCAAATATACTAATATAGATATACACTGATTTGTGAGAAATGAGAATTAAACTTTTATTTTTTTTATTTAAGTATTAAAACGACGTCGTTTTATAAAAAAATCGACTAAAAATAAATTAGTAAAATCTACTTGACCGATTTGTAGGCCCCGACTAATCGGCGATTAATTCATACAAGACTAGATGAGCCGACTAGGATGAACTCAGGTCGATCAGTGATCGACTAGCGATTAGGCACCGATTAATCGGCCAACTAGCCCGAATTCTGTAACACTGAGAAGAATAAAAATATATCTAAAAATTATGAAAAAATAAAATAAGAAAAAAGGAAAATTATTTGGGCCGCCTAATCTAAATAGACATCCGCCTAAGTTGGTTAATTGTTCTACTAGCTCGTCTAGATCTAAGAGGCACTGAAAACAACTAAGCCTTACTTGTCCTTACTTGAACAAGATAATATGGCTGATGTGTTATCATCCGATTAATTTTAGGAGAAAAAGAAAAGACAAAAAAAAAGAAAAAAAAGAAAAAAAAGAAAGAGAATAATAAGGATTAACTAACGAGGGAGGGGGGGGGGGACATTAGGGGTGTGCATGAGACAATACGGTTGAGAAATTTAAAAAATCCAATACCGTTCTAAAGTTTGGTTCTTCTAAAATTTAAGGACTGGGACTGCACCGAAACTTATAAGGATTTGTATCGAATCGTCCCAAAATTTGGGACAATCGGTACAATATTTCGGATCTAACGGATCTACTGAGACTTTTTTTTTAATACGAGATACTCGGTAATCGAGAGATTTTTCAAGACTTCTAATATCAAAGTTAAAGCTGGAAACAAAAATCAAGATTCTCACATCAAAGTTGCAATTAAAATTAAAATTTATATTGGCATAAACATCAAGTTATAAGTAAATTTTTCAAGTAAGGTCATAAAAAGTTAGTAATATATGAAAATTATGCACAAAACTTGTAAACTACTCGATGTCTGAAATTATTAATATATTTATATATTTTTGTAATATCGATTTTCGGTACAGGACAACTCAGGTCAGTTCGGTACAGTTTGATACGGTTCTCGGTACGGATATTACTGAATTTCTAGAATTGTACTATAATTTTTTTCGGTATAGTTCGGTTCGGAAAAAGTTAAAAGTCAACAGTTCTTTTTTGGTTCGATATGTTTTCAGTTCGGTTTTCGATACAGTTCGATAAATTCCGAGTTCCATGCACACCCCTAGTCACTGTATGATTTTCTCTCATATATCTTTTTTTTATATCTTTATATTTTACCTGTAATTTTAAATTGTCTATAACTTTTTCGTTTCTAATTCATTTTTAACAAATAATATATTAAATTAATCATTCTTAGAATCTTTACTTTAACACCCATATTGAATATATTTAAATTTAGCCAGTTTCTTAAGAATAAAATATTAAATTTAAAATATGAACTATTATTTTAAGTAGCATTATGTGTATGAGCTATAAGTATTAAAATTATTAATGATTTTTTAATAGAAGGAATAGATAGATGCTTCAGGTTATATTATTGATTATTTCATCTTAATTTTTATTAACATGTATCAATATTCTACTGAATATACAAGTAGGATCACATTTATTTGGATTGGATATCATTTCTATAGGCAACCGAGTAATTATAATTGTTAGTAACTGCAAAAGCAATCTGGGATAAGTTCGAGAAGACTTATATGATAAAATCTGTTGAAAATCGTTTATACATGATACAAAGGCTCTATGCATTCAAGATGCTTGATGAAAAGCCAATCACAGATCAAATAGACATGTTTCACAAAATACTGGATGATTTAGAAAACATAGAAGTGAAAATGGAGGATGAAGACAAAGCACTTATACTGTTAAGTGCTCTTCCAAAGTCTTATGAAAATTTCAAGGATGCAATCCTGTTTGGAAGAGAAAAACAGATTACATTGGCTGAAATTACCTCTGCTTTGAAATCAAAGGAGTTGCAAAAGATAAATGAATTAGGCCAGCAAGAAGCACATGGTGAAGGATTGATGATTAGAAGAATTTCAAGGAAAAATTTCATAACCAATCTAAGAATCATTGGAAGAAGAATGAGAATTCCACTTCTGCTGAACCAGAAACAAGGAAGTGTTTCAAGTGCCACTTGCCAGGTCATTTAGCAAAAGACTGTCCCAAGAAGTCAAAGAATCAAGCCAAACCCCAAATACCAGCAAACAGGAGTGCAAAGACAAAGCCATCTGTTGATATTGCGGAGGATACAGCAGAATATGAATCTGGAGAAGTTCTTACTGTGTCCTCTGTGCAAATTGACACAGAATGGGTTTTGGACTCAGGATGTTCATTCCACATATGTCCAAACAAGGAGTGGTTGCAACAAAACTGTGGATCAATACTACTTGGAGATGATCTGAGTGCAAGATTAAAAGGACAGGTTCTATTAAACTGAAGATGCGTGATGGTGTTGTCAGAATTCTAGAGAATGTCAGGTATGTTCCACAATTAAAAAGGAACTTAATCTCCTTAGGTATGCTAGACACTATGGGGTATAAATTCCAATCTGAGGGTGGCAGTTTAATAGTGTCTAGAGGTAACAATGTTGTAATGAAGGCAGTGAAAAGGAATGAATTATATTTCCTTTTGGGCTCTACTGTTGGAAGTATCACATACTATAAGTGGTGATAAAACTATTCTCTGGCATAAGAGACTTGGCCACATCAGTTTCAAGGGGTTACAGGAACTAGGTAAACAAGGCCTCTTAGGGGATGATAAACTAAATGATTTTGATCTCTGTGAGAATTGGGTTTATGGCAAAGCTCAGAGGATGAAGTTCTCAGTATCGACATTACTAGAGGCTTGGGACTAGGGAAGAGCAAGTAGATTGGAGGTACAAGGGAATGCTCCAAGAGAAGGGATGACGAGGGAGAGGTCACCCTGGCGCTATCTGCTTTAATCAGTAAGAACAAGGTCATTTCCTTGAAGCCCTCTTCCAAGAAGAGATGTCAATGGAGTCAATCATTTCTTCTATAGTTGTAGAAGAAGAGGAAGTGGAAGGAAGCAATGCTGAGGAGGAGCCCTTAAACAAGAAACGGCGTAGGCTAGGCAAGGCCCACATCAAGCAAAGCACTGTCAGACAACTCTTTGATGACTGGAAATAGCACCCTCATCTCCATGATAATCTTCTACTAATCATGAGATAGTACACGTACGGCAGGATCAAGAGTGTACTACTCTTGATACTTATGTTATTCTCCCTGTCCAGCCTCTAAGCCAGCACCTACCCCCTGCTACGTCTACAACCCAAGAAGAGGTGGTAGAAGAAGCTTTGGATCAAGCCCATTAGTTTCTGGTTCTAGTAGAGGGACCAGCAAGCAGCTCCCAAGGCACTTCATAGGTTGAAGGTAAAGCCTGTGTAGTAGGGGATGGACAATGTGCATCAAGGGATAAACTTAGACTTGCTGCTGAACAAAATGTTGCCTCTCCCCAGTCTGAAGGAGACTAGCTCATAGAGGAGCTACTATAGAAAGAGATGGAATGGTACTATAGATGGCGAGCAAATAGGGTAAGGTTGTACCCATCTTGGATTGGGGTGAGGAGGAAAAGTGGATCACCATCTTGGCAATGTGTGTAGACATAGCTGAATTAACCTCCATGGAATTTGGTGAACACATTAGGGTTGTAAGAAGGGTATGCCTACAGAGAAGGTAACCTTAAAAAGCCCTGCTGATGATGGCTCCGATGGTGAAGAAGAAACTGATGAACATAAAAAGCTTTGTCAAGGCACGGAGCAAAGAAAAGAGACTGCAACCGACAGCATGAACTTCATGTGATAAGGGGACCAGGAAGCACATCGCAACAACCTATTGATGATTGTACAGCGGTACAACCAACTTCATTAGAGAGTTCTGAGGAGGATCAAATTCAACTATCTGCTATATTCAGAACTCAACATGACACAAAAGAACCTACCGTAAGGGAGGACGCAATAGATGAGGCATCAGTAACCTCTCAAAGTGCCCATGAAGCTACTATAAACAAGGATCCAGTACCTGAGGTAGATGCTGCAAAAGCAAATTAATCTACCATAGAAGAGGTTGTAGTAGATAAGGTTGTAAACACTTCTCAGGCTGCCAATGAATCTGCTATAGGAGAGATTGCAGTAGACATGGCAATGACTATCTTTCCAACACCAAGTGTACAGCATCTAGGAAGTACACAAGGTGGGATCCAGAAAGTATCAGAAGGTGAAGCGGCTACTTCACCTAGGCAGCAAGCAACAGAAGCAGAAACGGAGAAGAACAAACACCAAGTACACTGCTGGAGTTGTAACTCCACCTGTTGTTGACCTAGTTCAAACTGCTAATGGAGTACCAAGCACCTACAAAACTCCAAATCCTCATATAGTTAAACACATTGAAGATGAATAACTTCTGGATTATGGTGACAGTCCAGTAAAAACTCCTTCCAAGAGTGAAGCAGATGAGAAAGAAGACGATCCGCTAGAAGATGAGTAAATGCAAATTGATCCAGAATTTGAAACCATCTTTTCCAAGTTAAGCCGAAAGACAAATCCATCTTCTGATGAGACATAAAAGATCGTGGCAACATTGATGGAGCAGGAAGAAGAAAGATTGGCTAAAGAGAAAGATGATGCTTCTTATACTGAAGCAAGCTTAGCAAATGAAGCAGCAACTCACGCCACAGAAGCAGAAGAGAGAGTAACTCGGGAGCAAGCTAATTTCATTGTAATGAAGCAAGTAACAGATGAATCAGTAGCTCAAACCACATCACAAGAAGAATTGGCTAAGGAGCAAGCAGATGCTGACTGTACTGAAGCAGGCTTAGCAAATGAAGCAATGGCTCAGCCGACGGAGGAACAAGGAGTGTTCTCTAAGGAGCAAGCATATGTTGTTTTTACTGACACAAACAACACTAATGAAGTAGTAGATCAAGACAAAGGAAATGATGCAGTAGAATTTGAGCCGCCACCTCAGTCTACCGAACAGCCCTCTAGACCAGCTGAGGGGAAACAACAGTGAGCTGAAGGGATGCAACAACATGACCAGGCCACTGCTAATGGTATGCCTATTGAACCAACTCATGAAGATATTACTACTGGAGGACAAGCAGTTGGACGAGTAGAAGGCAGCAAGTTCCCTCTCCATCAACCTCAGCTGAAGGAAGACCAAAAACAACTGAGATTCTAGGGAGAAATCGAACACGCTCTCCTAAAGAATTTCATTCACAGAAGTGCCTAAGACACCTTTCCTCCATAGCTCAGAATGTAGAGAAAGGGCACAAGAGAAGGGAGGAGAAGTCTCTTAAGAGAGAAAATGAGGTCATATTAGGAATTAGACAATCTCAGGTGAACCTAAATCTGCAGACGAATGCTACGATGCAGGATGTGCTGGAAGGATTCGAGCATATGATATCAGTAATTGAGTAATCAGTACAACATCTACACAAAGCTATCAGCAATAACGTTTCTAGGGTCATTAAAGCTCTTGGATCGGTTTGTGAAGTGGTAACTTTACTTCGAAGAACCATGAAGGACCTGAAGAATCAATTTATGAACAGAGCACGAATTGAGAGACAATGGATGAAGGACCTTGTCATCAAATTCAGTGGTTACATAAATAGACAAATTGAAGACCTCGCATCGAGAGTAGGTGAAAAGCTGAAAGAGCACAATATGGGATGGATGTCCTTACAGGAAGAAATCTCCCATCTCTAGATCAATATTGATGATGCCAAAAAGGAAGAAGAAGAAGAGTTAAGTCAAAACGCTAGCAAAGAGAAAAACATGAGGCTTTTCTTGCTGAGCAGTGGAGACACAATCATGAGGCCAAGAAAAGAATAACATAGTGGAAAGCTCATGAACAGAAAGAGTTTGGTAGATCCATGCAAGATTCACAAGCACGAATGAAAGTGTACTTGAAAAATCAATGCTAATCCGCACAAGATATACCTTGCTACATGAATGGTCTGTTTTGAAGAGTTAAGGCAAAGGCATGCTAAATGTCAGTAAAGAGAACAAAAGGAGGCTTTTCTTATTGAGCATTGGGGACAAGAACAAGAGGCCAAGAAAAGAATATGAGAGCGGAAAACTTATGAACAACAAAAGTTTGATAGATCCATGCAAGATTCACAAGCACGAAGGAAGAGTATAGTTGAAAAATCCAATGCTAATCTGCATGAAATATACCTTGCTACAACAATGGTCCTTCATGATGTTCCTTCATATACACAGCCTTGACCCTCAAGTAGATAGGATGTCGCTCCAAATTTATTAATTATCATGGAGTATGAAGATTGGCTTAAAAGTTGTTCACGGGAGGAACTGGAGGATCTTCGAGCCTATTAGATTCCAACAAGAGGAAATCCCTCAAGAATTGAGATTGATAAATAGAGAATGGTTGAAGTTCTTAGATTCTTCGAGTATCTACTGGATAAAGGAAAGTACAATAATGTTGAAGGTGCAACTAAACATCGACTGCGAGCTTACTCAGATCATCTACATGTTGGTAGACTTTCATTCCATGGTAAGCTGAAAGGAGCAAATTGGGAAGGATACAAAATATCCCCTTCGGATGAATGGTGGTTAATGGAAGATCTAACACCAGAAGTACAATAAGAAAAAGTCACTTGGAACTAAAAATGTAAAATGAATTATGGAGGTACATTGGCAGGAGGAGTAGGGATGTAGCATTTCAAGAAGCATCATTGGAGGAAGCATAACTGAAGTAAACTCCTGCTGAGTAAAAATTTCATACCTCTTAAGCTCTTTATGTGAAATGTGCTTTTGGTTGGCATGTAGTTACTGTAACTGTAATATAAAAACAATTATCATTTATTGACAAATGATTACAGCTCGTAATCTTGCATCATGTATGTTGCATTTTAGTACATTTTGATGATTAATAGTTTATGACTAACACTTTGTTATTTTGTAAATTTAAGCTTTCACTTAAAAGTTTGACATCATCAAAAGGAGGGAAATTTTTAGGAAATTTATATATAGTTTTGATGATGAAAAAACCAATGTGTAAAGTAGGAATTAATGCCCCACATATGTTGTAAATATATTTAATAGATATGGCTAATTCTACTTTGGAAGAAGTCACAATAAGGTCATCAAGGAGTACGAGAATGTAGCACGGAATAGAGACTGCAGGGAGCATGCAGTAAGGTAGCTTATACGTTCATAGCATACAAAAAGGTTTTATGTATGAGGAATCCAATCAGTGGACAGATCCAGTCCTCGTAGCACAACCATCTCAATGATAAAGTCAAGTCAAAGTTTGAGCTTTGGAGATCCAAAATTATAGCCAGTAGAGACAAGATTCAGATCTTATACTGACTATCCAATAACATGGGGACATCTAATCTGACAAAAGGAAAAAGCAACACTACAAACACTGAAATCAACCCGCAACCACTCTGAACCACTTTCTACAAAAAGGACAAACGGCTATAAAGCAGTACAAGGAGCATCCAATGTCAACGGGATTCTCTTCTCACTCTTCAATGGGAAGGAACCAAACAACTATACACAGAGGAGATGGAGGATGAGCAAAGGCTACCGAATTATTAAACAACTGGAATTAATGTGCATCAAACACTTGACTTTCAAATTCAATGCTTCCACAGCATACATCACTATGATATTTTACAAGTACTTTTGCTTTGTAAACAAGAGCAAATAGCAAGCATGCAACAAGTAATCAACAAGTGAAGATTCAAGCTGCAACAATTTCATAAGTCAAGCAAGCTACCTCTAAAGCTTTTTCTTGGTCCTAATCCTTCTCATCAAGGAAGTTTTCCCACATCTCAACTGTTTTTCAAGTTTAGAGGCAGCTACCAGAAGTTGAAGTAAAACTTCTATGAAAGCAACTCTCACGAGCGGTTCTTGAACAGAAAGTCTTCATTGAATCCGGGATTCAAAGTGGACTAGGTTTTTTAAGAAACGTGTGTATAATAGAGGAGCAGTCTTCTAAGGATAGACAAAAACTACTGTAACAAGCTAAGTTGGACTTAAACTTCGGTTTAGCTAAGTTTTTACTGTGTGAACAACTTAGTGAATTTTTCCTGTGTGAAAGGGAAGAGTCGACGTAGAAGAATTACCCTTACCTTCGAACCACTATAAACTTTAAGTCTATTTTCTTATTGCTTTTATTATTGTTGTTGGCATACTACATACTTATCGCATTGCTTTGTAAGAAAACGGATTTGCATATTCAGATGCATTAAACTCTACCTAAGCATTGCTTACTATATGCAGCTTAAGTTCAGTTTGATTAAAGCCTACTGCCTTAAGTTTGCTTACTGTATCAACTTTGCTCTAAGATTCATGTTCTCACAGAATGCAGCATATCCCTGTGATACACGTTAATTATGCATATATTTAGGTCGATTTAGTATCATATTTTATATCATTTACGTGTATATTTGGTCGGCTTTCATTTATTTATCATATTAGGTCATTTGACGTGTTTCGACTTGTTTTGAAGTTAGTTAGGTAATTTTATTCCATATGGATGAAGTTCGAAGAAGAAACAAGTCAAATAGGGTCAAAATGGATGAAAATGGAGTAAAAGGAGCAAAAGGGTCAACCACAACCGCATCTATGGTCGCAGCCGCATCAAAAGTGGCCTCGAACATGGAAAATACACTGCCTAATCAACGCGGTTGCGTCAAATATGGAGCGCGGTCGCGTCAAAAAGTGTCCCAAAAGTGAAGTTTTCCGTCAGCTTGACACGTCTCTAGTATTTTGGCCATATTTTGAGATCTACAACTCTGATTGAGGTGAAATTGGTGACGTTAGAAAGCTGATTCAAAGAGCTACAATTTTTCATGAAAGAGAAAAATCCCAAAAATGGTTGGAAGACCCTAAAAATGGCTTGGAAGTCAGACCTGAAAACTCGTCTATGCAAATGGTGCGGGGACGCGTCAAAAGGCCAAAACGGCCGCGTCAAAATCACCTGTTTTGAGGTATTTTGGGTAGAAATTGACGCGGTCGCGTCATAGCTTGTGCGCGGCCACGTCAGAAGTCCTATTCTACGAAGATTTCCTAATTTTAAAGGATTTTGATCCTATATTCCCAAAGATTCGTCCCTAACTCTATAAAAAGGACCCCAAGCTCGAGTTTTATCAGAGAGGATCACATTACAACATATAGTCTCATACTTTTACATCGGAGTAGAAGCCGTGAGAGCGAGAAGACGAAGATCAACGAGTCGAAAATTGAGTTTAATTATTCTTTGTTTATTTTCAAGTTCTTAACAATGTTTTCCTTGAATTCTTGTTTTGATTTGTTAGTAGACATGAGTAGCTAAACTACTCGTGTCTTAGGATTAGAAAGTAAGGTTTTACAATAATGTTGATTTAATTGTTTAGTTTATAGACTCCAGTTTTCATTATCTATCTATGTGTTTGGTTTAATCCTATAATTAAATTTAATCTGGCCAATTAGGTTTAATTTACTTGTTTAACGATTCCGCTTCAAGAGAAGGGAATTGTTAATAGATGATAACACATAGCGCAATTGTCTATGATCGTGTAGGCAAAAGGTTAAGGGGTTGTTAGGAGCTGTTAGGATTAATTGACTCGAGAAAGTAATTATCTTATTCAATCTACGACTTAGTCGCTTCGAGAGAAGGTTTAGGTTAATTAAATGTCGCCTAATAGATAATTAACTGGTTTAAAAGTTTATAAATTAGAGATTAATCATCATTAGAGTAATTCCTGAAATTGAAATCCTAGGATACATTCTCGTTGATTGAAACTTTTCGTTTATTAATTAATTTGTATTATTAGTATATGCAAGTTGGTTTAATAAAATCATTCACCACTTTGAGTATCTAGTTAGGAAAATCCTAGACAATTAGGGTATCAAACTTCGTTAACCAATTCCCCGTGGATCGACCTTGACTTATCCTATACACATCTACAACCGTAAACTTGCGGTATTTTAGGGTTAGAAAATATGCTTGTCGCCCTGCTCAAAGTATTTCAAAAAAGAAAAATAGTTATAGGTTTATTCACTCATCCTCCCCTCCCAAACCTCTACCACTAGGACTAACACTTGGTTTTTTGCTTTGATGTAGAAGCTTCTCGTTGGATAGGATTATAAAGATTGTCCCAAAGACCTGTACTTGCAAGTTTGATAGCCTTCATAGCATTTTGGATATAAACTATCCACCCATTTTATTCGACCTGCAACCTTAGCATTAAGCTCTAGATCATTGATCACCTTGTCCATCTCTTCCAAAACTTCATGGAGATGTCTTTATCTCGTTATGATGGTGTTTGTTTCACTAACCTGCATCTCTAGTCAAAAAGTCTGCAAGAATAATTTTATGAGACTTAATAATGGCAACATCATAATCAAAATATTGTTATTCAGATTACCAGCTATGTAACCTAACTTTATGTGGTTTAAATTCAATTCATTTTTATGTAAAGCTTCAGTGCTCGTATTATTAATTTTTAGAATGAATTTCTTAAGCAGTAAGAATAAAGGCCACTTTCTAAAAGTTTTTCGAACTGCAAATAATTCTTTCTCATTGATATGCCATCTAGTTGCTCATTTTCTACATATATGCCACCGCAATATCTTCATGACGCTTCTCCATTTAGTGTAGTTTTAGTTAGCAACATTGTCCACCAATAATCAATAGCATCTGTGTAAAGAACCAATTCTTCCTCGTCATTGAGTATTGATAACTTATGAAGTTCCTTACAAATCTCTTTTAGCTACAAATCTTATTCTTTGTTCTCTTTTTCCCATGTGAAATTCACCTCTTTCTTTAATAATGAGCTAAACACCTTCCTATATTTTGCTAGATTTTTTACAAACATCTCGACAACGTTGGCAACTCCTTGAAAACTCTGAAGTTGTTTCTTGTCATTGAGAACTTCTAAAACTCATTGCACATTTTCCATAATATGTTTCTATAGGATGATTCAAGACTCATCGATTTAATTCTGAGGAACTCAATTCATCTTGTGGAAATGACTACTTTCTTTCTCAATAACAGTAATCCTTCTTCAAGGCAATGAGTGTATCATCAACATAAACGAACATGAATATGAAAGAAAATTTGAAAAGATTGTTCATCTTCCTTTGATATATATGGGGTGCATTTGCTAATCCCACCAGCATTACATTCTACATGCAATGACCTTGTGGCATAGAAAATATCGTAAACTTTTTGTTGGCATCTTGCATTTTAATCTAGTAGAAACCAAATTTACAGTTCAACTTAGAGAATACATTACATTCTTGTGCAGTTCACGAGATATTCTATGCTAAGAATGTAGTATCTATCGAACTCGAACATGATGTTGATCTATTTGACTTGATCACCAATCTTGGTTTTCCAAATTTTTTTTCTCCATGATTCTCACCAAAAATTTTGGGTTGATGTATGGAGAAACTCCTACTAAAATCAATTTTAAGGTCCAGATGTTCCTTAAGTATCTTCATGTTCTGACGATCCTCCTAATTCATAATGATTGGTTTTCATTGAACAAACTCATTCTCTTTTCAAGCTTTCACCTTTAAAGACATATTGACTTCATTCTTGTCCTACCATGTTAGAGGATCTTCAATAAAATTTCTCTGTATCTTTTTCTTGATATCTTTCATAGAGATTTGCTCTTCAATGGTGACATCAGTTTGTCAGCTTTTTTCCATAGACACTTTGATGAATTGGATTGTCTTACTTGATTGTCTTTTCCACATATATCATCCTAAGGTTTTGACTTGATATTGAAGGAGTAGATTCCCGTATCTCTGGTGATCTTTCATTTTTTGGTGAGTTAGTTTTCCTTCATCGCACGCTTGCTGCGAAAACTAAAAGGTCTTTTTTTGTTAAATGTTGTTAGGAAATTTATGTATAGTTTTGATTATGACAAAACCGTGTCCTAAGGTAGGAACTAGTGTACCCACATACTCTATAATCTTTATAATAGATAGGGCTAGTTCTACTTAGGTACAGTCACTACAAGCATACATCAAAATCATCAAGGATGCATGCAGCAAGGAGTCCGCAGTAAGAAGTAAGGAACAGAGCTATAAAGGGCATGCCGCAAGGAACTTATGCTTTTGTAGCATACAAAAATGCCCCAGTTGTAAGAAAGATCCAACAAATTTCTATGTCAGGATCTTGCAACAAGCATACAAGAACCATGCCAGCAGTGGATAAGTCAAGTCATAGTCAAAGATTCAAAGATTAAAAAATATTGGCAATGGAGATAAAAAATTCTTGTACAAACTATTCTATTATGTGAAGACACGTTTTCTAACAAAAGAAAAAGCAACATTGAATCACTGACATCAAGCAGCATCAACTTTGACCTAGTTTCTGCAAAAAGGGCTAGAAATCCGTACGAAGAGCATTGAATGTCAACGGGTAACTTCTCACTCTTTAATGAGAAGGAACCCTGCTGCTATAAATAGAAGGAGATGGAGGACGAGCAAAGACTACTGAAACACTGATTCTACTGAAACTACTAAGCATCAAAACCTTCGAGCTTTCAAATTCAAAACTTAAATATACTCATCACTCAAGATCATTTTTAAGTGTGCATGCTTAGTAGCCGAGAACAAGATAGCAGCAAGCAACAATGTTTTACATGAGTGAAGATTCAAAGCTTCAGCAACTTATTAAGTCAAATCAAGCTAGCTCTCAGAAAGCTTTGTCTCGGTCCTAATCCTTCTTATCAAGGAAGTTTATCCACATCTCAGCTCATATTCAAGTTCAAAGGAAGCTACCAAAGGTTGAAAAAAAACCCTTTTATTAAACCTACTCTAACGAGCGGTTTTTAACGGGGAGTCTTTGTTTGAAGCAGGGTTTCAAAATAGACTAGGAGTTCTGAGGAACATGTATAGTAGAGGACTATCCTTTCGAGGATAGGTAAAAATTGTTGTAAGGTGCTAGCTTGGACTTAGACACCGACGTAGCTAAGATTATACTGTGTCAATAACTTAGTGAATTTTTCCTTTGTGAGGGAAGAGTGGACGTAGAAGGATTATCCCCACATTCGAACCACAATAATATGTTGTCTATTTTCGTGTTTCTTTTTATAACTATTGCTAGCATATTACATTACTTACTGCATAGCTTTTGAAAAATGCATTTGCTTATGTTGCTGCACAAAACTCTACTTGAGCATTGCTTGTTGTAGCTAACCTAAAACAGTTTTCTGTAAGCTTACTGCTTCAAGGTTACTTACTGCCAAGGACGAAAGTATTGATTTTTACGAAAATATCAGTGTTTCAATTTTAGAGAGATTTCGGACAAAGATCAATGCAATTCTTTTTAAAATGCCGAAAAATGTATTAAAACAGATAATTTATCACGATATTAGATTGTTATAAATTGACTTAAATTCAATATTTAATTTAACATTGAGCCAAATTCACATATATACAACTAGCTGGTAAATAATAACCAATACATACGTTGTCCGGCCACACGGGACACATCCTGAACTCTTTTCATTATACATTACTACCTTCTAGTACCAAATGATGTCCTATGAGGCTCAATTGGAACAGATGCTCTATCTATGTATTCGTAATAGTGGTATTAGCTCACCGAGGTAGCGTATGATGAAGATAGTCATTAAGATGAAATTGTAGGTTTCAGCGTCTATCCCAAACATTTGTCCATAGACCGAATACTCCAGATTTACCCAAGAAACAAAATGATGTCCTCCATCTAGCATTTGAGGGGCTAGGTCATCAGACGTGCTACGATCAGTCCAGGCTTGTTCAAGTGATCTTGCAGAAATCTTGTGAGGAAAGAAATTAGGATACATATCATCTCGATCACTGCTCATACTCAGCGAGTCAAGATTTAATGAGAGGGACGCTACATCAGTGTTTGAGCTTGGGCCTTGGTTCTGACCACGTTGTCTCATGTAATCTTTCCTAATTGCCCCTATCCCTGGACCTCCAAGCCTACTTCTGTGGTCTTGATCTTGAGTAGCGTGTGCGTGCTCACGCTCAACAGTGAATGGACTCATATTCCCTTAATTTGAGAAGTAATCTTCATTGGTGTCTCGAAGTCCACCACTGTTGCTTCCACCAGCATCACTTCCGTGCTCATCTGATGAGCTCCCCAAATATGAGTCAGTACCAGTTACACCAACTTCGTAACACAACACTTGATCCACATCAATTATGAATTGGCAAGCCACTTCAATGACCTGTGGATCGGGATTGCCTTCATCATCGTCCATGTGTGCTGGCTAAATCCATTGATAAAGTTGATCACCTTCTTCGTTATCGATTTCAGCGGTGATGTCCACTATATCCAAGAATTCCTTCTCCACAACCCTATTTGCTTCAGCCTCCAAGTCTCGTATCCTTAGCTTCATATTGTAATAGTAAAGCACGAGTTTTTCGAGCTTCGGATATGCAAGACAATTTCGTTGTTTCATGTGTATCAATGCAAAGGTACTCCAGTTCCTTTCACATGTAGAAGATGATGTTGTCTGTGCCAACAATCTCATGGCTAGTTGCCTAACTGTCGGTGTTGAACTACCATGCGTAACCCACTAATCGGCTGCCAAATTAGCAGTCATTGTCAATAAATGTGTTGTTGTAAATGATATAAGTACCGTCAAGTTTACATCTAATAAAATATCTACTTACACACTGGCATTTTATTTCTGGCAGCCACAGCAGTACAGTCACCAAATAATTTTTTTGCATCACGTAAATAGATGAGTTGTACAAGTACCACAAAATAATAGGTAACTACATTAAATGGAAAAGAGAAACTAGTAATTTTCAAAACAACTAAGCTAACCTCATTCCCAAACTGTGGAACACCGTCAGAGTCGGGGTGTAGTTTATTGAAAACTTGAAGTACGGCCTGAAGTAGATCTTGATCTTCACCTACTCCGTGCTTATATTGGGATCTCGGGTTAAGGTAATACGCTACAAATATTATAGAATATTGTTATGAAACGTCAATCATCTTCATGTAGTGGATGAGAAAGTGTACGATCCCACTTAGATTCAATTATTATTTTCCCCCATTGTGAGGCTTTTAGTAATTAGACTTTAACTTTCATAACCCAAATCAAGTTATATAAGATTGGCATAGTTGGAACCACCTCTATATCAACCACTCGGAGCACCTGATATATTTGCTCAAAGATAGCCACGGTGTGTTGCACTCCAGCCTAGAATGTATGGTCAAGCACTTGACTTTCCACTTCCTTGTCAACCTTCATTCGACTTAGTTTATTCGTGGCCTAATCATCACTAGTAAATATTTGTTTCAGGTGAGATTTTTTCGTGAAGACGTTGTCCAAGGAGATATAATTAGTCGCAAAATGTGTTGTCCCCGGTCTAACAATATCTCCTTGACAGACCTCTCTCATCCTCGTAACTATCCAACCATGATTATAAATGAAGTTGGTTATATGCCTTGCCTTAACAATTATTACCTTGATGCTATCCCTATTTTCAATCTCTTCAAAGTTGAGGTTGATGCAGTGAGCAGCACATGAGGTCCAATATAAGTTATACTTCTGCTGCATTTTCCTTCTCACTTTTACATAAGCTGATAAATTATCGGTTACAATTTGAACAACATTGTGCTTCCTTACCTCCCGCACAACTTCTTTAAGCAGATTGTAAATGTAGGCATGATCATTGATTTTATTCGATGCATCAACGGATTTCAGAAAAGCAGTGGTGCCCTTACAATATACCATGAAATTTTTTTTGGACATTTTTGTCGGCCTGGTTATTCCATCCGCCATAATTGTGCAGCCATACGTCTCCCAATTTCCCCTTTGTCCTCCTACGTATTCCTGCATTTCTGCATACTCTATGTCCAGATATTTGTGTTTTATCTCATATGGAGTAGGTGTAGGAATGACCTGTCCTACTTCTTGGGCACAAGCAATCATATCTTGAAGTGGTGAGAGGACGCTTTGTTTGGTGGTAAATTATCATAAATAAAAAACTTACTGACCACCTGTCCCAAATTTTTCTTAAAGTTGCCACCGGAGAACATAGTCTTTATCCTCTTTTGACGTGCATTGGATGATTTATACAAAGAAGGTGCAGAAGAGGGATCAAAGTTCATTGATCGACCACTTTGCGTTTGTCAAAACTGGGAAGATTGTGTACCCTTTCGCCTACTCGGACTCTCTCTTTTACTACTTCCAAAATGTTGGGTTTGTTGTCATCCCCACTCACTTGCTCTAGACTCTCTTATGGCACCTTCGTAGTCTCTCTGTTCTTTTGAATTAAGTTTCGGCGGACACGTGATATAATCTTCTTCATCATCATCTTCGTCAACTAATCTATGTGATAAACCTTGTCGTAATTATGCTCTTATGTCAGCCATTTTTGCAGATTTATTCCCTTTAGCAGCAATTTCAGCATTAATTAGATCCCGGATCTCTTTCTTCACTTCCAGAGGAACCTTCTTACACGGGGTAACGTTTTTTTTCTAGGTCTGTGTGACTCAAATGATATTTGAACCTAGTAATACCTCCAGAATTGATCACAAGTCCACAAAAGTCAAACAATGTACCAGCTTTATTGCCGGCAACACTAGCATATTTCCATGCGTGATCATATCTTGTAGACCTCCGATCAGGAGCATCGCTACCACCTGTCATTCCTTTTTAATCTTCTGTTTTAAAATGTATAAAATTAATATTTTTTTATTAGTACTATAATATATAACCCTTGGAGTACTACTAGTAGTGAAAAAGAGATCTAATTTTGGTATAAAATATGCTATATATATAAGAACTCAACCAATGCCTATTTATATTAATAGTTCGACTCGAAAATATTTTTTGACAATATGAAATTATGACAAAATAAATAAAAATGATAAATCAAAATATGGCCTTACAAATAAAATAATATCAAACATATCCTCAACTCCCCCTATTTATTTTCTTATCAACGAATTGTTCTCCATAAATGGTGATTACGTCAATTAAATGGAGGGTAAACAAAAAAGTCTATTTTTCTCTAAAAACATTTAACATGACTTTTTAGTTATATAACTGAGGCAGTTATATATTATATCTACAATGTATTGTAAACAAAGTTTGATTTATTGCTTTTCTTTTTTGTTTAAAAAATATTATCTATTTATGATTCAAATAAAACCTAAATTATATCAATTACTCTAAAACATAGACATGTATACAGCTTCAGCTTCAAAATCTTGAATCAACATCAATTAAATAATAGTTTCTTTAAGCAAATCTTGAAAAAGATTATTCACATTAAATGTAAGCATTACATTACAAAACAAAAAAAGAAAAAAAAAATTCTAGTTTGGGAGAAACCGACCAGTAGTTCACATTAAACCGCCATTTATTATAAAAGATATCTAAGTCAGTTGTCCTGCATTTTGCTTTGCTCTTAATTTGTTACTTGTTCCTTAAGCACTAATTAAAGTTACTATTTTAAAATTACAGTGAGAGTTTAAATAGTCTAAAAATATAAAAGAAAATTAAAGTGTTTATTAAAATTATTTCTACATTATGTAAGTTAAAGCATTGAGAATGTTTACATCTTGATTGACCTTAACATTTTTTATTCAAGAGCAACACTAATTAAAAGCTAAGCCATGATAAATTAGGAATATTTAAAAGCTAAGCCTAAAGAAAATTAAAAAGGGGTATAAAATGAGAAAATTAACAATATATGAAGTTTCTCTTGATTTGACAGTTTTTCTAGAGCAGATAGAATCAATGAGTAATATTTAAAAGCTAAGCCCAAATAAACTTAAAAACGGGTATAAAATTAGGCCAAAATCTTCACAATAAAAATTACAAACCCTTAAAATTGGAAGCAGATATCGTCATCTGCAATCTTCATGCAACAGTTGCAAAGAAGGTGAGAATCACTTCTGCAACTTCTTCAAAAATAGCTTGCTCACACTTTCTGCTGGATTATTTTTGTCCCTGCCTTCAGCCTTCTTCACACCGCATCACACTTCTTCTTCCCACTTCTCACTTCTTCAACGTTCCCCTTCTTCTTCACAAATATAAGTAGGGGAAGAAGATTGGGTTAATGGTCCCCTCCATCAATTAAGGATTCATGTCCCTTAAAGCTATAAACCACCAAATACGCCAATCACCCACCCCCACCATCTTTACAGCAAGTTATTGCAGGCTTTTGAAATTTTCTGAAATTTTAAAACAAAAAACGAGAAATTGGCGAGAATCTCACCAAATATTGACAACTCAGGGAACTCTGTATCTGAGAACAGGTCGCAAGATTCTCGTCGAGATTCTCGCAAAATCTCGCAAAAATCTCGCGAGAATATGAAAAATTACTCTTTCACTCAGTTTTTGTCTCCCTGGTTCCTTTTTTGCGAGATTTTGCCAAAATCTCGCGATATTTTCATCCCTACTTACTGCTTTAGCTTTGCTATAAGACCTTATTTCATACAACAAGCAGCATACCCCTGCTCAAAGTATTTTAAAAGGAAAATCGATATAGTTAAAGATTTATTCACCCTCATCTCTCTAAACATCTACCACTTGGGACCCACAAGTGGTATCAGAGCGGTTAGTTTCGCACGCCAATCGTCTTTGGTAGCTAAACTAGATCCTACCATCTGTTGATGATAGAGGGGTTAAATTTGGACAACTTGGCCAAGAAGGATCTCTTTGCCACGTCGGACAAAAGCATATTTAGTAAAGTTAAGGCATGTAATTCTGCTAAGTAAATTTAGAGCATGATATGGGAAATCTGTGTTAGCTCATCTCTATTATGTGAGAATAGGGTAGCTATAACAACCCTGAACTTTGAGTTCTTCAAGGAATAACCTGGAGCTTCTGTAAATTAACTAGATGCTAGATACACATCTATCCTTAATGAGTTATTGTCTGTTGGGAAAAACTACTCCCAACTAGAGATAAACACCAAGCTGTTATGACCTCTCATATCAGACTGGATGTAAAGACCAATTCAATGAGAAGTTCACTGAAGCTCACAACCTAGGTATACCTACTGTCTTTTTTGGGGGCTGAAGAGCATCCATGAACTTTTCTCTGACCTCAAACCCTTTTAATATGATATTTATAGGAGAAGGAAAGAAGAAGAAGAGAATGGTGTTGTAATCAATGCCTTAGTAGCAAAAAGCTCCTCACAACAACTCCAAATAGTTCCAATACCACCATCGTGCCCCAGCAACGACTTCGTGTTCCTGCTGAGGAGGAGTTCGAGCCAGAAGAGATGGGCCTACTCGTGAAACGTATCACATGATTCATGAAGAAGCATCCCCCTGGGCAATCCTCCCAAACCTCAATATGTCAGGCCCACAGAGTCCCCAACGACAACAAAGGAAGCTAGAGATCTTTGCTTCAACTGCAGGAAGTTCGGACACTTTACTAGGGAATGTCCATCTTCCTACTTTAAACGTATGAGTGATTTCTTACAAATTAAAGTGATTTCTTACAAATTAATATAGTGACAACAATACCCATCTACCATACAAGTACATATAAGGGATCAATATGTAATTCAACATCTTATTAATAGGTATTTATTACAAGGAATTAATAAATTCATCCATCAATTACTTAGTTATATATTGTCTATTTGTATTATTAATAATTAAACTTGAGGTATCATCAATCTTTTGTTTTATTAAATATTCAAAAGCTTTATTTTTCTAAAATATATTATTTAACATGAAAGTTTTAGAAAAATATATGGTAATTCAATATATCATAGGGAGTCTCCTTAATTACCAAAAAAATCATCATATGGAGTAAAACATGGAAGGACAATTAATCAATTAAATTTGATATAACTTCAAATTTTAGTATAAATTGCAAAGTAATTCTAATATAATGTTTCTTTCCAAAAACGATATACTTATGAAGCAAAGAAAGAAAATAAAAATAAAAAAATCATGCATCACAGTTTTGATGCTAAATTAAAAAGTAGTTTTAACCTTTAAGATAAGAAACACCTAAAAAATTATTAAAAAAAGGTTTAAAGATTTATTACTTTAGTTTTTTATATCTGTGTTAAATGATTTCTCCGATAACCTTTTGTGTTGTATACGATTTAAGTATTAGTAAAATTTATTTTTTAAACATATTTATTGATCAAGTATATATTACAAGTACAAAAATTTGAATTTATTGATATAAAAAGACAAATTGATAAGAATGTACATGAATTTCACACTAATATAAAATCATGTATTTTTTACAAACACTAAACGAGATTATAGAGTTATTTTATAATGGGAATATTTCATATATAAGAGTACACTTTAGCTTGTCACTGTTTTAATTTTTATAACATTTCTCTTTATCCATATTTAATGAGTTATTATCGATATATGAGTCAACTTATTTGTTTATAGTTTTTAAAAGTGATATTTCAAACTTAAGTGGAAAATATGCTTGATATTTATATTTTTATTTATAGAAACTAATATATTTTGATAACTAAATTTTTATTTATTTATTTACTTCTATGAGTAATTATTAATTATCTATAAATTACGCAAAACATTAGTTAAACTTAGTAATACTTCTTAATCTTTACATTATAATTATTGATAATTACTTGAAAAGTATTAGGTCACAATCTCAAGTAAATATATTTGAAAAAAATATATGTATAATTTGCAATTTTCATATTAAAATGTTAATCCATATTTGACAGTATTTTCCATAACATGAATGAGGTAATATTAGTGAACATTAATATAATATAGGTGTTACATCAAGTGACTTTAGTCAAAGATGATATAGTACAATTTGATTGTTAATGAGATAACTAAATATATAAAATCTTATGATTCTTCTATATTATATTTTTTTATTCTTTTTTCATAAAAAAAACGATTGGAAGATGTACAAGGGAGTGTAAATATGAAGTAATTATATTTGCAATATTTATCTTTAAAATTATCAAAATTTATAACTTATGCTATCCTCAATCCTAAAAAAGAATCATGGTTGACAAATGTATAACTTTTTTATTTTTTGTCAATTATTAGAAAAGTATAACCTTCTAAAATCATGAATTCTCATTTATACAACTTCATTTTTTTCAATTTGACTTATCCAACAATATTAACTGATACATAATTTTAATATTTTTGCTTTGACTAACAATTAAAATAATGCTTTGTCTTTTCTTTTTCTATCGCACAAAGTGTTTTTTAAACAAGCTTTCTTTTGTTAGGGATTAGGGTGCAATTAATTGAGAATTTGATAGAACAAATAATAAAAGACACAAATTTGTTAACCCAGTTCATCAAGAATGACTACGTTTGGGCGTACTATCAAGCCAGGAGATAACTAATAATTTCAGTGATAACAAATACAATGAATCACAGGGTTATTTATAACTCAAGTTGGGTCGTAACTCTAAAAGCCATCCATCTCGAATACTGCTTTTAAGGTCCAAAAAAATTCCTCGAGATCCCTGCCCCTGAACCCCTGCCAAATCACCGGCAAGTTGGATCACCATGAAGCAGTCTCTCAGGCTCCATAACCCGAACATTTTTACGGACCACATGAACGTAATTATAAACAATATCATCGTTTCACTTTGACAAGAAGTCTCTTTTTATTATATAAGACTTTAATACAAGATTCATATGAATTAAAGAATATATTTTAATCAATTATAAAATTATAAATTAAGGAGTATTTATTTTTATCTTGACATACTATACATTTTTTAAAGGTATTTATTTAAAAGAATATAATAATATATTTTTAGTAAATTTTGTGGCCACGTGCAAAGCACGTGTCTCTAACTAGTACCCTAAAGTGCACAAGTATACTGGGGAAGTTCGAAAGCAAAGAAGGGATAAAAGAATTTTAGAGAAAGCTCAACTAAAGACATTCTTGAGTGGAACAGAAGTGATCAAGGCTACTCCACTTGCATCAAGAGAACCTACAACGTGTGAAGATCCAGACTTCGACATCGATTCTTCATATTCTGACAACAAAGCACTCGTTTGCCTCATGGAAAAAGAGGATGATAGTCATGCAGAGGTAACTTCTCCTAGTACCTCTTCAAGATTAGAGAGCATTGACTCTAAAAACCTTTTCTCATATCGTTCAGAAAGATTATGGCTGACGTTGACCTAGTCAACCAGTCATATAAAGAGCTAAAGGCTAAGAACATGCAGCTGCTTGGAGAGAATTCGGTGATCACCTCTGAAGTTGAAAAACTTACAGCTGAAGCTACTGACTCCAGCTTTCTTTGAGAATAAGTCAGTAAGCTGAAGATCTCACTCATCCTTCACAAGAAGAAGGAAAAAGAACTGATGTCAACCATCATGTCTTTCAGTAACTCATCTATGAATTGGGATGAGATATTGAATGTTTAGAGAAACCTATCTGACATGGCAATGATAGGTTTCTCTGACCCAGTTCCTAACTATCAAGCAACCTGTACTTCTACTGATGTTCCAGCAGTTATAATTCTACTGATGTTCCAAAAGCTAGTACATTTGATTAATCATAGACCTATGACTTTCTCGCATATATATAACTTTATATATGATAATTAATTTGAAAATTAGTTTTTACTACTTATTGATATTTTTTTATATTTTACATTTATTATATTATTATTATAAAGAATTACACTTTCTAACCTAAGTATGATTATTTATACTTCACAATACTTTGTCACATTAACCAATCTCAAATATATCTTTTTTTCACACTTGTCACCTAAGCAATTAATCAATATGTATATTTAAATAAATATATTATTTACAATATAAACTTAGAATTTATTTGCAAAGTTTCAACATTTGTATGAAAATATTAAAAACTCATATGTTTTATTTTTTTATTTCAACTATAGATTTAGTATAACCGAAATCACCAAGTACAATATTAAATGAGATTTTTTAAGTTAAATAGTTATAGTTAGAATTTGAAACTTTATTTAAATAAATTAAAATATTAAAAATAAAATGGGAAAATAAAAGGAAAATCAATTTCTTATAATATTGTTTATTTTATTATATTATATAAGAGTTGATATTTAGATATTTCTTATTGTTTGAGCATTCATATTAATGAAGTTATTTGTGTATGCATATAGGTCAAGAATGATAAAAACACACTAAATGTGCGTTTAGGTCAAAGATAACAAATGATCATTTTGAAAGTAGATATATGTTTTTTATATTTAATATTTTATTTTAATGTTAATTTATAGTATGTATATAAATATAAATATAAAGTAAGTTGTATTAAATTCATATATAACGTGAGAGAAGTTTATATTTACATTAATTAAAATATCTATTTTATTAGGATAAAACAGTCACATTTTAAATTTTAGATTATTTCATATTTAGTTTAGTTAAAATCATTATATTTTAAATAGACATTCGTGCATCGCATGGGAGTAATACTGGTTTATAATAATAACAAAAAAATAAATTAACTTCTTATATACTCTTGTATTATCGATTTTTATATTATGTTGTTGGCACTGCGAATACAATTGATTTAACTTCATTATTAGAAATAAGGTTAAATATTTAAATCAACTTGTATTTTGCGAGTTTTTACACTTCAATACCTAAACTTTGTTTTTTGACCGATTGCAACCTGAAGTCCACAAATTGTACAAGTTGCAACCTCCGTCGAATTTTTCTGGCCAAATATCAAACACGTCACAGTCATATGCCAAATGGGGGTTGCTATTCCATGATTTGTTGAGGCAGATTTACAAGTCTAACGGATGTTGCAACTTGGCAATAGCAAAGTGATTGTCACGTGTTTGGCATGTGAATCTGCCTCAACAAACCATAGAAATAGCAAAAACTCTCCCAATTTGACATGTGATTGTCACTTATTTGATATTTGGCTGGAAAAATTCGACGGAGGTTGCAATTTGTATATTTCGTGAACCTCAAGTTGTAATCGGTTAAAAAATAAAGTTTAAGTATTGAATTGTAAAAACTTGCAAAGTACATGTTAATTTATATACTTAATCTTTACAAATATTTCTTATAACTCTTCGATATGATTTTTATATATTAGTAACTTATTTACTGTTTCTATTAAAAAAATAATTTTAACAAGTCCTAAAATAAAGTTCATCGTTACTATACTAGTTAAATTCTATGAATTTACAGTATCTTGAAAGCTATAACTTATTACCCGTACAATTTTGCTGTTTCCTCTATGGTATATTTGTTTAAGGCTGAGGAATGTTAAACAAAACTTAATTGAGAGAGTTAATGAGTGTATTTTATTAAGAATTAGTTCCCTAAATCTATTGGGCTAAACCATAATCAAAGTACCTTATTTTGAAACAAATAAATTTTGTAACTTCTACTTTGAATCAATATATTTTGTAAACATTACTCTCATATAAGTAGACACAGTATTAACTAACAGAAGTCGTAGCAAATTTTGTGGAAAACACCTGCTATTGCAGTATTCGGAAAATCGACATTGCTTAATTGAGCTGAACATGACGCACTTCTAAAGAAGAAACGGTTATCTACTTGGCTTTAGCATATTCTACAGAAAGCTAATGTAAATTATTGTTCCAGCACTTTTTACTCTGGTTGTTTGCTTATTACATTCTAGTTTATTGCTGTTAATATCTAGCTCATCGATTTAGGTAGGTGTATGTTTTGCTGAGTCTCTGCACCCTGCCCACCAAGTGTTTGTTCGAATGATTTATGTCCAAACTCTAAAATATGAGAGGAGTAGCTATTTAAGTGTGTTTATTTATGCGGAGATGGCATAATTTAGCTTTTCATTGATGGAAAATCTTGATCTTTCCCTGTTCATCATTTAAGGGAGTGGAAACCTTTATAGTACTCAACATTTATATGTCAAACTATGAGGAGGGTAAATGAGGGCTACGTTTTCTTTAGTGTTATTTATCTAAATGTTTTTTTTCCATTACTGTTTTGGATCGCAGACATTGGATGGCTAGCCTTTCTCCTATCCAGTTCTCTTTATTGTACTTGTTCATTTTTTTAAGGAAGAACAAATAGTCTGTTTTTTTTGTTGTTGATATCATTTTGCTTGTGATATACAGAATCGACATGGCTGCAAGCCAAGAAAGTTTGCATCTAATAAATACTTACCTTTCTGAGTCCTATATGCTGCAGCGTTTCCTTCAAGGAGCATCAAATTGTTTAATGGTATGCGATTCCCGGTCATTTCATCAGGTACCAATCTCCAAAATTTGTGTCATAAAATCAAAGACTCATCATCAAGTGGTAGATGGAAAGAGGTGTTTTTCCACTATGGAGAGATAAGAAAAGCAGGAGTTCAACTGACAGATCATACAATTTTCTCTCACGTTCTGAAATCGTGTTTGGCTTTGTCGGTTGGACATGGAAAATCAGTCCATGCATTGCTGATTAAGCAGGGATTTGAATCATTTAGTTCAGTGGGAAATTCAGTAATGGACTTCTATGCAAAATCTGGTGCATTAGTCTCTGCTTTGGGTGCTTTCAGTGGCATGAAGGCAAAAGATTCAGTTTCATGGAATATAATTCTCCACGGGCATCTTGACCAAGGACTTCTTGAAGAAGGCCTTGATTTGTTTACTCAAGCCAGAGCGGCTGGATTTGAACCCAATATCTCTACTGTGGTGCTCATAATTCAGGCATATCGCAGTCTACGAGCTTCCAATGATGGACAGAAATTTCATGGTTTCTTGATTCGAAGTGGATTTTGGAAACTGATTTCAGTACAAAATTCTCTTCTGGGTATGTATACAGATGTTGGGATGGACTATGCCGAGAACCTTTTTGATGAAATGTATGAGAAAGACGTAATATCATGGAGTGTGATGATCAGCGGATATGTGCATATTGATGATAATGTTTTTGCATTGGAGTTGTTCAAACAGATGGTGTCAGAATTTGGTGTTGAACCAGATGAAAAAACTATGGTAAGTGTGCTTAAAGGCTGCGCTAATTTAGGAGATATCAGAATTGGAAAGTTAATCCATGGCTTTGTAGTCTTTAGAGGTTTAAATTATGATGTGTTTGTAGGGAACTCTCTTGTTGATTTGTATTGCAAGTGTGGAGATATCGGTTCTGCCATTATAGCATTCGAGGAGATGCCATATAGGAACATAGTGACATGGAATTCTATGCTATCTGGGTTTGTTCATAATGAGAAGCATGATGAAGCATTGACATTGTTTGCCTCAATGGGAAAGTCAGGAGTTGATGCTGATGAGGTGACTCTAGTAAACCTACTTCTACTATGCAAAGTCTTAGCAGAACTGTGTCAGTGCAAGTCGATTCATTCTAGAATAATTCGGAGTGATTTCCAATCAAATGAGTTGGCTATGAATTCTTTGATAGATGCATATGCAAAATGCAATCAGATTAATTTTTCATGGGGTGTATTCAGCCAAATCAGAAAACCAGATGTTATTACATGGAGTACAATGATTTCCGCTTTCACTTGCTGTGGCCTGCCTGATAAAGCGATTTCTCTTTATCGGGAGATGCGACTTTCACAAGAAAACCCAAACCCCATCACCCTTTTGAACCTTCTCGAGGCATGTGGACTCTCTGCTGACATTGGACGGTCAAAGTGGGCTCATGGAATTGCGATTCGGATGGGATTGTCATCTCATGTAGCAGTTGGCACTGCAATACTAGATATGTACTCAAAATGTGGGGCAATAGAAGCATCAAGAAGAGCGTTCGATCAAATTTCACTGAAAAACGTTGTTTCCTGGAGTGCAATTATAGCAGCATGTGGCCTGAATGGACTTCCCCATGATGCTCTAGCTTTTCTTTCCGAAATGGAAGCCCATGGTGTGAAGCCCAATCCAGTAACAACTCTGTCAGTGTTATCTGCTTGTTGCCATGGGGGATTAGTTCAAGAGGGACTCTCTCTCTTCAAAGATCTGGTAAGCAAGCATGGAGCTGAGCTACAGTTAGAACACTACTCATGCCTCGTTGACATGCTGGCTAGAGCAGGAAACCTTGATTATGCATTCGAACTCCTCAAGTCCATTCCTGTTGAACTTGGTGCTAGTGCTTGGGGTGCTCTTTTGAGTGCTTGTAGGACCTACGAGAATAGAGAACTCGCTGAAAGTATACTTTCTCAGATTCTTGAATTGGAGCCATCGAGCTCTTCCGGTTATTTACTTGCATCAAGCACGTATGCTGCTGGAGGTTCATGGGCAGATGCCTCTGGAATCAGATGTTTGATGAAGGAAAGAGGTGTAAAGGTGGTGGCTGGTTACAGTATGGTTCATGTAAGTAACAAAGTGTACACTTTTACAGCTGGAGATAGATATCCTCCTTCATCTCATATCCTCTGCCCTGTCATTGAGCGACTGCATTCGTGCATGAGAATCCATGCTGGAGCAGGACTACTGGTTAATTAGAAGCAGATATGGTGATGCAGGGTGAGAACGATCCTTAGCCCCAGAAATCGTAATTCCTTCTTATGTTATTAACTTACGTTCAAGATGTTTCTTTCTCTGCTCTTCTAATATAAACTACAAATCATTACTATTGGTGAATTCTCTATATTCCTGCAGTTTCACGAAAAAAATTATAGCGAATAACTTAGACCAATGTTTATTAACTGCTCCAACAAATCTGGGATGACTATTTAAAAAGATTTTACATATCTGTATCTTCCTTAAGAGTCAATTTGTGACCAATGATAGTTGCTAATTTTTTTTCTTATGCTCATAATTTATGGCACATAATACTCGATGATTGGAGATTTACTATGGCAGCAGGCTGTCAGCTGATTCATTCACAACAAAGAAATTTGATGCCATATGATGCAAGAAGATGCCAACAATGAGTTAAAGTGCCTAATGCCGTTGACAATTGATTTCCAGCTAGTACAGGCAGGCTAGGCTGTCAGCTTAAGTCAAACGATTCGCCACCATCTGAAGTAATGAGATTCCTTTGATAGCTGATGAGGTAAAGAACCCTACAGAATAAGTAAATGCTTCTGTTGTTTCCACATGTGTGTTAGAAATCTGATTCGAATAGCCAACACTGGCAAAAAACTAGGACTGAGTTATCCAGTGTAGTATGGATATATTTGAAAATTGTTTCTATTTTTAAAAAAAAATTCTCCTAATTTAAGAACAAAGAAAATGCCCTCCCCTCCCCCCATGACTCGAACCCAGGACCACCAAAAACCTAGGTAGTAGATGTTCTGCCACTTGAGCTATCCAACTTCGTCTTGAAAATTGTTTCTATTGTTTTGCCTATGCGTTGATTCCCAAAAAGTCAACGTACTTGAGATACTTTCTCCATTTCTTTTATCAATAATATGCTGTATGCAACATGGCATGACCTATAAATCAGGACAGGCTGCAAACACTGTGACTACAAGAACACTTTAATACATTTGTTGATAAATATATATACATAGACAAATTTTATATTTAATGACAAAAATGATCCTAGTTTTTCAGGAGCCAGTCTATTTTAATTCCATAACAACCCCAAGTGATGATTCGATATTTTACTGCTGTATCTTTAAAGCTATAAGCATATGTACAGTAGCTGAATCTAGGAATTACATTTTAAAAGATAAACAATGTTTTTCTTTGAAAACTTCTAAATTTTTGTCTCTAACATGTCGAAGAATAGGACTATCAACACAGTGCACACATACTATATCATAAAGTGATAAATTTATGCACCTTGCACAGCAATGTGTTTTGCTTATTTAACATTTCTATTAAATTCATATCACCTTATTTTAACTTATTAACAAATACATTACTTTAATTGGCTTCTTTTTTTAAGTAGCAAGTCTTATTATCAGTGATCGTCGTGTTTGTGTGTGTGTGTGTGCCAGTGCCTCTTTATCCGTATTCGACTTTGTCAAGTTTATTTAATTTAACTTGCTGTTCACAAGCAAGATGGAAAACAAGAAACTATATGTCTGGTAAATTAGTAATGCAGTTGAAACTTTGATTTCATCACCCACTGAGACTCAATAACAGTAAATAAAAGAATAGAACAAAGCTAGATTTCTAAATACAATCCAAAAAATAAAAATAAGGCAAAAGAAATGGGGAAAAATACATGAATGAATAAAAATGATTGTGCACTACACTTAGCATCCCCACTTCGATCCACTCATAAAAGAGTAGCCATGTATTCATTGATCAATGCCTCATTCCTCGCGTCCAAATTCTTGTTCCAATGTATAAAAAACTGTTCTTTGTGATTGGTTGCCTTTGCAGGTGGATTTTGGATTCCCAGGCTTGTATGATCAACAGTATATCTTTCTCGCCTTTGCAGGTGGATTTTGGATTCCCAGGCTTGTATGATCAACAGTATATCTTTCTCGCGGGCGACGAAAGAGACTAGAATAAAGAAGCAAGAGAAAGAGGATCTATTTACACTACATTCTACGAAAAATTACCCTGCTGGAAATGAAACGGTAAGAGACGAATGCATCAATTCCCGAAAGCAGGGAATCCGCCGCCTCTCATCATCTGCTTAAACTCGGTAAAATTAACCATTCCATCTCCATCTGCATCGACCCTCATTATCATCTTCTTGCAGTCCTCTGCAGCCCTCCCTTGCTTGAGTCCAAGGGACGCCAAGACGGAATTCAGCTCGTCAACGGTGATGAACCCGTCCCCGTTCTGATCGAAGACGTTGAACGCCTCTCTCATGTCTTCCTCTTCATCTCTTTCATCCATGATTGTCTGATACAGAGTCCCGAATTCGTCAACATCGACGCACCCATCGGCATTCACGTCAACCTTGTCGATCATGTTGCTCAACTCGTTGTCGGGGATGAAGATTCCCATGTTCTCCAAGGAGTCATTGAGCTCCTTCTTGGTGATCCTCCCGTCCCCGTTCCTGTCAAACATCTGGAAAACCCGTCGGATCTCGTTCTCGTCCATTCTACGGGTGAATGTACGGGAAGGCGTAACGGTAGAAGAGGGAAAGGGGTCTTTCTTGATCTGTTGTTGTTGTTGTTGTGGTGTGTACGGGTACCAAGAAGAAGGGAGATACGTCCTCAACTTCTTGGGTACCAAGTACAACAGAAGGGCATTCAAGAGCTTGTATAGGAAGAAAATTCTCAACAAAATGGTTGGCATCATTACTGCAGGAGGATTGGTATTTAGTGTAGAGGAAGTTTGTGTGTGAATGGATATGAGAGAAACTTGGAAATGGTTTGTGTTAAATAAGTAGGTAACCTAATATAGGAATTTGTTGTGGGGGTGAGGGGGGTTGGAAAAGAGCTGTCTTGGAGCAATTGGATCTGTCGATAAACGCGTTTGTAGATTCATTAGTTGCTATTAAATTAGTGGCTTTATTTAAGTCGAAAAACGCGTTGCTATAATTATGCATTTGGTGTGTGCGCGTGTTATATAAAATTAATAGAGTTGTGGGGCCGGTTTGCAATTATATAAAGGTTGTTGAAGAATAGGAGAAAGGTTCGGGGGGAAGTGACCGTTGATAACGGATCTAAAGTAGTAAAAAACAGAGAGACGTTACCTCAAAGGCCGGCAAACAAAAACGCGTGTTTGGTGGATGCTGACACGTGGAACTGTGGGATAGGCACCATATAGAGCTGCGTTTTTCTTTTCTTATTTTCTTTTTCAGAAAAAGATACAGGGATATTTAGTTTAGGGTGTAGTGAACTGTGCCCCGAGTATAATGCACTGTAGATGTTATATTAATTATGTTTTAAGTGGTGTAAGTAATAATTTGTTAATTGAATAACAATAAAAATGTATATTGAAAAATTGTAGAACGTGTATTGAGAATTGTAAAAGGTGATGTAGAATGTTAGATAATGATAAAAATGAATTGAGAATTGGAAAAGATGGTATAAATAGACAATAGGAGGTGAAAGGAAAGGGATGAAAAATTCGAATGACCGTACCATAAAGTAAAATAAAAGCGGATTTGATCACTTCAATCCGCATTGCATAATATCAGTCCAAATATCGTCATTCAGTTTGGCCTTGAATTTTTTGTTTTGAGAATGTAATTCAATTATAATCGAAGTCAATAATTCTACACATAGTAAATTATTTACTAATATTATGGGAGAGTCGTTAAGTTTTATTTTTTTTTTTAGGTCTGGGAGAGTAGTTAAGTTGTTTCAAATACATTATGTTTCAATAAGAGTCGGTCTGATTTTACTCGGTCTAAACTCTCACAAATCATAATTCAAAAGGGTTGGTGTTAAAAATTATGATGCTATAAGGACCTTGAAAATTCAAGGCAGACTAGGGTCAAACTCTATAAGTTCATTTGCTTTTGTCTTTGTCATCGTTCTCAGACCCAATAATTGATATGTTGAATTTTTTACCAAGAAATAGTTAATTAGAAAAATTCAAAAGACAAGCATCTCAATCATGTTTTCCCTTTTTTAAAGACATGGACTAGATTAGGATAAGTGGGCTTTATTAATTAATAAGTCAGACTAATTAATTAATTAAGCAGACATGAATATTAGACCCATAAACCTAGGATTATATGGTACTATATATACATATTCTCTATAGTAGAGAATTAAGGGTTTTTATCAAATAAAAATTAGAGGCACTGTAAAATGAATAAGTGATTTCCTAGGAATCACGTATTGAACAATTGTTCCGAGGATAGTTCCTACGGCGGACGACATACACGTGGATACCTGAAGTGGTGAATTCACTCGCGCTATTCCTTTCGGTTAAATTATGCAACAAGTAAGTAATTCGAACTTCTATGTAATTATTCTTCAACATCAACTCAGTTATAAATCTAGATCGTTATTCTTGATTAATTATTCCACTGCGCACATTAGATGGCATCAAGAATATCTAACAGTGGTATCAAAGCCTGAGACTCGATTAATAATTGATTTAATTATATGTGGATTAAGATTAACAAAATTGAAATTCTGGATTTAAATAATTATGAAACTGTTGAAACTGATCAACATTCTTGAATTGATTTTTAGAAATTAATTGATGAAACTGGTTTTGGAAACCTTATTCTTGTAGTTGAATAATTTTGAAATTGTTTGTTAATCACACGCAACAAGTTTTGGAACCTGTTTTAACAAACCCGTTTCATGAACAAGTTTGAAACTTTTAAACTGGTTCTCCATCAGCCGCGCGGCGGTGGCGGTGGCGGCGGCGTTCGCCGCTGCTGCTGTTGTTGCGCGTTCTGACGAAGCTCCGACGAATGGTGCTGCTGCGTTGCCGTGCAAGATTCAACGACGACGGCGACGACATTAGGCGTCCGGTGTTGTTGCTTGGCGGCAGCATGGTTCAACAACTCCGACACGAGTAGACGATGGCGGCGGCGGGAGGTGCTCTGCTGCGTGTTGTTGACGACGGCAGCGGCGGCCATACTGCTGTTGGTCTTGTTTGCTGAACGGTGGCGGCGTTCACCACCGCTACGCGAGGCGGGCGGTGGAGGGACCGAGGCTACTGCGCTGCGCGTGACGATCGGCGGCATCCTTTTTCGCTGCTGCTGTGCGGCGGGGGTAGCGGCGGCGGCGACACTTCGCTGCTGCTGCACGCCTGCTGTCAACGGCGGCGGCTAGGCAGCGGCGGTAGGTTGCAGTTGGATATGGGCTAGGGCAATTTTGTTTTGGGTTGGGGTGGCAGCTGGGTTGCTGCCGCGCTGGGCCTGGACTGTGCTCAGTGCTTGAGATGGGTTGGACCCACTGACATTTTGAATAAAATGGGCTGATATTCAGGGTTGGACTATGATGAGCCTGCTAAATTTAGGTTGGGCTATTAAAATTGGGCCTACTAAAATTTTATGTTGTGGGTTGTCCTTAAAAAAAAAAAAATCATTATTGATTTTCAAAATTAAAGATTATTAATTAGATTAATTTTAATTATTTGATTATTATTATTTTTGAAATAATAATAATAGACTTATACATTTATATTAATTTGGAATTAACATTAAAGGGTATACTTATATTAATTTGGAATTAATATATTAATCTAATAAATTAATATTAACTTATTAATTAGATTAATAAATTTTGATAGTATTATTTTTTTTGAAAGAATAATACTAGACTTACATGTTTATGTTAATTTGGAATTAATATTAAATGTATATTTATATTAATTTGGAATTAATATATATAGTTTTAATCCACATTTAATTAAAGAATAAAATTTTAATTGGATTAATAATTTTATTCGTTGAGCTTTTATTTGATATCTTATGTGATAAGCAATTATTTGATTTTGTGTTTATTCCATAAACTATAGTAGTTAAGTCCGCGTTAGGTTTGGGTAGGCGGCTGATGCACGTTGATTATGCATGTAATTAGGTCAATGTATGATACTATTTTATAGAAATTATGTGCATAAATGGTTAGAAATTGGATGAAATGTGATATAAGTGACCAATTGACGTACTCGGCTTGTTTTAAGGTATTTTGAGCATTTTCAGGCTAAAAAGTTGTGATTTACGACTACCGGACAAGAAAACAAGTTGAAACAGAGTAAAAATCGGCCCAAAGTAGTGAAAATCAGTAAGAACCGGTCCAAACCGATCCGAACCGGTCTGAACCGGTCCAGGAGCAAAACGGAGCAAGAACCGACGCGGCCGTGTCACATAAGCAACACGGCCGTGTCAAAAGTATTGCGCAACATTCAAATAGGTTCTGGAATAGAACACGGCCGTGTCACAAAGCAACACGGCCGTGTCAAATTGTTGCTGGAAATTGAAGTATTGCAAAGCAACACGGCCGTGTTATTTAAGCAACACGGCCGTGTCAAAACGATCGTCATTAATAAAAATCCTGTTTTAATAGAGGATTTGATTTCCCAATTCAATAGGGCTTATCTAACTCTATAAAAAGGATCCAAGTTTGTTCTTCAAAACAACAACACACATACTATCTGAGTTTGAGGCACGAGACGACTTGGGCGACAAAGAAGATTCGATCAACGGGACGATTTACTTGGGTTTAGCAATTTTTCCTAGTTTTAATTCTTTAGAATGTTTTATCTTAAATATTGTATTGAATTGAGCCTAGGCATGAGTAGCTAAGTTATTCGTGTCCTAGGGTTAGAAAGTAGGAATTATTTTATGACAATGTTTTGATTTACGTTTTAACTTATTGAATTTCGTTCTTTTATGTGTTTATCTTTATATCCGTTTTAATCACTGAATTTGGACTGGCCATCTAGGTTTAGTAATATCGTTTAACAAATTCGCTTCGAGAGCAGGGGTTTGTTATTAGACGTACGATATAGAGCGCAGTTGTCTATGACTGTGTGGGCATAGATTTATGAGCTTTTTGGAGTTTCTAGGATTAATTGACTCGAGAGGGTAATTGTCTTAGTTAATCAACGATTTAATTACTTCGAGAGGAGAATTAAGTTAATATTGCGCCGCTTAATAAACACTAGATCGGTTAAAATCAAAAAGTTAATTCTAATCATCATTGGAATAAATATTCTGAAATCGATACCCTAGGATGTTGTTTATCCTTGATTGTTAATTATTTGTGGTTACCAAGTTTGAATTCATATTTAATTAAGTATTTTAAAAAGTAAAATCAATCTTTTCCGAATTAGTATCTAGTTAGGACATTCCTAGAATATTGAGGTATCAAACTACCTAAAAACCTATTCCTTGTGGGATCGACCTTGATAATTGTTACTACACCTACATCTGCACGCTTGCGGAACCCTATGTTAGAAACCGACATGTCAGCGACACCCAATACATGTAGTCCGCGACATTATGTAAGGGTAGGCGGCGCCCAATATGTGTGGTCTGCATTTCTTATGTATGGGTAGGCAGCACCCAGTAATTGTGTTATAATTTAATATTAGATATTAAATTTAGACAATTAGTATCACATAACAATTCCCCACTATAAACCAAGTCTTGTTTAGAAACAAAATGCGTCATCCATTATAATTGTTTGAGAATCTAATCTTTTCGACCACGAGTTTTACACGAAGTGTTTACTCTAAATCGACAAGACTCAGGCTCATTCATAGATGCAAGGTTGACATCGTGTGATGGAATTGACTTGCTTAAATTATTTTGAGACGCCAAAGCGACCAAAATAGTTTGAGGACGCGATATTAATTGGATTAATAAACCAAGAATTGCAAAATTGTTATTGCAATTGGCTTAGAGGCTGGTAGCGTCGTTTCCGACTACCAAATTAAATCGTGTATGAAGATACACTTAAACCTTACCGACTACTCTAACTAGTAGAGTGGCAAGCAAGGGTCGATCCCACGAGGAACGGTCGAACAAATTTTGCTTTTATGTGTTAAGCTATTATTATGAAGAAACATAATGTATATAAGATAGAAAACAATAAAGAAGTGGGGGGTTAATGAAATAACAACTACACCTAAATAAACAAAGACAAATAAAGAGATTTTTATAGGTTTTTGGTTTTTTTAAATAACAAAACAATTCACCCTTGATCATGTTTCACCGAGGTCTTGGACGATTTATGTAACTATTGTTAATGCCCTATTCAATTGTGATTCTAGCCCTTATCTCAAGGCTATTAACAAGCTCTAATAGCCTTGTTATCCCTTAATCTTAGTTAATCAAAACAAGCTCTTCGACTAACCCTATTCAGTTTAACCGAATCCTCGAACAAGCTCTCTTAGATTCAATCACCAAATGCATTAAACACTAGGACAACGAGATAAATTCAACATAAAACTCGCAAGCTCGGTTTTAGAGGTTAAACTTTGTGTTATCACCAATAAATAATTATTGTTTGCTACTCGGGAATCGGAAATCCTACAATTACGGATAGTAATCTCCTATTCTAGCAACACATTCACAAATCCCTTAAAGGGTGATCAATCCAATAATAAATTCATAAATGTGAGTCAATAACAGCAAATAACACAAAACACTTGAATACACAATATTTTCGGTAACATTAACCGTAATAATCACATAAATGTCTTGGACTCAAGGTTCCACAATAATCAAGAGTGAACTAAGGGTGCTAGCCACCCATTTTACCTAATACAAAGATAAAATAACAGAAAATTAAAGAAAAACATGAACATAGGATAGAAAGAACCAAAGGTTAGGGGTTGAAGATCAAGATCTTCAACCCCATTCCATTTCCTTGCTTCCAATGGAGAAAAGTGGCTGATTATGTGTGGGGGTTGGGTTCTAGGTTGTTCTAAGTTAGGTTAAATTCGAATGGGATGATATATATATAAGGAGAGAAAGTGCTAGCTCCAATTTAGGCAAAAACGTGTTTGGGTTTTTAAAACAGGGAACCCCGCCGCGGCCGTGGCATAAAGATGGCCGCGGCCGTGGTATATCTCCTGCCTCGGCCGTGGTCTTTCTTGGACTGAATTTGCCTTTACTTCTGGAGGAATTTCCACGGCCGCGGTGGATACAGACCGCGGTCGTGGGGTTTGGATCACCACGGGCGTGGTGTTTGTTTGCCTCGGTCGTGGCAAATGATGCTGAAATGTGGCCTTCTCTGGAGGAATGGCCACGGCCGTGGCGTTGTACTACCTCGGCCGTGGCTTGGGCCACGGGCGTGGCCTCGCCACCTCGGGCATGATCCCCTGTTTTTCCTTGTTTTCTTCTTCCTTTGAGCTCGATTTGTCAATTTGAGATCTTCGAACCTGTTTTTGGGCCTTAATTCACCTGTCTTAACATGAAAATGAAACAAACACGTCAAATTGCCCAATGAGAAATAAACGCACAAAACACACGTGAAAATGCACACAAAAGTCCGTAAAAAGACACTTAAATTGACCTAAAAGTGTGTGCACTACCACGTGCACCAACTCTCCCCAAACTTAAACCTTTGTTCGTCCCGAACAAATAAAGAAAAAGAAGAAAGGACACTTTTTAGGGCAGATTTAAGTGGCAAAATCAATTTTAGAAGAAATTTTCAAAAGTTAGGCAATCATGATAACATTGAGCATAAGAGATAGAGCATACCAACTACTTTCAAGACTTGACACTCTCAACTTGAAATCCTTACCGGATGAGTGTATCCCTCGACTCTCAAGTGTATTGAATAGGTAGTATATACGCTCATATTGAAATGCAAATAATATCTACCATAGGCTTGCCAATCATCTAAACTTCGATGTGTACCCGACATGTGTGACAAAGAATCAAAAAGGTCTTTAACGGGTTGTAATGTTGGCTTGGGGTAAGGTGGGATAATTTTGGGTATAAGTGACTATAAAACGGACTAAATGAGTCGTGCACTACCCATCTACCCCTCAAACAATGGTCACTCAACCTCACTCTTTACTTCCTTAGTAAACCAATCCCAAAAATTGATTTCTTCTCCTTACCACAAAGTCCACAACCTAAATGCTTTCTCAATTCTCCTTTGGAGTGTATTTTCTTTTGAATTCTTACAACTTTGAGAACATCTATTAAAAGGCATTTATATTACTAGCCTCTCCAAATCAAAAGCAACAATGAGTATATACAACTAACTTTTTTTTTTTTTTTTTTTTTTTTTCGACTTTTTTCGATTTTCGACTTTTTTTTTTTTTTTTAAACACAAACAAAAATTGGAGAGGACTAGTATTCTCGATTCTTTTCCTATTGTTTCAATTCCTTTCACCTTTCAGTACTCCCAATAGTTCACCCTTTTCAATCCCAAATTATCCGACTACCTTCCAACCACCTCCCTCATACTCAAATAGTCCAATTAGGTTCAAAGGCTAATCGAAAGGGTTTCGGCTTGTAGAATTGGGCTGTCAAACAAGAGGCTAAAAGCTCAAAGGGCTCAACTAGAGACAATATCAAATTAGGTAAAAAGGATGTGTTTTCAAGCTTGAAAGTAGGCTCAAATCAAGGATTGCCTAAAATCATTTTCAATGTACCGACTCATGCAAAATAGAGAATCAAGGCAAGTTCTAGAGACAACTAAATGTACTCAATGAATTTCACACCGAAAGAAAGTTTACGTTACTCCAAAGGCGGGAGTATCTTCTAAAGCTCAAAAACTCACTCGGTTGCAATTTTTTATCAAAAGTTTTGAGTGTAAGCTCAATTTCGTCTCATAGCCTATCATGCTCTATCATTAGCCAAGTTTTCAATTTTTATGGAAAATTTATTCATCATTAACCGTTTGCCACATTTTCACTCAAATTTGGTCCAATCAACTTTTCCAAGCGGCCAAAATCCGTACACCTACCACCCCCTCCCCAAACTTGATTGAAAATCAAAGTTTGTGGAAAGAAAGGGTACGGATTGGTGCTTAACTAACTCAACCATTTATTCAAAACACCCATCCCAATCGACTAAAAAAATACCAACTTATTACGACTATGCATGTAAGTGCCCAAAACTTCATCATATAAATAACAAAACTCAATTTATCTTAACCAAACAAAGATGATAGTAGAAAATGGCACACAGGCCAATAAAGACAAAACATCCTACAAGAAAATCCGATACATTATTCAATGAAATAGTGCAAGCAAGTTTACAAAGGCAAAAATAACAATCAAACGGCCCACACGCCGTGAATCCCAAGTATAGGCAAAACAGAAGGGGCACACAGGCCTAAATAGTCAACAAGCAGTAAGATATGGAAATGAAATATGAGAGATTGTAACACCGGGGTGGCCAAGAACATCCTACTTCTTTCTTTTCTCCCCCAAACTTAGTTGAAAACTAAGCTTTTGAAAAAGAAGAAGGATATTCTTGGTACTCCTACTCACAAAGATTTGGACGGTCGTGACGATCGGGAGCTTTGGCCACCAAAACATGCTCGAAGGCTGTTGAGTGCCTCGAGGATCTTGCTCTGGTTTCCTTTGATCTCCCTAATTTCCGACTTCATCTCTCGGATGTCCCCCTCCATCGTGCTTAATCTTTCATCCACTTGTTGTTGAAACTCGGTCTGGGACTGAACAGCGGATACGGGTCTCTTTCGTGAATGACGGCTGCTCACACCCTCGCCTGTGAGATCTATCCCTTCTGCAGCAGGTTCCGATACTTGGCCTCTCTGATATTTCCGGAACTCGAGGTCACTGGGTTCCCTCGAGGCTGCCCGGTGTGCAGCTGAGCTCAAGGCCAAGTTGGCTGTGGATTTGAGGCCTCGGATGCGGGTGAGGTCTGGGTTAGGAAGGCGTAGCATTGGCCCTACATTTTGGATCACGTAGGGAACGGAGACTCCATCTTCTAGTCCCAAAGCAGCAATCCTCATGTTGGCTAAATCTTCCCAACCCAGAAGGAACGAATCTGAAACAGCCTTGAAGTCAATCAACGGAACTCCACAATGCTCTAGAATTGGTGTGATAAGAGCTCCGCTGAATATTGAGTCATGTTGCTTAGGCTCTTTCTTTCTGGTCGCCGTTAGTTCCTTCACTGTCCTCTCAAAAGACTCAATCAGCACCTCTTCATATCTCCTATCGGTCCGTTTGAGAATGGACCATAGGATACTGAGCTCGGCCATCCTTGCTGCCCCCGTCTCCTTCCTCCCAAAAAGTGTCAATGCCAAGAGCCTTTGTAAAACCTTTACGACTGGATTTCTGATCCAGCTCGTTTTGGAGCTCTTAGAATCGAAGGCTTGCGGTTCAACCAAGCCGGGAGCAACAGTTATTTGCCCCCAGAACCGCCCGACATTGAACTCATCGATGCTTTCCAAGTCTGTGGTGGAGGGATTTTCTTTGAAACCGTAAATCTTCCTCAACTCCGCTGCTGTGAGTGTCATCTTTTTGTTCAGCAGGTGGAATGAAATGCTGTGGATTCTGTTTCCACATTTTTCAGAGTTGGATCGGACAGTCAGTGTGCTGAAGAACTCAAGGACGAATCGTTGGTAGGTGGGCCTTGGAGTGAACAATCCAATGAGGCCCGATGCTCTCAAAAACTCATCGATATTATCCTTGATTCCCATATCAGTCAAACACTCGGTTTTGAAATAACGGGTGGCAACAATCTGACGCTTCATTAATCGGGCAAATCTTTGTTGGTGAACCGGGTCGTCCAAAATGATATCGAAAAGCCGGCTGTCTGGCCCTGTGGACGTTGGGACCTCCGGGGTTTCGATCTCCGGTTCCTCTGGGAGGGGCTCCCGGATCACCAACTTGCCCTTCCCCTTTCCTATACTTGGTGTGCCTTTACTTGTGCCAACTCTTTTCTTTGATGTCTTTTTTGATGGTCCCATTTGTCCTACAAGACAAACACACACACACTTAAATTCCAAGTTTTAACACTTATCACCAATTGAAACATTAACTCTAATCAAATAGAAGGCCAATCACTCATGTTTCAATCACTCATGTTCAACCAATCACAGAAAATCACAAGTGAATTCGCAATCTAGATGACTTAGTTGACTTGATTAAATGTGCATAAATGGCAAACATGTCTAATTATTATCCTATTGCAAGAAAATTCTATTAATGCTCAACAAAAATAGGTTGATTTTGTTTCATTATTATCAAGAGTCTAAAAGTGTCTACTCTTCACACAAATTCACTAATCAACCTAACAATCGAACATAATAATAGAATCAAATAGCAAAAAGGGTAACAAAAGGGAATGCATGTCAAGTGGTTGGTGATATAGCAAAAATCAACTTCAATCCTCAATTTTCAATGATTCCCAAACTAATCCTCATTCATCATCAACAAATCATGCAAAAACAAAGGCTATCACTACAAATTTAGTGTTAGATTACTTAAAAACATTCAACATTGGCAAAAATTCACAAAATACGTGTGCACAACCAATATCAATATATCAACTAATCCAACAACAAATTTGCCCCAAATCTTAACAACAAAGTTCATAATAACAAATAAAGATTGAGGGGAAAGGATAACCATACTTACCGGTCGAGTTTAATCGAAAAATTTGAAGTTTGATTTTTCGCGCCCTTTTCGACCCGACTCCGACTTTGCTCCAAATCCGAATTTTTTTGGATAGAAATATTTATGATGATGTGGGTGAGGTGTGGTGTGAATTTGAGGGGAAGAAATTGAGTAACAATGGCGGATTTCGTGTGTGTGTGAGTGTGTTTTCGCCAATTTTCGCGAGGAGGAGGGTGAAATGCCCTACCTCGCCCGCGTCTGTCTTTTTATACCTGGGAGTATGCCGCGGCCGAGGCATAACAAATGCCGCGGCCGTGGCGGATGAGAAGTTTAACCGCGGGCGTGGCAATTTATTGACGCGGCCGTGGCAATCTTTCCAGTGCAATTCCGGAATTTTTAGAGTGAATGACCTCGGGCGCGGTCTAAACTCACCACGGCCGAGGGTCTCTTTGCCGCGGGCGTGGCACATATTTGTCGCGGCCGTGGCCTTTTGTCCAGAATGGATTCAAATTTTTCACGATCTTGACCTCGGGCGCGGCATATACTTCCCACAGTCGCGGTATTACTTGGACATGGTCGTGGCATTGAAGGGACACGGCCGAGGTGAGTTGTCCAGAATGGCTTGAATTTTTCCTTGTTGAATACCGCGGCCGAGGTGTATTATGTACCACGGCCGTGGTGCGTTTTCCTGGGTAATTCCTCCATTTTGGGCTCCTTCACCCCCATTTCACACTATCTCTTTGAATGGATTGTTGGGCACCTACACACATTTAAACAAAATAATTTAAAACACTAAAATATTATTAAAACTACTAAACTATGAATTTAAAATACGAAAAGCAATAAACGTCGGGTTGCCTCCCGACAAGCGCCTTTGTTTAACGTCGTTGGCTCGACGGATGCCCTTTAAATAAACAAAACAAACAACTAGCTATGTAACTAAAACAAACACTTAACACATAAAACAAAATCGTTCTAAACCATTCCCCGGCAACGGCGCCAAAATTTGGTAGCGTCATTTCCGACTACCAAATTAAATCGTGTATGAAGATACACTTAAACCTTACCGACTACTCTAACTAGTAGAGTGGCAAGCAAGGGTCGATCCCACGAGGAACGGTCGAACAAATTTTGCTTTTATGTGTTAAGCTATTATTATGAAGAAACATAATGTATATAAGATAGAAAACAATAAAGAAGTGGGGGGTTAATGAAATAACAACTACACCTAAATAAACAAAGACAAATAAAGAGATTTTTATAGGTTTTTGGTTTTTAAATAACAAAACGATTCACCCTTGATCATGTTTCACCGAGGTCTTGGACGATTTATGTAACTATTGTCAATGCCCTATTCAATTGTGATTCTAGCCCTTATCTCAAGGCTATTAACAAGCTCTAATAGCCTTGTTATCCCTTAATCTTAGTTAATCAAAACAAGCTCTTCGACTAACCCTATTCAGTTTAACCGAATCCTCGAACAAGCTCTCTTAGATTCAATCACCAAATGCATTAAACACTAGGACAACGAGATAAATTCAACATAAAACTCGCAAGCTCGGTTTTAGAGGTTAAACTTTGTGTTATCACCAATAAATAATTATTGTTTGCTACTCGGGAATCGGAAATCCTACAATTACGGATAGTAATCTCCTATTCTAGCAACACATTCACAAATCCCTTAAAGGGTGATCAATCCAATAATAAATTCATAAATGTGAGTCAATAACAGCAAATAACACAAAACACTTGAATACACAATATTTTCGGTAACATTAACCGTAATAATCACATAAATGTCTTGGACTCAAGGTTCCACAATAATCAAGAGTGAACTAAGGGTGCTAGCCACCCATTTTACCTAATACAAAGATAAAATAACAGAAAATTAAAGAAAAACATGAACATAGGATAGAAAGAACCAAAGGTTAGGGGTTGAAGATCAAGATCTTCAACCCCATTCCATTTCCTTGCTTCCAATGGAGAAAAGTGGCTGATTATGTGTGGGGGTTGGGTTCTAGGTTGTTCTAAGTTAGGTTAAATTCGAATGGGATGATATATATATAAGGAGAGAAAGTGCTAGCTCCAATTTAGGCAAAAACGTGTTTGGGTTTTTAAAACAGGGAACCCCGCCGCGGCCGTGGCATAAAGATGGCCGCGGGCGTGGTGAAACAAGGGTTTTGGGCCCAATTTGGGGCCGCGGCCGTGGTATATCTCCTGCCTCGGCCGTGGTCTTTCTTGGACTGAATTTGCCTTTACTTCTGGAGGAATTTCCACGGCCGCGGTGGATACAGACCGCGGTCGTGGGGTTTGGATCACCACGGGCGTGGTGTTTGTTTGCCTCGGTCGTGGCAAATGATGCTGAAATGTGGCCTTCTCTGGAGGAATGGCCACGGCCATGGCGTTGTACTACCTCGGCCGTGGCTTGGGCCACGGGCGTGGCCTCGCCACCTCGGGCATGATCCCTTGTTTTTCCTTGTTTTCTTCTTCCTTTGAGCTCGATTTGTCAATTTGAGATCTTCGAACCTATTTTTCGGCCTTAATTCACCTGTCTTGACATGAAAATGAAACAAACACGTCAAATTGCCCAATGAGAAATAAACGCACAAAACACACGTGAAAATGCACACAAAAGTCCGTAAAAAGACACTTAAATTGACCTAAAAGTGTGTGCACTACCACGTGCACCAGAGGCCTAACAAGTGATATTATTATAGTCATCAGTCAAAGCAGAGGCTACAGTAATATATTCTTGGATCTTGGACGACTAAAATTTATAATTTTATAAATTCGTATTTTGTGTTTGGGGGCGCAAAATATGTTAAAATTAGTGGGAGCTAATCATTACAATAAATTCTTGTTTTGATTAGTGATACGAATGTGATCTTTGTTTACTTTATTCTGATTTATTTTTCCATTCTATTATTTTCTCTCGTCAAATAAAATGTCGAATTTGGCTTCTAAATGTTTGATGGAAACAAACAAGTTGACTGGGTCAAACTTTACTGATCGGCTCTGTTGCTTGCGCTTGGTGCTAAGGCAAGACAAGATTAAGTATGTCCTGGACAAACCAATCAGTGTCAATCCCGACAAGAATTCTCCTGAGTACGCTACGTTTAACAAAGAAGCTCATAAGAAACATGTTGAGGATGCCACATCAGCTCAATGCTTAATGTTGTCCTCTATGAGTATTGAACTGCATAGGCAACATGGGAGCATGTTCCCTTATGAGATGCTGAAACACTTGGAAAGTCTGTACGCTTTAGAAGCTCAGACCATGGAGTATGAGATACTCAAGTATCTCTTCAAGTGTAAGCTTTATGATGGGGGCCAGGTTTCTGAACATATACTGAAGATGATCGGATTGATTGAGCGGTTGGAATTGATTGGAACGAAGCTAACCTCAAGTGTCACAACTAATCTGCTCCTGCAGTCACTTCCAAGTTCATTTGAAAACTTCGTAGTGAATTTCAACATAAGTAACACGAAGATGACATTGCCAGAGCTTCACAACATGCTTAAGACCTATAAATCATCTACTTCTAAAGGCAACTCTTTACTCATGGTGAGATCTTCTGCAAATTCTTCCAAGTAGAAGAATAAGCAGAAGAAAGGGGAGAAAGCATCTAAGGATGTGGTCTTGAAGCCTAAGAGTGGAGGAGTTCAAAAGAAGCCGAGAATACCAAAGGATGAGTGCCTGTTCAGCAATGAGAAGGGGCACTGGAAGAGAGACTGCCCGAAATTTAAAGCACATGCTGCATTGGATGAGAGCTTAGGTAGTTTGTTTTGTACGTTGAAAATAGACTAGATTAGATCTTCCTTCGGGATATAAATTAGATTTATATAATTGTTATTTTATTCTTTAGATTTCAAACAATATTATTTCCATTCCAATGTTAGACATTTAAGGTTTTTCCTTCCATTTTGCAAACAGTAATACTTGTTTTGCTCAGTGGATTGTCTTAAGGAAGTGTCTTTCGTACGAATGGATTAAACCTACCTGTGGCACTGTAGACTTGGTCATATTCCCAATGTACAAGAACAAATGACCTAAGCTAAGTAATACGGATAATAAAACCTACCTGTGGCACTGTAGACTTGGTCATATCAACGAGAAAAGAATAGCAAGATTGAAAAAGTTATACTATCTCACATCATTTGATTTCGAATCATATGGTGCTTGCGAATCTTTTCTCAAAGGAAAGATGACAAGTTAATCACTTTCTGGGAAAGGGTTATGTGCCAAAGTTGTGCTCGAGTTGGTCCACACAGCGATAGTTACAACTTAAGCAAAAGGCGAATATTCGTACTTCATAACTTTCACTGATGATTTTTCAAGGTATGGATATGTGTATCTTATGAAACACAAATATGAGGCCTTCGAGAAATTTAAGGAGTTTAAGTTAGAAGTTGAGAAACAACTTGGAAACAGTATTAAGACTCTTCGATCAGATCGAGGAGGGGAATACTTAAGCCGAGATTTTCTTGATTACTTAAATCACATGGAATCCGGTCAGACTGGACACCTCCGGATACACCACAGATGAATAGAGTATCCGAAAGGAGAAATCGAACTTCATTAGATATGGTTTGATCCATGACGAGTTACACCAATCTCCCCTTATTCCTTTGGGGTTATGCCTTACTAACCGTTGGTTATGTTCTGTATAGAGTTCCTCTTAAATCACCATATAAGTTATGGTGTGGCAAGAAGTCAAGTCTTAACCATATGCGGACCTGGGGTTATCCTTCTTTTGTTAAGAAGATGACGACTGAAAAATTGAAGACTAAAAGTGAGAAATGCAATTTTGTGGATATCCTCAGGAACTAATGATATGAATTCTACTACCCTGGAGATCACAGGTTGATAGTTTCCAAGAATGTGGTGTTTCTTGAAGATATTTATATCTTTGAGGAACAAGATCACAACAAGGTAAATCTTGAAAAGATTCAAGAACCACAAAATAACATAAATGATGAGGTATTGTCCAATGGAGTGGACATGGCCGCGGACGTGGTGAAAACAATGATTTTGGCCCCAATTTGGGGCCGCGGCCGTGGTCTAGTAACCGCCTCGACCGTGGTCTTGATTGGGCTGGATTTGCCCTTCTTCTGGATCTTTGGCCACGACTGCGGCTGATTCTGACCGCGGTCGTGGGGCTTGGCTCACCACGGTCGTGGCGTTGGACTGCCTCGGCCGTAGCATGTAATGTAGCAATTTGGCCCTCTTCTGGAGGATTTACCACGGGCGTGGGCTGGTTAACCTCGGCCTTGGCCTGAGCCACGGGCGTGGTATCATCACCTCGGGCATGGTCCCCTGTTTTTCCTTATTTTCTTTTTCCTTTGAGCTCGAATTGTCAATTTGAGATCTTCGAATCTGTTTTTTGGCCTTAATTCACCTGTCTTGACATGGAAATGAACCAAACACGTCAAATTGCCCAATGAGAAATAAACGCACAAAACACACGTGAATATGCACACAAAAGTCTGTAAAAAGACACTTAAATTGACCTAAAAGTGTGTGCACTACCACGTGCACCAAAGCTCCCCAAACTTAGACCTTTGTTCGTCCCGAACAAATAAAGAAAAAGAAGAAAGGACACTTGTTAGGGCAGATTTAAGTGGCAAAATCGATTTCAGAATAAATTTTCAAAAGTTAGGCAATCATGATAACATTGAGCATAAGAGATAGAGCATACCAACTACTTTCAAGACTTGACACTCTCAACTTGAAATCCTTACCGGATGAGTGTATCTCTCGACTCTCAAGTGTATTGAATAGGTAGTACATACACTCACATTGAAATGCAAATAATGTCTACCATAGGCTTGCCAATCATCTAAACTTCAACGTACTCGATATGTGTGACAAGGAATCAAAAAGGTCTTTAACGGGTTGTAATGTTGGTTTGAGGTAAGGTGGGATAAATATGGGCACAAGTGATAAATTCTTGGACTAATTGAGTTAGCTACTCTCAATCACCCCTCAAACAACATTCACTCTTCCTCACTCTCTCACTTCCTTAGTAAACCAATCACAAATTGATTTCTTCACCCTACTACAAACTCACAACCTAAATGCTTCTTTTTAAGTTCTCCCTTGGATGTGGTTTCTTTTGAACCTTTTTGACTTTGAGAACACTGGTCAAAAAGAACATTTATATTACTAGTCTCTCCTAATCGAAAGCAGTGAACTAAATATATACACTCGACTTTTTCTGATTTTCGATTTTTTTTTCTTTTACAAACTATTTTCAAATACTAGGAGAGACTAGTTTTATCAATTCTTTGCCTATTATTTCAATTCCTTTCACCCTTCAATATTCCCAATAGTTTACCCCTTTCAATCCCAAATTTACCCGACTATCTTCTAACCGCCTTCCTCATACTCAAATAGTTCAATTAAGGTCAAAGGCTAAATCGAAAGGTACATGGCTGTAGAGTTGGGCTGTCAAACAAGAGGCTAAAAGCTCAAGGGGTTAACTAGAGGCAAATTTTCGATCTTTTGGTGAAAAAGGGTGTATTTTCAAGTTTGAAATAGGCTTAAGTCAAGAATTGCCTAAGATCATTTTCAATGTCACACACCGAATCATTCAAAATAGAGAATCAAGGCAAGTTCTAGAGACAACTAGATGCACTTAATGAATTTCACACCGAAAGAAAGTTTAAATCACTCCAATTGTGGGAGTATCTTTTAAGGCTCAAAAAATCACTAGGCAACAATTTGATCAAAAGTTTTGAATGTAAGCTCAATTTCGTCCCATAGCCTATCATGCTCTACCATGAGCCAAATTTTAAATTTTGATGAAAAATTTTGTCATCATTAACCGTTTGCCACATTTTCATTCCATTTTGGCCCAATCAACTTTTCCAAGCGGCCAAATCCGTACACCTACCACCCCCTCCCCAAACTTGATTGAAAATCAAAGTTTGTGGAAAGAAAGGGTACGGATTGGTGCTTAATGAACTCAACCATTTATTCACCACTTTACAGTTTATTAAAAATGCAACAGACTAATCCATACAAAGATACCAAACTATTTCAAGTCTAATAAATTCAAAAGACAATAGAGTAGCATACGGAAAGTTAAACTCTTGGGCTGCCAATACGTACACCTACCAAGACTTCCCCAAACTTGGTTAAAAACCAAAGTTTGTGAGGAAGAAAGGGTACGAATTGGTGTCCTAACTTACAGTGGTTTTGGGGCTTCTCCAATCCCATTTGGTGCTATTTCCTTGAATTTCACGGATTGGTCGGTTCCTCATCATCATAGTCTCTGCACTCTGACAAATGACCGCGGCCGAGGCGCAAAGCATGCCGCGACCGTGGCGAATGATCGAGCTTACCGCGGGCGTGGCACTGATATCCCGCGACCATGGCAATTCTTCCAGTGGGCTTTAGGGATTTTGGGCATGAATGGCCTCGGGCGTGGTATGGGAACTCCACGGGCGAGGCTTTGCTTCACCGCGACCGTGGGCTTCACTTGTCTCGGCCGTGGCCTTTTGTCCAGAATGGGTTCACATTGTTCTTGATAGGAGGCCCGCGGGCGAGGCATTGTATGCCACGGCCGTGGTGTTTCTCCAGGGTAATTCCTCCATTTTGCACACCATCTCTTTGAATGGCTTGTTTGGTATCTACCCACGTTTTAACCAAAATAATTCAAAATACTAAAATAATAGTAAAGCTACTAAACTATGAATTTAAAATGCGAGAAAACGAGTAACCGCCGGGTTGCCTCCCGACAAACGCTTTTGTTTAACGTCGTTGGCTCGACGGAAGCTCTTTTAGCTCAGTGGTGGGTCTTCTGCTCGTTCTTTTTCACTGGAACTTTCTTGACAGCTTTCGACATATGGCTTGAGCAATTGTCCATTCACTTTAAAAATCTTGCCCGTTTTACCGCTTTCTATCTCAATGGCCCTATGTGGAAATACCTTCTTGACAATGAATGATCCAATCCATCTCAATCGAAGCTTTCCGGGAAATAATTTTAACCTTGAGTGGTACAAAAGTACCTTCTCTCCAACCACGAAATTTTTTCGGGAAATTCTTGCATCATGAAAGGCCTTAGTTTTCTCCTTATATATCAATGCATTTTCGAAAGCCTCATTCTGAATTTCTTCTAGCTCTTGGAGTTGAAGTTTCCGGTGTACACCCGCCTCATCTAATCTCATGTTACATCTTCGGATGGCCCAATAGGCTTTGTGCTCGAGTTCAACCGGAAGATGGCATGGTTTGCCATAAACAAGGCGATATGGGGACATACCTATAGGAGTTTTGTAGGCGGTCCGGTATGCCCATAAGGCATCATCAAGCCTCAAAATCCAGTCCTTCCGGTTTGGTTGGATGGTTTTCTCTAGCACTAACTTGATCTCTCGATTTGAAGTCTCGGCTAGCCCATTCATTTGTGGATGATATGGAATAGACACTTTATGCAAAACTGAATATTTCTTGAAGAGTGCTTCAATGGTCCGGTTGCAAAAGTGCTTACCCCTATCACTTATGATGACCCTCGGGATTCCAAATCTAGCAAATATGTTGGACTTGACGAAATCCAAAACAACCCTTGAATCATTCGTACGAGTAGCCCTTGCTTCCACCCATTTGGACACATAGTCCACAGCCAAAAGGATATAAAGATTCCCATAAAAAGATGGGAATAGGCCCATGAAATCCATGCCCCAAACGTCGAAAATTTCGCATACCATGATTGGTTGTTGGGGCATTTGATTCCTTTGTGAGATGTTCCCCGTCTTTTGACAGTTGTCACATGATTTGCAAAAAGTATAGGCATCCTTGAACAAGGTTGGCCAAAAGAACCCACTCTCGAGAACCTTGTGAGTTGTCCTCTTTGGACCAAAGAGTCCCCCACATGCATAGGAGTGACAGAAAGCAAGTATCGATTGAGCCTCTGCTTCCGGAATGCACCTTCGTATCACTTGATCTGAACCATGTTTCCATAAGTACGGATCATCCCAAAAGTAGTGTTTCCCCTCGCTTTTCAATCTATCTCTCTGGGCTCTGTTCATACTATCGGTGTATACTCCTCTCACCAAGTAATTTTTCAAGTTGGCATACCATGGGACACTCGAATCTGATGCCATGAATAACTGCTCATCTGGGAAGCTCTCCTTCAGGGGCACTTCGTCCTCCTCTTGTATCAATCGGCTTAAGTGATCAGCCACCGAATTTTCCTTTCCCTTCTTGTCTTTGATTTCCAAATTAAATTCTTGAAGTAGCTAAATACATCTTATGAGTCTTGGTTTAGCTTCCTTCTTTGATAATAGAAACCAAAGAGCTCCATGATCAGAAAAAACAATAATCTTAGTACCAAGCAGATATGATCTAAACTTTTCTAAAGCAAAAACTATGGCCAAGAGTTCTTTTTTTGTGGTAGTATAGTTTGCTTGTGCCGGATTTAGGGTCCTTGAGGCATAGTAGATCACATGGGCTGCTTTTTCCTTTCGTTGCCCCAATACAGCTCCAACTGCATAGTCGCTTGCATCGCACATTATCTCGAACGGCAGTGTCCAATCCGGAGGTTGGATAATGGGAAGCGATGTAAGGGCCTCCTTGAGCTGATCAAAGGCGATCTTGCAATCAGTCGACATCTCAAATTCAACGTGCTTTTGCAATAGCCGACATAGAGGGGCAGAGATCTTTGAAAAATTCTTAATGAAACGCCTATAGAAACCTGCATGGCTAAGAAACGATCGCACTTCATTCACAGTTGCGGGGTAAGGCAGGGCAACAATAAGATCAGCTTTAGATTTATCAACTTCAATGCCTTTTGATGAAATTATATGCCCAAGAATGATGCCTTGCTCAACCATAAAATGGCATTTCTCCCAATTCAAAATAAGATTTGTTTCTATGCACCTTTTCAGAATTTTAGCAAGATTATCAAGGCATTTTTCGAAAGACTCACCATACACGCTAAAATCGTCCATGAAAACTTCAAAAATATGCCCGACATATTCGGAAAAAATACTTATCATGCACCGTTGAAAGTTGGCCGGAGCATTGCATAGCCCAAATGGCATTCTCCTCCATGCAAAGGTACCGAAGGGACATGTAAAAGTGGTCTTCTCTTGATCTTCTGGGGAAATGGCTATTTGAAAATACCCGGAGTATCCATCCAAGAAGCAGTAGAAAGAATGCCCGGCAAACCTCTCGAGCATTTGGTCGATGAATAGCAAGGGGAAGTGATCTTTGCGAGTCATGGCGTTCAGTTTGCGGTAATCTATGCACATCCTGCACCCGGTTTGCAAATGGGTGGGAACCAATTCCCCGTCTTTATTCTCTACTACCGTCACTCCCGACTTTTTGGGCACGACTTGTGTTGGGCTCACATATTTGCTATCCGATATAGGGTAGATAATCCCAACATCGAGTAGCTTGATGATTTCCTTCTTCACCACCTCCATCATAGGTGGGTTAAGTCGCCTTTGGGGTTCCCGACTTGGTTTTGAATCCTCCTCAAGTAGAATGCGGTACATACAAAGAGATGGACTAATGCCTTTGATGTCAGCAATAGTCTAACCAATCGCTCCCTTGTGTTCTCCAAGGACCTCTATCAAGGATGCTTCTTGGCTTGGAGACAACTTGGATGAGATGATCACCGGTAGTGTCTCATTTGCTCCTAGGTAAGCATACTTCTTGTGTGTATCTAGAAGTGGGATGAACTTTTGCGCATATTTTGGTGGGGATGACTTAGGTGTATGCATTTGTACCACTATTTCCACCAATGCCTCATTAGTCTGCCAAACCTCTTCTTTTCCCTCCTGTAGATGAGTGGTAAGCGCAACTTCCATTGGGTCCCTACATGACAACTCAAAAAAACTCTTCCACCAGTGGATCAAATACATCAATGGAAAATACGGAATGAACATCCTCCGAGAACCGCATTGCATCACAGATATTGAAATTGACAATTTGACCATCAAATTCCATCGTGAGGGTGCCCTCACGAACATCGATCTTGGTTTGGGAAGTATTTAGAAATGGTCTTCCCAACAAGATCGGTATGGGCATTGATGGATCGCTTTGCATGTCCAAAACATAGAAATCAGCGGGAAACACGAGTTCGTCAACTTCAACTAGCACGTCCTCGATCACCCCATCGGGATACGAAGTGCTTCGGTCGGCTAGTTGAATGACGACGCTTGTTTCCTTGAGTGGTCCCATATTTAAAGAGTGAAAAATTGAACGAGGCATAACATTGATTGATGCTTCTAGGTCTAGCATAGCATGTTCAATCCGTTGGTTGTTTATTTTGCAAAAAGGAATAACAAACATACCGGGATCTTTGCATTTCTGTGGGAGCTTTTTCTGGAAAACCGCAGAAAAATTTCCCCCATGATCACTCTTTCATTCCCCTTGAGCTTCCTCTTGTTAGTGCACAAGTCCTTGAGGAACTTAGCATATCTCGGAATTTGCTTAACGGCATCAATCAACGGGATGTTTACTTCCACCTTCCGAAACACTTCTAGAATGTCCCGATCCTTGTTTCTATCTATTACCCTCTTGATTTGACTTGGGAAGGGGATTGGTGGAGTAGGAATAGGCTGTTCAGGGGCCACGGCCGAGGCATTAATGGCCGCGGCCGTGGTGATTCTTCCAGATTGGTGCCCTGTTTATTGCTGAAAAAGGCCGCGGTCGTGGCAGTCAGAGGCCACGGCCGAGGTGTCCACCACGGGCGAGGCAACTATCACCTCGGGCATGGTAATTCTTCCAGTAGAGTTTTCTTCGAATTGCTCAATTTGACCACGGCCGAGGTCTCCTTGTGCCTCGGGCGTGGTATGCTCTTCAGTAAAGTTTCCCTCTTTTTTATCTTCCTCTTCACCCCGAAAGTGATGCCTGGGCTTGTTAGGCTCTCCAAGCACCACCCCGCTCCTCAGGGTGATTGCACTGACGTTTTTGGGATTGATTTCTGGTTGAGCCGGAAGTTTGCCAATTTGCACTTTCAAGTCTCGATACCGCCGAAGCTATCTGACTAACTTGATTCTCTATGCTCTGAAATCTCGAACTCAATTTTTTTTGCAATTGAAGCATGCTAGTAGCTACGATTTTAACAATGTCCGAAAGAGATGAATCACAGGGTACCTGCTCGGGTGGCTATCTTTGCTGGAACAATCCCATAGGAAAAGGGGGTCGGTTGTGCCCACTGTGATCACCTTGTTGATTCATGCTTGGATTCTGATTGTCATATTTGAAATTCGGATGGTCCCTCCATCCCGGGTTATATGATTGTGAATAAGGATCATACTTCCTCCCGGATGAGTTAGGATTGAAGTTGTGAACCGCATTGGCATGGGCCTCCATCTCTTCTCCAAGAATAGGGCAAGTGCCAATGGAGTGCTCGATTACCTGGCAGATTTTGCAAGGTTTTGTAGTAGGAGTGCCACCCGAGATCACTTTCTTCACCAAGTCGGTAAGCTGGTCCAATCTTTCTTCCACAGTTGAATCGGTAACATCTTTGACTCGCCTCACTGGTTCTCTACAACTGAACTGTTGAGTGTTGGTGACCATCTTGGAAATCAATGCACGGGCCTCGGTTGGGGTCTTGTCGGCTAGAACCCCTCCACTCGCCGAATTGATCATGTTTCGATCTGTTAGACACAACCCCTCATACCAATACTGAATTAACAATTGCAGGTGATTTGATGTGGCGGGCAACTTCCTACAAGCCTCTTAAATTGTTCCCAGTACTCATACAATGTTTCCCCCTGCATTTGTCTCACTCCACTAATTTCTTTTGGATGTTGGTGGCTCGAGAAGCTGGGAAATACTTTTCAAGAAATTGTGTTTCCATCTGTTCCCAAGTAGTAATGGAACCCGATGGCAAGTAGTACAACCAGTCTCTAGCAAGATCCTTCAGTGAAAACGGAAATGCTCGAAGCTTGATTTGTTCTTCCGTCACCCTCGATGGCTTCATGCTCGAACAAACCACATGAAACTCTTTAAGGTGTTTATGAGGGTCCTCTCCGGAGTAGGTGGATGAGCCCCGATTTCAACTCGAAAGCGGTATCGTTTCCTATAGCTGGGAAGGTGATGCGTTCTTGAGCAACCCTTGTGTTGGCCAATTCCTTCATTGTTCTTTCCTGACCTTGATCTTCAAGCCATTTCTTCTAAGTTGATGTTCTCTTCACCCCTTAAATTCAATACTTCGACTCCTTCTCGGACTTGCTCCAAATCTCGAGCTCTCATTCTCAATTCTCGTTCACGTCCTACAATATCAGGTTCAAATAACAGTCCTTTTTCTCCTTGCGAACGCAAGAACATTCACTAAAAGTAAACAAAAACAAAGAAACTAAGTAAGATTATAAAATTACTAATCTAAACAAGAAAATAACTATATATGTAATTAACCATGATGCTTGATCAACAAATCAACACTATTCTATCGTTGTTCCCCGACAACGGCGCTAAAATTTGGTACGCGATTGCCGTGTATCGCTTACCAAATTAAAGTATAGAAATATATACTTATCCTTATCCACTATCCTACTAGTAGAATGGTAAATAAGGGTCGATCCCACAAGGAACAGCCGAACAGTTTTGATTCCGATGCCAAGCAATTTATAATTAAATATGCAAGAAATAAATACTTAAGAAAGCAATAAAGGTTGGGGGGACTTGATAATGGACTAACAATCTACTAGTAACAAATAAAGGCAACTAAACGAAATTAAAAGCATTTAACATTCGAATTCAAAGAAACAAATAATCAAAGACAATAGAAAAGATCTTTTTCGGTTTTGGTTTTCAAGTAATAAAACGATCCACCCTTGATCATGCTTCCCCTTGGTCTTGGACGATTGATGCAACTATGTTAATGCCCGATTAAATTGTGATTCAAGCCCTTATCTCAAGGCTATTAACAAGCTCTAATAGCCTTGTTGTCCCTTAATCTTAGTTAATCAAAATAAGCTCTTCGACTAACCCTATTCAATTTAATCGAATCCTCGAACAAGCTCTCTTAGATTCAATAACCAAATGCATTAAACACTAAGACAACGAGATAAATTCAACATAAAACTCGCAAGCTCGGTTTTAATGGTTGAACTTTGTGTTATCACCAATAAATAAATCTATTGTTTGCTACAAGAGAATCGAAAATCCTACAATTACGGATAGTAATTTCCTATTCTAGCAACACATTCACAAATCCCTTAAAGGGTGATCAATGCAATAATCAATTCATAAATGTGACTCAATGACAGCAAATAACACAAAACACTTGAATACACAATATTTTCGGTAACATTAACCGTAATAATCACATCAATGTCTTCAACTCAAGGTTCCACAATGATCAAGGGTGAACTAAAGGGTGTTGGCCACCCATTTTACCTAATACAATCAGCAAATAAATAGAAACATAAGAAAACATGATAAATTTGAAGATTAAACCAAGAACTTTGGGTTGAGGATGAATTGGCCTTCAATCTTCTTCCCAATGTGTTCTTGAGGAGGATGGAGGCTCCAAAGTGGATGGAATTGTATTCTAAAGTAGGTCAATTTCGAATTAGAGGATATATATATATATAGGGGAGAAAGTGTTAGCTCAAATTTAGGCAAAAACGTGTTTGGGTTTTTAAAATAGGGAACCCCGTCGTGGCCGTGGTACAACGTTGGCCGCTGGCGTAGTGAAAACAAGGGTTTTGGGCCCAATTTGGGGCCGTGGCCGTGGTCCAGTAACCGCCTCGGCCGTGGTCTTGATTGGGCTGGATTTGCCCTTCTTCTGGATCTTTGGCCACGGCCGCGGCTGATTCTGACCGCGGTCGTAGGGCTTGGCTCGCCACGATCGTGGCGTTGGACTGCCTCGGTCGTGGCATGTAATGCAGCAATTTGGCCCTCTTCTGGAGGTTTTACCACGGCCGCGGGCTGGTAAGCCTCGGCCGTGGCCTGAGCCACGGGCGTGGTATCATCACCTCGGGCATGGTCCCCTGTTTTTCCTTGTTTTCTTTTTTCTTTGAGCTCGAATTGTTAATTTGAGATCTTCGAATCTGTTTTTCGGCCTTAGTTCATCTGTCTTGACATGAAAATGAACCAAACACATCAAATTTCCCAATGAGAAATAAATGCACAAAACACACGTGAATATGCACACAGAAGTCCGTAAAAAGACACTTAAATTGACCTAAAAGTGTGTGCACTACCACGTGTACCTGGACAAGAACTCAGTGGGAGTTTTCATGATATATTTGGAGGGAAAATAACTCTTAGAGGGTCACCTTAAGACAATGAGATGCATCAAAATAAGATATTGTATCAAACCCGCAAGATAACATAAAGGATGAGGTATTGTCCAAAGGAGTGGACAAGAACTCAGTGGTAGTTTGATGATCTATTGGGAGGGAAAACAACTCTTAGAGGGTCACCTCAAGACAATAAGATGCATCAAAGACAAGATATTGTATCAGTCCCACCTCAATAAGCCTTGTAGTGAAATTCTTGAGAGTATCCCAAAATGTTGAAAACCAACTCACGATCGGAATAAACTACGTGAACCAACGTAAAACCAATGCAATAGGCCTCGTAGGAATGTTCATACACCTGAAAGACTAAATCTATTGGTTGAGAACCAAGATGATGAAGTTGATTAAGAAGACGAGAAACCTGAGACCAATATCGAAGCGATGTCGGGCACCGATTCGAAGATGTGGCTGGCTACCTTAACATCTGAAATGGACTTGATGTACCTCAATCTAGTCTGAGAACTAGTTGATTTCCCAAATGGGGCTCATCCCATAGGCTACATATAGATCTTCAAGAAGAAGAGAGATACAAGTGGTAAGGTACAAACCTACAAGGCTAGGTTGGTGGCAAAGGGTTATAGTCAGCGCAAGAGCATTGACTATGATGAAACCTTTTTTGCTAGTTGCTAAGATCAAGTCCATCAGGATATTACTTGCAATAATTGCATACTATGACTTTGACATTTGGCAAATGGATGTCGAAACCGCGTTTCTCAATGGAGAAGCCGAAGGCACTGTGTATATGTCACAACCTGAAGGTTTTCTATCCAAAGAAAAGTCAAATGGAGTATGCAAGTTAAAGAAGTCCATTTATGGACTCAAGTAAGCATCTAGGAGTTGGAATATTTGCTTTGACAGAGCTATCAAATTGTTTGATTTTGTCAGAAGCAAAGAGGATCCATGCGTTTATAGTAAACGTAAGAATGGAAATGTTGTCTTCCTTATCATATATGTCGATAATATATTGATAATAGAGAGCAATCGTTCCATGTTGCAATCCGTGAAAGAGCAGATTTCAGCAAAATCTTGGTAAGGAACACTGGAGAACTGTCAAGACTATTCTTAAGTACCTTAGAAGGACTAAAGAGAATATTTCTTAAAGTCTATGATGGGCAGCTAGAGTCATCAGTTATTAGGTATACTGATGCTAGCTTCCAATCAGACCATGATGACTTCAAGTGTTTGTTTGGATTTTTTTGTTCTCAATGGTGGTGCAGTGAATCGGAATGGTTCCAAACAGAGTAGAATTGTCGATTCCACCACTGAAGCCGAGTATATTGCTACATCTAAAAGTTGCCAAAAGAGGTTGTTGCTTCGTTAAAGTTCGTAAAACAACTAGGTGTTGTTCCAAGTGCTAGCAGAAACAAGCATATTCCCTGGAGATATAATCTGATTGGAGAAATAATAGATAGGGAGATGTGAAGTTAGATAGAGTATCCACTGATGATAACTTGGTTAATCCTTCAACCAAACAGTTGTGTATAGCAAGGCACAACAAGCTCTTTGAGACCATGGTGTATTAGACATGTTAGTAGATGGCCTTGATTCAGTGGGAGTTTATAGTTTGTATGTCTTAGAAACCTTTTCGTTTGAGACATTCATTGTTGATCGCATTCTATGACATTTTGATTGTCTTTTGGTTTTATGCATTTATTAGAATAATTAATTTGATGGTTTGTTATTATTCTTATAATTGTTTTCTTGAATCATGACTGTCATTTATGATGTGAGACATAAACTATATAGTATGATTTTAAAATTTTCATAATCGCTGGTCATCAAGAATGGGATATTGATGACACGCGATAGGTTAGCATGTGGTCTATATCACATTCTCAGAGAATATAGTAGGTCTCACGACTACGAGATATTAGATATCCATGATGGACACATGAGTACTTTGAAGAGTATTGGTATGCCCTACTATTAAACTGTTTGTTTTAGCGTCTGCGGTTTATTAGTGTGTGGAGTATGTAATGACTCTTTGACCTGAGGTCAATACTCATTTTGTTTGTTAAGTGATGAACTTTGACCAAGTACAACGCTTGCCTCCCGAAGGAGGATAAGATACGTCTTGTGTTGGGTTCATCATGAGGCAAATGAAAATGGTAGTTGAGCCAGAGAACACTCATATTTCTCTATATTATTTGACAATAAAGTCATTGGCCAATGAAAAAGATGTATTCAATTAAAGTAATTGTATTCAATTAAAGTAATTGAATATGATCAAATGTGTCGTATAATAAAGATGAGAAAAGTGATTGAGCTATTTGGACAGACACGTGGCAGATCCTAGGCTCAATCGGGTGGTTCGTGAATGAAGCGATGTTACATAAACTTCATATAAAGGTTTATTTACTAGATTCACGTAAACGTCCTTCATATATCGAGCTCGTTGTGCAATGCAGCCTAGGAGTTTTGTGCAGACTTTAATAAGATTATCGTCGATAATGAGGGCCTAAAGGGTCACACTTTATGTGTATTGTTGTTCTGCTTAAGGGTACAAGGTTAGTGCTTCAAATTATATCTAATGCTAGTCTAAGTGGGAGATTGAAAGATATGGACTAGATTAGGATAAGTGAGCTTTATTAATTAATAAGTCAGACAAATTAATTAATTACGCAGACATGAATATTAGGCCCATAAACCTCGGGTTATATTGTACTATATATATATATATATATATATATATTCTCTATAATAGAGAATTAAGGGTTTTTATCAGATAAAAGTTAGAGGCACTGTAGAATCAATAAGTGATTTCCTAGCAATCACGTATTGAAACAATTGTGCCGAGGATAGTTTCTGCGGTGGACGGCATACACGTGGATACCTGAAGTGGTGAATTCAGCCGCGCTATTCCTTTCGGTTAAATTACACAACAAGTAATTCGAACTTCTGCGCATTTATTGCTCAACATCAACTCAGTTATAAATCTAGACCGTTATTCTTGATTAATTGTTCTATTGCACACATTAGATGGCACCAAAAATATCTAACACTTTTAATATATATGTCGGAGTTTTTAAATATATTGGTGTATCTCTTATTACAAGAGATATAGATACACCAAAATATATTTAAGAACAACAACATATTTATTAAGAGAGATAGAAAACCCACTTTTTAAAAAGCAGAAATTAACAAAAATTAAAGGCTAGTAGCACTAGCAAAAAATGTGAATGCAATATAGTAGTAGAGAAACTAAACCTCAAAGTAGAGGAGTCAGAAAAGGAAACGTGAAAAATCGTTGATTGCATGAAGCTTTGGACAGATTTTTATGTGATAATATACATAATATATATCAATTTATCATGCATAATCTATATTAAATAAATAAATAAGGGCCCCCATGGTCGGTCCAACCATAGCCCAGTCCAAGTCCTATTGGGCACGAGGAACGAGAAGGTCTGGGCGAAAAGCTCTTAACGATAAGGATCTGTAAAACTAAAGCTCAATCCTTGTATTTTTATGGTTGGGCCGAACTCATTTTGACATCTCTAGTAGCACATCTCATATTTATAAACTTTACCCTCCTATATGAATTTGATTATTTTTTCAATCATCAACTAATTACTTATATTTTTTAAAAAATATAATAGTATAAACTTATCAACGCCAACAATCCTTTAATCATTACGTATCACTTCTCAAAATATAATAATATAAACTACTCCATTCGTTTCTTTTAATTGATGTGTTAGAATTAAGTGAATAAATTGATTTACAAATATATCCCTCAATTACCCCTCTCTCTCATTAATTTCTAAAATTACGTTCCTAATAATTATTACCATCGCTCTGTCTCATACGATAAGTTAAAAAGTAAAAATATTCCAGGATCATAAATGGATCAAATTAGGAGAAATATAAAAAAATATCTAAAACGACAACTACTTGGGAAAATACTTAACAAGCTTGAACTACAACTAAAAAGAAGAGGAGGTCTCTTGTGCACCAGTTACACTAAGATCCGTGCAATTCGAGTCATGAGTAAAAATGTATTAGTATCTAAAGGTATTACATGTTTTGGGTAAATGTATTATGATGAAAATGTATTAATGTTATACCTTTACCCAGAATAAGTCATACCTTTAAGCTAGGGGTGGAAAATCATGCTAGTTGGATCATTATCGGGTCAGCCCGATAAGGCCCTAACCGATAAGGGCTAACCCGAACCCGCTTATTAAGCTTATTGGGTTAAAAACCTCAATCCGAATTCGAAACAATAAAATTCGATAACCCAACCCGACCCGATAAGTCCGTTAATACTTACATACATATATATTTTTTATTATTTTGTTTAGGCTCATTTAATATATTCTTATTATTGATTTTTGTAAAAGTAAAAAGTAAATTTAAACATTTAAATAAGTAGCATACAATATTTATAGGTAATCCTCATTTTGTGTTTTCATGTATACACCAATTTACTACTTCCTCCATTTCATAATAATTAATATTTTCGGATGAAAGAGAAGAATTAAAACTTAAATAACTTGACAAATATACCTCAGCTATTATGGGATAAATATTTGACAAATCTGTAATATGCTGAAAGATGGAAATATTTTAGAATAAAATTCAGAAAGAAATTGATAGAATTTATAAAAAATATTTAAAACGTTAATTAATTAAAGAAAATAACTTACTAGAAGGTTAATTATTATAAAACGGAGAAAGTGGTAGATATCCACTTATTATTACAAATTCAGAAAAATTCCAACGGTGATTAACGTTGAAACAATATGAAAATGCATGTGAGATACTTTTTAGGGAAAATTGGTACAAATGCCCAGTATGTTTTCACTATTTAGAAACTAGGACACTAAGTATACCACTTTTTTAAAATGTCTTCTAACTTACAAAAAATTGGTGAAAATGCCCTGTGACCGGCTATAGGCTGTTAACCAGCCGGTCACTTGTGAGCTTTTTTTTTACTTTCGAGAAAATTGGTATAAATGACCAGTATGTTTCCCTTATTTAAAAACTAGGACATTAAGTATACCACTTTTTAAAAATACCTTCTAACTTACCAAAAAATGGTGAAAATGCTCTGTAAACGTCTATAGACTGTGACACAACCGGTCATTAATTAGGTGAGACTCTTTTTCTGACGTGACATTAATTTTTTATTTTTTTATTTTTTCCGTTGACTCATTTGTTAGCTTGGAAAAAAATATGTCGTCGACTTTAGTGGTGGCGGATTCAACAGAAAGGGGGCGAATAGACGAAGAATTGGGTGATTGGTCAGGTTCCGATCAGTTAATGGATGAGTGGGCTGGGCGAAGCATTGTTGGCTTCTTCTTTGTCTTCCATGTTAGTGTCTTTGTAAGATTGCATGACATACATAAATATTAGGGTTTATTATGTTGTAATTAGGGAGGAAGAATGGAACAATTTAGTTTTAATTTTTTAAAATAATAATCTAAAATTTATTTATATTTTATATAATTATCCTAATTCATAATTTAAAATAAATAATAATAACATGAGAAAAGTAAAATTTAAAAATATTAATGAATTTTAGAAATTTAAAGAAAAATCATAACTTTTTATTTTTCTGATTTTTAAATAAATTTTAGAATTTTTGAAAAAATATCAGAAATAAAATTTTTAATTTGTGAATTATAAATCAATTTTATAATTTTTAAAATAAATTTTAGAAATAATTTTTTTTATTTTTGAATTTAAAATGAATTTTATAATTTTTGAAATAAATATCAGAAATAAATTTTTTAATCTTTAAACTTTATAATTTTTAAAATAAATTTCACATATAAAATTTTTATTTTTCTAAAGTTTAAACAATTTTCGAGGGATTATAATTTCTTATAAATTCAAAGTAATATTTTATTTTGTTTTTCCACCCTAACAAATGAGTCAACACAAAAATTTAAAATAAAAAAAAAAAAGAAAAATTAATGTCACGTCAGAAAAAGAGTCTCACTTAATTAATGACTGGTTGTGTCACAGTCTATAGAGGTTTACAGGGCATTTTCACCATTTTTTGGTAAGTTGGAAGGTATTTTTAAAAAGTGGTATACTTAATGTCCTAGTTTTTAAATAAGGGAAACATACTAGTCATTTATACCAATTTTCTGGAAAGTAAAAAGACAGCTCACAGGTGACCGGGTGGTTAACAGCCTATAGCCGGTCAGAGGGCATTTTCACCAATTTTTCGTAAGTTAAAAGACATTTTTAAAAAATGGTATATTTAATGTCCTAGTTTCTAAATAGATAAAATATACTACGCATTTATACCAATTTTCCCATACTTTTATATCATCTTAATACATCAGATTATTTGTTACAGATAAGTCCTGTCCCTTGTGACTGGCGGGAAGGAAAAAGTCAACTTTTTCGGCTTTCCTTCGATACACTATTTATATTTAGGGTCCGTTTAGTAAGGAATTTAGGGATAGGAAATGAGAATGAATGAGGACTCATTCTAATTTATGGTATTTGATACATAATGAAAAAATTAATTAATATTCCATTTTAATAACAACCCCTCTCGCAATATTTTATAGTATGATTAGGCAAAAATTTGTATGTGACCGTCACACGGCCGTCACACGGTGTGACGGGAAAAAGTATCATTTTTTGTGGTAAAAGTATCACGTTTATCTGTAAAAGTATCACCTTTTTTTAATAAAAAAAAGTATCACTTTTTTGTAATAAACATATCATCTTTATCTGTAAAAGTATCACTTTTTCCTGTAAAAGTATCAATGTTTTCTGTAAAAGTGTATTCCGTCACACGTGTGACTGTTCACACACAAGACTCACTCGTATGATTAACCCCTCATTCATTATCATTGTCATTGATGATTTGATACCAAACAGGTCTTTAGGAAAATAAGATTGTAAATTAAAACTATAATATTTGTAAGTTTATGCTTTCAGCAAATCAGAGCACGAAGTATTGATTAGCCCCTCCTAGTTGGCTCTGTTTTCTCAATTAATTAGTTCTTCAGAAATATTTCATGAATTAATAATTGCAAAGATGTGTTAAATCAATTTCATGATGCCCAAGTATGCTTTATAGAAAGAAAGAGAGAAAATTTGATTATAAGAGATATATTTGTCCATGTCATATCATTTTTATGTTTTATTTTTAAAATCAGGTATTATCTAATCTTTTTGTAATTTAGAATATGTATTTTAATTTGTAGTAGGATTTTCTAAATAAAATAAGATTAGCTTGACTTATAATCTTAGTTGTTGGTCCCAAGTGGTAGAGGTTTAGAGGAGATAAATAAACCTCTATACAATATTTATCAATTTTTTCTCAAATAAGTAGGCAGTAACTGCTATCGGCTATAAGAAAATGGTTCTTACAACGGAGATTATTGCAGTAACTTTCTACGAAACAATATGCTACACCAAGATATTCTCTTTGAAACTTACGGCAATCAATGTCTTGATTTTTATGCACAACCAAAACAGTACAACAATTTTCGAAGTAACGCCACAGTAAGTACAATAAGTTAGAGTAAGTTACAACAACAAGCATAAAACAATAAAAAGATAAAGCAAACGGCACAAGAAATTATAGTGGTTCAAATGTGTGGGTAATCTTTTTACGTCCACTCTACCCTCACACAGAGAGTAAATTCTCTAAGTATGCTCACATAGTACAAACTTAGTACACGATGCTCAAGTCTCGCCTTGGCACCAATAGCTAACTTTCACATAGGCTCAGAAACTTACACCTTTAGCTATTGTAGTACTTCTTCAGAACTCATAGTCTTGTTGAATCCCAAATTTAGTCAAGACTCCCCTATACCTCACTTAGAGTTTGGTATAAAAAATATTTAGCTGAAAATGTCTCTAAACGTTCTTGAACAACTCTAAGATGAGCAACTTCAGTAAGGAATGTTGAAATTGAGAGAGCTTATCGAGGGTTTGCTTTGTAGATGCTTGAGAATTTGTAAGCTCGTGAGAAGATTAAGTGTTTTCTTTAGCTCTCCAGCTTCCTTTATTTATGGCAGTAGAGTTTCTCCTTTATTGAAGGGATAAGAGATTCTCATTGAAATTTAATGCTCTTGTACGACATAGAGTTGTTGTTCCCTTTAGTTGAGAGAGTAGGTCAGAGTGGTTGTGGCAATTTTAGTCTGCAGTCTTACTTTTGCTTTGGTCAGGCTATGCGGCGTCGCGTTATTGTGTAGTCATTACAAGAATGCATATTCTCTCTAGTGACTACTTAGAATATTAAATTGCTGACTTGGTGATTGTTTGTGTAGTCATTACAAGAATGCATATTCTCTCTAGTGACTACTTAGAATATTAAATTGCTGACTTGGTGATTGTTTGTCCTTTTGTTGACTACTTGCTACATGATTTGTTGTCCGCACAGTGACAAATATCGTTGAGGAATTAAATTTCTCGCGAATATATCGTGCTTTTTACATTGAGAGTATTAATTTCGCACAAATTGCATTTTTTTTTTTTAAATATTGCGAGATATACAATAATTTCGCGAGAATACATTTTTCTCGCGAGAAATTGGTATAGCCTCTACAAAATTTAAAATGCAACTAACGATGGCGGCGGGAGTCGAACCTGCGCTACTGCAACAAACACCGGTCCCCAAACCACTGTACCACTAGAGGAAATTTCATGATAAAGAAACTAAGTATTAAATTCTATGTTTTTCTAATAATTTAAACACACTAACATCTTATTATTTTTAAATTCATTTTTAGAATCAAAGATTAGGAAGTCACACAACTTACAACACACTAAAACGATCCTAAAAAGTGATTTAAACAGTATAAACATAAATGTACAAATAACATATTTAAAAATAAGTGAAATTACATTCTCAATATTTTGATACTTAATCTGTAATAATCATCTAAATTATTTTACACTTATTATACTAAAGATCTTGGATTAAAAAAAAAATGAAAAATTATTAACAAACATCACCAAATGAAATTAAATATTAAGTCAAAAAATATAAATAAATATCAAGTTGGTATTTTAGAATTGAGAAATTAAAGTTAAACTGAAATTAAATAGTAAAACTAAGTAATTGATAGAGCGCAATCCGGTAACCACAAAATCTAACGATAATCTACACAAACAGAATATAAAAACACAAGATTTACGTGGTTCGATCCGGAGATCTACGTCCACGGGCAGAAAATCACTCTTGCCGAGGTGTTTTCTTTACTAGAACGTTGAGTTTACAAGTAGTAATTCAGTATACAGAGTGCGAACCCTAATTCAGAGTTCTTTTCATGTATTTATACTTAACTTCCTAAACCCTAATTGAACCCTAACAAACTTCCTATATCCTCTCCCACCTCCAGCTGCATGGCGATTGGAAACGAATCTTTAGCCTTGATTCGCGGAACTAACCGCTCGCTGGGCCAGCGAGTGTTCCTGGGCCTGCTGGGCCTACGTGTGGTGGGCCAATCAGTGGGCTTTGGTATTAGCCCGACCCGAAGTAACCGGGTTATCCCTATCAGATGCCCCCCCCCCCCAGCCGAAGCGAGGAGGGAGCTTCGGTTTTCACCGGGGTGGAACCGGAGGCAAGAAGAACCGGGGTCGCTGGCGGGCCGAAGTGTTTATGGAGGACTGAGTCTATCCGCGTCCCTGGGACTCTGCGGAGTAGTCGGCGGACGCGGTGCCGAGCTAGGCCGAAGTGCACGGGGCGTATAGCGAGGTACCGAATATCCCAGAAGCCCGAAACGCGTTGGCAGTATGTAACAACCTGGCCGAAGTGGAGGGTACACCGGAGTGAATAGCCTGGCCAAGATGGAGGGAGCACCGGAGTGTGGGAGTATGACCGAGGTGAGGGAATCACCGGAGTGTAGTTTGAATCTTCCTGACGAAGGGTGAGGTTGATGTGATTGGCGGCGCCATCATGAGAGAGAGGGATGTGAAGTGACACGCTCTGCGACTTCCAAGAAGCCTGTTCCCCACGCGCCTGGGGAACTGTAAAGCGCGTGAGCAGCACGTTTAAATCTCCACCAGTGAATTTGAATAGGCTGCATCAGGGCCGTTGATTTTTTGCGTATATATTTGGAAATAACTGCACAGTAACCTTTCATCTTCTTCATTGTGATTCATCAGTTTAGAAAGCGGGAAAAAGAGGAAATCTGCATTCGTGATTCATCTCAGATCAAAAAAAACTTCTCAAATCAACCCTTTCAAATTCAAACCAAGTAAGTATGTCTTCCTCTTCATCTTCTTCATCTTCTGCCTCATCTTCGGCCTCGATTAAAGAATTAGGGGCTTCGAATACCCCGTTAGACATCCCCCCCCTATCGTATCTCATTCCGGAGAGGAATGAGGTTAGGACCATAGACAGGGTCGATGGCTTAGAGTGCAACGTCATGATGGTTGCGTTTTATGAATGCACGGTGGAGGATCTGGAGGTGTCCTCTATAGCGCTACGGATGTCGCGAGAGCAAATTTTGAGGGAGCTCCCGTCATTTTACCTTCCCTTCGACCTTGAGCACATAATCCCTACCCCCGAGGATAGGGCCTGTTGCCCACCGCAGGGGTTTATTACCGTGTATATAGATCCCCTTAGAGTAGGATTGAGATTGCCGCTGTGGGAGGTAGTCATCGAATTGTTAAAATACTACGGTATTGCCCTCTGTCAATTAGCGCCGAACGCGGTGAGGCAGGTGGTGGGATTCACCGTGGTCTGTAAACAGGCCGGAGTAGAACCAACTGTAGAGCTTTTTAGGTTCTTCTACCAGCTAAAAAACTTCGGGAAGTCCAAGGGGTGGTATTCCTTTAGTCCCCGAGCCCGAGGAGGGTTCAAGGTTCAGAACCCGAGCAAAGTAGAGGGGTGGAAGGAGAGGTTCATATTCATTAGGAATAAAATAGCTCTCCCGAAGTGGAGGAGTGACGAGGTGCTAGATACCGCCCCCGTGGAGAGCCCGGGGGCCGAAGTGAAGCATACGTTCCGGACAGTGGGGACTTTCAAAACCCTCTGCTCCGAGGAGGAATTGGAGAAGGCAGGATTGAGCCTGTACTATTCGGGCACGGCGGGTGCCGAAGAGGGTAGGAGTTCTTTATCTTGCTGTTTATAACTGTCGTTTTGCGCAGGACTAACCATAGACATATATGCAGTGGGACGCTTCGGAAAGCAACCAGCAGCAGGAAGCCCCGCTAAGACTGCAGCAGCCAAGAAGAAGGGGAAAGCCGCTGAGGTGTCCCCCCGGGGGAAGACGCCCCCCAGTGCGCGACCAGAGGCGGGGTCTGGTATGTCGGCGGAGCCATCTCCCGTGATGAAAAGGAGGCCGGAGCCTACCGGCACTCCGCTGGCACCGTCCAAAAGACCTCGAGTAGGGGAGAGTACGGAGGTAATACTCAAAACGCTGATCATAACTTTTACGTACGCGAGGTGTATAGTATGAGGTCTGAGCTCGGTGTCGTGTTGTATTCAACTTATCCAGGTAGAACAGGCGACCCCCAGTAGGCTGGGGTTTGACGGCGCGGACGCCGAGAAGATTCTGCAGCTGGCCAGAGGAATCATAGAGGTTGGCCTGAAAAGCGAGGTGGAGGCCAGAGAAGAGCTGGCCGCGGCAGCGCGGGATCTTCGCGCGCGAAACGACAAGCTAGCTCAAGACTTGTCCGAGGCGCGTAAAAGGGCGTCGTTGGTCGAGGACGAAGTGGTGCGCTTGCGCAGTGTGGGGGCCGAGAACGCTGCTCTGCGGGGAGAAAATCTGCAGCTTCGGACGGAGATGGAGGCGCGGGAAGCCGCTGTGATCGAGGGGCAAGGAGCGATGCTGAAAGCGTTCGCCGAAAAATTACTACACACCAGCACGTTCCTTGACTTCCAGACGGAGTTTGTGGCAATAGGGGATAAAGCCACACGAGCCTTGGTGCTGGAGGAGGTGAAGGAGGCGTATCCGAATGTGGACATCAATCGTCCAGAATTCGGGTATGACCCTGAGGCGGTGGCCGAGGTGGAAAAGGCCTATTACGCCTCTCTAGCGAAGCTGCCAGAGTGGCCCCTGGTGAAGGTGCTCGGGGAGAAGAAGCAGCTTCTGACTGCCGCGGAAGTTGCAAGCTGCGAAGTGGACCAAGACGAAGAATTCCTGGCATTCTGCCGAGGTGAGCTGGTCACCGCTCCCCGGAGCATTGAGCCCCCTCCACGGATGGAGGTCGAAGCCCCAGCTGCGGTCGAGGCCGTCGCAGCCAATGAGGAGACTGAGGATTTGCCCGATGTGACCGAGGCAGCTGAGCGGGAGGTCAGTCGATCCCCGCAGATTTAAAGTTGTACTTTTTTAGAAATGTTAGGAATGATGTACTGTTTTGAACAATTGTAATCTACCTTGTGAAATACAATCATGTTTCTCAGTCTCTTGAACTTCTTGTTTTACTTGCATGAGCAATTTTATATCTGTTGGTGAACTGGATGTAACTCTTTACATACTTGAGAGTAATCGATCTGGTTGTCTTCGTTGTCTGTTTAGAACACCGCGGAGCTACACGAAACAATAAAGAAGCTCATGCGATCACTTGAGTGGTTCCGCGGAGAGAAGAATCATCTGCAGACGCACGTAATGCCAAAGCTGGAAAAGCAGGTTGCCTCGGCAGAGAAGAAGGTGGTTGAGGCCAATGAAAGAGCCAAAGACTTCGAGATGAAGTATCGAACTACAGCTGCCGAGATGAGCCGCGTCCGTGTTCATCAGAAGGAGTATGAACGAATTCTTTCAGAGTTCGGTCTTCTGACTTTTGAAGAAGTAGAGGAGCGGGTCGTTGAAATCCAGAGTGACATCGCGGCATTGATGTCGAGGAGCTCTGTCGAGTCCGCGGAGCTCGTGAGGAAACGAGAAGTCCTGGAGCTGCTTCTCAGTATGTATGAAGGGCTGAAGAGCCGAGGCAGGTGGAGGCCTACTGCTGAAGAATTCATCGCGAGCTCCAGTCGGGATCGAAGTACGCAGAGAGCTCCTCGGAAGGATAAGAAAAAACCCTCCGGAAAGACCAAAGGCATAGTTATCCAAGAGCCAGCTCCAGTGGTCACAGTCGAAGAAGAACCCGCGGCGGTTGCCGAAGAGGTAATCACCCTTATGGCTACTAACTTGGACAAAATTCAATATTCTTTTGTGTAAATTCCAGTCATTATCAATGAAGTGGGCTGTAATGCACATATAGTTAATTCTTTGTAACGAAGTCCAAGTGTCAGTCGTAAGACTAACTCTTTGACAGTTACTTTTCAAAAATGATTTCAATTTTGCCCTCTCACTACAAATAAGTCATAGCAATCCCTAGAAACAGTCCATCGAGATGGGATATTAAACCTAGGACATGCTTTACTCATAACCCGCTTAAACCCTTTACCTTCGACAAACTTAAAGGGCAATTCATCAACTATGATCATGTAGGCAATAGCTCCTCTAATTTCGTCATAATCATATTCCATGTGGTCAACGTGGCTACCCCAGACCCACCCGCTTTATTACTTGGTTGTAGATTAAGTAAAGCTTATCGAGTTTCGACATTATGTGGATTCTTCATACAACTATTCATATGAGATGTAAGGGATGATGTACCATTTTTATTTGAGTGGGCACCAAGCTCACTATCACAATAGTTGCATTTAGCCTTTCTCACGATGCCGTCTGGGTCTACGATCTTCTCGAAATGGTCCCACACTTCGGATTTCGGCCTTGTGGTTTTTCTTGTTTTCCTTGGGGCAGCTGAAGAGGCATTGGAATTTGATGGCACATTTGAGTTGTCGGCCAAAGACCCTTCTACGGGCTGATTGCTTGGATCAATTTCCATGTCAGTGTTGTTGCTCCCACCTATTTCCTCCGGAGATGACATCTGCTGCATAACCAACGTAAGGACATGTTAGTTTATAAATAATATATACTGAACTAACTATAGCAATAATGTAAATGTCGGTTTCAATATATAGAATAGGTTCAAAAAATGCTCTAGCTGACATGTCTGCAACATCAAAATTGATCAATATATAAATAAAAATTAGTGTGCCAAAATGATTCCAAGCTTTATTTCTGTAGTCAACTCCAATGAATGAATAGAATATAAACAAACAATAGGCATGTGATAGCATTGCAATCAACACCAGAAATGCAACCTCGTAACAAATCATGCATATATGTTGTTTTAATATTAATAAATGGTACATATGTTCAAAGAGAGTCCCATCTGAGTTGGACGAAGACTCTGGTAAAATCCCTTCCAAGTTCCAATATTCCAAACCATTACCAAGCTCCCCCGGTTCACCTAACTTCAGATTACCAAGCTTCCAATATATATACAGATTACAGATTACAGAATTAAGGTCATGATTATCTTGACAAAAATATGATTTGATTTGCTTTAGTAGCACTTTGCAAGCAACAGTGAACTGATTACATAGGCTATTAGCTTAGCATTATAAGAAAATTGTAAATCTTGCTATTAAGGTCAAAGTAAGACATCATATCAAATTATCAACATACAAGCAGGCTTCCAATTTTTTCTTCAAAACTGAATTCCAGAATATCTATTATCCAATTAAATATGACATGATTATCTTGCGTTTATTCTAAATCCAAGAACCAATCACGCACCTCTTCCTTACTTCTTACAACAACCCTGCGAATTTCTGGCTCCGGCGGGCGACAGCGGCGGTGGGCAGGCTCCGGCAGGCCGCAAGCGAGAGTGAGTAGGTAACTGAGTGATAGAATTAGAGGCGAGAGGCCGAGTGTTTCACATTTTCAGCGTTTGGGGTTGGAAACTTGGGGGCTGGATTGAGACTCGAGAGTGCGAGTAGTGTCGTGAGATAAATTAGGGGACTCAGGGGAGGGCTGGGCTGCGCCGCACAGGCTGCGGGTCTTTCTCGCTGGAGTGGTCGCTGCTGATGAGGGTTGGGCAGTGGGTTCAGACTTCAGAATATGGGACTTATGAGAGTAGTGGGTGAATTAGGGTTTAGGTTTTATATGACCTAATTTTCGGTCGGTTTCAGTTTTTCCGGTTTTTAATTTTTCAAAACTGACACCGACCGAAATAACCGATTTTCAAATTTGTCACAACCGATAACCGAAACCGACATATACATAACCGAACCGACCGATATTTTTCGGTCGGTTTTTTTCGGTTTTTTCGGTTATAACCGAGTTTTGCACACCCCTAATTCCAACTTCGGAAGAGCTTACCGGCACTCTTAACAGATTCGTGAACCTATACCTGCCCCCAAGCTGCAAGTATTTGTTCCAAGCTTATCACTTACTTTGGGAACACACTGATAGGTCTCGCATCTCTCCGTGTCGATCGAAACTTGGGTTAAGTTTTGGTCAAAGAAAGCACATAAATACGATCTACCTCCCCGTCATGACAAACAAGTGCCAACTAGAGGAGCAAAGAGTCGTCCCAAAGAAACTTACAATCCTCCCGACGATTTGACCAAATTTGAAGAATGGACAATGACGGAACAAGATATATTCAAAAGGCTTGGAATCCGGAGGAGACGAGAAGAGGTATACTTAGCAACACACCTAGATTTTTAGCTATGCGCGTTTGTTCTACCCAATAGCGAAATTGATTGTATACATCCCGCTACCTTCAAGATAGCAAGTATGATGGTTGTAGGAAAGTCCATTGGTCTCACTGCTCCTGTTCTAGCAAATATTTATAGAGGTTTAAACAAGATTGCAAGTTTCCCACGACCATCTCAAGTTCGATCAACTTTTCTAGCTTATTTTGTTTATGGTTGGCTAGCTTGCTACTTCAAGACCCATTTTCTGGTCAAACAAGGATGCGCTTGCCACTATGTCACTTTATTCCGGTGAAGTAGGAGTGAAGCATTTTGAACCAGAAGAAGCACATGTGCGAATACACAAAGGGGATTTAGCAGCTTGGACCTATAACATCCTTAATAAGTTCATCGGCTGCTGGTTTACTGATGACGATCGCATACACGGACATGATTGGAACTTTTTAACGACTATAGCTCGAGTTATATTACTTGGCGCCAAGGCACCCATTTCATTGTTGAGCCATACAGTCCTCATAGATTCAACCACTAATTCGGTTTCTATCAGTTAGAGCCCGAATCACTTATCAGAGACATACATGAAGCTTCTCTGGATGAGAGACTCAAACTTTAGCGTTTAAGCATGTTGTATAAGTCCATGTCAAAAGCATATTTGCCACATGCTCCTCCAAATGCCAAGAAGTTCTATTCCTCCAATTATAAAGAGTGGTGGAGTCGCGTTCATGGAGATTACTTCGAGAAGAACATTGCAAAACTGGTGAAACATCAACATAGTAAGCATCCATTGAAGACTAACAAAAGGAAGGAGTCTCCAAGACCCCCAAGGAAAAGAGTAGCAGACAAGAGGAAAGACATTGGAAAAGACGCAAAGCCCCTGAACTGTTGAAGCCTGCCGAAACTAATGCGAAGGATGACTCACAACAAGAGCACGAGAGGTACTTCCCATTATTTCTTCATCTTCTTTTCCTAGCACTATGTATTGTTAACATTTTTATTCTTACTTTGTGTGGCTTCTCTCAGTTGGAGAAGGAACTATTTTGTGTTGATGAAGAAGAGTCGGAAGGAAGTGTAGAATCGGTTGCAGTGCCTAATCCACCCGTCAATATTTCTTCTTCACCCCAAGAGGTTCAAAAGGAGGTTGTGGCCACTCCAGCGTCCAACGATGTTGCCGCAGCCTCGGTATTTGTTGGAAACAATATCATTCTTAATTGCAAAATAAGGTATCTTCAATTACTATGGGATGGTCTTCACGAGGTGATAGTAAAAAGACCTTTGGATTCCCTCTCAGCTATGCAAGATGATGTTTCTCCTATAATCAATGACATGAAGGAGTACAAAGGGTTTGCCATTTCCCATATTGAAGAAGCTTTGAAGGTACTATTCGAGAAGGCCATTGCATACTATAATGCGTGATCCGCATCTTCGGAGAGAGCATCAAAAGAACGTCTTGCACAACAATTGAGTGAAGCTAAAGATTGTCATTTGAATGCCACGACAGAAGGGAGTGAAGCAGCCAACTTAGTCGCATCCACCAAGTCTGAGTTGAAGCGTCTTCAGAAGAAAGTCAAGGAGTTGAAAAAGCAAGAGAAGGAGTTGTCAACACTCTTGGGAGATTGGCGAGAAATTCTCTGCGTTGCTAAGAGAAAAGTTAGTGCGACAGAAGCAGAAATAACCTCCATAGAGAGTACTGCCCCAACGACTAATGAGGTGATTGAAAGCTTGGAGGTCTTAAAGCAACATCTAGAATCCTCAATAGAAGTTATTTTGGATATAAATCCTTTCGCTTAGGCTTGTTTAGGATATTCTAATTTTTGTTTTATCTCGTGTTGAGATTTTTTTTCGTTTTATGGACTCATATGATTACGTAGAAGACATTGTTTTCATTTATTATATTGCAACCTTTAAAGTCCATTTACTTTTGGCTTCGTCTTTCATTTGCTTCAATGAACGTAGAAGAGGGAAAACACAATGTATATATGACTGAACTTAGAAAATTCCTAAGCTGCCTACATATCCCGGTGAAAGGGATCAAGTCATAACGTAGTTCAAATTGCCACTTTTGTGTTTTATTTTGGGGGGGGGGGTGTCGTACACAGTTTATGCTCATGCGGGCAGGAGTGACTATTCTTTAACCACTTTAGCCAAAGTGGGGTAAGTTAGCCTTTTTAACCACATAATTTACCTTTGGTGGTCGCCGTGCATAGTTTATACTAATGCTCCCATGAGTTTTTTTTTTTTTTTTTTTGGTTTGTTTTTTTTTGTTTTTTGTTTTTTAGTAGGCTCAAGCGTAATAGCACTTCAAGAACTTTTCATTTATGGGACCGACTCGTACGACATCTTCGGAGAACAACTTGTAAGCACCATTCGTGTAAACCTCCTTCACAACATAAGGGCCATCCCACCTTGATGTGAACTTGTTGCCAACTCGGTGAGTAGAGATGATTGGCCTCCGAACGGCAAGCACCAAGTCAGGCACTTGAAACGAGCGCGTTCGTACCCTTTTGTTGAACGCCTTTGACATGCGAGCTTGCTAACATTCGAGTCTTTTTTGTGCTTCCAATCACTTTTCATCATGAGCCTCTAACTCCTCGAGACATAACCGCGCATTCTCTTCTTTAGTTAGCCCTTCTTGCATTGCTATCCTCAATGATGGAATTTGCTGCTCAAGAGGAAGAACAACTTCCACACCATAGACCAACGAGTAAGGAGTTGCTTGCATAGCCGTCCTGTGCGTAGTTCGGTATGCCCATAAAGCTTCTCCCATCCTTTCATGCCAATCATGCTTTGAATTTGCAATCACTTTCTTCAACAAGTTACATAAAGTTTTGTTGAATGCGTCAGTAAGGCCATTGACAGCAGCATAATACATGGACGACTTGAATCCAAACTTTTGACAAAGATTATCTATCAAACTGTTGTTGAACAGCTTTCCATTATTGGTTGATGATGTATCTTGGTACCCCATAGCGGTAGATTATGTTACGATGGATGAAATTAGCCACTGTTTCCTTCTTTGCTTCTTTCAGAGATACAACTTCAGCCCATTTGGAGAAATAATATGTCGTCGCCAAGACATATAAGTGTCCACCAAAAGATTTCATCATTGGTTCAACCAAATCTAAATTCCAAGCGTTGAAGGGCCATGAAGCAACAATAGGATGTAGGGGCTCGGGTGGTTGATGGATGAGGTTTGCATGAAACTAACAATCTTGACACCTTTGCGCATAGTCTATCCAATCCTTCACCATAGTTGGCCAGTAGTAACCCATTCTCTTGATCCGGAAGTGTAGTTTTGGACCAAATTGATGAGCTCCATAAATCCCGGAGTGGGCTTCTTCCATAGCTCAGATAGATTCTTCACTACTTAAGCATCTTAAAAAGACTCCATCGAATGATCATCTACAGAGCGTCCCTTTGAATGAGACATGATGCACGACGTCAGAGCCTTTGGCAAGGGTCGTTCGGTAGCTTCTCATATTTCAAGTATCCACAAAGGCTTGACGCCTTCGACGGCGAGACTTTCCTCCTTATCATCATCTTTATCTTCAAAGATTGGTGGAATGACCCAACTTTTACATACTGGCACACGTACGTCGACATCAAACATAGAAATTGTCGAAGCAAGCTTAGCAAGTGCATCTGCTTGTTTATTATGCTTTCTTGGAACGTGGTCAAGTTGTACATCTCCAAGCCACCCAATAAGTATGAGTTCTTGGTACTTAGCGACATTGTTGGAATCTCCATACACTTTGAGATGTCGTCGTTTTGTGTACACCGCCATTTCAAGCCCAAGTATGAGTGTCTGGTGCTCAGCGACATTGTTGGAACAATTATGAGTTAAAGTGAACGAGTATGGAAGTACTTCACTATCTGGTGTCATAAAGACTAACCCCAGCACCAGCTCCTTCTCTATAAGCTGCTCCATCAAAGTACATCTTCCAAGGAGAGGAATTTCAATAACTAAAGCATCTTCATCTGACAAATCGTATGATAATTCCCATTCTGGGATAGGATTATCAACTAAGAAGTTGGTCAACACTTGTCCCTTTACTGCCTTTTGGGGGACATAAACTATCTCAATTTTTTGCAGCTGGAGATACCATCTTGCAAGTATATCGGAGAGCATTAGTTTTGACATAACATACTTCAAAGGATTTGCCTTCGAGACAAGGTGAATGGTGTGAGCTTGGAAGTAGTGCTTCAACTTTTGAATTGCAAAGATTAGAGCTAGACATATCTTCTCTATTGCCGAGTAGTTCAGTTCATTTGGCGCATCGTTTCGCTTACATAGTACAAAACATTTTCCTTGCTGTTGTCATTTTCTTGCTCCAACAAGGCTCCAATGGATCGTTCTCGTGTAGCGATGTACATAATCGAAGGACGTCCAGGCACTGGTGCAACTAATATTGGCGGCTTCGTCAAGTAGTCCTTTATGCTTTTGAAATCATTGGTGCAGGATTCGTCCCATTCAAATGGAACACCTTTCTTCATGAGCCTATTGAATGGTTGACATCGTCCAGGCAAGTTTGATATAAACCTTTGAATGTACGCCAACTTTCCTTGTAGACTTTTATGCTCGTGAATATTTCGTGGCTTGGCCATCTTTAGAATTGCATCACTTTTAGCTTGCTCAGTTTCTATTCCCCGATGGAGGACGACAAATCCAAGTAACAATCCAGACGTGACTCCAAATGCGCACTTAAGGGGATTCATCTTAAGCTGGTATCGTCGAAGGCGTTCAAACATTTTCCTTAATTCTTGTAGATGATCTTTTCGCTTTTTGGACTTCACAAGCACGTCATCAACGTAGCACTCCAAATTTTTGTGGAGCATGTCTTCTAATATCTTCTACATAGCTATTTGATAAGTGGCTCCAGCGTTCTTCAATCCAAATGACATCATTTTATAGCAGTATATCACTTTCGGAGTTCGAAAGGCTGTCAATTCTTCGTCCTTAGGTGAAATGCGAATTTGGTTATATCCAGATGATCCATCCATGAAGGATAGTGCTTCGTGCCCTATTGTCGCATCAATCATGAGCTCGGTGATTGGCAATGGGAAGTCGTCTTTCGGACATGGCCATATTTAAATCTCTAAAGTCAACACAAACCTGGATTTGACCATTCTTCTTTCTTACTGGGACAATGCTGGATATCCATGTGAGATATTTGACTTCTGGAATGAATCCAACTTCGATCAGTTTGTTTACGTTCGCTTCTATCGGAGGGATCAGTTCAGGCCTAAAGCGACGTTGAGTTTGCTTCACAGGTCGAGTGCCTTTCTTTATGGCCAAATGGTGGACAACTACCTTCGGGTCTATTCCAGACATCTCTTTGTATGACCATGGGAATACTGTTGATACGCAAATTTCGTATCCAATTAAAGTGCACCACGTAATAAAATATATGTTAAATATCAATTTTATATTGACTATTTTTAATATTAGGAAATGGGTAAATAAAATTCCTAAGTTAAATAGTCAATTCAATTGGTGATTTACTATATATTTTATTGACCAATGGGAAGCCGCCATGTGTCAAGAGGATGCATATATTATTAAATTAAATTATATTAATTTAGTAATTATCCAAGAAGATGAGGATAATATCAAGTCACGGTGGACCAATCAGAATGCTCCATGTGTCAAGTTACTGCAGTAATTATTAAATTAAATACAATTAATTTAATAATTATCTCATGGATAATGAAATGTGAAGGACCAATCATATCGCTCCATTCAGACTCAAGCCCATTAGGGTTTTCCTATCCTACAACTATAAATAGGGCCTCATTCTCCAAAAAAAAAAAAAAATCACAACAACACAAGTCAAGAATCAAGCGAAGAATTTCGGTACAAAGGAATTTCAATGTTCTTCGGTGTTCTTCGACGTTCTTCAAGAAAATCGGCAACAAACAGCGTTTAATCCAAAATTAATTTTACAAGCTTTGGATTAGCGTTGTTCAAGTCAACGAATTTGAAGACATATATGAATAGAAGAATTAGAGGAAAAATAGAGATAGGATCTATAAAGTTGTAAATTTTACTCTTTTGATCCGAATAATATATTTTGTACATTTTTTCGTGTTTATACATTTTATACACGAAATTTGTTGTTACAAATTTGGCACGCCCGGCGGGACAATCTCTACCTCTCATTTTTCACTCTTCGACATAAATACGCAAAGTAACAATGGTGAATCACAAGGCTCTGATGGTCAAGATAAATTCCTCAAAACCTTCAAGTGCTAGCGTTGGAGTCATCACAAGAAGCATGTCCAAAACTCTCCAATCACAATCATCATCTTTCAAAATTGTTGACAGGAGTTCAGAACATCTTGTTGCTAACATAGCAAATGAGGAGGACGGCTCTGCATGCTCTACTCCTTGTTCTTTCTCAAGTTCAGAAGTAGCACACATCATGACAATAAACGTTTCAACTCTTGAAGAACAACTTACAAGTCTAACTAAAGCCATTGAAGGACTTACAAAACATGTCCAAGAGCAAGACTCGAAGATTGAAAACTTGAGGAGCAAGATTGACAACTGCGATACAAGTCGTGCTCTTGGGAAAGAACCAACTAAAAATCAAGGCTACGTTGAAACATCTACAGAACGCTATGTCATTGATAAGGAAATGCCTCTGGAAGAGATTCAAGTATATGTTGATGGTATGATTCCCATTGCCCAACTCAAGGAGATCATCATGGGGACTATCAAAGACATATTTGAGGGGAGCTCGAAGTCTTCTTTCACATACACCAAGCCATATACTCAACAAATCGATAGCTTGAAGATGCCAATGGGTTATCAGCCACCCAAGTTCCAACAATTCGATGGAAAAGGCAACCCTAAACAACATATTTCCCACTTCATTGAGACATGCAATGATGCTGGAACTTATGGTGATCACTTGGTGAAACAATTTGTTCGATCTCTAAAGGACAATGCATTTGATTGGTACACCGACTTGGATGCAAACTCCATTAATAGTTAGGATCAATTAGAACAACAGTTCCTCAATCGTTTCTATAATATTCGAAGAACCATCAACATGATTGAGTTGACCAGCACGTGAAAATGGAAAGAAGAGTCTGTAGTCGACTATATCAACCGATGGAGGAATTTGAGTCTTAATTGCAAAAATCGTTTATGTGAAGCTTCTCCAATTGAGATATGCACACAAGGGATGCAGTGGGGCCTTCAGTATATTCTGCAAGGAATTTTCCCACATACATTTGAGGAATTAGCTACCCGAGCTTACGATACGGAGCTAAGCATGACTACAGGTGGAGTAGAAGGACCGCCTATTCAAGAGCCCCGCAAGTTCAGCAATAGACACTGGAATAGAGGGGGCAAACCCTTTACCACACCTGCAAACCAAGAGTCCATGATGGTAGCTGCGACGCCTATCAAGTTTGGCTAAAAAGAAGACAATAAGATTGGCAAAGGGAAAAACATCTCTCAAGACCGGGGGCAAAGAAAGTTCACTCTGAAGGAGATGCAATTAAATCAATACCCATTCTTGGACTCCGATGTCTCCGGGATATTCGATGACTTGATGGAAGCAAATCTCATTGAATTACTTGAAATGAAGCGACCCGAAGAAGCTAGGTGGACTGATGACCCAAAGTATTACAATTATCATCGGTTGGTGGGGCATTCAATAGAAGACTGCATTGTATTCAAAGACAAGATCATGCAACTAGCTCAGCAAGGAAAAATAGTGTTAGTTGAAGGCAATGCAACAACAAATCTTACAGCTATCTTGGAAGATAATAGTCGTGGTGACACCCTATGCTACATGGCGGACAAACAAGGAAGCAAATACGAAGATAGACATGTAGAAGAGGAAGATGATGAAAAGGCCCTACTTGAACTTAAACATGGTGTACGAGTCAGTCCATATCTCGAGGCCCAAATGGGCCCCAATTGGGTCGGGGTTAGGCCCGAAATGAAGATCATCAAGACACGAGGAAAAGTCGTGAGGAATCGGGCCGAGAAAATGGATGAAAAGGTCTCAAATTGGAGAAAGAAATAAGAAGAGGTCGATCGCACATGTGTCACATTCCAGCCTGCAAATCGAGGCCCAAATGAACCCGAATCGGGTCCAACAAGAGCTCAAATTGAAGTTTGTCGAGTTGCAACCAAAAGCCATGAAGGGTCGGGTCGAGAAAATGAGAGAAAGGGCTCCGAAACGGCAACGGAAGACGGAGGTGCAAAGCTAGAAACTGAACTGGACCAACAGCCGGACCGGCTGGACCATCGGTTGTCAGTCCAGAAGCGACCCAGGGACGACCTACCGGTCTGGCAGCGATCCCGGTAGTTCGCGCACGCGTACCCTGTTTTGTAAAGTTTTCGTATTTCGATCGTAACTTCCTCGTTCGCACTTCAATTCAAGTGATTCAAGTTTTCTCGTGTAGCCGAGACAAAGATCTTCAACTTTGTAGTTGAAGTCGACGACTAATTTTGGACGAATTTTTTCCAAAAATCACGAGAAGGACGAGTCGAGCGCGCACAAGGGGCTCGACTCAACAACTTAAAGAACCAAGCATTCCCTTTTGTTTTTCTTTTACACTTTTGCCCTTTTTAGGGTTTATTTTCAGCTGATTTTGAGGATTGGAGGGACCTATATATATCCCTTCCCCTCTCATTTGTAAGAATCCATCAATTATCAATTCAACATTTGCCTCCTTTCGCCACTACTTTTTCTCTCTTTTCTTCTACATTTCAGATTTTATTTTAGAAAACTAGGGTTTTTGTTCCTCCTCTTCAAGGACGAAGCCATCTTTGATAGAGAACTCGAAGGCTAGTCACGGACTTGTGACACCCATCAAGATTGTCGGAGTATTTCAAGGATTCATCAAATTATTGAGCATTTCTCTTCCTTTCTCTTTATTTTCAGTTTTTATTGCTTGATATTGATGATTCTTGTATATGCCTTGATGATTTGTGAGTAGTTTTCATGCTTTCCGAAGCCCAGGAGTAGCCCAAGTTTCGGGGTTGATGATTAGTTGATTGATTATTGGATAATTGTGAGTTGTGGTAACCTAGGTTAGGATTTGATTGATTTATTATGATTTTCATATGAAATTAGGGCTTGATTATAGGCTTGACTCGGTGGCTTGAGAGTTCGATAATCTAGCCTTATTTTGTATGATTGTGCATTTGAAATGGGATAATCGAAACCTAGGCTAGGGATTGTCACCCTTTTGAGGAGATTCGATTTGATCTTAAATGAGCTTAGGATTGAATTTCTACGTCTTTGATTAGTCGGGAAGAAAATTCAATCCGGAACCTAAATTAATCAAAACTCGATTTGTAGGACGGAGACTTATGGAGGAGAAGACCTACCAAACGGGGAATTAGAGTCAAGGGGGTCTTGACTAGGATGGACAAAATTAGGTTTAGTCGCGTGTGTAGGAACTACACCCCTTCGCCGGTCTTTAGCGTAGGCGAAGTCGGGTTGTCCTCTTCTAGTCTCCCATAGTTGGTAACTCGAGGCCCAGGGTTGAGTTTGTACATCTCATTCGTGTAGGTAGTCTACATCGAACCTCGATTACTTACCTATTTTAGGGGAATATGGCACCTCAACCGTACTTCGAAATTATCACCCAATTAAAATATCGATTGGGTTGATAATTCAATCACATAGAGCTCAATTACACTTTGCTTGTGGGAAATCAAACTCCGGGAATATATCCCCATTGATCTGTTCCCTCCTTGCATTTATTTATTGTTTTATGTTATTAGAATAGCCTAATCTCTCAATTTGTATTTGACCTAACTTACTCGAACGTGCTTAAGCCGATTCTCACGGAAAATCCTCCCTGTGGATTCGATATCTTATATACAACCTCTGTCACAAACCGTACGCTTGCGATTTGAGAAGGTCGTTCCAATCACATTGATTTGGAGCGATTTTCGCGACAACTTGCGGCCATGCTTAGCTCCATATCATGTGCTCTACTTGCTAGCTCTTCAAATGTCCTTGGTCGAATTCCTTGGAGGATGTACCGAAGACTTCATTGCATTCCTTGAGTACACATTTCAATCGCGGAAGCGTCAGACAAACGATCTTTACAATTGAGGCTCAGATTTCTCCATCAGTTAATATAGTCAACTACGGCCTCCTCTTTCCATTGGCGCATGTTGGTCAGTTCAATCATACTCACTGTCCTCCTTGTGCTATAAAAGCAATTGAGGAACTCTTGCTCCATTTTCTCCCAACTATCAATGGAGTTGGCTTCTAAGTCTATATATAAGTCGAATGCATTCCCCTTCAATGAGCGAAAAAATTGCTCGCCAAATGATCACCATACGTTCCGGCATCGTTGCATGTCTCAACGAAATGAGTGATATGTTATTTCGGGTTGCCCTTACTATCGAAGAGTTGAAACTTCAGGGGTTGGTAATCGGAAGGCATCTTAAAGTTGCCAATCCTCTGAGAATATGGTTTGGAATAAGTTAAAGATGACTTAGACGTCGCGTTAAACTTGTCCTTAAGGGTTCCTAAGATGATCTCTTTTAGTTAGCCAACATGGACCATACCATCGGAGGAGACTTGCAGTTTATCCATGGTTCTCTCCTTCTCGTTTGGTTGATATTGATGCCCCGCAGACTCTCCAGCCTCGTCTTGATCCTCAATAGGTTCTTTTCCAGGGGCGTAACTTGTAGCACATCTATCAACTTTGCTTATCAGTTTTGCGATCAACGAGTCTTGCTCTTGTGCATGTCTAGTAAGCCCTTAGATCTAGTCAAGCTCACAAGTTGTTCTTCGAGAGTTGAAGCATTTGTTGTCATGATCGGAGCTGCTTCTGAACTTGACGAAGAACGAGGAGTAGAATATGTTGTCCTTTTCATCTCTATTTCCATCAACAATGTCTTGCAGATCCTTCCTAGTAGTCCCGGAAGAAGTATTTCCCTCTTAAGATACCAACGATCGCGAGTTGCTTGACATACTCCTTGTGACAACATTGACGTTTGCAGTTGGAGAGTCTGTTGCAGTGACTTTCGTATTCATGATCTTGTGAGGTGTCATAGTGTTGTCTTCAACTTTTGCTTGAAGAGAAGAGATGAGAGGTAGAGACTGTCCCCCTGGGCGTGCCAAAAAACTTGTAACTGCAAATTTTGTGTATAAATAATTAAACACAAAAAGTTTATACAATATATAATATTCCTCTGATTCTTCTCTTTAATTGTTTTATGCCTTCAAATTCGGAGGTGACTTCAATCTTCTCCGGAATTGAGCTTTGACTTGAATAACGTTGACCCGAAGGCTTTGAAGCTTGATTTTGGATCAAATGGTCTTCTTAAATGAATGTTCAAAGAACAACTTCGAAGATTTTGATGAATGTCGACAAACACCTTCGAATATCTATCTCGGAAACGTCGATTGGAGGAGCCCAGCACCTTAATCTCGAATTGAAGGTCGTTTCTTGATGGACTTCTTGAAAAACGCCGAAGAACGCCGAAGGACTTTGCTCTGGAATTCTTCACTTGCTTCTTGACTTGTGTTGTTGATGATTTTGGTGGAGAATGGGGCCCTATTTATAGTTGTAGGATGGAGAAACTTTAATGGGCTTGAGTCTGAATGTAACGATATGATTGGTCCCCCACAATATCATTATCCATACGATAATTATTAAATTAATTATATTTAATTTAATAATTACTGCAACAACTTGATACATGGAGCATTTTGATTGGTCTACCATGACTTGATGTTTATCCTCATCTTCTTGGATAATTACTAAATTAATTTTAATTTAATTTAGTAATATCTGCATTATTTTTGACACATGGCAGCTTCCAGTTGGTCAATAAAATGTATAGTAAATCACCAATTAAATTGATCATTTAACTTAGGAATTTTATTTAATTAATTCCTAATATTAAAATAATCAATATAAAATAAATTTTCAACTCATATTTCATTACATGACGCATTTTAATTGGATACAAATTTTGCATATCAACTCTAACTACCCTATTAATTTGACTACTACAATACACATGTTATTTTATTTCATCCCATCTCCATCACATTTCATTCCCTTTTTTTACAACAAAATCCTCTGGATTTGAATATCGGGATTCCCTTGCAACAAAGTAAAACTTACGCCAAGTTTAGTTCATTTAGCAGCTTCCTACATTATTTTTAAAGTTCGCCATTTAACATACAAGTTCATGAATTTTGGAAACTCAATATAATTGACTAGGTACACATTCCCATTTGTCTTTTTTTTTTCTTACTTTATATTTAAAGTATAAAAACACTTTATAGAAATATAAAAAGAAATTAATAAAGAAAAAAAAAACAAAATCTTCAAAAAAAATACCCACCCCCACAATACCATCTCCCCCATGCATCCGACCCTCACCCCTACACCACCCCCGAGTTATTTTTTTTAATTTTATTTTATTTTTCAATTTCATTTAATACCACTCCGCTCCCACCCACCCACTTCCTCCCGGTTTAATCTTCTTTTATTTTTTTTTTCTATTTTTTCAAAATTTTAAGTGGTTCCACACGCGCAATTCACACCCCCTGAAAAATAAAATTAAAGAAAATTAGTTTGGGGAAGCGGGGTAGGGGGGACGGTTAAAAAGAGCTGGGAAAAAATTGGTCAGGGATGGAGGGTGTTTAAATCTTATTTTTTCTTTTATTAATATTAATTTTTTATAATTTTTATAAAGTATTGTATATTTTTTAGATTATAGTATAAAATAGGAAAAAAATTGAAAATTATACAGACATTTGCTTGTCATGTGATATTTCCATACAGTTTTTTATGGTTAGACCAAAAGAACTACTGTTGGGCTAAAATGGCCTATAACTGGGCCAAAATAAAAAAAATTCCCAGATAAATGATAAGGAAACAAATGTATTTTCACATACGTTTATACTATTTTTACTGTAATTTTATGCAAAATACAAGGGATAAGTGAACCGCTTGCATCTTTTTCCACAGTCTATTCTCCCTTACTAACATCACGCCAAGGCACATTCGTGCATTCCGACAAGAATAGTGTGTGTAAGGGAGAATTTTACTTAGATGCCAAATTCGTGGAGTTGGTATGCTAAATGACAAATTCTAAAATATAATCCAAGATAATCCTTCTAGGACATATTAAGTTGCCGAAATCCACGAATTTTGTATGATAAAGAGCGAACTTTAAAACATAATGCAGTAAGCTGCTAAATGATCTAAACTTGAGATGAGTTTTAATTTTTTACCCCAATAATAAAACAAATGGTTGTAAGTCTCGTATGCACCGTTTTATTAGTCCCCGACTAGCTTTGATTAGGTCTTGTCTATGTGCGAGACTAGCAATTTTGTTTACGTGTTTTCCCGACTTATTTCACTTTAATCTGCCTAAATCTCATTTAATCCCGTTTAAATTTCAATTAGACACTACACCCTAATCTACTGTACGACTATCGTCTAATCTCTTTTAGAACGTTGATCGTATATCACACATGCTGATGCATGATTTCCTATTCATGTAACGAATTGCTAATCTGATGGGACTTCATGTCTAATTAAATTCATTTTTTCACTTTGTTGTTAAGATAATTACGAAGCATAAGAGAATATTAGACTATAATACACTGTTCAGACAATCACGGAGCATAAGAGAATATTAGAAATAATAAACTAATGCAGTCATAGCCGGAGAAAATCAGAGTTTGCAGCAAACTTCATAGTGGTTTCATAAGCATTGATCATCGTAAATGCAATTTTAGGGCACATAGTCTTGCTCGTTTTTGTGTTGGATCTACCAATTTTTATGGTTTGGGTTGATTAGAACTTTTCTTTTTTATTAGAGAAGCTTGTATTTAATAATTTGCACGATGACTAAGTAATAAAATATATTTTCACAAAAAAAAAAAGTTCAATTAAAAGATATAATATTCAAACATAAAATTAATTAAGAAACGTAACATGAGGGGTCACTGTGAGGCAATATGAATTTGAAGACCTCCGCAAATGGCAATTTCATAGAGCTTTAAATGTGCGACGTATCAACGCTGGAGAAGCCCAACCCATCTTTTATATATAGAGATGGATAGTTGTACCTTTTTCTAATAAAGAGTCTCTTTCCCTCCCCTAAAAAGAGTCTTGTATCAAAACTGCTTATTTGTTGTTCCATAGAAAGTCTTGTTTGAAAAGTCAGAATTAATTATTAATAGAAATTATATTGATGCATTTATAAAATTCTGATAATATTTTAATGACATCAAGATATTGATGAGTTTAATAAATTAACAAAGTATATAAACGAACAAACTGTAAAATCGACAATCACACACTTATAAAAGGTAAAAAATTGTATATAAATCAAACATGACTCTTTTTATTAGACAGTGGGAGTAATTTGTAGGAAACTCCAGAATACATGTTTCTTATAAATATTATATGCATTCTTATCAAATTGTATATGAGTTTTCATTATGAAATTTAATATAAGATTTATATGTATAATCCTTATTTTGCATCCAACTTTATTTAATTAGAGTATTACTCCAAAGGTGATGCTTTTGGGGGAAATATTTCATTATTCTAGGTATGGGAAAAATGGTGTTTTATCGGTCAAGGATTTGAATGATATGTCAACTATTAATTCTCTTGAAAGAAAATTTCTATCATTCTAGGATCTAAAAGATTAGAAACTATTAATGGAAGACCCATAAATCTAAAACCATTGTAAGGTTTGTTTGAAAAATTACAAAACCAAGTAGGGAAATGAACATCAAAAGTCTTTCACTACATTATTATTTTTAAAATTCTTATTTTAAAAAGAAACAATTTTTTTTTTTTAATTTTCTGTAGTTTCTTTTTTGAAAGTTATTTTAAAAAAAATCGTGTTCTTTCTTGAGTCATATTCAGAGGAAAATTATTCTTTTTTTTTAAGGAATCTGTATTTTTTTTTTTTTTTTTGAGTTCATAATTTTTAAATTCATGTATATATTTTTCACTAAATTGCATTTTTTTGCTTATTTAAATATATTCTTTTGTTCATTTGTATATTTTTTTAAAAAAGTTGCACATTATTTAATTATTTTAGATATATCAAATAACAATTCTAAAAGTAATAATGTAGTGACTTACATTTTTTCTACCTATCACTTCGAGACAATTTCATTTTGTTGATTTTGCAATTTTTCAAACATGCCATATAATGATTTTTTATTTATGAGACTTCCATTGATAGTTTCTAATCTTTTAGGCCCTAGATTGATATAAATTTTTTGCAAGACCTGAATTGATAGTTGACTTATCGTTTGGGTCCTTGATCGATAAAATTCCAAAAATATTTGTTACTTTTACATCAGAAAATAATATCTCTTCCAGAAAAAAAGTAATACTTTTTTAAAAACAAATAGTTTTTGTTTGTTTTTCTTAAACGCGTGTTCTTGTCAAATTTTATAAATATTTTTAAAGTTCAGTTTATACATAAGTATGCATGCAATTTGTAACACATTGATATTTAATTATCCACTTTAAACTCACCCATTCCATAAAAATAGTCGTGTAACAAGACTATTTCTTATCCTATAAAAAGAGACACGTTTGAAGAGTCAAACTTAATTATTAATGAAAATTATTTTGATACCCTTATAAAATTATATGAATACTATGATGTGAGTTTAATAAAGCGTAAATTTTGACAATCACTCACTTATAAAGGAATATTCATCGACTAAGTTGAACAAGATAAAATGTTTTACATCCATCTCTTTTCATGGACCAAAGGAGCAATACTTTATATAATAAATAATAGAATGGGACTTAGGTGCATGTGGTGTACAATAGGGCTTATTGTACACCACTTCTATTTAAAGAGGTATCTAAAAAAAATGCTCAAATATAGTTTATAAAAAGTTCGTGTCCGCAAACCGAGTCCCGGCGACCCGGCGAATCGCTATTCTTTTTTTTTTTTGTTTTAATTTCTGGAACTAAATATATAAACTGCACCGTGTTTGGATGCTAAGAAAGTGGTGTGGCCTGGTGATTAGAGACTAGCTTGTGCACGTAGAGGTCCGGTGTTCGACATCAATCAACATGCTGCATTTAATTCCTTGTCACATTAATTTTGATTCTTTTATTTTTTATTGATTAGTAAAATAATAATTAATAAATAAGTATCATTTAATTAAATAATAGAAATACAATTATAATTTTTTATAGTTTTATTTTATAATTTTGGATTTTTTAGTTATTTCTTTGCTTAAATATATAATTAAATAAGTTATTGCATTTTTATTTTTGGATTTTGGATTTTTTAGTTATTTCTTTTGCTTTACTTTTTCTTTTCTTTTAATTCATTTTTTTTTGTTTTATACTTTTAAGCAAGCTAATATATACTATAAGGGAACATTAATTATACTGTAAGCTTAAAAAATTAATATACAGTAGTATACAATAAAAAGAAAAATTATACTGTAATAATAAATTATATTTTCAGGCAACATAATATACACTATAAGCAAAACGTAAATATACTGAGACCTGAAAAAATAATTATAAAGTAATATAAAAAGAATGAATTGTAAACAATATATTACTAACTGAACATATACTTTTAAGCACGCTTATATATACTATAAGAAATAATAATTATACTATAAGCTGGGAAAATAAATATACAATAGTATACAACAAAAAATTATACCTGTAGCTAATAACTTATATAATTAGGCAACATAATATATACTATAAGCAAAACGTAAATATACTATACCCTGTGATAGTAATTATAGAGTAATATAAAGAGAAGAATAAATAGTTATACCGTAAATTGTAAACAACGGATTACTAAATGAACATATACTTTTATGTACGCTAATATATACTATATGAGAACAATAAGTATACTGTAAGGTTGAAAAATTAATATATAGTAGTATAAAACAAATTAAACTTATACTATTAGGCAACATAATATATACTATAAGCAAACAGTAAATATATTGTAATCTGGATATGTGAATTATATAAAAAATAAAAAGATACATGAATTAAATAAACAAAATGAAAATAAAAAGCAATTCAACAAAACTGTGAAGAGACTATGGTCTAAACTCAGGACCTCAAAGTATGAGATGAGAGACTACCCACTGGGCTACCAACATTTATTGACATTAATTTGCACATTAATTTATCTTATTATTATTTCGCACAGTATAGCATATAAAAAAAAGTTAACGCAACAGTTGGAGACAACAAGATTCGATCCGCTACCCTCCCCATTTCAGCGTCTCAAAGAGAGAGAAAAACTGCTGTGCCACTTCCTGATTTTGAAAATCAAACGCGGCATAATATATATACACATTATTTGTTCCGAAAGAGTGAGTCTTGTATGTGAACGGTCATACGTGTGACGGAATACACTTTTACAGAAAACATTGATACTTTTATAGAAAAAAATGATACTTTTATTACTTTGATACTTTTACAGATAAAGGTGATACTTTTGCTACAAAAAGTGATATTTTTTTTTGTTCAAAAAATGTGATACTTTTATAGATAAACGTGATACTTTTACCACAAAAAATGATATTTTTTCCCGTCACACTGTGTGATGGTCACATACGAGTTTTTTTCGTTCCGAAAATAAAACAAGAAAAAATAGAAAAATTCGCACAGGTCAGGACAACAGAAAGTTGCGCGTGAATCTTTATATGGACTGATATACAATAAGCCTAAAATATTAAATGCTTGAGTTGTTGGGTATGCATACCGCACGCAAATTCTTTTTGAAACTGATCCGATATTCGATCTCCGATCAGGTCGGGTCTGCTAGGATCCACGAGTTCTACATATTTTGGTGCCGGGTTTGATATGACCCATTGCATATGTTTTAATTTGCGTATACGTGGCTTACATTTTTTAATAAACTAGTTTGCCACCCGTGCATGATTTTTTTGTTAAATTATTATTTAAATATAAAGATAAATATGCATAATAATGAAACTAAAAATAAGTAATGAATAAAATATATTACAAAGGACTTGTATGCAATGTTGTACTATAATAAGTAAAAATTTGATATAAAATATATAACATAACACTGGTGTATGCGATAATTGTATATTTGTAATATTTGAATAATATACTAATACAATTACATATTGGTATAGGGCGAAGCGATGTCACATATATTAGATTTCTATTTAGTAATGGTAGCATGAGATCTCACAATGATATTAGTTCATTAAACAATGGCGCTAGAGCATATTATTGTGACGTATTTAAAGCAAAAATAATCAACCTATTATACTTGTAGTTAACATCATTTGTCTTTTCACAAAAGAAAAGAGACACTAATTCATTCAATAAATCATTTTAACTATTATATCTAAACTTTTGACCGTAAATTTTAACTTTAACGAATCAGCTCATCTTTTTATCAAATTTCTTTAGAACAATGATTAACAAAAAATATTATAGAAATGCAAACTAAAGTAAAAGAAATTAATCTTCTAAAAAAGAGTAAATAATTTTTCGCATAAAATATTATTTTGATAATATTTAGCATTTTTATTTTATATACAAAAAAATTAAAATCGGAATATATCATAAAAAATAAATAACACTTAGAAATTAATATTTAATATATGCATAATGGATGTCAAATCGAAGATCATGAAAAGAAGATTAATTCAGTATATTTTTCATAAAAAACGGAGTTGAACCGAAAAAGTTATACGACTTTTAAATATTAAGGGGAAAAGAAAAAAAAAAGCAAAAGAAATGTGATTGGTTGACTCTTCACCAACTCCCCTCATATTTCTCCCCTTTCTCTTTTTTTCTAACGCACATATACACATAAATATTGATAGATGATTTAAAAAAAAAAATCAGAAAAATGAGAAAAAGACACATAAGCAGTTGACTTTTCAAAGATTTTACTTTTAAGAATAAGGTAGATTGAATTAGATGTGCCTTAATATACTGAGATCATATTAGATTATAGGTAAAGTTTTATATGTATCAGTGGCACGGTGTAATTTAAGGTGGATATCATGATTCATGCTTAAAGGTATCACATATTCTGAGTAAATATATTATAAGTGATACTTTTAAATATATTTCGTGATATCTTTTAACCATGATACTTTTACCAAATTATGTAATACATTTAAGTATAAATAGTAATATATTTTAAATTATGACCTAAATTGCACGGATCTTGATGCACCTGAGAATTCTATATCCTAAATTATTATTTTTTTGGTTCGAATAAGTTCTTGAAGTTCTAAAATTGGCCAAATGAACGTTAAAAGATATTAAAAGTATTAAAATTTGACTAATCAAATCAAAATATATTTAATAAATCCACAACTTAACAAATATAGAATTTAAACGTTTTTTTAATATAGAAGGTGGTTGCAATTTGAGATTCTTTTTGTAGATTTAATTCTTTTATTCTTTACTTCATTCAAATAATATAAGGCCCCATTTGAATGGAGGGATTTAATTTACCAAGGGATTTAAAATAAATAAATTTTAAAATCCTTAGATTTGAAATCTATGGACTTGAAATTCCTTGTTTGGATTTGTGGTGGATTTGTGAAATGATTTTTAAATCCAAAAGTTTCAAATCCATTGTTTGGCGAAAAATTGATACAATATTTGTAAAATTTTATTTTTTCTTTAAAGTTTAAACTAACAATTTCTTTTTTTTATTAAAGAAATAATATTTATCTACATCTAAATTAACCGAACAATTTTTTTCCCAATTACATATATACACACATATATACATTTTATGTATTTTATATCCCAAAAAATTATCGGGAGCATTTCATTGGAGATAAAAGAAAAAAAGAAAAAATAAAAGTTTAAAAAAAAACTCGGAGCATTTCATTGGAGAACGAGAGATAGAGAGAGAGAGAGAGAGAAGTGTGAGTGATGAAAGATTTGTAAATGACTAGCTTTGTCAAATGATTTGAAATTCACCCAAATATAGTGTAAAATGACGAATCTTAAATCTTGGATTTCTAATTGGGTTGATTTAAAAATCCACTCATTTAATACTTTATCCAAACACATGGACTGAATTTGACAATGAATTTATAAATCCATAGCACAAATCCCTCCATCCAAATGAGACTTAAGATCTTTTGAGATTTACTAGAGTAATACCCGTGCGATGCACGATTTGAAAAATATTTCTAATTTTAATTGAATTTTATTTATTCTTAATGTTGCAAGTTGTAATACAATGATAGTTAATAGGTAGTAAACACAAAGTGATTTTTTCATTCACTTAAATAATCAATATTAAGAGTAATTTTAAAATTATTTAGAAAAAAAAAAGGGACAAAGAACACAATGTAAAAGTTCTCCTTGTCAAATAATATTAGAAAACATAAAAAATAGAAATAATTTGATTGTACTTTTTTCCTTGCTAATCTTTTGACCCACACATTTTTCTTTCATTTTTACACTTTCTCTCCGACTGATGTGACAACATCCTCTTCCTTTTACTTTGAAAAATTACATAAAATGTATATTTTGTTATAAAAATTATATATATAGATATATGTTTAATTATTACGAAAATATGTTAAAAAAATATTTTAAATATATTTCAAATATATATATATATATATGTACTTTTAGATTAAGCTACTTTAATATTTCGAAAGTAATTATAAGCTAATCTAAAATATTTTAATTGCTAATTATAAGAAAAAATATTATTTTAAGTTCTATTTTGATTAACACGAATGAATTTAAAAAATATAATTTACCAAATATATCCAAATTATTTAAAGAAATTTATGGAAAAATAAAATATATTCGAATTTTATAAATAGCTGAAATAATTTAACCTAATTTGAATTTCTTTAATATTTAATTTTTAAATAATCATAAATAATATATATAGACACACCAACGTTGCAGAAGGCGGAAAGCGGAGGCGGAGCGTTTTCTGGCAGCCTAGAGCCTAGGCCGTCTAGGCGCCGCCCATGATTTTTTTTATTAATTTTTTAATTCAAAAATAATGTAAAAAAATAAAATATTGAAGATATAACAATACAATCCTTCAGAAGATCAATTTCAATTTATTTAGTATTAAAAAAAAGTTGTCATTTTTTTTTTTTTTTTTGCTATGAAGGATTTGTGTTTAAAAAAAAATAAAATCAAAGTCGCCAACAATACAAATTCTTTATTAAATTTAAAAGAATTCATGCAATTCATAAACTTTATCAGAGAAGCCAAAATAAAATTAAAATTCCAAATTGATATATTAAATCTTAAAAATTTAAAAGTACATAACTCCAACTCTAAGTTCTATCTTTGAAATTAACAAAAACGAAGTCGTTTTCATTTTCTTATATATATAAAAAATTCAAATTGATTCGGACTGCCTAGGCGGCGGCCAGACCAAAAAAGGCCATATTTAACCGTATTGGGCAAAATCGGAGCGGACATTCCATTCCCTCAAACTCGAATGTGTTTTTGGATTTGAATAAGTTCTACACTCTCAACTTAGATCCACATCTTCAATACATCATATCGAAACTCATATTACTGTGAAATATGAATCATTTAGTTCTCGAAAGTCCCGTAAGAAATGCCTCTAACCTATAAAAAAAAATTCATAGTTTCATACAGTAGATATCATTAACACTCTCTTTCTCAGTATTTAATTTGATATTCATATTGAACTTACTGATTCTTGAATTTATTCATTTTGGTTGAACAATTTGCATTTGATAATTTGGAATTCTTTAATTAAAAATATAAATTATTTTATTATTTTATTAAATCAGTTAATTTTAGTTGTCCTTATAAATAAATGTATATCAAATCTTAAATTGCACCATAAAGAAACTCTAATTCTAATTATTATAAGATCTGAGATAAAGTCATAGAAACATATGAAAATAATGTTCAACCTAAGCTGACATCATACTATATACTAAAAAAATACAATCTATAAAAGAAATTGGCATCTTTTAAGAATGGTGTTCCTAAAAATAAAAATAATTTATGTTTTCGTATAAAATATTTTGTCTTATTTTTATAAATAGTAATCACTGTTGTGCATGACAAAATTCTATGATACACACAAGGTTTTTGTTTTGTTAAAAAAATATTTAATGATAAAATACTTCCCAAGGAAAATAGCTGCTTTCGAAGAAAAAATTGACTTGATTCAGACGTTTCCTAATTAAGCTAATGTTGTTTTACACATTGACCAATTCTTAACCATATCATTAGTATTAATGCCCATTTCGTATATAACAATATTTTTATTTTATTTTATTTTGCTTATAATGTTTTTATTTATTTTTCTAAATACTTATGAATATATATCACAGTGCAAATCATATAATGAAAGCCGAAAAACCTAGGATGATAATCCGTTGACTATGGTGCAATGGATTTTGAAAGTAACAATAATTTTTTTTAGTTTTTGTTTATAATATGTAAGATTATAATTGATATTTACTTTTTAAATGTAAGACTATAAATCATGAAAGGGGAAATACTGACCGAGTGGCTAAAAATCGGCTTATAAAATAAGACAGAACATGCACACAACAATATGGTGAACGCTTAATGCTAAATATTGCAGTGAGATTCTAAGCCAATTAAAGAAGAATTTAGACATACCTATATAAAAATATTGTAGCCAAAGATTTATACATATCTATATAAAAAATTGTTGTGTTTATATGTGATTCATTTATTTTTAATCGAACTCGAGTCGAATAGAACCGAGTTATATTTGAGTGTTTGATTATATTCACGAACTGTTCGACAATGTTTGTGAATATTTTGTGCTTGTGAATAAATAATTATTTTATTCACGAACATCAAATAAACACACATTTTTCTAAATTTCTATACAAATAAGCGAATTTAACGAAATGTTTATTATAATAAGAGGTAATGTGAAAAATTATATAATTGATATTGTTTTTGTAATTATTTTTCTTATTAATATTGTTATTATTAATTAAGTGTTGAAGAAGTTTGTTTTATATGTTGAAGTTGTGTTTGTTTATAAAATGAGCTTAAAAATTTGTTGGTTTATTGAAATAAACGAGCTTGTTAACGAAAGTTGGGTTTGTTGGTAGATTACAAGTTAAAGTTGAAAAATAAAGTGACATGATATGTTCCTTGTTATCAAGTGTGGCCATAATGAGAGTAAACACTAGGCAAAGTAAAAAACGTAGCAGTTCCCTGTGTAGGCCTTGTTGCAAGTATGTTAAGTCCAATAATTTCTTCAGATGTTGCTAATGGTTCAACATTTTCTGCCATGCTTACGGTTATTACTCGACTCTCTTTGAAACTCCTGTTCGTTTACAATCACAAAAAATGACAACATCAAAATTACATATATGTCTGTTGATAAAAAACTGAACCCAAACTGGTCCTTTAATTAATAAATAATGATGTGCATGTCTAATTTGATATCTTACCATGTGTTTGCGAGCCATGTCTAGTGAACTCTTGGACCTCTCATTCAAAGAACTATTCAGTTTAATCTTACCATCTCTCACTTCACTACTTGACACCTTGTAACTCTCATTCGTCCCCCTGCTTTTCGTGTTTCTGTCTTCAACGTTAGACAATCGCGCCTTCATAAACCTCTCCACCATCCGACTTCCCAAGACCTGTCCCCTCTTCCCACTTTGATTGCTTGCATTTTTCTCACTGTCCAATTTTCTACCCCTGGCTAAACTTGGTGAGCATGATTGCCTTCTGATCTGCGCATTCGTTTCCTGCTTTTGTGGAGCCGAAAGACTTTGATTGGCCGGCCTTCCACGCGTGGCTGATGCTGGCCTGTTTGTTGTTTTTAGATTTGGCGGTGTTTGGTCTGAGAATCCGGTGAGTTTAGGCCTCACGAACGGCGATACTCCTCTGCTTATAGGCTTGGGGCTCGGGTTTGGTTCGGTTTTTTAAGGTGGGAAATTTGGTTGGATTTGTTTGGGAGCTTGTTTGGTTTTATCCGTGTATGTTTGGTTCGGTTTGTGGTGAATCAATGGTGCCGCTTTCATGTTTTTCTTGTCGATCAGTGATGATATACTTGGCCTGCCGGTCGGGGTTTTGAGGCGTTGGGGAGGTTTTGGGTTTGGATTTGGATTTGGAGATGTTGATGTGTTTTTAGCTGTCTTGTTACCTTGTGAGGTGCCTGAAAACTGATTATGTAGTCATATTTTGTTATTTGATCACTCAACTATCTCATGACCCTTTTTTTAAATAATAAAATTTGAAATTCTTGATCAGGGAAGAAAACTTGATAAGATCACTGTGTGTGTGTGTGTTGTTGTTGTAGGAGATTTACCCTTGAAAGAGGTTGGATGATAGGTATCTCCTTTTGAACGACTAACTCTGCTCCATTTGTTTCCATCATAGTGGTGTCGTCGGAGGTGTTTTTAGCCTTAAAAAAAAAATTAGAAAAAAGTGAGAGGGAAAATTAAAACTTAGGTGAAAATGGGTAATTGTAGTCATTCTTTCCACTGGCAAGAAACTCAAGACCCCCTCTTCTTCCGGCTGAATCCATTAATATTATTTCCTGCACTTGACAAACATATTTCTATAATCCACACAAGAAACACGTGTGTGTTTATAGCCATAGGACGACTCACTAACCACCATTGGGTTCAAACTCCTCAGAAACAGGCTGCAGAAGACTCCCAACAGCTCCTCGTCTCTGTCCTTCAACAAATTTGAAATCCTCCTTGCCTTTTCGCCTACATTTATTCTCTTCATTGGAGCTAACTATCATGTTACTTGTCTACTTCACTGCTGCTATAAATATGTGTTACCCACAGCCGCCAATTTGTGCATATTACTTTTGTGTGGGACAAATGGGATCCAACATTTGGCACATTTCTCGCCACTGTAGGCCATCAATTTATCAATAAATAATTCAACACAAATCTATTAAACGCCAACTCCGATTTACTACAATAGTTATTCATCGTGTATTGCTTATGCCATATTAAACACATGTCATGCACTAATATTATTACAATATATTTAAGATATTGCACTAAATGTCGAAGAAAGTTCGGATTGATTAATGTCACGTCCTGCTTTTCATATCCTTAAATACAATCTATATATATATAAAAACAAAATGGATTTATACTACTTTTGGAAAAGAAGTGTTTTTCCCGCCCATTTATCATTACTTATTTGGGAAAGAAAACATGTAAAAACAATAAAATCATACTGATTTGATGATCCCTTAAAATAGCCGACAAAATCTCTTTTATTTGGTAATTTGTTACAATTTTATACATTAGTTTGAGAACAAAATCAATTTCCCCCTATAAAATATATGATTGAGATTTTCACTCTTTGTTGATATCGAAAGAGTATCAATTTTAATTAAAATGAATTAATCCATATCTATTCTATATATATATAATAACAAAATGTATTGTTTCCACAATTAAAAAAAATATTTTTTTCTCGCTCATTTTACAAACGTAATTGGGAAACAAAAAATTGTGCAAAACAGAACAATCCAATTTAATTGGCAACCTGTTTGATGCATCTGGAGAAATCTCTTAATTTTAACAAATTAATCTTTTTATACATTTAACCTAAAACATAATTAATTTTATTCCAAAATAAATTTGTCGAGATATTCCCTCTATTTTAAAAAATGAAAAAATCAATTCATAATATAGTAACTACAATGTGTCTACATTCATCTATATTGTTAAACAAATCATTTTCTTAAAAAATATCTGTATAGATTTGTTAGCAAAAAAATAGGGGTTTTGAGAACACATTCAAACCCCAACAATATCAAAAGATTCTAAATAAATATAATTGATCGAATCAAAAAAATAAATAAATATAATTGCACATAATTAGGGTGCAAAAAACTAACATCAAACCCTAGCTTTTAGTTTAAATACTAGATCATTTTTTTTCCTAAAACACACTTCCATAACTCCATATACTCTCGGTCGAATCAACCCGAATCCTATCGCTACTCTTCTTGCTTTCATCCGACAAAGTCTTTGGTTAATCATTAGAAGAAGAATGCGATGGTTCACCATGCTCACGAGAAGTAACACGAGTAGAAGATATGAGTGCAGGAGGTCTGTCATCAGCTTTGAGGCACGAATTGTGGCATCTGGATGAGGCTCGGAAGAAGCTTTAGCCCAAGCAATCTATTTTTCTTTCCTTTCCTTTAGAGCTTTCTGGACTAAGAATGCTCTGACCATTGTAAATGTATATTTAGTTATTTACGTGTATATGTAGTTTTATTTTAATCTTTTCTAATTGAATTAACAATAGATGTTAGATTATAAATTTTCCTTCTCGACACCAATAAATTGAGGATGATTGAGTCCAAATCGAGACTCAATCTTTCAGTTTTTCAGTCATCAAACTCGAGCATATACATTGATTCGATTACATTTCTATATAATAGCATAAAAAACTAACATGCATCACATTTTTATTCATTCCATTTTCTCTTCAGTTGATATGGGTTAAATGCAATTCTGCAAATTTTATGCACTTCTCTTTCTTCATCAATTTCTTTTTCCCGTATGAGCTATCAAGTTGTTTTTAGAAAAATCTTCCTATCAAGTTAGAATAAAATTTTCAGACTACAATAAGGGTAAGAAAACCAAGGGCTAAATAAATTACCACTAAACTATACAAATTTAAAAAAAAAAAAAAAAAATTAGAGAGATGTATATGTGAGTTTATCAACAGAACTGTAACCTCTCCAACTAATCCTCCGGGTTAATAATTTATATTCTTTAGAGGATTTAATAATTTATACTATTATATATAGTGATACCAAAGGATTCTACAATACAGAAAAAAAAAAAAAAAGAAGAAATTTCAGAATAGTGACTAGGAGCTAGGGTGAGTACCGTGCGTAGCGGTTTGGAAATTCGAAATTTTTTGGAACCAAACTAAAATTAAAAAATATCCGGAGATTTCTAATAAAATCTCCAGAATCACTCCACCTATCAGTTCCTTCTGCAGATGGAATCTATTTGCTTCGAGTAATCGGTGATTTTTGAATTTTTAATTTAAAATAAATATTGTTATTTGAAAAAACTACATGAAATGATAATTGTATTGCTGTATCTAAGATAAAACTATATTCTCTATAAAAAAGATTGTACAATAGTATCTTAAAATATAGTATCTAAGTTATATCTTACAACAACTCCTAAACCTAAGCTTATAAAAATAAACTTTACAAGTTAGTAAAGTAAACGACTCATCTAAAAAGGAATAACACTAAATTATAAAGTTGTTAGCTTTAGTTAATAAACCTCTTTTTCGTATACCTTACAATAAAATTTGCCTCATACATGAGTTTTCGTTCTCTTTTAGTTATAAATAGCTTAAAATGACTAACTATGGTGAAATCATAATTAACTTAAAAAGAAATATGAGATTTCACCAAAAAAATGGAGAACCAGAAGCGTTAGAGTTCATGTTTATGAATTCTACCTTTATATATTTTAATAATGAACTATTAGATTATAATAAATTTTATTGGCAAATTTAACTAAAAAGTAAGTTAAATTTAAACATATTATTTATGATCTATTACTTTATATAAACTACAAACATTTTTACTATCTATATTCTATATTTTATATCTATATATATAATAACAAATTACATATTTTTTTTATAAATCATTTTATCGCTCATATGGCTTGCCAATTTGGGAAATAAAAATCACCAGGAAAAAAAAAAGATTTCCCTCCATTTTTTCCACCCAAACACTAGGGAAGTTTTAGATTTTGACTATATTTCTTGGAAACAATGACATACCAACTTTTTCGCAGCACTTTAACATTCTAAGTTAATAAAAAGTTATGACGGTTTCAAACAAAAAATAAAAAGATATAAACTTCAAATCTTTTCAAATTAATGCATGAGATAACTAAAATATAGGTTTGGATGTGAAATAACATATCATGATTCTATTTACTAGACAAAAGCTTAATAGTGAGTACGCAAGTGATTTGCTTTTTGGGTGGAGTACGCAAATGATATTTTGATCAAGATGCACAAACAATATAAAATAACGGTTAATTTTACCCTACCCCCGTGAGTAATGCCCGTATACACTATGAACTATTGGATTAGTCCATGTGTAGATGTGAATCAAAGTAATATTAACCTTTGATTTTATCTCTACACATGCACTAATCCAATGATGTATGAAGTATGCATGTAAAATTTATATTACTATAGATACGTACAATCAATTAAAACGTCTTCCCACGCATCGCGTGGGTACCTATCTAGTACTTTTAAAGGGATGTGACCTTTATATATGTTTCCAACTGACAATTTAGAATTTATTTATCAATAGAAAAGTTACCTTTGAAGGTCAAATAGCGTACTTTTGAAAAATAATAAAGTCAAAATATGATTAATAAACCAAAAAAAAAAAACATATCCTTTAGATTATTATATTTCGGGGTATGCATAATTGGAATTAGACTCTATAGCTTGACTCAAAAGATACTTACTTGAACTTCAGTAAAAGTCGTTCTCTCTCCCAAACATCAATAGAAAAATAGAAAAATTTCATTATTAGTCCGCTAAGTTAAGGCGAGTCCAAAACTGGTCCACTAACTACATAATTATCAATTTTAGTCTGATAACTTAGGGCAGAGTCTAATTTGAGGACAAAATTCGCGGTAATTGACTAAGTTGGCAGGAATTACTCACGTGCCTTGCACGTGGTTGTTGAATTTGGGGCTTTCCGATTCAGGTGTTGAGTTGGAGAACTTAGAGGGTGTTTGCAAACTTAATAAAGGAAATTAAAATCGATTGGAAAAGTGATTCTTAAAGTGTTTGGAAACACTAAATTTTGATTTGAGAATCAATTAAAATAAGCTTTTGAGAAGCTGCTAACACCCAAATTCTACTAGCTTTTAGCTTTAAAGTCGTTTTTTCTCCAAACACTACCAAATTTTGATTTTTCCACAATAATCAATTTAAATCGCTTCTCTAAAAGCACAATTGTTTGCAAATACTCCCTTAGTTGACCTGTGGATTGTCCACCTCATTTAAGTAAAAAAAAGGGAATTAAAACAAATAATATACATTAAATCTATCAACTATAATAGTCAAATTAAACAACTCTCTCCACGTCGTCTTCTTCGCCAAACAAACCCTAGTTGCAGGTAGCTTTTCTCTCTCTCCCCATTCTCTCAAATTTTTGACCCGCTTTTCTTCACATCCCAACCCAACTATATCGTCAAGCTCGATCTCAAGTTCGCATCTGTCAAGGGGATGCTTCTATGGCTGGTACACCTCATGTTACTGTAGCCTACGCTCGGTCTGTAATGTCCCGTTTTCGGAAAGAAGAAGCTTCAGGGAAAGGGGCGCTACAAACTTTGCTTGAGGATATATTTTCATTTTTCTTTTGTAAATAATAAATTTAAAATAGAAATTTGAGTTATAAAAATAACTTCATATCGTTGGATAAATATCAACAACAAAACATATTTTGGTGCGGAAGCTCTTTTCTTAAGAAGCATAAGTTCACTTTCAAACTTTAAAGGACAATCCTCAAGTACTTTTTCATCAACTAAATATATCTTCATTCAAATAAATAAACAGTTGAAATATCACATTTGAAAAACTATTATGATTGAAAATAAACTTTACTTTGAAATTTCGTGAGTTGGAGTGGTGCAGGGCCATGCTATCCGTGTCAGTTCTCCACATCGGCCTTGGTACCTAAAATGTTAGGTGGTGAGTGTTTGGAAAACACCCCGTGGGTTCACTCAGTTGCCCACTTAGATGTCATACAAGAAATTGCGATAACGGACAGTTACATAAATAATGCTTTTACCATCAACACATAAAACACATCCGAAAACATGTTGGAATCTTAATTAAAATAAATATTCCTATATATACATACTATATAGATACACATAGGAGCACATAGGTGGGGCACGTGTTGCCCCGCTCGAGCAGCATAGCATATTCGGGAGCGACCCGAGATTATCTTTCGATCCATAACATGTACGGTGTTACCCGTAGAGCATAATCATATACGGTTTTACCCGTAAGCATAATCGTGTACGGTTTTACCCGTAAAGCATAGCATGTACGGGTTTACGCATAAAGCATAGCATGTACGGTTTTACCCGTAAGATTTTTGAAAAGCATAGCATGTACGGTGTTACCTGTAAGATTTTTGAAAAGCATAGCATATACGGTTTTACCCGTATGGTTTTTGAAAAACGTAGCATGTACGATTTTACCCGTAAGATTTTTGAAAAGCATAACATATATGATTTTATCCATAAAGTTTTTTTTTTAAAGCATAGCATGTACGATTTTACCCATAATGTTTTTTAAAAGCGTAGCATGTACGATTTTACCCGTAAAGTTTTTGAAAAGCATAGCATATACGGTTTTACCCGTAAGGTTTTTGAAAAGCATAGCATATTCGGGAGCGACCTGAGGATTTCTATGGTGTTACCCGCAATCCTAACATAGCTAGTACGGTATTACCCGTATACAAACACATAATATGGTTTTACCCGTAAGATTTTTGAAAAGCATAGCATATATGGTTTTATCCATAAAGTTTTTTTTTAAAGCATAGCATGTACGGTTTTACCCATAATGTTTTTTAAAAGCGTGGCATGTACGGTTTTACCCGTAAAGTTTTTGAAAAGCATAGTATATACGATTTTACCCGTAAGGTTTTTGAAAAGCATAACATATTCGGGAGCGACCCGAGGATTTGTACGGTGTTACCCGCAATCCTAACATAGCTAGTACGGTATTACCCATATACAATACACATAATATGGTTTTACCCATAACTTCAGATAAATTTTACACAAGTACACATAAATTTCACATATTCGTCACATAAACATAGGCTTATGCAACATTAATGTAAAAGTCATTATAACAATAATTTGCATGAAAATAAGTAGACAACATAAAATAGCCACATAGAGATTCTGTAACGCCCGGGAAATTTTTCCGTCTATTTATTTATATAATTTGTGAATTTTAATTATTATTCCATTTATATAGGCCGATCCATTTTATATGATTAAATATTTTATATTTGGACTGCCTAGTCCAAATAAATTATTTAAAGGCCCATTTATTTTTAATTTTTGTGAGCCCATTTGCATACATTACATCCATATTCATATCTGGCCCAATAATTTATATCCATATGACAATACATGGCTCAGTCAACTGAGCCCAAATCCATTTGAGGATGGATAGAATTTTAGAACCGGTAGTTTTTCCCATTCTGTTTTTTTAAGCGTGAATATGTGACTGTGGGAATGGGAGATCATGGAGAGGTAGTGGGAGAGGTAGTGGAGATGGATTAAAAACCGCTAGCAATATTTTTCTTATAAATACAAGAACCTTCTGATCATTTTTTTTTACTGTCTTTTGCAACCAACAGAGAAGGTAATGAATCTTATGTATTCACGTTTATGTTTGTCAACCCAGCTTTTCCCTCCCAGAACCAGTCAATTTCCACCGGAAAATTCATCACTATTTCACAAACTCATCACTATTTCACAAACTCCTTCCTCGAATTACCGACATTCACTACTCCACTAATCCGAGATGAACTTTAGGCCAAATTCATCATGTTTCCCCTCGTTCGAAGCAGGGATCAGAGAGGGAGAGGGAGATAAATTTCTTTATGTAGACTAGAACCATTAACGATTGAGGTTGCCATCACTATCCAGTTCTGCACCACCACTGCCGCTGCTCCGGTGCTGCCTCACTGTTCCAGTTTAGCAGCGTGCACAGCCCGTGGCGGCGCCAATCGAGAAGGTGTTGGTCGTTGCTTACCTTACTGTTCTGGAGGATAAAAACACAATGTATCGCCATTATGAAGTTCGCCGGTGCCTTATGGTGTTGAACCAGTGGAGAAGAAGAAGAGGGGGAGATGGGTTGCGTGTTTGGCATAGAGGAGGAAAATGGACAATGGCGGTGGAGGGCGTGTAACAGTCCGTATGGAAAGGTGGAGGGCGTGTATCAGTCCGTATGGAAAGGTCAAGGGCGTGTAACAGTCCGTATGGATAATGTCGGTGGAGGATGTATCAGTCCGTATGGAAAGGTGGAGGGCGTGTATCAGTCCGTATGGAAAGGATGAGGGAGACTATCTAAATCCCAAATTCCATCTTTCTGTTTCCAACCCACATACTCATCTAAACCCAACTTTCAACACGTTATCTTCAAATTGGGACAATATTTTTTTTACCAAGCCCACTGCTTCCAAAAAGAAAATCACAACATTCAATATATATTCATGTTTCCTCAACCATACCATTTGTAGCATTTTCTCACAATCTGATGATGATGTTATTATTATATTATTATTTTCAATCTTTCTTTAATTCTCATTTCCTTACTTACGTTTTCTTGTTGAGATGAGTTATATACTCATTATTAAAATATTCCTCCTTTTTCATTAATTGTAGAATTTGAGAAGCGTGAGTACAGGCCTAGGACTTTGGACTAATCCAATCATTTGCATTTCAATCATCTCATTTTCCAGGTGGGGGTTTATTGTTTATCGCTTTAATTATATTTACTTGACTGCCTACGTGTGCTATTATTTTCAAGTTGTTACTTGCCAATACAAGTAATTATTCAATTTGCTACTTCCCAATACAAGTTTAGCTCATTGTCATTATGCTACTTGCCAATACAAGTTTAGCCCATTATCAATATGCTACTTGCCAATACAAGTTAGCTCTATGTGTCTTGCCAATACAAGCGCATCATTATAATAATTGCTACATTGTATGCCTTTTTGTTTATATAATTGTTGTGATAAATTGTAATCCTCCACGAGCTGAAGGAAGCTCACCCCAACCCATTATTGAACCTCAGGTAGAAATGGAATGAGCAATGGAAGCAGAGGTGGAGCCGGAAAACATATTGTGGTATAAGGTTATAAATTATTTTTATTTGGACTTAATAATTAAATGTGTGCAATATGGTGTTTATGATTTAGGATTTACATTATCTCAAAAGTATGGTGAAGTTTGGACTTGTAGTATGTGGTAGTTGAGATCTTATGAAATTATGGTATGCTAGGAGTTTAAGGTGATTTATATAGTTCGTAATTATGATTGAGTACTTGATAAAATTATTATGGTAAATTGATGTGTTAGAGTCATAATTGAGAAATATTTTAATAAGTTTTTACATTTTCTAGACACTTAACAAATTATCAGTGATTTATACTAGAATGTCAATTTGATTGAAGGAATGTTTAAGATGTGCGTGGTTTGAACAAATTATATTTTCCGCTGCCAATTACTTAATACTATCATCAAAATTCTTAAAGTATTTAAAATATTTCGTATATTTTCAATATGGATTTTAATATACTTTATTTTGTAAAATATTGTGACTTTATATATGATTATGTTAAAATTACTATTTTCGTAATGGCTTGATTTTAAAATATAGTATTTAATTAAATAAATTAAATATCATGACTTGATTTTGGGGTTTATAATTACTTAAAAATAGTCTAGAAAATCGGGCTGTTACAGATTCCCCACCTAGAAGTGTGTACGGCTAGTTGGTCGTATAGTCCTTCTCTAGACATGAGTCCTCTTCTACTTCAACTTCTCTTAGTCCAGCTATGCTTTATGGGAGAAGAAATAAAGACTTCAAGCTATGTTTTGGTGGAAGGAGGTGATGGAATGAAGACTTTCTTACACCTCTATCTATAGACCTACCAAGCACAAAACCGTGGGAATAAAACCGTGGTATCGGCTACTAGTTTTGGTTATATTTTGGGCATAAAACCATGGAATTTAGCCATTGGTTTTGGGCAATATTGTGGGCATAAAACCATGGGATTTAGCCATTGGTTTTGGGCAATATTGTGGGCACAAAACCATGAAATTTAGCCATTGGTTTTGAGCAATATTGTGGGCATAAAACCATGAGATTTAGCCATTAGTTTTGGGTAATATTGTGGGCATAAAACTATGAAATTTAGCTATTGGTTTTGGGTTAGTAATCCTATGGAGAGGGCTTACCATAAAAAATGTAGGCTTCTCTTATATCATTGGATAATATAACGTCAAAGTGTTGTCTAATTAAACTCTTATTTCCCCAACCCATTCATACCATTAATTATGAAAATGATAATTTATGCAAGTGTAAGAAATTAACTAAAATAAGTAAAAATGCACACAAAAAATAATGCAACTTATATAGTTTCGCATAAATCAAATAAGATGATGCAACTAAAAATTCGGATCGTTACACGGTCATCCACACGTCCCGAATTTCGGAGAGCGTTGGGAGATAATTTTTGGGTGTGTCAACTACAATGTAAGTTTTTTTAGCTAACAGATGCGTTTTAGAGATTTCAATTTTCTTAGTTTTTTTAGTTTAATAAAAATAATTTTTATTATATTTGAATATGTAGTCTGGTGGGTGTAAATTTTTTGTGTGGGTCGATGAAATGATCCACAACTGTGCATTTATGAGGCGTGAAAATGAAGCACTACAGAAGGAAGTAATGGACCTGAAAGAGACCAAAATGGCTATGAAGACGGAGTGAATCGAAGCAAGAACTTAAATGAAGAAACTGAGAACGAGCAGGGATCGTCTCAAAACATGACTTAGGATGAGCTGTAAGATCGTTATTTTGCAGCCGTTGGTCCTTTGCATCATTTTGACAATTTACATGTATGTCAGCCACATTGTAACCTTAGGGCTTTGAATTAGCCTTCTAATCAATAGGGTTTTTAAATTAAGCTTGAATTAGTTGTTGGGTTGTCCGTTAAGTCATGGTTTGTATGAACTTATAAAAGTGCACAATGAAAGATATCATAGTAGTATTTTTTCCATTTGGTGTGTATTATGTATTAAAATGTTTGCCTTTCATCTCGGTGTGGTGTGTGTTGTGTTCAAACAAGTAGCCTTTTATTTCAGGTATATGCTTTACTATTTTAGGGCTAAACTGCAAAGAAATAAATTTGCAAGACTAAAGCATGGTATATCAACATAAATATTCAACATGTTGTTAATGGCAATTCAGAGTCATTCCAATACATAGCATAAATAATTTGTTTAACATCCAATCGAGCATCAAAACAGGAAAAACCAAAACGATAATGGAAAAGTTTAGTCAAGTAACAAAAGTCGTAGATCAACGAGCATATCTAAACATTATAAAGCTATTCGAACAGGCTAAAGGTTTTCAAAACAATTAATTTTGGTTCGATAGATCCAAAAACTTCCTCCCTTTGTTGAAAAAAATCTTCTTCGAATAAGAGGTCTCATTCTGCACGTTTGTCGCCTATAAAAAATTTGTTGGAAGAACTCCTCCCGTCCACGGTGTGGGTCCTCTGATATGAACCCTTCATGGAGATGGTTGAAATGTAATAGGAATGGGGAGTTGGCTGGCTGACTAGGTTGCCTTGGCAGTGGAAGATGGTCGTAAATGACCTTTTGTGTTGGAAGAGGATGGTCCTCGTAAGTTGCTTCATTTGGATGTTTCGAGGGATGGGGTTCTTCGCAAGATTCTTGACTTATAGGTGTGGGGTTTAGTACTTGTTGACTTGCATCAAGTCGTGTGGCACCTCCTTGTCTCTGGTCATCCACAAGCTTTTCCTTACCTTTCGTCTGTGAATCATAAATATCCTACATGTATTAACCGAACTTTGGCACATTATAATTCAAATAACTTTGACTTAATTGAAGCATGTACCTTTGGTTGTGCCTTGGAAGCTTTATTTCTTGGACGCATCTAATCAAGTTGTTGACTTATCACGAACACTCGGTTTGTAGAGCTACCTTCAGCATTAAAGCTCCTTTGTAGCTGCTCAAACATTAAATCTTATCACCACAAAATTTAAGGGGTATATTTGGCAATATATTTGTTTCTTAATTCTTCCGTTTTTTTTTCTAAAACATCATCTATTTTGGAACGGAGGGTATATTAATATTAATTTTCAAATATAATGATTACAAAAGTTTTGATTTATCTGTCAATAATTTATTTTTTATTTACATTTATTTATTGATCCCTTAATATAATATTAATTTTTTTACGAACATTAGTAACATTTTATGTCCATAAGTACACAGTATACAATCATATATGCCTCATTTAGTATTAGAACAACGCCTTACCCGTGCATCGCACGGGTGGACATACTAGTATATATTAGAAAAGAAAAGAAAAATGAAATTTCATATATATTTTTAGATATATATATGTATAATAATATAAAATAAAACATTATAAATTTCGAATCGGTTTCGGTTATTTTGGTTAATAGAAATTTAAACCAATTCGAACCGAATCATCCAAAATTCTAAAAACTAAAATCGAAAATCGAACCAAATTTTAAAAAATCGATCCAAATAAATAATTTCGGTTCGAATTGGACGGTTAATTTGGTTTAAACTGAATTTTGTTCACCGCTAATTGCACAGATAGACAACTAGTTGTAAAATTATGTTAGATTCGTAATTTATTTTGTTAAAATATAATAAAAATGATGCTATAATAATAACTAGTAAATCGCCCGTGCGTTGCACGGTTATAATATGTTTCGATAATATGATTATATATTATTAGTTGTAATGGATTTTAATTTAAGCCCTTCATATCATATACATTATTCAAATATGCAAAAGAAAGTGATTGAACAAAACATATCTTCTTATATATAACAACACAACCTTCCCATTTTGGTAACACATAAGTAGAGGTGGCAATTCGGGCGGCCGGATGGGCCGGGCCGGGCCCATCCGGGCCAAGGGAAAGTTTGGGTCGAGTCAAGCCGGGGCCGATTTATTTCGGGCCTAGAAATGCTAGGCCCGGCCCGGAGGACCTCGGGCCATCGGGCCAAAAAAACCCACCAATGATTTTTTTCTTTTCTTTTTTATTACTTTAACCATGAAGTACAATTATATATTGAGGCGAACTTCAGTTTAATTCTCTTAAGAAAAAACTTGACCGGAAGATAATATATTACTATTCGTTGCAATATGGAATTATATCTATTAATCTATAGGCATTTCTCAAACCCCAGATATAACAATAATAATAATAATAAAAAAGAAGGAATGGATGATGATATATAATTATATACTACACGTCACAAGTTATTTAATTTTGTTGTACGTATTATACTACATGTTAATCATTTTTCGACACATAACAATTAATGAGCATGCTTGGATCCAATTCATTTTCCATCTTCGGCTAATAAAATTGAAGAATTAGAGTATTAAATTAGTCAAATGTTTTAATTTCTCGGTAAATAGATACATTTATGCTCTGCTAGAAAAAGAAAAAAGAAAAACATGTTTCAAATAGTACACAAGATATTACCTAATTCCTAAATTTTTCTTATTCGATTAGTGAGGGAAAAAAATTCAATTCCATCGGGCCGGCCCGAGCTTGGCCCGCCAAAAGAAAAGCCCATTCGGACCGGGCCTCTAATATTCCAGCCCAACCCGCTTTATATTTCAAGGTAAACGGGCCAACTCATCGGACCGGGCCAGTTTTGTCAACTCTACACATAAGTATCGAGTATTAATTGAATTATGTTATATCCTATGTTATGGTCCTTATTAAAGACATGATAATTTTAAAGTATGGTAACTAAAAAAATCCAGTCGGAATACCTGGGAGCAATTGTTTACAACAAATAAGAAGAATATGCTACAATTATAATACTACGTATGTGCGTCGCTTTTAAAGTAGTATATGATATAAGCGTTGGTTTCGACGAACATTGAAAAAAACATAAGTTTGATCCGATTGGTCCCTAGAAATGTTGCACCTCACGTAATTAGTTATTTAAATTTTCAATACATATGGGGAGTAAGTACCAAGACAACGGAAAACTTAAATATTTATTTTGGAATAAAATGTGATTCTATGCTTCTTAAATAGACAAATATTCAGTGTAATTATAGGCAAGCAAACACATAAATTAGACCACAAATCATCAATCAAACATATTGAGGGAGGGTATTCCATTACTTTTGGTTTTAAAGAAGTGATTAAAATTAGTATTTGTGCACAAATCACTTATAATTAAAAATGCGTAATGTTTGAAAATTAAGTAATTTTGACAAAAAAATTACAATGAAAATGTTTGATAAACTAAGTACTTCTAGTCTCTTAATTTTACTATTTAGAAAATAAAAAATGAGCAAAAGTAGGATTGTAGCTGCTTACAGCTTATGACTGAAAACTAATTTATTTAAGCCAAAGCTATAAAATACAAACATTAATAATTAAGTTAAATCTAGTTATAAGCTAAAAAGTAATTAAATAAAGTTGTTGCAAATATTAATTATATAAAAAAAAACAAAAGTATGAAGAGCATGTGACCTATCCTATTCGTAGCTTATCTAGAAGAATCCAACCGTAAGAACAAACATCTGCAAAATCGTTGGCCGCCGGCGGAAATTTCAGAAAATTCCAAACGCGAGTTCTCGCCTCCCTGTTCCGCCTAATTCAGTTCTCACACCGGTGGTTCTTTCGTCCCTTCGTTCTGCGGTCTCTTCATTAGTCAGGAATGGTCGCCATTTGCCATAGACGGCGGTTCAGACGACGTTGGTCAGATCATGGACAACTACGATAAATTTCTGGTTCGCTATTTTTTTGTATTGTGGACCTGTGGTTAAGAAGAATTGTAAATTATAGTTTTGATTGAATGGATTTTGAAGGGATGAGTAAAGTCGCCGCCAGTTCATCCCCAATCCGTCAGCCTGAAACTGTTTACCCAATTCAAATCCGGTCGCACATATTGAATATCAGTCTAGAAGACATTTACCTTGACATTATGTCTCTTCGATGATTTGATCGCACTATCCAACAATTTGTTTGTCTTATAATATGGCATGTCATTTTAATTTGATACACGATTTGATTGTTCGAAAATATCCACCCGCTTATAAAAAATTTGGAAGAATTGTGCCAAGATATGCATATATTCTTTAATATTTGGAGATTAGTTTACTATGAGATGAATGTCCGTTAATTTTTCCATAATTGGATTAAATGTTTTCATAATAGCTACAATTAATTTCTCAAAAGATGTCCGCGGAAATGAAGGATCTAAAGTTACGGTGATTGAACGAGTCTCCGTAATTAGAGACCGCAAACCTGGAAGGTTGCCAAGATATGCATATCTTCTCTTATATTTTAATATTAATTTTCTTCTTTTACGGTGATTGAATGATTATCTGTAATTTAAGGCCACAAATAGAAGATTGAGTGGGCTTTATTACATAACAAAGGGGGTTTCCAGAAGTAGCATGTATGTTTAGGCGGGAAATGTTATAGGTTGCCAAAATGGGACCGTTGTGTTGTTATATATAATAATAATAATAATAATCTATATCTATATCTATATAAAAGTAGAATGAAGGGCTTCATGCCATTTTACGTTTCCCGCCTAAAACTTTAACATTAATTTAGTAAGGTTTTGTCAATTTTGATACATAATAATTTTGTTTTTATTTTGTAAAATGCAAATAACTTTTTTTTTTAATCCGTTTTTTATACATAATATATCAAATTATTCATCTTTTCACGATCTTCAATTTGACATCAATATCAAATATATTAGATTTAAAAATAAATTATTTATTGTTAATTATTTTGGTTAGATTTTAGTTAGTTCAGTTCTTTTAAACTACAAGAAATTTATTTATTTTATATGACATGAATTTCTAATATATTTTATTTACCTAAGTTACGCTCGGGATAAAAATCATTGTTTAAATAGTGAAACTCTTATTAAAGTTACGCCCGGGGTAAAAATCATTGTTTAAATAGTGAAACTCTTATTTTATTAAGTTAAAGGTAAAAAATTAATATTTTACAAACAATTTATTGAATAGTTACTTACATATACTAATATACTCCCTTCGTTTCTTTTTAATTGATTTTTTATAGAAAAAGTGGAAGAATTAAGAATTCGATTTTTTTTTTCAAGATATATCCTCAGTAATATCCTTTCTCTCTCACATCTATCTCAAATCTAGGTTGGAAAGTAATAAATATTTTAGGATTGACATATGGCAAAATTGAGAGAAATTGTAAAAAATAGCTAAAAGATCACATAAAAAAAGGAACGAAAGGAGTATATTTTTTTATAATAACAATGTTTGTTTGATTAGTTACGGAAGTATGGGAACTTAGAGCAAATGCATATTTATGTATCATAATCATTATTCAGGTTATTCTTTTATACTAATTCATATTTTCATAATATATATTTTCTTAAAATTATTTTGTTAAGTAAGTTAAAATTTCCAACCTAAATTATGAAATTATTACATCTTTCAATCTCTTTTTAGTTGGTTTTTTTTTTTTTTTTTTTACATGACTAACCTCAACTATATTTTTCTTACACTTTTTAATCTATAAAATACTTTGTAAAACTAACTAAATTCAACTGCTTTTTTTTTTTTACTACCTTTTACAACCTAAGCAATAGCTTTTCCATTAATCAATTTCATATTTAGATAGATATAATATTTGCATTATAAATATAAAATTAATTTGAATACATTACAATACCAAATAAAATATAAACATATTTAAGTATTTTTTAGAATTCACACACTTTAAATTTCTATTCGATTTATGAATAACTTTTAAATTTTATTTTGTTAATGGTAGGATTTATTTAGAAATATTTTGGGTATATCTGATATCATCAAGTAAAATATTATAAGCTGCAAATGAGAATTTAATTTTAGAAAGAAACGAGTAAATATTTAATTATTATGTTTTCATGATCTTTAATTTAACATACATACCATATATATAGAGGAGTGATATTTAATAAAATAAAAGATAATTTTATATTGATTGGTTATTTGGCTTGATCTCAGTACGTATTGTGCATGTTTATTGGTGTCAAAATTAGGTTGTAAGAATTAGTTAAATATTTTTTATTAAAAAAATATATTCTTTATAAATACTTTAATTAATTTATTTATTGTATGCATCTTTCTACCTTAGTTTTATTCGAAAAATTAATCTATACTAGATGTTCGCCCGTGCGATGCACGGGACAAAATATTTTATTACATTAATAATATGTTAATAAGTTCTAATATGGTTTTCAATTATTATGAAACATATATAAGTCATTATATATGTGTATATGTTATACTATATTTTATTTATTTAAATTAAGTAAATATTAACATTTACTCCCTCCGTCCTGGCCCAATTTGCCTACCTTGGCCGGGCGGAGGTTAAGAAAAAACAGATTTTGTGGAATCTTTGACATTTTTAAAGGTGGAGATTGAATGTGGCGATTTTGAGGGTGGAGATTGTGAGAGAAATTTGTCATTTATGGACTGACAAATTAGATTGGAACAAAAAAAAAAAAAAAAAAAAAAAGTAGGCAAATTAGAACGGGACAGAGAGAGTATTTGTTTATGTAAGCAATATGAATTTTAAAACCCAATCTCACAAAAGGTGAAATAAATTATTTGTAGTATGCCATATTTTTTTTAATATGGAAGTAAATATCCATATTTTTTTGTAACATACCTTTTTTTGTACAACCGATCAATGTAAATCCAACAAATTTATTATATGCAATATGGATGTCTATTTGAATATCGTGAAATAATGATTAAATTGACATATTTTTTTATCAGGAATTAAGTTGATATGAAAAATTATAAACGTTCAAAATTTTAATTTTAAAGGAAAAATAATTGAAGAGAGAATTTTATAGATTGGTACGTCCAATTCTTTTTTTTCTTTCTCATAAAAATAAACTCTTGCAATATGCATGACTGACACGTGTTTTTCCTGATAGAGGGCTTATATGGATGACATGTGTGTTCCTTTTACTTTAATAGTAAAGGGATTTTTTTTACAATCTTTGTTAATAAACAAAAGTTATAGAAATAACCACATATAAAAAAATATTATACTGAAACAATCAATATTATAAATTTAAGAATCTGGTTATTTAAAAAAAAATTAATAATTTAAGTACTTATATCTCAAACCCATAAAATAATTTAATTATGTACATATTACAAAATTAAGCGAATAAGTTAATACTACGAAAAAATTATAGTTCATATTTTAGGTGATCTAATATTTTGTTTTTAAGTAACTGATTTTAATATATTTAATACGAGTGTCAAATTAAAGATCCTAGAAAGAGATTAATTTGATATATTATTTGTCGAATATAGAATATAAACGAAAAAAGTGTGCTATTTAAATTATAGTTGGAATAATAGAAAAGGAAAAGATGAGAGAGGGATAAGTAGACGTTGGTTTGTTTCTTTTTTTCTTTTAATATTTTTTCTTTTCTTTCTAAATCCTAGAATTAAGGTGGTGAAGACACATCATCCTAAACTATCTTACTTTTATATTAAGTAGGGATATATATATACTTATATACATATGAATATGCGTTTTTGTCTAATTAAATAAAGTGGAAACAAATATGTAATAAAGAAAATTATTTTCCCCTCCAATTGCAAGTTGGACATTTTCAAGTGTATTATTCATACATTTGTCCCTAAAGAGTTATTGTTGTACTATCACCATTCTATCAGTTTGTTTCTTTTTCTAAATTTTTAAAAAATTTTTTTTTAAATAATAACAATTTTTTTTTTTTTTTTTTTGTTTCTAATCTATTTTTACATATAGTATATGAAATTAATAAATTTTTCACCTACTTTAAGTTGAAGTAAGTTTTGACTTTTTATTGTGGATTAAACTATTTATAATGGAAATTAAATTATAAATGAATCAATTAACTATTTTTAACAATAACAAATATGAGATTATTTAAAAGAAAAATATTATTTCTTATAAATTATTCAATTTATTTTTTATTATCTTATAATTATTATTTTAATAAGTTGGTCTGCTATTATATTTTTATGCTTATTTTAATATATGTTATTAATGAGATTATTTATGATTATTCGCATAGGTTAAGAAAGATACAGACTGCCTACAGTAACATTTGATTTAAAAAAATAATTTTAAAATATGTATTTTAATTGTCATACTTAATAGTTATTTTAATTTTATTTCGTAATAATATTTTTTTTTATAAATAATAAGTATATATTCAATTCATAAATCTCACGGGAGAAATAGATATTTATGCTATTTAAAATTTTACTATATGATCATTCAATATTTTGAATTATTTATTTTATCGAGTGTACAAGGTTCACATTTTAAAATATACCAACATATAGTATTTAATTTTGTTAAAATATACTATAATATTAACATACTTCCGTGCATCGCACGGGAGTAATACTAGTATATATAAAAGTAAAATGGGGGTTATTATTGTAATGTACCTTTTCCCGCATAAAATCTATCTTTAAATGCATTTTAAATTTCTTTTAAGGCATTAATTGTATTTTTTTCTTTAAATTAATACAATATTAAGTATTACCTTCATTAGTAAATGAATATATATTTTATTAAATTAAAAGTAAAAGTTAATGTAAAATTTAATAATTGACTAATTAAATTATTATATTTACAAATATTAATTTGTTATAATTAATCATGGGACTACGATTTTCACATATATTTATATATGATAATTAATCTTGAAATTATTTTTTATTACATATTCATATTATTAATATTATTTATTTATAAATAATAATTACACTTTGCAATCTAAACTATGAGATTTTATATGTGCTACAATCTATATTTCTATTTAAAAAAAAAAAAATTAACATGCTTGAGCTAACTAGGTTTTTTAGAGTTTTCAATATAAACAATACTTTGTCACATTTTTTTATATTTTGCAACCCAAGCAAAATATACAGACATATATATATATATATATATATATATATATATTAATTGTATATTTAAATAAATTTCAACATATACATATATGACTCAGATATATTGAAGAATTCATATATTTTATTTTGTTAGTCCAACTATAGAATAATCATTGAATTTTATTTTATTAATATCAAGATTTATTTAAAATCTGAAAAGTATTTGAGTATATTAAACCACCATGTAAAATATTAAAACTTGAAAATTAATTTTCCGTAAAATAAAGTAAATGGTTATAGTTAAAATTTGAAAAATTATTTGGATAAATCAGAATATTTAAAAAAATTGAAAAAATAAAAGAAAACACTAATTTTCTTATAATACAATACAATTCAATTAATTTTATTTGATATATTTTGGTGTGTCATGTGATACTTATGTATTTGTGTTTGTTTTAATATTCATTTTCAATTAAGCTATTGCGGTGTTCCCATAGGTTAAGGTGGATACACACACACAAACACACTAAATATATATTTGGGTTTCAATATTAAGAGATATTCATTCTTAAAAGTAGATGTAATTTATTTTTTACATTTAATAATTTATCTTAATGTAAATTTATAAAATATTATATTATATTTATAAAATGTAAGTTATATTAATCCATATATCACTTGGGAGAAATTGATATTTACATTATTTATATTTTGGGTTTACATTATTTTGCTACATGTAGTATGCGCGTTTTTCTGTTTCTTTTTTGTTTTTCAATCACAACCTGAACTACATGTTTTTTCACGCTTGCAACCTCTGCCAGCAATTTAAGTGCGAAAAATAAAAGAATATTAGAAAATATTTAAATATAAATTGTTGAAAAATCTAATTTTTTTTTTTTTTAAATTCTAAACTTCATTTAAAATACGAGAAAATTAACTTAAACATGTTGAATATATATATATATATATATATATATATATATATATATATTTTTTTTATAAAAAAATTCAAATCAAATAATTTTAAGCAAGAAAAATAAAAGGTTATCATTTTTTTACATAAAACTATTATAAATTTCTGAAAATTATCTTTTAAACTCTAAACATTTATTTAAACTATTTGAAAGTTATCTTGAAAAATTATTTCAAAATTTTATCTAAGACATGTGGAAGTATCTATGAAAAGTCTAATTTTATGATATTAAGTATTTTTTTAATTATTTTTTTGAAAAAATAAATCCTTTTAAAAATATTTAAAATTATTTGAAGTAATATCAAAATTATTCAATTTTTTTTATAAAAAGATTGTAAAAGGTGGAAAATCACAAAATTCAATTGATCGTAAAAAAAAAATAATTATTCAAATATTAATTTAATTAGAATATAATAATTCTATTTTTTTTGTTAGATAATATTATATTTAATTTAATAAAATAATTATTTTTAAATAAATTTCCGTACACCGCACTAGAGCAATACTACTAATAATAAAAGTTGGTTTCTCTTTTTCAATTCTTTTCAAACAAAAGGGAACTAGGTATTCAGTATTCTCCACGTCTGATCCTGCAACCACGATACAAGTACCTGTTTGCTTCCGCATTTAGTCTCTTTCTCGAAAAACCGAAGAAATTGAAAAGGAGTAATGATTCGAACAAGATTGTTATGGTTCAGTGTAGGTTTCGCCTCTGCTTCGGGAGCAATCGCGCAGTTTGTTTTCAAAGATCTCTGGATGGATCGCAATTCTCTCACTTATCAGGTGCACTTTCATGTCAAATAAAATCGTAAATTGTTTCTATGGAATTTATCCAAATTGACCAAACTATAATTTCATTTACATGTATGAATATGCGAATTTCTGACTATATTTTTTTCGTTGATTGTTATTGTATGTGCAGCTGAAAGAAAAGTTCAATTCATTGGATACCCGAGTTTCCAATCTGGAATCGGCCATGTCCAACAACTCCATTTCACCTCAGGTATTATTATTTTTTGCAATTTATTGTTTGTCTACACTTTTTTTTTTTGTTTGTTATTTTCTGCCTTTAAGCACCTGTAACTGTGCTGTATTGCCAAGTTACTAAGAGCAAAAAAATTGTTAATGTATTGCAATAAGTAGAATCATAATGGATGCGTGTATGTAGAAGCAATGAACTGCTATGAGTCCCACTGAGTCGGGTGAAAGGTATGGGAGAAGGGGATTTTTGTATTGACTGTAGAAATTGCAAAATGATTTAGAACCTTCCCCTCAGAACTCCAGTAAGCTCTTTGTAAGGAATAAAAACTAAATCTGCTTTTTTAGGGAAATGGAATGGAAATTATTTGTTCTCCTTGCATTTTGGTCCTCAAAATTTCTTTTTTGTGCCCAAACTGAGGGGGTTGTTCTTTATGCCAATATTCTAGGAGCATAGATAATCAGGGTTCCTTGGATAATGTATGCAAATAATGCTTGTAGACCTTTTCTCTTTCATACTATAAGCCAATTTCAGACAATCTCCTCCAACTGCATAACCGAGTTTTCCTTTCAAGTCGTTCTGCACTATACCCTTTCTTTCACATAGAACATCTCCATAATCAGGTAGGAGGAATAAAATGGAGGTAACTTATCTCGTTCCAGTAGCACCAAAACTATGGATCGTCATGGCCAACCAATATCACAGAGCCACTGCTTACAGTTTACCTCTAAGCCCTGTTCTCGACCTTCTGGTTGGATCCCAGTATTTCCACCAACAGCGCATTCTAATGGCTAATATTGTCTCCCGTGTCCTGTCCGATAAATACAATGAGTGCTCATCCACCAACTCGAGGCTGAGGAAAGCTATAAATGTGACATTTGCTGTCCCTCATTCCTCCCAACTCCCAAGTAAACTTCCTAGTTATTTCCATATTCGGCGCTAATGAATCTATATCTTTTCAATTCAAGCTTCCTACCAGCAGACGTGTAGAGCAAGAGCGAAATTGAGAATAAATGCTCCTAGTTGTAGCATTTTCCAATATTATGCCACCTCTTTTAGCATTTTAGACTTGTTTCCAAAATGGTTCAACCGTTCAAGGGTCATCAGCAAACCGTGGCGGGGGTTAAACCTTGCAAAAGCATAGCTTAGCACACCTCCACATCTTTTTGGCTTTTAAACGTTAAACTTTCTGTTTTAATTGAAAAGGGTCTACAGATGGCACCTAGCTGTAGATAATAAAATACCTTTTATATATAACCTTTTGCATTAGCTTTCTCACCAGTTTCATGTGGAGTTATCATTATCCTAAAATAATTTAATCCATCTGCACACTTTGTTTATTTGTAGATTTTGCATGAAAACTTACAGATGTAATTCTCATTGTAGGACGAACAAAATCTTGGATGAAGTTCTTGCTTGCAGTGAATGCATGTGATCCTACAGCTGTGCTTTCGAAGATGTGTAATTTGAAATAGATATTCGTTTACATGGCTTCTAGCCCTTTGAACTGCTACCAGATTTTCTTCTGGAAGATCATACTATGTAACGGGGGAAACATATTCCCGCATCATGTTTCTAATCATTGTAAGAGTTAACATTGTTTTGTGAGGCAACTCCATAGAGATACTCTTTTCCTAGACTCATTCTCACTTTAGTTTCTTATCACTATCAGTATTGAGTAATAATTTGATATAAAAGATACTAAGTTGTGGTTTGCTTACTGCATCATTATTTGCTCCTTGATGTTGCTTTAGCATGATGACCACCTAGTATCCATCACCACAGTTATCTTGTAAAGTTACAAATATATACATCAACTGAATAATGCATATTAATATTCTTATGTACATTGAGTGGCCAGTGCTGATTGAACCCAATCAAATTAACATGCTGCATGCCAGTTTTTAAGATATAAGTGATAAATGATGTCATAGTCCAGGATGACATTTATTGTTGCCAGGATTATTTAGATCTTTACTGAGCATCCTGTGAAGTATTCACCTGCTCAAATAATTGTGGACAACATCAGCTATTCAAGGCTGCTGGACATGGTGACTGCGCCAAATATCTCTACTGAAATGGTACATAATTTGATATATATATAATACAAGTACATACAAGAGATTGTGTGTACGTGCACTGGTATCTGCAGCAAATTGCCTTCTTCATTCATGTAGATGATTCTATCAATTATTTTTCCTGAGAAATTATTACAAGCCTTTCGCATGTATCTGCACATAGGAAAATCTTCTAGTCCTCCTATAGGAGAAAGAAATAAAGATCTTTTATGTTATATTATGTGTACATTCTCATTAGGTTTCTTACGGATGATGGAATCTTCTATTGTTCTCCTGTGATCTGTACTTTCTGGTCCTCACCATGTTTTGATAGATTGAATGCCTGCTTATTCTGTTCGTGGTGTGCTCCAAATGTCCAAATGAGAGCCAAGGCCACTAGCACCACTGAGAGAAACACCAATCCTGCCCATAGCATTCTTATGTGTCTCTGTAATGGCTTGCAGTGTTTGTGAAGAATTTCACTGAAAGCATCCTTCACTGTTTGACACTCTATTAGACTTTCCATGCCTGGATATGCATCGAGTAATGTTTGTATTGAAATGCAGTATGCGTCTACCATCTCAAAGTAACTTTCAGGAATTAAAATTCCTCCATTACAACTACCCATGGAATCAGGACAAGCCAGCATTCTGAGTAACTTCAAAACCAAAAGATCATGTTAAGTTGCAGATCCACATCTGAGGATTTGTTAGTACTGGTGAATTTTGTGCGCTCTCTCTCTCTCTCTCTCACACACACACACACACAAAAGTAAGGCTGCACACGGTATGCGTGTGTTTCCAGTAGCTTAAGTTCCTGAACTTGTTTACCTTGGGAACATCTCCTATTCGGACGGAGTTGGCTGGGCAGCTCCATGGCTGGTATTCATAAATTGGTGGTGAAGAGAAAGGATTGCAGATCTGGGCAACATTGGCATATGATGTCGATATATTTGTATTCACCTGCAATTATTTGTTTTGAGTCTGCATACTTTAGAAACTTTTACGATTCGCTTCCCTATGTCGTATGCATCTGAAAACCATCTAAAATGAATGGTTTTGCACTATGGCTTTTGTTAAACATTAACTTTCATCATGACTAGTAATTCTTTACGTCATCATTATCCCAGCAGTAGATAAACTTATGAATAGTTTGTTTCTCTCTAGTTAAGCATCACCAGGGGCTGCAGTGCCGAGACCTGGGTGAACTTTTAACTAAAACCACAAATCTGCATGCTGCCAAGTATCATACAGACCTACTTGTTTAGTTTTCTAATTCTTTTACATCATAACTTAACGGATGGAGATTGATTCAGTCTTTTTGCATGCATTTAGACTGAGATGGATGTAAACAATATTTTAAGTCGATTTTTTCTTAAGCTTTCTCTTCGTTCTTAAGTTTCAAACTAAGGGAAGACTAAAAATTGGATTTGCCGAAGTTCACCTAGACATTGAGCAACCTTCCAACAGCTTTTGAAGACGACAAATAGATGAACTGGAAAACTAGATAAATTGTATAGAATACATTTCTTTGTATTCTGACTTTCTTACCTTGATCACTAGGTTGTATATCCCTGCACTAACATCAATTAGGACTGGTTTTGCAGAAATCAATTCGTCACATGGTAGAATTGAACTCAAGCTGTTGTTGTAGGGATCCTGCTGGAAGCTTTCAAGTGCTCTGCATGTGTCTCCTGTAAGGCTGCAAATTCAAATCCCTCAATCGATCAGGTTTGTATAAATATTGATCTGTCACTTTGTACTTCAATAGATTAAATTCATGCATTTCTTGGTTATATATATATATATATATATATAATATACACACAAATATATGAGCTGGGAGACAGCAAAGACGTACTTTTCTAGGAAGAAATAAAATCCAAAAAGCAACCAGCAGAGGACAATGAAAATCCAGCAACACGCAATTAAGCTGCATGAGGGTAATATCTATGAGAATTGTTCTTTCAGTGTAATAGAATTAGTTATTTAAGCACCTGGTTTTTTGTACTTACACATGAAGAAACCTCTGAAACTTTAGAATCCCAAATGCTGTATTTAACAAGAGCATTTTGTACTAGTGAGGAAAAAGAAAATGGAAGAAAGACAACTTTATAACTAAAACTAGTTTGGCAGTTTCTTCAACATTAGACTTAGTTGACTTAAATGAAGCTTATTTTTGAATCAGAGTAGACAAGAGATATTCATTTGGCATTACCTAGTAAAGAAATTACAACAAGTAGTGTTAATGAATTCACCACTGCTGTTATTGTGTACCTGCCAATATCAGCATGAAAATAGTCATGATCTGCATTGACACACATTCAACACAAACAGGAAGCACTTTGAGAAAAACGTACACTACTTTCAGACCCCTGTAAATTAAGTGCCTATTCTTTGATGCCAAAGTGTCTATTCTGGAAGCCTGAGTATCGAGCGTTATGGAAGTTGAGGTTAAGAAGTCAGTGGCCTGAGAACTTCCATCAACTTCTGTCAAACTAGTGTTCATTTTCTTCATAGCTCCAGTTGTGTGGTATATTGTGTCGGATGACTCAGTTGCTGCATTAATAATAATGCCTATCACTGTCTTTGCTCTGGAATATAACTTTGCATTACCTCCAAAAACCAGGCCACAGGCCGTTCTGCAATGATGGGAATATAACACAATGTAAACCCCGGAGCTCTACGCTTTGTAAACTATTTAAGATGCTATATATGTTTTTCGTTTTCTCTTCTAATTTTACTTTTGGACAGTATCTTGACAAGAAAAGAGCAGGGTTTTGTTTTCAGAGAGGATTTTTGAAATGCTTCTTACTTACACTGCAAGGAGTGTAAAGCAAATAGCCAAGAGAAGATGCTGTATATGACTTTTTTGGCTGAATGATCTCTTCTTGAGGTTTCTGTCTCTCTTACAACAAAATTTTGTTACGAGAAGAAATGCTCCATATCCAAGAGCAAATAGGAGGCATATTACTGAAATTGCATATCCATAAACGCCTGTAAAAGCTGTTGACTGCACAAGAGAGTAGATACAGTAAGTCATCTTTTTTCTGTAATTCATGTGAAAACACAAGTGCTTTTACATGGTGTGCATTTTACCGTTGTGTTTGAAAACAAGAGGGTAGAGAGAGGGGATGTGTAGCTATACAGATACTTACGCTCCAATAATGCTTGTTTGTTACATTAAATCCTCCTCTGTATTTATTGAAACTGTTCAAAGGGTCTACTCTTGTAGTATCTTCGGATTCGACTTGTCCTGCAAATTTGAAAGCCGTCTTATCATACTTGCTGCATATCTGCAGTTAGTGCTACACATGTTGTCAAAGTTTATTGCCACAGCTAAATCTGTGGGGATCCTGAAAGCTTATATCAGTGGAAAATCGATGAGGAAGAGAGGAATCAGCCACCTGCTTCGGAAAGGCCAGAACAGATAAGTAGCCCCGCAAAGGTGAAAATTGCTGTTCTGAGAATTACATGCTTCACCATGCATGTTCCTCGAAATGTTTCCATTTCTTTTTCCTGTCAAACATGTTGTTATCGATGTTTTCTTATGTGCTCTCATAATGTTTTGATCATGACATTAAGCAGATGCTTTAATCCACCATAGAACAGCAGAATGATAGACGTTCCTAACCTATCACTACGGCTAGCTAAATGTTCTATAATACTCCCTACGTCCCATAATGAGAGTCCTGTTTCAAAATGTTGTCTTAAAGTGAAAGTCTTGTTTTAGAATTAATATCTCGTTTTATTAGTGCAAGTAAAATATCAATTGTTTTAATTTTCACGAATTAGTTAGATATGATTGAATAAGTCAAATACGAAAATTTGTGGAAGTGCAAATGGAGGGTTTTTGGAGAATTGTATATTCATCAAACTGACCGATTATGGTTTAGAGGGAATATGAGCGTTGTTAATACTCGTGTTGGTGGATGCATGTGCACGTGCGCACGCACACACACGTGGTACAATAGCCATAGATTTTGCACTTAAGATGTTGGGGATAGCCTAGTCTATAAAGAGAAAATGGTAGCTGTAATATTTTAGTAGAATCTCTAGTCAATATGTGGGTGGTGAACATTAATGATGGAAACAAGGAAAATAGGAGAGAAAATGTGCAGAATGGAAAAAAACTGCATTGTGATAGGTGGAGCAGCCTTTAAAAAAGAAAAAGAAAATATAAATAGATTATTATAAATAGTTCATCCTAAACATCTAATATAGTTTATAAATAATATTCCCTTTCCTCTTGGGACGAAGGGAGTACGTGATACTGATATCTAAACTGTCTTGTCTAGGCCTAGTTTATCGTCTGCCTGGCATGTGGCAGATAAACAACTTACAATAAATTAACTGCTAGTCTTTTTCCCTTGGCAAATTTTGTATTGAAGAGCTTACTTTCCTGGTCCTCTGCTTATGAAGTCTGAGTCCATCCAGGTTGAGTACCTTCAATAATAACATTACATTACAGAACAATTAAAAAATGAATCAATAAAATCTATTATTAATCCAGTTCAAAATTTGTACTGTTTTTTAATGAATAAATATTCTTGTAAAGGTATGAAGCAACTCTTTCTGGATATTATTTCATTTTACTCCGTCTACTATTTTTATTAAAAAAATGGTTGCATATTTCAAAAATATTTTTTGTTCTAAAAGAAGTCATATTCCAAATGTAAATGTCTTGGTTACAGTTAAAAAATAAAAAAGGTTAATTTCACGAATAAGTTGCATAGATTGAAGAAGTGTAACAAAAATTAGTCATACAAATGAGGATTTATAGTTTTTAAAAAATTACACTTTCATCAAACGGGCTTACAAATTAATTAATGAGAATTTATTAGTTTTTAAAAAAATTCATCAAACAGGTTAACGAAAAGAACATAATTAAAATGTGATTTTTTTGTGAGATGGAGGTAGCATGTCATCTCATTGGAAAATGACTTACACCGCTATCACTTGTTTTGCATGTAAGGTAAAGGTGGTAATTAAGGGGCCAGCGTGACTTAGCCTATTGGCCAATGTAATATGCTATGGTGAGTCCGGTTGGATCTGCCTAAAATTTCATTAGCTGAAAATTAGTGAAGCCAGCTCAATCTAAGGTCGTCTCCCTTTAATTTGGGGTGACATGTGGCCCGTCGAGGCACTGATCTATTAAATCAAGCTTGTTGATATTTTAAATTAAAATTTCTATGATCTAATTCGTCTCAGCAGATTTTGCACCAATAATGCAAAGTCATGTTATCAAGAATAATCAAATAAACATTTAGCATTGAAAAGAGAGTAATGTCTTGTGTGTGAGTATATAAGTATTCTATAGAAATTGATTTCCAGTATTTCTAATTATTGAAACATTTATACGCGCTATTGAGATATTGTAGGCGAAGGATAAGTTATGACCGAACTGATATAGTAGATCCATAACATTTCTCACGTTCACTATAAAAAATTAATCAATATATTTAAGTTGAGAGGCTTTTCATGATTCCTGCGAAAATCTCGGTGGCACATCATTCATCACAAAAGAACAAACTTAAAAGAAATACCAAATTTTTGTACCCCTAAACTCGTCCCCAAGATGTACGGCTTCATTACTTATTTACGTGAAACTATCACAACTTTCCCTACTTTATAAATTATTTTTTATCCTACAAATATTTCTTGTTAGTTTCTTTTTCTTCATAATATTACTTAATAACTAGAAGATATGGTTGAATCATCAAAAAGTAATCTTTGATACTTCTACTACACAAAATAATTTATTTTCTCATCATACGATCGTCACAACGTATGACGGTCTTGTGCAATTTTTTGTGAATTATATATCTTCCGTTTACCTCCTCTACATAGTTCTCGGGGTAGTGTGAACCATTCCTTTGTTATATTTTATGCCAATAACCTAATGTTGCCCTCAAGTCCTTCAATTATTCATGGTGAGTTATTGTTTTTTCACAACAAACTAAAATCTTGTTTTTCATGTAAATTAATTGGGTATTCATCATGTATATTATCAATTCCTGTATCGCCCAGAATACAAATTATGCAGGAAGGTATGATGTTTTGTACCAAGTGTGCGTTGCAAAACACTGAACGCATTAAAAAAAAAACATTCGAACAATATGTTTATGGTGAAAAATAATGATGATAATCTTTAATGTCTTGCGGAAAACAATAAATGTTTGGTAGATGCATGCATTTCAAATATCAAATACATATGATGATAAAATGAATTTGAATATTGGATAGTCTTACCAGGATCAGATTTTGGGTTTTTACAATCTGTGCAAAATAAAGGAATGATCTTCCCTGGGTTCCTTCCTGTACATGATGAATATGCATGCATGCATGCATGTAAACCCCACGACCAAAAACTAATTTGAGATTTTGGACGGTAGACCTACTTCATCCTTTCTTTGGTTTATATCAAATCAATTCTTTAAAAGAATACCACAAATATCCCTTTTTAGACCTCTAAAATACGCCCTTCTTTCACACCCCTTTTTCCATATAACTGTTTATTCAATTTCATTAAAAATACCATTTATATTTTCAATACTACGTTAAATAAGGATACACCCAAAATTTCCAAATGCATTAAATACATTCTTTTTAATCTATATTAGAGAAGTACTACTAAACAAATATATGTATATTTCCGTCAAATAATTTAATCTTTATAAAGAAGAGAGAGTTTTTATTTACACTACCACGGATATAAGAATACAATTTTCAATTATACTGTTTTCTGCAATGATAATCAATAAGAGTACTCAAAGACAATAGGTATTTTATGTGGACTTTTTTATATTTTTTATATAAAAAAATCAGTATTCAGTCGTGGTTAGTTATACGCAATAACTTCGTGAGTAACAAGCTGAAAGAGACTAAAAATATTGCCTTGCTACGATGATGACGTGCACAAAATGTTGTCTTTCAAGAAGTGTTATCAAATGTATAGGTTTGTGACTTGCATATAAATGTAAAAACTCGATAAAATTAAAACTTTTGGTTTCTTCGTAATTTTTTTGAATAAATTTTTGATAAATTTGAATAGAAATATCTATTGGAGCAAAGAAATATATGAATATAAATTCCAAAAATAGTTTAAATGGCTTTAATTTATTAATTTTAAAATATGTATTAAGGTTTATAAGTAAATAATGATGCTTTTTATTGGCATGCCATGCGATTGCACGAGCGAAAGCCTAGTTTTTTAAAGACAAAGCTAGGTATAAATAAAATGACAAAATTACCTTTATCTAGGCAAATTTAATAAACTAGGGCACTGTTCATGGATCTGTTAAAATAGTAAGCGTGCTTTTTTGGTATTTAGAAAAGTAAGTGAACTCGTCTGTGCCACAGGCGAGTTCACAAAAAAATGAGCAGCACTGTTCAATGTCGCTCCTCGCAGGGGCGACTTCTATAATAATAATAATAATAATAATAATAATAATAATAATAATAATAATAATAATAATAATAATAATAATAATAATAACACGCCCGTGCGACAGGCGACATACGTTATATACGTATTCCTATACGCAATGTCGCCCCTGGCATTTATTTTTTTTATACGTGAAAACGCCCATGGCAGGGGCGAGTTTTGAAAAGCTTGCAGGTGCAGGGGTGCAGCGTGGGTTAGTGGTGCAGTGGGGTGGTGGCAGTAGTGTTGTCTCGATCACATTGAATAAGTTGGAGCAAATTTTGACCGGATGGAGTTATATATATCATCTCCCCACTTCTTCTTCTTCTTACCTCATTTCTCTTCCTCAAAAGAATATACAGAATGCATTCTCATTCCAAAAATTTCTCTTCAAATTTCCTCTTCTTCTCTACCCCTCACAAAGCATCACATTTGTTGTGCAGACGACTCAAACGAAATTGAAGATAATTTGTTAAGGTACAAATTTCTATATTTAAACGTTTTCCATAATGTATATTATAAATTTTGTTTGGTACGCCGGTGTTATATTTTCTGTAATTATTTTCTAATAATTTTGAAGGCGGTCAGAATTCGTTGACAAAAAATTAGTGGACACGGTGCTCCCCCTCGTTTGACCAGGAAGAAGGCTTAGAAATACAACTACTACCAATCTTCATTAAGGTATCAAAATTCTATATGTAATTCTAATTATTTTTTTCCAATGAATATCAATTATAAAGAATTATGTTCAACATTTATATATGTGCAGTGGACGAAACATATGTTTTATTATTGTTGTTATTATTATTATTATGATCGTTATTATTAGTATCAATATTGTTATTAATATTATTTTTTATTATTATTATTCTTATTATCATTACTTTTAATAATATTATTATAACAATTATTATTATTATCATTATTATTAATATTATTCTTAACGTTCTATCATTATTTTCTTTAGAAATATTATATTTATTATTATTCTTATTAATATTATTCTTAACGTTTTATCATTATTGGTGTTTTTATTTTTATAATTTTATTACGTTGTTTTATTATTATTATTATTATTATTATTATTATTATTATTATTATTATTATTATTATTATTATTATTATTATTATTATTATTATTATTATTATTATTATTATTATTATTATTATTAATCTCCTATAATTATTTTCGTTAGAAATATTATATTTATTATTATTTCTAATTTTTTAATCAATATTATTATTAACTTTAGTATGAATATTATTATCAACCAACATTATTATCACTATCATTATTATTCCACATCAATTGACTATATATTTTTTCTTAATTATTATTATTATTATTATTATTATTATTATTATTATTATTATGATTATGATTATTATTAGTATTTTTATTTATATTTTGACTATCAATTTTTTTTCTTAATTTTACATTCTTTATTATTGTTGTGTAATTTTTTTTTTTTTTTTTTTTTTTTTTTTTTGTTATTGTGTTACATGTTTCAAACTAGAGTAGCTCAATGTACGCTAAAATCCTTAAATTTGAAGATAATGGCGCCGCCAGAAAATGTGGGAATAATCGTGCACCGCGGAAGTGGTACCGAAGGACCACCTATTGGCGGTCGTAGGGTGTCTCGTTCGATTGGCTACCCTGGACTGCTTTCGCTATTATACCCAAATGTTGAAAATCGATAATGATCAACATATGTTGAAAGTATCTACAGCGTTTTGTGACGATAATATTTTACAACTAATATCGATCAATAGTGACGAAGATCTATGGTTCTTCTTTCATCCGGATGCTGGAAATCGTTACGTTCACCTTCACGTTGAAAGTGTTGTACTCCAGAAGATAAAATGAACAAAATGTACCCTTGACGGATGACTACTACCAATACGCGACATATCTTAGTGGTGACGGTCCAACCAGTCTTCTTTTCGATACACAAGACACCTCTACTACAATTCCCATTGACCATGAAACTCAAGTCGATGCTACAAGTGACACTGTGGCAGAGTTATCCGGGGATCATGGGATTGATCCGTTGGTGGACAGCTTCGGTCCAAATGAAATTGAAGATTCTGAGTCGAGTGATAGTGAATCAGATAATGAAGATGAAACAAATGATGTGAATATCGAGGATCTCAATGGTCTATATAATCAAACGGTTAACGATGCATCAATTAGGAGGCAAACTTCGGAAGCGGCCGGCGAAACAGGCAATGTAATGCAACATGTCATTCCATTTTTCAACTCATCCTGTCCAGAGATACTTGTAGATTCGTATGACAGGCCAAAGAAGATTAGACTGTGTGATGCTAATGAGGGAATACTGGCCAAGGGCATGGTATTCACTGATAAGACGAATCTTCAATCGACTGTCAAGGATTTTTCCGTTTGCATTGCACGTCGTGAATATTTGGTGGTCGAAAGTACGCCAGAATTATGGAAGGTCAGGTGCAAGAATAGCGGCGGGAACATTAGCTGTGAGTGGGGTTTACGAGCAGTCTTGAAGAACAAGATCAATATGTGGTAGATTACAAAGATGTCGGGCCCTCATTCATGTCTTATGAATGCCGTATCCGTTGACCATCAGAATCTGTGTAAAAACATGATCGCTATGTTGCTCACAGGGATGGTACAGATTGACCCAGGCTACGAGGTGAAGTTGGTACAACATCAAGTCAAAGATAGGTACCAATACAAAATCTCGTACCACAAGGCTTGACACAGTTTAAAACGGGCAAGAGAGAATGTGCCCAGACACGTCGAGAAATATGGGATCATTACTGTACTTGACAGAAATGAAAGATATCTCTGAATGCTAAGAATACAGTTGGGGAAGTGCCGTACTTGGGTTTTTGTACCACCAATTATGCTGTGCAGCACGAAGTGATAGAAAGTCCATTGGCGGGGCTATGCAATTACTTCAGGTACACCGTCATCCTCTATTACCTTGTTCAATCCAATTTATTGCATTATATTCATAAATATATGTTATGAAATTTCTTTCAAATTTGGGCCTGGACGTGTATAGCATTTCTGAGTCCTAGATATGTGGGGAGACGATTCGATTTAGGCCCTATCGATGGTGAAGCCGGTGAACTCCTATTGCACCATATGGAGCTGAATGGTTGCAATATCACACTTTCACGCACAGCCTTAACAGCAACGTAAAAACTATCCGGGAGTACTTGGATAGACAAACCCAGGAGGAGGTATAACCTGCCATTTCTGCTATTCCTTTCTAAAATAAAATTAATGTAATAATTTAACGGTAAATTTTCTTTAATTTACAGTTTATTTGGAGACCCTATGAGTCAATCCCACAAACAGTCCCATCATATCTTGATGACAATCTTATTAATGTTACGTACACATGGATATCGAAATGTCCACTTATCCATCACTATATCGTTGAGCTATATTATCCTGATCGGGTATTTCGGCAATTCGGTATGCGACAATCAATCCCTCCGCCGATTTCAGCTGAACACAAAAATTTGCATGGTAGAGCAGATCGACGTGGACGTTCCAATCAAAATTTGCTTGAAACACACGCTCAGTATGTGGAGCGTTGGAACACCAGAAATCAGTCTATTGTGACCGCTCTTCAGATAGGGGAACAAGGTGATGAAGTGGACGTTGGCTACATGGGTTGATATCAAGAGATCACACGTCGGTTGATAACTCCTGGAATAGGTGTGCAAGATGGATCTCAACCGTCAACTAATGCATATATCGAAAATTTGGTGGGTAAACAACTTCTTATTGACTATACATATAAATAGATCCAATGTTTAAAATTCAAACTCATATATGTTTATTGCAACCCTTATTTTTAGGAAAGAATCCTTGATAGAATGCATCAACTAGCTCTCGGAGAGAGGGACTATATGAGAGCCCCGACTAGGAGATCATTTGAGGAGTTATATCAGGAAGCACAACAAAATTTCCATGATCACCGTGCAGCCTACCATCAGCCACAACCAGACGCACAACACCAAACAGTTGGGATGCCCATGCCACATGACGCACCCCAACAAGGGAGAAGACGGAGTACGTCCACACGTGCTAACTTCAGACAACGAGTTGGTGGTACTACCTCGCGTAACACACCTCCATTTAGTTCTGTGTCGGGCGATCTCCCCGGGCCTTCACATTCTACCATTCATGAGCATCCTAGTGTGGGCATGCAGTCAGACTACTATGTGCCTCCAATGGTGAACGAACAAGACTTTTTCACTCCTCATCGTGATTCAATGCGGTTCGACCAATCCTTCACTTTGCTCTACACAACAACTGAGCCAATTTTTCCTCAACAACAAGATTTGACAGGTCATCCAGGCCAGTTCAATACGTCTCCGATCCCATATTTAGGACAAATTTCATCTTCATCTGGTCGGCCAACTTTTAGTTTGAATATCAGCACACCAGATGATGGTCAATCACAACGCGCTCAAGACACTGAATCCGATGCCCCTATCGAGGATTGTAGTCGATGTTTTTTTTTCTTTAATTTGAGTCGCACCTATCATTTTTTTTTTTAATTTAAGATGTATCGAGCGTAGTCGATATTTTAATTGTAACAGTATTTAAACATCGACTATGCTCGATACATCTTAAATAAAAAAAATGATAGGTGCGACTCAAATTAAAGAAAAAAACGATTGATACTACTAGTTTATTGAAACTCGAACCTGAAACCTGAACACTGAACTCTATTAACATTATTAAATAATAATTTTCAGATAAAATAAAAATATGATCCATTGATAAAAAAAATAAAAAATAATAATAATAGAAGTCGCCTCTGCCAGGGGCGACATTGCGTTTAGGAATATATATATAACGTATGTCACCTGTCGAACAGGCGTGTTCTCGAAAAAAAAAAAAATTAATTATAGAAGTCGCCCCTGCGAGGGGCGACATTGAACAGTGCTACTCATTTTTTTTGTGAACAGACGAATTCACTTACTTTTCTAAAAACAAAAAAAGCACTCGTAGTATTTTAACAGATCCATGAACAGTACCCTAGTTTATTAAATTTGCCTTTCATCTATTCCCATCACATTTTCTTCTCAATCTTGTCCTTTAAGCCATCCATTTTTATCTTCCAACTTTTGCCGACAACTCATAGTTAGGCTAAAAATCAAACCAAGTTACTCAATATTTAATTTGAGATTGTTCGTTAGAAGCTCGTTTGAACTATGTTCGAGTAAAGATATTAAACAAGCTTGAACATACTTTTACGTTTGATAAAATCCGAAGCTTGATAAGTTAAAAATGTTGAAACAAGTGTAACAATGTCAAACTACCTAAGCTCGACGCGTGTTTGGTTCGCTTAAAGCTCGTTCAAGCTCGATTTGATCATAATCAAACAGACTCAAACATAATATTAGAAGTTCGATAATGTTTCAAACAAGCTCGAACAATAGTATGTTCGACTCGACTCAACTCATTAATAACCCTATCCATAGTGTATATATTAATTTTCTTATTAGAAAAATTAATGAGTGTTTTTTTCCCTTTTTTTTAGTAGTAAGAAATTATGGTGTGTACAGAGAAAACTTTTGTGAATATAATTGACCAAAGAAGATTTGAGTAGGGAGTATTCAAAATCATAATCATGAGGATGAGCATATATTAATTCCAAAGCAACATGCATCAAAGATCGTGATATATTTTATACACTCTCTCTCTATGACGTGATATATATTTTTTTCTCTCTCTCTCTCTGAGTATTGACCCAATTCAAACAAAATTAGGACTGGGGCATTTCAAAATATTTGGAAGGAAGGGGGGTGCAAATGTAATTTTCTACTTCATATTGTTTTGCTGAATTTCAATTGAAGACAGTCAAATTTACTTTACACCTTTTTTCCAATAAAAACACCCTCCAACAAAGGACAAAATAAAAGAATAAAACACACTCAAAGTCAATTGTTGAAAATTCCTTTTCACACATAAAATTCTCTTTACTAATTAGCATAGATGGAATATTAATACTTTTGAGACAAAAATGAGAACCAGAACCTATTCAAAAAAGCTAACCAATTTAATTTAAATGAGAAAATACTTTCAAATGTTAATTAAAGTTGTACTTCTTCTTGAATGTATGCTACGGAATATAAAAAGTAACTATCTTGATTCTTGAATGACTAAACATACCATCTCTTTAACTCACACTTTGGTAGCCTAATAACATCGCGCACCACTAATTAGTGATGGCCGGGAGTTCTCCATACCACAAAAAAAACGCACATAGAATCCTAGATTGAAACTTCTAAATTTAACAAAGAAACATTTCATGAAAATCTCAGACTTTAAAAAAAAAAAAAAATCTTTCTTTCCCAGAATTTAATGATTTACAACTGAAGTGATATATGATTCATAAAGGCTGGTACCATGTTACTTCACTATCAATCAAAACTGAGATTTTAGGTACAAAAGACATCCCTCCAAAGATGCCATTAATCACCATTTCAATACATTTCAGTTGTTCTCACCTTAATATGCTGCTATAGAAGGCAGCAATAGCTCCTCGAACAATTCTTTCGTCCCGAATATCAGAATCAGAGTCGGGCTTTGTATTTGTCACCATATCTGCAAGTTGTTTAGCGACTTTATTGATCATAGTTGGATCGGGTAAGTTGAACGAGGAAGGATGGAGTTGGCTAGCTCTTCGTTCACTTTAGGAAGCGGAGGCATTTTCTTCATTGTCGGGCCCATCTCGTTCAGGCTGAACTTCGATTTAGTCCACAGTTATATACGAGTAATAGTGTGCGACGTGTCAATAAATACACAAGAATGGAAAATGCAAACAAGTTCATTTTTCGCCACAACTTAGACTGAAAAAAGAAATTTCATGACAATGAACCCTTTTTGCCCGACCAACTACACTAGTTTGTATCATGAAAACCACGCCGTTCTAATTACACCAGCTCGTACCACAACAAATCCAGCCGTTAAAATCCAGCTCAAATCATAATTTACCAGGCCATCCACCTCACCGAAAGGAGAAGGGTGTTATTGGCAAATCTATTGGCTAAAAACAGGTTAAATTAAGTTATCTAGAAAGAAAAACAAAGGGCCTTTCTTTTCACTAGTGGCCAAGTTGGATTTTCGTCTGATAACTTCTCGTTATAAGATGATTATACTATGTCCAGACTCGAAAACTTTATAAGAATGACTAAATATTGGTCTTCTAACTTTAACGAACAAAGGAAGTAATCATCATTTTCATGCTGTATTCTTCCAACAGTCATTGAAGTGACAGATTAAAGAGAAGGCATTAAGAGTTGTGAAGAAGAAAGAACTAGATAAGGAATAAAGGTGTTACGAGAGTAGAATAAAGAGCCTATTGCAGAATCTAATGCATCAATGATATTCGGCATATATCCAGCTTAAATTATGGTATCATCAAATGACACAAAACCATAAAGGTAGTGTAAATCAAGAGAATGTTAGACATACTTGGTCAATATTTGGAATATGTTATCTCGAGCTTGACCAAGAAGACCGATGTTTTCATGTATCTGAAAAAACATGAGAGAGAAAGAGAAAGTCAGTTTCATCCATCGATAATGGTCAACTTTGACTGATTTTCAGCATTACTTGTTTTTACTACAAGGATCATGCTATCCACAAGAAACAAATACTCATCACAAGAAATGATGAAGAATAGGATCATGGCTGTTATAAATAAATGGGCATCATAATGACGATCTAAAATGAGGGATATGTATTATATTGTATCGATATCCTAATATGAAACGAAACTTCACCTGATGAGTGGCTAGATTTGCAGAAATCTGTTTGAAAGCCCACACATTTTGCTGAAGAAGCTGCCGAGTGGCTCCACCTATATCTGTGTGCAAATATCGATATATGATGATGGTATTGATACATATAACGTTCCCAAATTCAATATTTTGGGAGTAGAAATATTTTCGACAGCTAATCTACACTGATAAAATTTGCAACTAAATCCAAGGTTATGAAGATAATACAAAACCTATCTGACTCTAACATCATTAGGTGATTCACATAATAACTCAATATATCTTACTTCCATAAGTTTTAAGAAACTGCGCTTATTCAAATAATTACAGTAAATAATACGACGAATTGAATATATCATGATTCTAAACCAAATTGAACGAATCTTTCAGAAGAGAAGCCAACCGTTGTATGAGACTTCATCGTTGCAATTAGAAACCATTGCCATAGGTTGAGGCGGACCTGATTGGACGGATAACCGAGACGGCTTTACTGAAGAATCAACAAATTTATCCTGACAAAAGAAAGCATATATATAGTCCCTGAGCTCGGAAAGTCTATAGGTAATGGACTCGAGGAATACCTTTCTATCTTTCGGTTTCCTTGCATTAAAATCCTCTTTCCGCCTCTTGCTAATTTCTTTCTTCTGCAGAGTCGAATGAATTACTCAAGATAGCTACACTAAAATAGACATATGCCAATCAACTCAACAATAACTAACGATTGAACCGACTAATGGATGGACACATTATGTGCGCTACTGCTACAAACTCCAGAAATACTCCCTCCATCTTACAAATATAGTCCTCTTACAAGTTTCACATAGATTAAGGACATTCATTTAATAATCATGGAAATTCCTGTTCCCTTATTTAAAATGAAGAATTAAAGTATCTTAAGTATAAATCAAAATTTCAAGAATCATTTAGTAGGGGCATATATGGAAAATAAACATTTTTACACCCTTAATAAGGAAACGGATCTATCTCTCTGACACATTTGAAAAAGGAAAAAAACTACCTTTGTAAGACGGAGGGCGTATCATATTGCAAACTTATAAGGCCTTTTTCTCATTTTTCAATTTCGGTTAAGGATTCTTTATGTAGATTCAATGGTACTGCTTCACATAAATGGAGATGTTCTAAAAAAATTAATAATAACTCACGGTCATCCATCTGCAGCGCAGTGCCACATCACGGACAGTCTTATTTTTCAGCTGCACAGCAATCTTGGCGTAGCGAATAATGTTCGATTCAGAAGCATATCTGCAACGTAAAAACGTCATATTCTTTAGTAACTGAAAGTACAAGTTGCAACTAAAGTTAAAAAGGAAACTGCATAGGATTAATCACATTAAGGAGATGCAAACTGCAAACAAACAGAAAGGTAATTTCATACAAAATGTTGCAAGAAAATACTTTCAAAATTGTAAGTGTTGAGGATCATTTATTGTCGCAGCAGAATATAAGTAGAAGGTGATTGTATTCAAGGTACAAACCACAGTGCCAAAAGGACAACAGCTGAGATAAACAAGATATGAATAAATATAAAATGATTGTAACCACCAAAACGAGTACTAAAAAGCATTTTCAGTTTTGCTTCTGTTATGGAACCAGACAGGTTACAGAGCTCAGCAACTTTGTCTTACACGGGCACAAAAACACACACTACAGAAGAAGATTTCTAAGTAGGTAGTATAGTCTATAACAAAACAAAATTCACGATGTCTTGCATTTAATGTGCTAACTGTCTTTCTTTAATGACGAATGCAACCCAATCAACACGTAGAGTTCACATTTAGACAATGCAAGATCGGAGAAGATATGAATTAGAAAACGACACAAGTAATAAAGTAATGTAAATATAGTGAGACCAAAACATGATCTTAATTGGATGATGTGAATCAGATGCAGGGAATATAAACAAAGTAGTTAATGAATACATATGTTAGTAAAAGAAAAAAAGAACAAAATATCTTGATCTCTAAGTTACTAGATCAATGTGAATTTCACTCAAATAGAGTATGTCTTAAAATCCGATAAAATGAACACAAATCATGCTTTCAAATCATTGTGAGGTTTGATCTGAAGCTTACACATCAGATCAGATGACATTTTTGTATACGAGTCAGAATCAACATAAAGTAAGAAAGGAAATCGACTATGACGAATGAAACTATGACAGCCTTATTGCTTTACCGAACCACAGAAAGGAGAGCTGCAAAAACCATTCCGGGGAGGAAATTTGTAAGAAGAAAATAGAAGTTTTTTGAAAAAAAGGGAAACTAAAATTCAAAAGCAAAGACGAATCACCCACAAAGTTTCAAAGGTGATCAAGAAACATCCATATGAGTGTTTAGTAGGCAACGAACGTATACGAAAAATCCTAACTTACACAGACACACACACACCCTCAGGACAATATAGCAAATTATATGTATCATCCATCTTTTTTATCTCTTCTAACATATCAAAGACAATAGGAACCTAGTGAAAAATTACAGAATCAATCAATCTTGTCCAAAACCACAGCAATCAAGCTATAACATTAACATCAAATCACACACATACATCTCCCAGGAAACTCTAGCAAATTCCATGTAGCAATTATCATCTTGATCTAATCAAAATCAAAACAGAACCAACCAAATCTGTTCAAACAACAGGAAGCAATAACAATAATATCAGATCACACACACACACAATAAAAAATTCAATTTTCACAAAAGTTCAAACTTTCCCACAAAAAAAAGAATCAAGAAATCACTCACTTAGCCAAACCCTCCTCTAGCATAGCCTGTTCCTCAGGGGTCCAATCCATGGAAATAGTCTTCTGATGCTGAAAAGTTGGCACCCCCCACTCTCCATGCACAGAGTTTCCATTGTAACCACACCCCTGCCCCTGTCCCCCACCCCCTTCTTTATACCCCCCACTTGAGCTAGCCATCAAAACACAAACATGCACCAAATAAATTGCACAATTATATTATCTGATCAAGATTCAAGGGCTCAAGAAAAAAAATATTTTTTTCTTTTTTTTAAACAAAAAATACAAAGACCCTTTTGCGAAGAAACCGAGGGGTATGAAATGGGACAATAGTTAAGCTTAAAGATTCTCTAAGCTACTAAAATTGAAGTGATGAGAAAGAAAAAAGTAAGGAGGAATCTGAAGTGCACGTAGGAAGGGAAAAAGAAGGCAATAGTATACAAATGGAAGCAACTTTTTTGTGTGCCTATTTATATATTTTGGTTCCACATACTTACACACCTATGTATCTATATATTTTGTTGTTTTCCACATGAAATTTGACAGTGGGTTGTGCTAATTTTTTCTGGGTTTTGTGAGAAGAGGAAAAAGATTTTTCCTTTTGGGAAAAAGTAAAGTGGGGGCTGACGCATTGACAGCGTAGCATCTACTGTTGTGTGTGTGTGTGTTTTCTTTCTTTTTTCTTTTAAAAAGATTTCAGATTTGAAGCTTCTTTATTATACTTTCTTTGTCTTGCGTAGTTATTGGACAGGGGAAAGGCTCTCACTTTAAAGTCAGGTGCAATGCACTTTAAATATCTCTGTTGTGGAAATTTTGGTATTTACAGAAGCAGTAATGATACCAACATCATTGGGCTTTCATTTCAGGGTAATTATTGAAATTAATGATTTTTTTTCAGACATTGGGACTAGGTTTTAACTTTGAGATGTGATCTGTGGTCCTTTTTCAGCTTCAAACCATTCACATGGTGGTTTGTGTTGATACTGCTCTTTTTAAAAGGTGATATAAAATAAATCGAATCGAGTCGATCGTGTACTTATTTAAGTTGTTGGAATTAGATTTTAATATTTTAGACTAAGTCTAAATGATTTCTAACCAAGTCAAATTTTAGCAGTTTAACCAGATTATTGGTATGCTCAATATAATATATGATCTATCTTTGTGAAAAATGTAAGATTAAATTTATTTTTATGAGATGGAATGAGTATTTATAATGTCAGTTTTTATTTTATTACCGGTGTGCATCAATTGTTATTGATGGATGTATTAATTAATAGAATTTTATTGGTTAAGAAACCAAAAGACAGGCCAACTATTCAGATCCTGAAATAAAATTTCTATTAATCTAGGGTCTAAAACATTTGAAACTATAAATGGAAGACCCAAAAATCTAAAATCATTACAGAGTCTGTTTAGAAAATTACAAAATCTACAAAACAAAATTGTCTCGAAGTGATAAGTAGAGGAATACACATAAAAAGTCTTTCATTACATTTTTATGTTTTTTTTTTCTTTAAATTTTTTCTGTAATTTCTTATTTTGAAATTGTTAGTTTTCTTTTTTATTTTTTAAACTGTTATTTTTTTTAGAAAAAAATATGTAATTTCTTTTTTGAGCCATATGCAAGAAAGAAGTGTTCTCTTTTTTTTTTCTGTAATTTATTTTGTTAGTTCATAATATTGAAATTCATGTATACATATTTCACTAAAATGTATGTTTTGCTTATTCAAATAGGTTTATTTAATATATATATTTGTATATCTTAAAACAAATTGCTAATCATTTAATTATTTTAGATTGATCAAATAATAATTTAAAAAAAAACAATGTAGTGAAACGTTTTGACGTATATTTCCCCAACTTATCACTTCGATGTAAGTTTATTTTGTGGGTTTTGTCATTTTACAAACAGGCCCTGTAATGATTTTAGATTTATGAGTCTTTCATTGATAGTTTTAAATCTTTTAAGTCATATATTGATAGAATTTTTCTTCCAGGACCTAAATTAATATTGACCTATCTTCCGGGTTCTTGATGGATAAAACTCCTTAATTAATTAATATGCTTCCAAAAGATGGATGTCATATCGAGTTATTTATTGAAATATTAGAGTATGTTTTAGGAGAAACATAAATAAACAGGAAATAGAGAAGAAAGAAAGACACGGAATAATTAGGGTTCTCTTATTCTTCAGATCCCGTTATATAGGGTGTCAAATACAAGGGTTTCACAATTACATAATATTTAGTGAATACCTAAATTGCCCTTCATCAATTACTTTTGACGAAGGCACACTAATTGTGTTTTTCCTTCAACACCCCCCCTTGTGCCAAGTCAAAGGAGAATTGGTGCATAACTTGTTGCCTCGTTAAAAACCTTGCCAAGTTTCAAAACCCAGTGGAATAAATAAACCTTGGTCGAAGGAAAAAAGAGTGCAATGCACCTTTGTTGAGACTGCCCCTGAAGTCTACATCTCTCCCTTGATACATACATCTATCAAGAGAGTTTTGAAAATCTCTTCATCCTCAATTTTACATAAATCATGAGGATATTACCTGGTTGCGATTATAGAAAAGCGTTGGCAGTAAATGTTTGGTCTCGTCACCTTTGATGTGTAGCATAATCCATCCTTTTGTTGCAAATAACTTCATCTTCACAACTTCGGGTAAACTCTTCAGTGGTATAGCTCAAGTCGTTGATACTTTGATCATATAGGTTGATGAACTTCTTAAGATATCATCCGTGAGTGATGTGATGAGGTAGCTTGAGTAGTTGTGATATGTTGACCTTCAAATTTTCGCCGTATTCCTCATGGTAATACATAACCAATTTGATAATGACCTTTACATTAGCCACTAAGATAACCAACATCTAAACCTACCAAAGTAGTATTTAGTATTTCGTAGTAGGGGGTAGCTTCAATATTCATTTGTAATCCCTTTATCTCTTTATATGAGAGCATTTGACATTTCCTTTAGAGTTTACAATTTCATTTGTAATCTCTCTTGTCTCTAATATGGGAAGAACAAATATATGTCAATGGTTTCTTTCAGATGTCAAAATACTTTTTGATATCATTCCACTGATATTTCGTTGTCCTGAGTAAAATATAGCTAACAAGTTCTTTGAGAAAGTAATACATGGTTGAGTGCATTGAGCTTTTTGTACAATAATGCGCACATTTCAATTAAGTAGAGAATTTCATCTCCCATTAGCTTATTTATCATTTTCTTTAAACTCAAATGGATCTTTCCTTATGTTCACACTTCAACCAATTATAAGAATGCTAACAAATTGCACTTTATCCATGTGAAATCACCTGATAATCTTTTGGGTATATGAAAACTGAGGAATTTATATTCCACAAACTCGGTGAATTTTTCCATGATCCTTTATCTCAATTTAGATTTCAAATACATCACAGTATCTCTTATTTCTTTAAAAGTACCTATTATGTCCTTAACATCGGTATAAATTGCTACAGTTGCAAATATAGAACTTGTGTTTCTTTATAAATGAATAGGGGCGATACTACTTGTTCTTTCTCTTCCCAATCAAGTAATCAGTTAGACGGGTATACCATTTTCGTCTAGATTTATTTCAATTAAAGTGAGCATTTCAATCTAATATTGTAAATGCACTCCATGGTCTAGAGTCACTTGAGTTGGGTAATGCAAGTCCATCTGACACTCACATATCTCAATAACAAGATCCCCAAAGAAATATGTTGTAACCACATTAGTATGTTGCATTTCCAATCCTTCGAAAACTTATCAATATGACGTTATGACGTCCGTTGCGGGAGAATATCTCTTCGTAGTCAATTTCAGGGCTTTGTGAGAAAACCTTGTGCTTTAAGGTAAGTTTTGCATCTCAGGACTTATTATTCTCACTATGCTTACTGACAAAATATATTTTATGTCCTACAGACTTTACACTTGGTGAGGCTAGCACTACCAAACCAAATACCTGTTGTTTTTTCATAGAAACAAGTTCTACCTGGATTGATTCCATATAGGCCAATATGCTCTTTGTTGATATCTTACAATGGAGCGTGGTTCGATATTATTGTGCTCTATGATTCATTGAGCAACAATGTATATATCATTAATGCACGTGAAATATTTTTCCATTAACTCACATGCACTCTCATTATCTCTAGAATCAGATTAAACTTCGGAGCGTCCTCCAATGATGATTCATGGACATAATTAATTAGAGATAATTTGAGAGTATTTCTTTTCATTGATGATTCAAATTGTGCCACACCTGCCTCCTTCCTTGAACAGGTGTTCATCGAACCACGTGACATCCCCCATTTCCTTTTGGGAGCCACGACCTCAACCACACCTCCATTAAGTGTGGTTGCAATACCTTTATCTTTAGTGTAGTGCCCTTTACTGGGGACTTTTAACCTTACAGGCACATTTGCAGCTGGTATATATGATCTTGTCACTTTAGTGATTTTAGTAAATGCATCACCAATCAAATCTTCCATACTTTGAAGATCGATAACTCGTTTTACTTCTCTTTACATTATGAAGTGTGGGACCCTAATGAGAAATACTAGGAAACACTTCCTGTCATTCCTTTAGAAAATTCTTTTTCTTATCTCCCCCTAACGACGGGAAGACTGTCTTATTAAAGTGACAATCCGTCAATTTTGCGGTAAAAAGATCTCGCCTGTTAAAGGTTTCAAATAGCGGGTAATAGTTGGGAATCCATATCCAACATAAATACTTAATCGTCTTTAAAGACCCATTTTGGTGCGCTATGGGGGCGCAATAAGCACATATACTGTGTAACCAAGTATGCGTAAATGTAAAAATATCAGGCTAAATCCAGTTACCAACTGGTACGCATAAATTATTGATTAGCAGCGGGTCTGAGACAATAAAGTAAAATTGCAACGATATTGCATAACCCCATATCTAATAGGCATTTTAGTACGCATTTCAACGCCTAATCCTCTTTCTATATCCTTTTGATAGTGGCACATGTGAGACCATTTTTGTGTATGCACATGGATTAAAGGATGCTATACATTGATCCTGACAGATATGCAATAATCATCAAATCCTTATGAGAACTCTCTAGAGTTAATAAGTCTGATTGACTTTATGGAGTGAGGGTGGTGAGCCCTTATACAATATTTTCTAGGAGTTTTTTTCTTTTTATGCAACATATATTGTGGACAATAGTATGATAATCAATTAGTGTGTCAAAGCATTTACCAGAACCATAGATACTTTAATGGTCCGCTTTCTGGTTTGATAGGTCCACATATATTATATTATGTTCTTTTGTAAGAATGGAATGTATTACTTATATATTAGGCATAGGAAGGCGTCAATCCTACTTATTACTAAATATTAGACTTGGTAGAATGAGTGATATGCCCTAAAACAGTTAATGAGGCAGAATGGGATGTTGGTCGTGCTTTTAGTACTTTAGAAAGCATTAACTCTGTTATAATAAAATTAGTACTGACACTGTACATCGTATAAGATTTTCATCCCTTTTGTATTTCACTCGAAAGAAAGAATGTCCATATAATTTCTTAAATATGGATCATCATGTTATGACTTGGATGTCTACGAAAGTCGTACCAAAACCTAAATGAATTAATGTCCCAAAGTTCATTTTAGGTAACATATGATTCTGTCTTCCAAAGTTCATCTTGGTGATAGCGTTTGACCCAAAGATCAGAGTTGTAGTGAAGTACATGCCACTAGATTGACTCATTTATTTCTCTAAGATGTTCTTTCTTTCACATTCATTAGAGGTATCATAAATTATTCAATTCCATTCTCACATGTAGTTTTGAAATGATAGTCTTTGACACGAATATCTTTACTTAATAACATTGTAATAGCTCTTGGTGCATATAGAGCGTTTTGTGACTATAATTGTTATGTCATTAGGCATCTAGAGAATTCGACGATTCTTCGTCCTTTTAGTACCTGTGATTCAATGATGGTCATTACACAGTGATGCAGTGAGTCTCTGTTCTTTGGACTTCTTGTATCTCTTATAGTTATCTGCTCTAGCAGTTTTCATATAAAAGTATAATATTTTCACACTTATTTAAAAGTTCATACCAACTCTATTCCTTTTGTTTAGAGGGTTCCGAGCTGTCTTATGCACATTGTTTCCATAACCACCATGTCCATTTGGGGTAGGCACATCGGAAGGCCTCCAGGGCTTCCGTGTCCCTTACTTTGTGGTGTATCATAACTACAACTGTAGAGACAGACTTATTCATTCCCTTTACTTTGGGGTTATTTTCACTATTTAGTTCATCATAGTTAGGCTATGGAATTTTCTTTATCCCAGCGCGTTTGGTGTTATTTTTTCAAAAGAAAATGGTCATGCCTCTCAACTACTTGCACTGGTTGATTAGCTAATTGAATATTGTAATTCTTTTATTTCATACTCTAACCTATACGGGTTCGCTAGTATAAGCATTGGAGTAGAAAGATAAAGAGATTTTTATGTGTCATATCATCTTCTGTGATTTCTTTACGCATAAAGAGAGTTTTGTTTCTAGACAAAACATGTCGTTATTAAATTCATTGACCCTTTTGTAGTCTAGTAAGTGGATTTCTCTCCACAAAATAATCAATTTTGAAAGTAGAGAGTTGTCTATTATTTCAAAATTTCTTTTATGGCAATCCACAACTTATCGAGGTATCCTTTAACTAAAGAATACTTTCAAAGTGAGTTAGAATTACCGTGTCGCCTCAGTTTCATTAGAACATAGACTTTGACTTTGTTGGACGATTCTTTGTCCTTAGGGTCGGTGAATGACATGATTTGTGGAAATATTTTTTTTTTTCAAGTGTGGTACTCAATTTCTTATGAGTCCAATAATTATAATTGAGTATGAGTTAGTTTAGTCATTTTTTTATGAATTAGATTTCGGGACGATATATCACAAGTTTTTCGATACTTTGTAAAATTACTTTGTCACGTAGTTGATTTGTACTGATTATGTAACTTCCATGAATTTTCTTTATCATGAAAATGTACAATAGTACTTAACTAGAGTTCATTGGCGAGCATGATCAAGTACCCAATTTATCAAGCAAATAATCTAATTCACAAAAAATCTCTAAGTGCATAATAAACAACTCAGGTGATAAACTTTCATTACATTAGAAAGTATTAAAGAGGCTAGACACATGTTCCCATGAAAATCAATTCAGTTATGCAAAATTCCATGATTTTCAAGATTGTACATGTAACGACCCGATTTTCATAAAGATATTTTAAAGCATTTTCAAATAGAAATAAGGAATTGTTTTTTTGTCTTTTATATGTCTATAAAAGACAATACTAGACAGGCCGTTAAAAGAACCAAATGAAAAATGCATCTAAATCTATTTGCGAACATAATTATCTTCGATAAGGGATTATTTAGTATCATACATTGACATGCTTATAATATAATTAACTAACAATACATAATATAATACTGATCGTATGGAAAAAGACCCATACGAGTGTACTTACATATAATACTGATCGTATGGAAAAAGACCCATACGAGTGTACTTACATTGACCGTATGGAAAGAGACCCATACGAGTGTACTTTAATTTATCCTATTAAGTATAGGTGTTTGTGTGTGTGAATGTACAAGCATACCTAATGCACAAGCCTATATAAAATGCAAATCAATTCCTACTTAATCAGATTCTAATAACATTCACAACCAAAATAATCCACAAACTTTAACTAAATTTCATAAGTACCACAATCTAAGAAAGAACTTGAATCATTTAAATAATATATATATATATATATATATATATATATATATATTATTTCCAACTCATAACAATTAGCAAAATCTAACTTTTAAGAAAATAATGTCTCAGACTAACTTGCAAATACCAAAAATAGGAAAAATTCAATTTATATTTGGAGCATATGCTTTCACCGTACCGCCATCTCCTCTACGTCCAGCCCCTTGACCTGAAATATTAAAAGTAGTGCCGGTGAGCTACATCCAGCCCGTGCTTGTCAAAACTAATTACACCCTTGATAGTATAACATGTAATAACAATTATAAACATGACATAAAACTTGAGGATAAGTAACAAATACTTACATGACTTATAACTTGAGGGTGGGTAACGAGTATCCACATAACTTATAACTTAGGGGCATGTAGCAAAGTAGCATGCAAACTTGAGGGATTGAAGTAATCAATCATACTTAGGGGTGCAAAGCACAAATCATATAATAAAAGTTAAACATGTACGCATATCATACAGACATAATTAATAATGACAAACAAGTAACCCCACTTTAGAAAAGCAATAACCTTGAAAACCTTGCGTAAATGATTAACCACCGTGTTCTTGATCAGAAAACCCAGTTGTTGCAGAAGAAAATAAGGAGGAGCCGATGTATCTATTCTTTCTTTTTTTTTTTTCGCGTATAAAGATGGCGTGTGTTAGGCGTGAATATAATGGTGTATTTATAGTTAGGGATTAATAGGTCTCCTATTAGGGTTAGGGAATCAATATCTAAGTGTATATCTTAAAAGATTAGGAATGCTAATTCTTGTATATATCGGGATCTGATCAAGAAAACACTGTAATCTACGACACTTTACGGATATGTAACAGGAAAATAAATTAAATAAATAATAATTATTATTTGAAAATATGATGCATGTTTTGGGCTTGATTTATGATGCATGTATGTACTTGGGCTTGAAAAATTCGAATGGTCTTACTTAACAACTAGTCGGGCCTTATGCTGCCACTAGGTGATTTGAGACTAAACCTCATAATTGGCCAAAATAAATAATATTTTTTATTAAATATATAATATAGTTGTAAATAAATAATATGCAGAAAATGTGGGGTGTTACAGTACACAACTACTTCAGATGCACATATAAATTTATTCTCAACTACCCCAAGAACTTGTTGTATCTAAATCATATGAAAAATATGCATTCAAAGTCTTTCTCACACCTCAACTTTGACGAAAACATTTAAATCATGAAGCATAGGATAACTCGTGTCACATTATGTCACTATCAACAATTATTATTTACTTTAGAAAGTAGAGTTTTCGTATTACCTTGCAGGAAAGACACAATTCTTTCCTATGACATATCTAAGCTTTGCAGTACCGATCAAATCTCCACACCAGAGGTGAACCAATACTCAGTTATACTAATCAAATTCATCAAGAAAAAAAAAAAGATAACAAAGGAAGTTTATATTTAAATCCAATTGAATAAAGACTATTACACAATATTACTAATTTATTAATCTCGACAAGGGATAATCTCTAGCAAGTGAACAGAGACACAATTCATCAGATGATACATTAAAGCATAGAACATACTTATAGGCCCAAATCACATGCGACACATAATTTAGTAATGTTTGATCCAACAACAAATGTAATATGGATCCACATATATATCATACGTCATACAAATTGATATATATATATATATATATATATATATATATATTCCAGGACTTAAACAATATCATCTCAATTTATATGTGTTCAACCAATACAAATTTCAATCATGATTCGAACTACAGGTATTAACACTTCTTTCATTAATAGATTGATTCAGATTAATTATTTGAGTTATTCTTCAAGTGTAATATTAGAATTGAATGTTGCATATAAAGTTTCATGAGAAAGACGTAAGTATGGTATGATTAGTATCGAACATTGGAATTGGAGAGGACAAATTAATAAATTAAATATAAAGACTCATTTGGCGGTGCTGTGAGAACGTACCTGGCAATTTTGATAACATATGCGACGGTTGTGCAAAGTAAATCAGACAGTTCCAATAATTGCTTGATTTCTGAATTCCTTGTTCAATGGAGAACGACATTCCCACAATCGAGAAACTTTTGCCCTGAATCCTATGAAGCCGCAACGATCTTTTTTTTTTTTTTTTTTTTTTCTTCGCATTCTGCTGGTTGCTCAATTAATTAGAGTTTCGTGTTGATAATGTGTTTTAGGAGAAACAGAAATAAACAGGAAATAGAGAAGAAAGAAAGACACGCAATAATTAGGGTTCTCTTATTCATCAGATCTCCTCTATATAGAGTGTCAAATGCAAGAGTTTCACAATTACATAATATTTGGTAAATATCTAAATTGTCCTTCATCAATTACTTTTGACGAAGGCACACTAATTGTGTTTTTCCTTCAACAGAGTAAAGATTAATAGCGGATATATTCAACAATTAATAATGGGGTGAGTTAACACGTAAAACTTCATATACGTTTAGAAATGGTTATAACTCAATGAAGATGCAATTTAAAGTCTTTAAAGGCGAAAAAGAAAAGAAATTAATAATATAATCTATTAGAAAATTTTGTTTTCTTTTTATTATTAAAAACTAATAAAACAAGTAATAGATGGGTTTGTAAAAAAAATTGGGCATGAATATGAGTTATATACTAATATGTGCATTACATACTAGTGTGAACACCAAAATTAAATAATTTTGGACTTAGTTGAAATTTGGAACGAAACAACTAAAATAATAAAAATTATACTTAAAAGTTAAAGTTCTATATACTGTACAGCAGGTTGGAGCCCGATGTTGGCGAACTATAGATCCACCCATGGTAACGATTATATCAGTACATCTCGTTACTCTTTTCCTCCTTTTAGTACTAGCGATCACTACGTGTTTGCACATGATATTTATATTTTATTGGAATTTTATATTGTTATGTAATTGTATTAAACTTTATTTTTTTTTTTTGGTAATTTACATAACTAATACTTCCTCTGGTCCACCTTATCTTGCACACGGGAGGTTGACACATGTATTAAGAAAAATTATTTTTTGAGATGTATAGACTTTTCAAAGGTTGATTGAGGGTGGAGATTGATGATGGGGATTTTGAGAGTGTAAATTGTGTTATAATTTTTCTTTTTAAGGGATATGTAAGTTCGTTTGGGACAGACAAAAACGAAAAGTGTACAAGATAAAATGGGACGGAGGGAGCATTTTTCATTATTATTTAATTTAAACATTTAAAGTTTTTTAAAAGTTATAATTGCCATATAATTTGTTAAGTGCAATACAATACTTAAATTCAATAAATATTTAATGCTAACTATAATCATTAAATGTTTATGTGAGTTCCCATTCATGTTTGTCGTAGATTGATAATTGTTTTTATAACGTACTACTAATATTCCCGTGCGATGCACGAAAGTTTATTTAAAAAGTAATAATTTTAATAAAACTAAATATGATATAATTTAATATTTAAATATGTGATTGTTTTATTCTAATAACATATATATTTTTTAAAATGTAGGATACAACATAAATAAAGTTATATGTAATGTAAATATAAGTTTCTCGCACGTCATATATGAATTTAATATGACTTACTTTATATATATATATATATATATATATATATATATATATATATATATGTATTATAGATTAACATTAAGATAAATATTAAATATAATAAAAGAATCTTTTTTAAAATGACCATTTCTTATCTTTGTGATCCAAACACACATTCAGTGTGTGCATCATTCTTCACCTATATGCATATTAGCTTAATTAATTATGAATGTTAAAACAAACATAAATATCTAACGATCAACTCATGTTATTAAATAAATAAAGTGGATAATGTTATAAGAAATTTGTTTTTCTTTAATTTTTTCCATTTTACTTTAAATAGTTAAATTTATATAAATAAAGTTTTAAATTCTAACTATAACTATTTACTTTTAAAAATTTTATTTGCAAGTTTTAGTTCTTTACTCGGTATTTTCAATATACGAAGAATAACAAATTAATAAAATAAAATTCAAAAGTTATTCAATAGTTGCAATAACAAAATAAAACATATGTGTGCTCAGATATTTCTTAAATACTTTCATATATATGTTGAAAAGTTTCAATTAAATTATACATTTATATTGTAAATAGTATATTCATTTAAAGATATATATTAGTTAATGTAAAAAAATTTGCTTAGGTTGCAAAATTTGGAAAAAAGAAGAAGACATATTGAGATTAATTAATGTGACCAAGTATTGTTTGGTTGCAAAGTCTAAAAAACATATAGTTCAAGTTGGTTAATTTTGCTTATTTAAAAGAAGTTCACTTGCAACTTGTATAATATCATAGTATAGGTTGCAAAGTGTAATTATTTATAGAAAATAACATTAATATTTCTAATAAAAAAGTAATAAAAATTCTAAGATTAATTATCATATATAAAATTATATATATGAGTGAAAGTCATAGTTTTGTGGTTTATCAACAAAAATAATTATTATATCAAATAAGCATTACAAATTTAATAACTTAATAAGCTGATTATAAATCAAATATTAACTATCGCTTTTAATTTGATAAAGTATGTGTTCAATTATATATACGTTGATTTTTCTCTCAATGTAATAAATGTAAAAAACTTGAGATAATTTCTATCAGATAAAACAAACTGATTAGTTGTGGTTTTAATAAAATAATCAAGTAAAATAATTTGTAAAAAAGAATTATTTGAATGATTTTTAATTGTATTCCGAACCAATACTATATTTGTTGTACAACCCACAATAAACACTAAAATCTTACTAAAAAAATCAACTAACAAATAATATAATATTTTAAATAGAATATCTTATTATTATATACTCCCCCTGTTTCATATTAATTGACGTTTTAGGATGAAAGAGAAGAATTAAGGATGAAACATTTTGACGGATATACCCCCAGCTAAAGATTTGACCAAACCAACATATCTCTAATAGATTGAAAAGTAGAGATATTTTAGGATTCAACCAGGGTGAAAATTAGTAGAATTGGTGAAAAATACGTAGAACGTCAATTAATATGGAACGGAGGAAATATATCTTATGGATGCCAAATCAGACATCGTCAAAATATGATTAATTTGACATAATATACATAATAAATAGATTATGAATGAAAACAAGATATTTGCAACTTTAGAAAGTAAAATAAATTTTGATTCTTACCAAATGTGACAACAACTTATCAATCCAGTCTAAAATTTCAGGCTATACATAATAAATTTTAAATTCTAACTATAAATAATTAAAAATAACCATAAAATATATAATAAAAGGAACAATGATATTTTATTTGGATATTTCATACGCAATGTAAAGTTTAATACTTTTCTCTGTATATCCCTGCACTTATTTTTTTTTTATTTTTTAATTTATCTAAATAAACTTTCAAGTTCTAATTATAAACATTTAATTTTCTCTTTATAAAGTTGGATTTTCATATGCAACTTTTAACATTTCATTTGGTGATTTCAAATTAAATAATTTTTATTTAATAAAATTCAAAATTTATTTAATGATTCGAATACAAAATTAAAGTCTTTGAGTTCTTCAAAATATTTGAACATTTCCACATTTTATTTTGTATTGTAAATTATTTATATAAATGTTATATTTTTAGTTTATTTATTTGAAGATAAAAATTGATTAGTGCGAACAAAGTTATTTAGATTGTTAGAGTAAAAAATTCAGTTGATGTTGATTAGTGCGACAAAGTATTGTTTACTTAGAAAGTATAAAAACATATAAGTGAAGTTTTAGTAAAAGTAAAAAATTAAAAATATTGTCAAATGTAACAAATGTCATAATTTAGACTGCAAAGAATAAATTTCCTTAAAAGAGTAATTTCAACAAAATATACATTATTAAAAATATAAATAGGTAATTAAAAAATTTCAATAACTATTTTAATACATAATTTATATATATATATATATATATATATATATATATATATATATATATATGCGCTCAAAGCTTATGTACTTTCGTGATAAAAGAAAGATATTTGACCAATTTTTTAATAAGTTGATTATAAAATACATATTGATGTTTTTACCTTTGATTTAATAGAGTAGGACTTTCATTATTTAAACAATGGATTTTCTCCCTGCATGATTTAAATAAAAAAAAATTGAAAATTCATGTCAAATAAAATAAATTGATTATTTGTATACTTATAAAAAATACTCATATTTTTTATAAAGAAATTATTTTACTAATTTTAATTGCAACTAAAACCAAAATATTACAGTCCAATTCACAATAAACATCAATTCTAGGCTCTAGCACACATAATTAACCAACAAACAATTTGTTTATTCAAATCAAATATCTCATTGTAATATATGTGAATGAATGTCAAATCGAAGATCATGAAAAGATGAATAATTTGGTATATTATGCATAAAAATCAGATGAAAAATGAAAAGTTATTTGTATTTTAGAAAAATAAAAGAGTTATGAACTTAGCAAAAATAAGAAAAAGTTACCAATTATGGTCTAAATCTTTTGGAGGGAAAATTGAAATGACATTAGTACCCTTCATTTTACTTATATATATATATAGATGGAAAACTAATATTCTAATTAAAAAGTAAGAATATCATTAAATCAAACAACATCTATACGTAATATAATAACAAAATCCGCCGAAATTAGTAATTTTGAAGTTTTCCAGTCCAAAATTTATTACAAATTCTGAAAATCACAATTTTTGGTATATAAAATTCAACCCCAATATAAAACACAATTATTGACAATAACTTGCCATATATTAGCCTAAAATAAATAGGATAAAACTATTTGGGTTGATTCCGTCTGGGCAATATATATATATATATATATATATATATATATATATATATATATTCTTAAAATTAATTAATTTTTTTTATAAATTTATTGACTATTATCAATGAAAAATTATTTATGAAGATGGTAACTAAATTTTTAACATTACAAATATATCCCCTTTCAACTGCATAATGCAATTCCAGCATCAATCATCAATATGACTTCGATGCTAGAGATATTCATACATTAAGAAAAATAAATATTCATACTAATTTATATATATGTCTTTAATACTTTTCACTGCATTTTTTTTTTCTTTCTCTCTTTTGAGAAGCACCGAACTCTTTTTTCATTAACATATATATAATTTTTCATATCTTATTACTTATTGATTGTAATATTTTATTATATTAAAATTATAAAAATATAATTAAATATTAATTTATTCATTTACACTTACAAACCATAAATTGCACGGGAATATTGCTAGTTATTTACAATAAAGAAAAGTCATATTAAATTAAATAATATCCAATAAATAAATTATATGTAATTCATATTTATATTCGATGAATATTTGAAAGATATATAATAATAATTCTTACTTTTCACTTTCACCCAATCTTTTTAATCTTCTTCCAACAATCGAATAAAATTAAACCCAGATCACGATACATTTGAATAATTTTTGAAACACTTTTTTATAGTATAGTCAAACAAAAATATTGTTATTTTATTACATGAGAGTAGTCGATACATTAATTTGATGGGTAATGATGTTTAAATAATACCGATATGCAATACTAAACATCCCACTATATAAGATACTAGTATTAATATTCCATGCGATGTACGATATGTAAATGTAAATGAATAAATAATAAAAAATTTATATGTTCATAATTTTAATATAATAAAATATTACAATCAATATATAATAAGAGATGAAAATGTATATTTTAATGAAATAATAGTCAATGAAAAGTATTAGAAATTAAAAATATATAAATTTGAGTAAGTTATAGAATATTCATATTTGTTTTTCTTAATGTATGAATATCTCCGGCATCCTAGTATGGAGATGGTAATATTGATCATCTTGTACAAAGGATGAATTTACATATGTATATTTATTATTTTATGATAAAACGTTTATATATATCCAAAGTATCTATATTTTTTTATTTTTTCAAATATAATGTTCAAGAAATTTTCAAAAGTTTTTAATGAGTACCAATAATACTACATTCTAATTTTATTAATTTTTATTTGTAGCATAACACAATAATAATTAACCCACATAATCAACCAACAAAAAAATATTTGTCTTTAATTTAATTTATTTATACAATATGGTGTCAAACTATATACCGATAATAGATGACCAATTTAACTTATTATACAGGAAAATCACATTAGAAATTAAACAAAGTATTTACAAAAATTATATAATTTTTTTTAAAACAATAAAATGTTGATATTATAAACTGAAATTATAAAATATTTAATAAATAATTTAATTTTTATATGAATTAAAAAAATTAATAAGAAAAATAATTAATGAAAAATGAAACAAAATTCAAATTAACATTAAATATAAAAAAAAAAGATCATTAGGGGTTTATTTGATAAAACCGTACTAAATCTATATTTTGGTTTTAATTATTTTCTTTATTTGTTTGTTTTCCCTTTCTAGGTATGAATATATTTGACCATAAATTTTTATACGCATAATTGATACTACACAAAATAACAGACACATTAAGTGAACATAAAATTAAATAGAAGAAGATGGGTACAACAAAAATAATACATAGGATTTTAGTCACAAAAAAAAGATAGTAATTTTTTTTTTTGCCGACAAAGTTACTCCCATCATACTCCCTTCCCCATATTTTCGCCCCCTCCCCACATTTTAGATTCTAGATAATTCTGTTGATTTTTCTCACACAATTTCGGTCAGACTCTCTTTCACAATGTCGGTCTCTCTCTGTTATTCTGGTGGATGGTGATGTCGCATCCCTTCTCCCTGAGTTATTCTGGATCTCTTAATCTTCACAACAAATAAAATTATTTAAAAAAGAAAAAAATTTGGAAGTAGTTACAAAATTTGGCTGAATCAATGGCTTGATTAATGTCGATTTTAATGAAAAAATAATTTGATTGTACGAAACAGATTCTGTGAGATAAGGATTTGGATCTTTTTTGGAAGGTTGTGCGAGTGTCTCCTTTTATAGACTTGGACAAATTAAGCTGATTATGGAGAACTTAGAGAGTGTTTTCCTTTGCTTAACTTTTGAAGAAGTGATTAAAAGTAGAGATTGTGGTAAAATTACTTAAAATCAAAAGTAGATAGTGTTTAAGAATAAAAGTGATTTTGCTCAAATAAAAAAAGGTGGAGTATTTGATGCTTAAGCAGCTTTTAGCTTATTAGTGAGAGAAAAAAACTTCTATTTATTTACCAAAATACCAAAAAGTTGAAAAAAATAACTTTTTTACTTTTAGTTTTTGGCGTAGAATAACTTTTATTAAAGCTGAAGCAATTTTTCCAAACACTCCAAAATAACTTTTCCAAGATATAAGCTAAAAAGCACTTGGGAAAAGCAATTGCAAACCCCTTACTATTGGTTTGAGATAATTGTGCCTAAATATATTTTAGAATATATGTAGATTTATCTCCAAATAAAATGTTTTGTACCCAAAATAATATTTTTTAAAAATGACAAGGAAAATTTAGGCGAGAAAATCCTTAAGTTATTATTTTGAATGACTTTTGTTATTATAGAGCTATAAATATAGATATAGATATCAAGTATATCAATTATCCATGTTTTGTTGATATTTGTACTTGCTTCTTTTAGTTCTCAGGATATGTTTTTATATACTTATGCTATACTGTTTGTAATTGTTGTGGTATGAACTATGTGTTAGAATCGATCAATCAGAGGATAATAATTGTTGATATATTGCTTCAATAAGTTCGATTAAATTAAGAGTGCAATTATATGCTTTTAGTGGAATAGAATATAATTAATAAATTAATATGATAAGTCAAGAGTTGACCGGGTCATAATTAATTTATTAGAACTTGATTTAATTGGGTCCAATCGGGTCCCTTCGGTGGCTCAATATGAACTAGAATAAATTATAGATATTATAATTTATTATCGCAATCCAATAAATATATTGGATATTGATAGATATAGAAGATGGAGATATCTAGGATCTCCTATATCTATCAGGATATGTTACTTGGAGAAAAAGAAATAATGTGACATTATAAATATTATAAGTCACGACAATTATTTACAACTTCTTCTTCAATAATCTCTCATATACCATATATCCAAGGAGGTGTTCACACATCGTGTATTGCAGCACAGTTCGTGAGAACACCAGAGAAGACTTGGAGATCTGAAGCAACACGCTACAAAGGTATTAATTTTAATCCTTCTAGCGTAAATTAATTAATTGTAGAACATAAAATAAATCGATCGATAACGTGAAATTGCACAAAAACATCACTAAATTGACACCTAAAGCGTCCTAAAGTGTGTGCACGAACACGTGTATCAAATCTTCCCAAACTTAGAACTTTGTTCGTCCCGAACAAAAAAAGAAAAAGAAGAAAGGACACGTGTTTAGGACAAATTAAATGGCAATCAGTTTCAGATTATTTTCTTAAAAACAAGGCAAACATGAAAGTAATGAGCATATGTGATAGACAAAATCCACTACTTTCGAGAATTGACATTCTCGACTTGAGATCCTCACCAGGTGAGTGTATCTCTCAACTCTCGAGTGTATCGAGTGGGACGTGTATACGCTTGCATTGAAGTGCATGAACCGCCTACCATAGGCTTACCAATCATCTAAACTTGAAAACATACTTGACAAGTGTGACAAAGAATCAAATAGGTCTTTATATAGGTTGTAGTGTTGACTTGGGGTAGGGTGGGATAATTCTAGGTAAAAGTGACTATAAAAACGGACTAAACGAGTGGGTCCTACCCGTCTACCCCTCAAACAATAGTTACTCTTCCTCACGAATAAAATTCGTGAAGCATAGTAAATCACATGTGCCACTTTTCCTCTTCTTTGCCCTAGGACTGCACCCACTGCTTGATTACTAGCATCACACATTAGCTCGAAGGGAAGCTCCCAATCAGGTGGTTGGATAATGGGAGGAGTGACGAGCCTTTCCTTAAGCACACCGAACGCAATCTTGCATTCTTCATTCATTTCGAAATCAACGTCTTTTTCTAATAGATGACACAAAGGAGAGGCAATCTTGGAAAAATCCTTTATGAACCTGCGACAAAAACCTGCATGGCCAAGAAGGAAGACTGAGCCAAGCAGCACTAATAGTGCTAAACTTATGGAGAAACTTGAAGCAAAGAAGAAACAGGAGAAAGCCGCAGTCACTAAGCTGATTAAGATGGACTTAACGATAATCTATTTTAATTCTGCTTATTTGATACATTCTTCGTTGATTTAGATCCTGTAGTGTGTGCTAGTACATTATCTGTGATGCAATTCTAAATTGAGCAGTTATGATAAGTTACTGATGAATAAGGTGTTGAAGACAAACAATAGAAAATGGGTAAAGAAATCAAAAGTGGCGAGTCCCAAAAAGAGTACCAACACGCAACTGAAAAGAACAACAAAAGTGAAAGATTCAGGGAGTTTTTCTATCCCTTGCTCTAATGGCAACCAGAAATTTTGAAATATTTTGTGTGACTTAGGATCTAGCATAAATTTGATGCCACTTAAAACATGTAGACTTTGAGGACTAGGGGCGCTAAAACAAGCATTTACTACTATTCAACTGGCGGATGGGTCTGTACTTAAGCCATTGGGAGTAATAGATGACATGTTGGTTAGAGTGTTAAATTTGGAATTCCTTAGTGATTTCTTAATAGTCGATATGCAAGTGGATGTTGACGTCCCTTTCATCTTAGGCCGGCGATTTTTAGCGACTAGCCAAGCTATTATAGATGTGCAAAAAATAGAGATAACTTTTAGTATTCAAACTGATATGATAACTTTTCCTATATACAATAGATCGGGCTTAAGAGGGAAACATAAATGTTGTGTGGTCTATAAAAGTGAACAAGATGGTACATCTGTTAGAACAAGCCTGAAAAATATATAGGTATCAATCTCCTGAATCAGGGTGTTTGGAATTCGGCTAAAACACCAAAAAGGTCGTCAGGCTGAAGACGTAAAACAAAGCGCTTGTCGGGAGGCAACCCGATGTTTACCATTTTTATTTAATTTTTTGCATTTTTATATTTTTCGTTATTTTTGTTGCTTTTTAGAACACTAACATAACATTGAGTGCCAGGGTGATGAAACAGGTCGGGAAAGCGGAAAAAAAGGCATGCAAAGAAGGAAACTGAAGTGTTGGACGAGAGCAACCAACGCGGTTTTGTTATCTAATGCGGCAGCATCAAAAGTACCTCAGAATTGCACATCAAAGTTGTCAGCTCAACGCGACCATTCTCAACGAACGCGCCCACGTCAACTCAAGTCCGCGTAAAAATGGCCTCAATAAGCAAATCAACACTTGGATGCGAATGTGACCACGTTCATCAATGCGGCCGCGTCTGTTCCAGTGGGTAAGTATAAACAAAAGCGGGGGATTTCAAACCTTTACTCTCTTCTTTCTTGACTACGATGGCACGATTTTGGCAGTAGTGGGATTTTAATTCACCACCGCCATCTCCTCCTCAGCAGCACACTATAAGTAAGTACCAAGGCGTACCACTCTTTTTACCACAAACATTGGCCTTCGACCATGTTTGGGGAGGGGTGAAAGTTGGACGTCTTGGCAGCTTTTATGATTTATGTTATTTATCTAGCTTAAGCATGTCGCTGCTTTATTTGCTTATTTTACTGAATTCTTTAAGGGCCTGTAAGCCCTATTTGTGCACTCAACTTGTTATGATTAGTTTCTTTTTGTTAGTTTCTTTATTTGAATTTTTGTTATTTATTCGTTATTTAGTGCTTTTATGTGTTAGTTATTTTGTTGAGACATTGTGGATCTAGAACCCGAGTTATTGTCATGCAAGAGCTGAAAAAAGGGATCGATAGATGGTGATGAGTCAATGGTGAGCCGATTTAAAAAAATGGTATTTTGACACTTAGAAGAGCATGATAGGCATAATTGAGACGAACTTGAGCTTAAACTTGAACAATGATCAATATTTAGTCTGTGAGATATGAGCTTTATATGTACTCCTACTTTTGGAGTAAATTTGTCATTCTTTCAGTGTGAATTGATTGGTCAGAATGTATTTAGTCTCTAGAACTTGCCTTGAGTCTTTGTAGGAATAAGTTTAGTGCATGTTGTGACTTATAAAATGATATTCAGTATTCGCTTCTTTAATAGCCTGTTTTTTACCCTTTAAAAGAATTCTCTTTACCAAAATTTAAAAAAAAAATTCCTAGTTAGCCACTTTGAGCTTTAAACTTTGTTTTCATAGCCGAACACTACAAGCCTAAACCTTTCTTTTAGCTTTTGCCCCGTAATTGGACTAATTAAGTAAGAGGGAGGTGGATTGGAAGGTAGACAGGGTAAATGCATAAAGTGGAATGGATGTTTGGGATGGTTTGGTGAAGAGATGTGTGGATTAGGCAAAAGAAAAGAAAGAGATGACCCCTCCTAGTTATTTTTCGTTTTGATGTTTAAGGAAAAAAAAGAAAAAAAAAGAGAAAAAAAGAGAAAAAAAAAATCTTTTTTTGCATTCGTTATCAATTTTTTTTTGCGTATGTTGGGAAAAAAGAGAAAGTTGTAAATATGTGTTTTGTTTTATTATTTAGGAGGGGTTAATAATGAGAAAGTGCCTAAGTATGCTCAAGTTTTTGAAAGACGAGTAGTCCTAATGTGGTACTCGACTAAGATAGGCATTTGAAGTTCTTGGTTGATGAGAAGTGCTTTTGATGGGTGAAGAAGCCATATGATGTGGTTTTCTAAAATTTGAAGAGTGAAGGTTGAGTGAACAATGTTGAGGGGTAGTTGGGTTAGGAATAACTTGATTGGTCCAATAAGTAGTCTCTTATCGCCAAATTTATCCCACCTTACCTTAAGCCAACATTACAACCAAATTAAAAGACCTTATAGATTCTTCGTCACATATGTCGAGTATGAGGTCTAATTTAGACAATAGACAAGCATATGATAGACGGCACATGTAGTCCAATTTGAGTATAAACACATCCCATGTTATACACTTGAGAGATGAACGGTACACTTAACCGGTGAGGATTTTCGTTTAATTTTAAGTTTCTTGTCTCGAAAGTAGTTAATAAATTATCATGTCACCAATTCTTGAAAGTTTATGTTGTCAGGTTTGCTGAGAAAAAAAAAAGAAATATCTCTGAGACTAGGCTCGTCATCTAATCGTCCTAAAAGCTTGTATTCCCTGTTCTATTTTGCTTTAATTGTTCAGGGATGAACAATAGTTTAAGTTTATGGGAGTTTGATACATGTTGTTTATACATGCATTTTAGGTCGATTTATAGATATATTTGATCATTTGCATGTGTATTTAGTCGGAATGTGCTTAAATTCATTATCTTGAGCTCGATGACGTGTTTGTACTTGTTTTAGTGATAATCAGGTATAAAATGGCTAAAAAGTCCATTTGGAACAAGTTCGAAGAAGAAACAAGTCATATAAGGGAAAAAATGGACGAAAAGGGATTTAAAAGAGGAAAAACATCGACTGCGGCTGCATCAAAAGTGGTATAGAAAGTGAAAAACACATTCAACTCAACTGACGCGGCCGCGTCAAAAGTGCTTCCGAAAGTGAAGTTTTCTGTCAGCTTGACACACCTCTAGTATTTTAGTCATATCTTGAGATCTACAACTCCGATTGAGAGTCAATTGGTGGTGTCGGAAAATTGATTCAAAGGGCTATAACTTTGTTTGAAAGGGACAAATCCTAATTCAAATTGTAAGACCCTAAAAAAGGGCTTAGAAGTCAAACTTAAAGCTTGTCTAGCAAAAACGGCCGCGTTGGCGAACATGGCTGCATTCGATGGCGGTTCCCACACGTTTTGTGCTTTTTGGCCTATATTAGGCCTGTTTCAACCCCAATCCTTCCCAACTTATAAATAGACTCTACTTCCGAAAATAAGAGACAATATTCATCGGAGAAGAGTTTGGTTGCCGAGATTGAAGATCAAGGAAGTGACAAGACGAAGATTGAGGACAAGATTCGGGTTTTTCTATTCCTTTTCTTTAGTTAATTAGTCAAACATGTCTGTCTATGGATGTATTTGGTTTTTGACTTTGATTATGAGTAGCTAAACACATATTGTGTTCTAGGGTTAGAAAGTAGATTGTGAACAATTATGTTTTGATTTTATCTTTAATTCTAGACTCCAAGTTATGCTTATTTTATCTATATGCTTTGTTCTTATTTTATGAGTTGCTTAATCTGACCAATTTAGTAATTCTATTTGCTTAGCAATTTATAGACAGATGATCATATAGCGTAGGTACCAATATTGTCCGATAAGAGTGAAGGCTTGCTTAGACATTGGCTTAGGGAACCCTTGGGAGTCTTTTAGGCTTGTTCGACTCGGGAGAGTGACTATTCTTAATTGATCTACACGTTAGCCGCTTCGGGAGAAGGGTTGATATAGAGTACCGCTGCATAATAAATAATATAATTGGTTTAGAATATGGAGTTTTGAGTTAATCTTACATAGGAGTTCATAATTGAAATCTATGCCCTAGAATACAACTTTATCCATCTAAGTTTACCTTATCTTTGATTGCTTGTCTTTCAATTAATTTTTTGTTAGTTAATTATATGCAATTAGTTTAGATAATATAAAATCCATCTTTTATTCAAAAGTCTAGATTGAGTATAGATATTAAGATTAGGGTACTAAGTTTACACAATACAGTCCTTGTGGAATCGACCTTGCTACCGCTAGCTACTTTAGAACCGTATACTTGCAGAATACTAGGGTAAGAATATAGTGCATCAGTTACAAACTGTATGCATGCATTAATATTTTCCTGGAAGCATCACACACACAATTCATTTCTTACATATCCCAGTTCATTCACTCATTTTTTTTTTTTTTTTGTTAAGACTAACACGTCCTTCGGAGCTTATAAGTACTATGGTGAGCCGAACTACGATCCAATGAAGGTTCTCTTTCAAGATCCGCCTAATGACGAAATTGAAGTCTTGCCGGGTAATGAGGATGCTTGGACGATTTTCCTCTGAGCAACAACCATATTAACACAAATTTGGCCTTTGTTTTTCCATTTGTGGCTTATCGGTTACGTTTGAGAACCTAAACTGAATGAATTGCAACATCTTAAGATTTTAAATAGGCGGCGACTATCGCCACCACTAAAAATTCTCTATACACCACATTTACTTTTTAGATAAAAATAACTCTACGTTAATTGACAGATTTATCCTTTTTTCATAAACTTTATAAAATAAATATAAAATTAACCTCTCCTCGTTTTAATCTTCACCGGAAAAAATAAAAAAAGGAAAAAAAGAAAAAAAAAACCATTGATCAGTAAGTTTTCTCTTTATAAATCTAAGCTTTTCTTTCTTCTCTTTACAAGACTTACAATTGATCTCTACAAATCTTACCCATTGGCAAAACATTATTACACGGCAATCATGAATCCTAAATCGCATAAAATCTTCCATCTCTACTCAGATGTCTACAACAACAAGATGGAAAGTGAAATTCCCAAATCTAAACCTACATTTGATGAACCGTCTTGGAGTTGAGTAAATTGTCTTGACCGCAGATTTCATGGAAGAAACATACTTCTTCGGAGCACACGTGACTGCTTTCTCCGAATTATGCCCCATTTTCCGAGCACCTTCGGCAGCAGTGACCAAACTGTTGTGCTCTGTTTCAAATCTTATCTTTTTTCTTTTTAAAATTTCATAAGAAGGGTAGGATTGAATATTTTTGTGGTGTACAAAGAAATTATAAGAATTTAAATATTATAGGTGTGGTGTGCATAGAAAATGTGGTGTCTAAAGAATTATTTGTGGTGGCAATAGCCGGTGCCTTTTAAATATTCAACTTCAGTATAACTTTCGTTATTTATAAGCCTCTCCAGGTGACCTACACAGGAACAACTTCAATGACGTTTTATCCTGTATTATTAAAATTACATGTATCCAATGAAAACTTGAACGAACTACCAAGTTACAGTAACATATAAACAGGCCCCAAACCAAAACCAAAAATCATATAACCAAGATGGCATAGTCTTAAGATTCACCATACAACATGTTCTCCAATTAAAGGGAGCCAAACCGAAAGGTAAATCCAAAACATAGGTTAGAATGCAAGCACTAGTGTTATAAGTTTACACATAATTAATCATATATGCAAAGTTATTAATCTTGTTCCATTCCGGCCGGAACAGACGAAATATCTTGTTTCAGTAAAGAAAATGAAAATAGCTAACCTCTAATTCCATCTCACCCTAAATTCCGGGTGTTTCGCTAAATTCCAGCTGGAACTGGCCGAAATGGCCATTTCGGTAAAAAATCACGAGATCCGAAACTACCCTTGTTTATTTTCAATTTTTTTTTGTTGAATTTTATTTTACTCTTCTAACTAAGTACTATTCCTACTGACAGAGTACAAACTTAGACTTAGAGTCTTAATTTCTCAAAACTCACCAAACTCCATTTCTTTCTTACAGAAACTCAAAACTCAAATTTCAAAAATCCTAAATCTAGAAATTCCAAATCTTGATCCTAAAAACTTGAAGTTTCAAACCCAGCTACCGTTGTTCCATCATCATCATCTGTGTCTGAACTCTGAAAACTTAAAACCTCAAATCCCATGAGATTATTTAATATATATATATATACAAAATGGAACGTCGGAATGCTCTGGTACCGAAATATCTCGTTCCAATGACAAACACAAAATGATGTCCAGAAAAAATTGACAACTTTGCTTATACGTCCAACCACGTTAAAACAACAGTGACCCGAACTACATCTGGCCATCTAGCATCATTCGAACCATCTGAACTCGAGCACAATCGGGGAGGTTAAAGAAAGCCTCGCAGTCCTTGTTGCTATTGGACAGTGTCTTGTGCATGAAGATATATTCGGCATCACTTAAAACACTAAGTCGACCAAGTGTTTTAAATAATCCTACTCGCTTCTCCGACATTTTACACTCGTACCCCACCCACTTGGCGATCTCTCCGAGCCTCTGCTTAGTTTGGTCACAAAACATTCCCATAAGATCAACAATATCAGTATCAGATTCGTTGAGTACCTTTTTCCTTATCGACCCTCTTTCTCTTGGAACCACTTGATTTCGATGCTTGGCACACGAACATGGTTTCACTCTCGTCCCCCTCAATTGGAGCTTCCTCATATACTATGTTATTGAAAGTTATGGACTAGATTAGGATATGGACTTTAATTATTATTAGGTTATACTAATTAATCTATTTCTATTATAAAAGTGTGAGTTGTTTCTTACAAAATTTGATTTGCCTATTATATCCTTAATGAATTTGAATTTTTAAGGTTAGTTTGGTAACTATATTTTAAAGTTTTATTTATAAACTATATCTTTGAATCTTTTTTATATATAGTTAGACAAAATTTGATTTGCCTATTATATTATAAATGAAATTTAGTTTTTAAAATTAGTTTATTAACTATATTCTCAAAGTTTTATTTATTTGGTTAGAGCCCTATATAGTTCATCTATCAATTCATAGATATGATACCCTAAAAAATTCATGGATATGATATGTAATTCATCTAATGGCATAAGTTAAACCTACATATTAATCATATTCTATATATATATTTTTTTATTTTTAATAATATATATAATATTATTATTTATTTTTATTTTTATTTTTAAGTTTCTTTATAAATTATTATTTCTTTTATAATGAGATTCGTTTATATAATTGTAAAAAAAAAAAAAAAGAACTATAGAAAAAGAAAAAAACCATTAATTAGCAAAATGTTAAGGCTAATTTAGTAACTTTATTTTTTAAAGTTTTATTTATGTAGTAAGATTCAATTTTAAAATTGAAATTCATCTCTCAAGTCTCAACTTATGAAATTTTCTATCACACTTAATATAATATATAGTTCGACTGATGATATAAGTTGAACCTAAATATTCATAATATATTATTATTTATTTGTGGTAAAAATACATTATATTCTTTTTATTTGTTTATATTTTATTCGATCCTTCATAAATTTCTAATAATTTTTCTAATTGGTTTCTTCTATAATTGTAGAGAAATGAGAAAGGCCGATTAACACTAAGGTACTTACAATAAGTAAAATTACTTTAATATATGATTCTTAGGATATTAAATAATTGAAGTTACACAAAAGATATTTATGTATTTATAAGAAAATTATAGAAATTTAAACATATTATAGGACTTTAGTAACTTCAAAGTTTGACTTTTTAACTAGAATAATGATTCCAAGACTTTTAATTTCGAATAATGGTACTTTAGAGTTATTTAGATATTAAATGTTTGCAAAACTATTAAGTTTTTGTGTTTTCATGGTGAAAAAAATACTAAAAGGTTTTACGATTAGTAACAATAAGAAAAAAAAAACTATACACATAAAAATTAGAACAATTGAATAATAGTGAAAGCTCTTATTTATCATTTTTCATTTTGGAGATATTTTTTATTTTTAGTTTACTTTTTCTTTTTAATTTAGGTACGTAGTTATAATATATATACCCATTCTACTAACCATAACCCAAAAAAAAAAAAAAAAAAGAATTGACAGGACAACTATAGGCGATCATATTCCTTTTATTTGCTTTTAATTTTTGTGAATCGATATTTCTCATTTCTCTACAATTGTAAAAGAATCCAATTAGAAAAACTATATGAAATTTATGAAGAACTGAAGAAAGTATATTAAAAAATTAAAAAATAATATAATGTATATTACTAAAAAGGAATAAGAATATAAGATATTATGAATATTACAGTACTTTAGTTTATGGTTCTCAAAATATTAAATAATTAAAATGTACACAAAAGATATTTATATATGTATAAAAATTATAGAAAATTAAGCATAGTTTAATAGGAGTTTAATAGCTCCAAACTTTGACTTCTTTGTTAGGATGATAACCACAAGACAACGATAATGTATTATATAATATTTAATTTACCACAATATATGAATGACTCAAGATTAATAATACTTATATGATAAAATATTTAAAATATGTAAAATGTAATAGTTTAATATAATTTCAATAGTTATAAGTTTGACTTCATAGTCGAATAATAGACACAAGATTGTTGACATATGATCGTACTTATATTTTTTTATTATATAAAAATGATTGAAAATTAAATTAAAAAAATGTCATTAAAGAATTTTTGGAAAAAATAGATGAAATTAAACTAAATCTTTTAGTCTATTTAAAAAATGTAAATGTTATATGTCAGAACAATATGTAAATGATTCACAATGATTTATTACTATGTATAAATTATTAACAAATTCTTACATAGTGTTTGGTCATAAATAAAACAGTCAACTCTTATTATAAATATAAATTAGAATAATACTTATCTAATAGTAACAATTTATTTGTCTAAATTTGAATATTATAAATTTGTTACTTGCAATAATCTTCCTAAATTTCTAAATTATTGAAGTATCAATATTATAACACTGGGAAACAATAATAGAATTTATATAAGTTATCTAATGAAAAATAAGATTTGAATATGTAATATTTAGATTAAAGTGTAAATTATTGAATTGATCAAGTGTTAGGGCATAGTAACTTAAACTTTATTATAATATAAACTTGAAGCAAGTACTAAAATGAAAAAATAAAATGACTTTGCATGTGAAATTGCTAAGATTATATTTTAAAATTGACTTTTGAGTAAGTAAAAGGACATGTTAGAAAATTGTATGTCTTTTTCTGTATACCACTTTATCAAAGTCCAACAATAGAAAATAATGTCAAAACAATTGAATAAGAACTATATGATGATAAAATGAATAGAAGTGAGAAAATGCATTGTTGGGAAAGATTACACAAATTTATGAATAGATTTATTATTAGTAGGTATAACTTTATTAACATAATAAACAAAATTATAAAAAAAACTAGCGTAAAAATTATGAATATTAAAGGGTCTAAGTAAATTTTCATTATGAAAAAAATTCTAATAGATGAGTCTAGGTAATATAATAGAAAACTCAAAGGATAAATTAATAAGATAGAGTTAGACATATTATACTATGAGAAATGTATACAAAAACAAAAATTAAATATCTATATTATAGGTAGATGTACATACAAGTTAATTATTACAATGTAGTATTTCAAAATTTGGATTAAACTAGCAATATATATGTTTACAAGCTAAATTTCTTTGTATGAGCATTACTAAGTAAATATAAATCGAATTATTATACTTGTAGGAAATGAGATTATATATTATATTTATTTTCAATGATTTGGAAGAATAAAATCGATATATTTCATAAGTAACATTTATAAACATTACAACAAGAGAAAATTATAATTGATTTACGAATTTAATTAAATTAAAAAAGTATACGATAAAGTCATTTATATATGTATATGTATATATATATATATAGATGAGAAAGATGGAGGAAAGCGATAAAAGTAGCTTATATATGAAATCAGTAAAAGAGATATACAAAGATATAAAAACTATAAATGCATCGGTAGTGATATTGTGTAAATTTAAGTACTATTGGTCTATACAATGGATGGATTTTATTCAAATAAGTCTATAAGTTGAACATCATTTTTAATCACATACCTTACACACCTACATAAATATACTCACTGATGTAATACTTTTAATAGTTGATGTAATTTTAGTAGACCAAAGAAAAACCTGTTATGGTAGAAAATTGGAGAGAGACATAAAAATCACAAGGTTTATAATAATTGGAGTTTAGACCGAGGTGTGAAATTTTATTGAGAAATAATAAAATGGCAAACGAAAAAATTAGTGGACATGAATAGTTGCAATTCTTTTAAATATTTAAGATCTAACATTAAACAAATTATTAAATCAATAAAAATATTATATATATATATATATATATATATATATATATATATATTTAAGCATATGTAATTACTTGATAGATGAATGTACTATGCTATATAAATTATAGGGTACAATAAAGAATAAAAAAGAACGATAAAGAAATAATGAACTAAGTTGTACTATGAATGATTCAATTGTACTATGTGAATAAGTATCACATAATTAAATTAAAACATGCTGAAAAATAAAGAAAGTGAAATGTGAATGTTCATATTAACTTGACAATAGATTAGAAAAATAATTACGTCGAATAAAGTACGGTATAGTCTAAATAAAAAAATGAATGAGAAATAAAATCGGAATGCATGGTTTAATCATGTATATATAAGACTTTTAAATGAATGTGGAATGTTTGAAAAAATTAAGAGTATTTCACTATAACTAAATAAGGAATTAAAGACATTACAAATTATGTAAAACATTTATTATATTTTATATAGATTGTAGCATGTGTCTTGATTGAAGATTGTGAGACACTATGTATATAGTCAACCTTCCATAAAATATATTATTTATTTTGTAATTATACTATAATATGATTTTTATTTTAAATCACACATAATTTTTAAATTTCGACGTTGATTGAGAAAATAATTAAGGAAAATTGAAATAAGCAATCTTAAATCAATAAGTACATTATATTAAAGAGGGTTATACTTAATAATAATAAAAAAATTAGAAAATAACTTTCATGACAAAAGTTGGATGTTGGACCTTGATACTAAGTTGATGGAAGTTTTTCCTCACATTAAAATATGTAAAGAATTTCATGTGCAAATGTATATTGAAATCGAAACTATTTATTAGAGAATTATAGAAAAGTACATTAGACCTAATATTTTGTGTGTATATAAACAAATAATTGACTTATGAATGTCAGTTGATGATATAATGAGACAATTAAAAATGTGTTTTTCTTCAAATGTCAGTGACTTGGTGCAAAACATAAAAATATATGCCTCATTATTCCGTATATAGTTTGTCAATCATCGTATATTTATTCAAGATATATTAATGATGATCGAGTCTGTGTATAATAAGAAGTAAACAATAGTTTGAATAAATCAAATTTTACATGTATAATAGAAAATTTTGTAACACTAAATATTTCTACAATATATCATGGCATGTCGTTTTTTACGAATCTTTTAACATTAATTATTATAACTTATTTTATTAAGACTAAGTTTATTTAACTTTTCTATTTCTCTTTTGTGATTCTTTTAGTTCTTAGTTGATTCAAAATTATGTTTGTTCAATGAATTAATTTTTATTACATTGAATAATCTACGAAATTATGTATATATATTACAGTGATTACAATGTACAATTATTTTATGTTCAAATTAATTTTTTTTATTAAATAATAGTAAAAAATTATAACCACGTGCAATGCACGTGCGTAGTGCTAGTTAATTAAAGCAGACCAGAATATTAGGCCCATATACCTAGGGTATATGCGCTATATATATGTCTATTCCCTATTGTAGGGATTAATTAATCTTGTCAGACTAAACACCATATTGTTCAATAAGGGATTTCCTAGCGATCATTATTGAACAATTGTACCGAGGATAGTTCCTGCGGCGGACGATACATACGCGTGGATACCTGAAGTGGTGAATCAATCGCGCAATTCGGTCCGATCAATTACGCAACAAGTAAGTTGTTCCAACTTTAGCGTAATTTATGCTCAACGTTTATATCAGTTATAAATCACGATCAATATTCTCGATTTATTATTCCGCTGCATACATTAGATGTAGTCGAGAATTACTAACAGTTATGCATCTCCTCATTAGGATGATTTTAGTAGTCCCAATTGGATTATTTGCGGCATCTTGAAGGTCCTCCGTGTGCTCCCCTTATAGCTCGTTCCTTGCCAAATACCTCCTGCCAGTCTTGAAAATAAGGAAATGATCTAAAACACATCGTTTTCGTCGTGCTGTCCGTCTGCAGTTTGTTGACAGGGTCTGTTAAAAGCGAACTACAAATTGAGTTGTGTATGTTATAAGGTGACTAGAAATTTACCTTGACATAATTGTCCCAGATCTGAGTTGATTCCACATTTATCATGTTTACCGACTCTAATCGGGATCTAAGTCCCGTCAGGCATCCCTAATACACATCAATACTTTCAATTTAGTTTATCAACTCCTAAATTGCTACTGGTGTTCTAAAAGAGTAGTTATTTGAGAAGATATAAATGAAATTATCACCTAAACAACCTCCACTGGTCATCCATGCAATCTTTAGGTACATGTTCAGGTATGGCGAGAAGCATCTTGTGAATTTTAATTATAGCATTTGATACACCGTGAAAGTGTTTACTAACCGTATGATTACACCATTTGTACTCACGTTTAATAATCTGTATTTTATGATATAAGGAACACAACTACCTTCTCGCTCACACTGACTTTTCTATTGGTCCTAAGCCCACTGTGTTCAATCAAGATTTGACATAGCTGGTCAAAGGCTGCTCGACTCATTCGCAGATAATCCTTACAGGATTCACCATCGCCACCTAATATTGCTCTCAAATGCTTAATTTGATCGGGGACCTTACTGACAAGGGTGTATTTTTTGGGTTGTAGCCTACGTTGTGCATTTTGCCTAAAACGTCTGTACGAGGCAATGATAAGGAATGCAAGACAAAAGAACATAACACACTCATTCATGATATTGTGAAGTATTAGTTACAATTCTTCTTCTCCAACATCAACATCCATCTTTGACAATAAAAAAGGCTAACCAATTGAAAAAGGTTAAAACTTATAATTAAGGAATTGACAATTAGAGAATGCAATTGTTAATATGATTAACCTAACGAGAAAAAATGTGAATAAAAATCCATTCACAACCTCATATACTTGAAACAACCAGACTCAATATTTTGATTCTTTCTCCATATATAACCATGCTTCGAATGGTGCGTAACTGAAATTTCCAAGCCGATGTATCCTCCCTCATATCGTTGAACACAATTGAAATGTAAGTAACAAATTGCAAACAAAGAACAATACACGTGAAACATGAAATAAATATCATTGAACCCATTATATCTCAATACATACGTACGTAGAGCTGAACGAACCAACTTGTTTTGTATAGCCTTCATCATGCAGTAGTAAATGTTGGCCATAAAAGAACTAAATATGGTTGGAAAGAGAATTATAATCTTAAATTAATGAACTCATTATTTGAGATGGGATTCATGAGGCACTAATACTGTAATAAAACCACTCAAACAAATTTAGTTAACAAAGAAGGCACGCAAGATGCAGGGCGTGGATTAAATCGACAACTTCAAAAGAGAACTATAATGTGGACTGCATAAAAGGAAATGTCGAAAAATCTGGTGTTGAAGATTTTAGCGTCAGATCTGTCCCATGGTTGAGAAAATGCACCTACTAGAGCAGATGTAGATGATGGTTGGGGAAATTTCTCGATTTGTGGCAACAATTCAACGAAGAGGCAGAACCAAAATGGCTAGTGTTTGGACGAGTTGCTGGAAGTAAGAGGGTGTTGTGTTTCTCTTGATTTATGCCGAGTCCTGAAATATTTGAGAACAGGGAAGGATATTTTTTGGCAAAGTTGAGGCTGCATCATAAGGGATAAGTAACAACGTTATTACAAACTTCTCACTATTTTATTAGCTTATATTACATTTCAATATGTTTCTTTTATTTACTCATAAATTATGTAAAATATATCAAGTTATTCAACACTAACATTATCGTCAAATTCCCCTTCCAACTTCAGAATATTATTGCTTGAATACATAAATTCATTAAATCAAATATTTAATTCCAAAATCGCAAGATCATCTTAAATATTTAATCAGTTACTACAATATTAAAGCTATTCATTTTATTTTGCTTTCTAATTTGAGTTAAACTTAATATATATATTATAATTATTATTTTTTTTACAAAAAATGGTTCACGTGCAATGCACGTGCACCTATCTAGTTATTTGGAAAGGGATAAAATAGGTCAAACAAAATTGATTGAAACTTAAGGCATTTTTGATATTGTCCTAATAATATGTATGAAAAAATAGTTTTTAGGTATGCAGTGTTAGACTAAAAATATGCAGTGAAATTACATCAATGATCCTACATTAACTAATGTAAAGGACATAATAGGTAAAAGAAAATTGAGTTAAATTTAAAGTACTTTATACTCCTCCGTCCCGGCCTAATTGTTTTACTTACCTTATTTATTTGCTCCAAGCTAATTGTCCTACTCCATAAATGACAAATTCTCCCACAATCTCCACCATCAAAATCTCCACATTCAATCTCCATCTTTGAAAAAGTTAAAGATTCCACAAAATCTATTTTTTCTTAGTCTCCGTGCCAGGTCAAGGTAGGACAATTAGCTTGGGACGGAGGAAGTATTAGTTTAAAGATAATATGAGTGGTGCGTTCCATTAAACCATAAAGAATTTTTATTATTTGTATTATATTATGTTGATCGACAATAGTATCTGATAGCGACCGTCGTGTGTCGCTACCAAATTAATTATGCATAGAAATATACTTATCCGTATCCTACTACTCTAACTAGTAGAGTGGTAAGTAGGAGTCGATCCCACGAGGAACGGTCGAACAATTTTGCTTTTATGTATTGAACTATTATGATTAAGAAATATAATGTAAATAAACTAGAAAAACAATAAAGAAGTGGGGGGGGGGGGGGGGGGAATTTTAATGAAATAACAACTAACACCTAAATTTCTATTAAGCAAACTAAATAACAATTACTCTAAGAATACTTAGCAATTTAACAATTCAAATAAACAAAGACAAATAGAATGATTTTTTTTCGGTTTTTGGTTTTCAAATAATAAAATGATTCACCCTTGATCATGTTTCACCTTGGTCTTGGACGATTTATGCAACTATTTAATACCCAATTAGTTAGCCTTAGAACTCCTACTCCAAGATTGATAACAAGCTCTACCAATCTTGTTGTCTCTTAAGTATGATTAATCAAAATAAGCTCTTCAATTAATCCTACTCAACTTATCAAATCCTAAAACAAGCTCTTTAAGAATCAATAGTCGAGTGCATTAAGATTTAAGACAACGGAGTAGATTCGACATAAAACTCGTAAGTTCGGTTCTACTGGTCGAACTCTATGTTATCCCAAATAAAATAAATCCATTATTTTCTACACGGGAATTGGAAATCGGAAATCCTACAATTACGAATAGTCATTTTCTATTCTAGCAACACACAAACAAATATCCAAATGGGTGATCAAACCACAATTCGATTCATAAGTGTGAATCAACAATCCCAAATAACATAGAACATTCACAAGGCATAATCCAATCGGTAATATTAACCGCAATAATCACATAAATGTCTTAAACTCAAGGTTCAACTAATGATCAAGAGTGAATTCTAGGGTACTAGCCACCCATTACAATTATTACAAAGATAAAATAACAGAAAATTAAAGAAAACATGAAAATAAGATAGAAAGAACCAAAGGTTAGGATCTTCAACCCTCTTCCATTCCCTTGCTTCCAATGGAGAATAGTGGCTGAATATGTGTGGGGGATGGGTTCTAGGTTAGGTCAAAATCGAAAATGACCATATATATGTAGAGGAGAAAGTGTTGGGCTGAAAAATGGGCAAAAACGTGTTTCAGGATTAAAACATGGAGTCGCGCCGCGGCCGTGGCGCATAATTGGCCGCGGGCGTGGTGAAAATAAGGGTTTGGGCCCAATTTGGGACCACGGCCGAGGTCTTCAACCGCCACGGCCGAGGTCTGGTCCCCATTTTCTGGATCCTTCGCCACAGCCGTGGCCTGAATTTCGCCTCGGCCGAGGCATTGAAGGCTGAATTTTGGCCATCTTCTGGATGATTTACCACGGCCGTGGCCTTGATTTCGCCTCGACCGAGGCGCTGAAGGTTGAATTTTGGCCATCTTCTGGACAAATTACCACGACCGTGGGCTAGTAGGCCTTGGTCGTGGCATAAGCCACGGGCGTGGCATTAGCACCTCGGGCATGGTCCCCTGTTTATCCTTATTTTCTTTTTCCTTTGAGCTCGATTGTCAATTTGAGATCTTCGAACCTGTTTTTCGGCCTTAATTCACCTGTCTTGACATGGAAATGAACCAAACACGTCAAATTGCCCAATGAGAAATAAACGCACAAAACACACGTGAATATGCACACAAAAGTCCGTAAAAAGACATTTAAATTGACCTAAAAGTATGTGCACTACCACGTGTACCAGTATCACCTATTTATATACTCAATCTAACTTTTTTTTTTTTTTTTTTTTTTTTTATAAAACCACATAATTAATTTGAAGTTATTGATCAATTAAAAACTCGTTTGTACTTTGAATAACAAACTTATCTACATGTGTAATATTGTATGATGATGAAAATTCAGTTTTGAAATCAAAAGATTTGAAATCGACCGAGTCCATTAATGTTTGATTATTTAGAAATGTACTCGTTAACCGTATGAATAACGAAAATAATTCAAAGAAGTCAGATTGTAACCAGGGGATGTATAAGCTTTAATAAAGTTTATTTTTTATTTTATTTTATTATTTTTTTTTTTTGTGAAGGAAAGGTCTAATAAAGCTAGACTAAAGCATGACGAAAACTTACATCATTAATTCTAAATTAATTACTTTTAAGGGACAAAATATGCGAAACACTTTTATGTCAGTGTAAAGATAAACAAAAATATACGTGCTTCAGGTTGAAGTAACTAGACATTGTTATACATTGTCATAAGTATGAAAGGAATGTGAATTCAAGAATACGGTTCTTTTGGACAAGATAAAAGAAATAAATTTCCATTTTATCAAGTCTAGAGCTTCGTACTGAACATACTCAGTTGAATTTTTAGAAAATCTACTATTTTACTTAGTTCCTTCCACAATTCCCTTCGAAACAACTCACTTCTCTTTCACGTAGGTATTTTTAATTTACAGTAATCCACATTACTCCGTGAATTTGCTTATTGTTAGGTTTGAAAACACTTACAACACACACACACACAACAAGATTCAATCCAGAAATGAATGAAAAACGGACTGAAAAACGAACGCTTCAAGCCAAATGCAAAACCAGAAATAAAATGAAGAACACCAAGCTTTTACGTGGTTTGATCAAGGTGATCTACATCCACAGAGGCTCTATACACCTCAATTCACTCAACTAAACAATCAATTACAAGAAACAACCCAGAAAACTAGAAGCCCCAATTCACAATCTGAATTGAGCTCAAGAACCCTAGCTTTCAAATTCTAATGATTGATTAGTGTTTACAGAGGGTAAGCTACGTGTGTCAACTTGCCTTTACAAGTAGAACAAATGTATATAAAGTGCTAAGCTCGAATCAAGAAGTTCTGGAAGCTGGAATCATATTCAGTTTTAACTGCTATTCAAACTGAAACGCGTCTTTAACAACGGTTTTACATGCAACAGTCCAAAACCGTTGCTTATTTCTGTTATAACCGTCATCAACCCGGTTCTTCAATAACTTCCAAATCTGATTTGATATAACCCCGGCTCTCCGGTCCGGTTCTTCCCAACCCAAACCCGGTTCCTGATCCTACTCGACCTCCACTGCAAGTCACGCTCACTTGAAGAATTTGAATTGACACCTACAAATCTCCACCTCAATGAATTCAAGTGCACTTCATCACCTCTTACTGTCTTTTTATCTCCAGGTTTACTCGCACTGTTCAAGCCTTATCAGGCTTGAGCAATGTACCATCTTACTTCTAGGAACTGCCTTAGTCAAGAAATCTGCCGCATTGTCCAAAGTATGCACTTTCTTTACTTCAACAGATCCAGCTTCAATGATATCCCTTGAAAAATGAAGTCTAACATCAATGTGTTTAGACCTCTCATGAAAAGCTTGATGCTTCACCAAATGAAGAGCACTCTGATTGTCACACTGAATAGTAACACAGCCTTGTCTTATTCCCAAGTCCTTGAGAATTCCTTTGAGCCATAAAGCTTCTTTGATTGCCTCAGTTAATGCAATGAACTCTGCTTCTGTTGTTGACAATGCAACCACTGACTGTTGCACAATTTTCCAACTCACAGCTGTACCATACAAAGTAAAGACATACCCTGTAATGGATTTTCTAGTATCCAAATTCCCAGCAAAGTCTGCATCAACATATCCAATCAATGGTATAGTATTTGCTTCTTGTTTCTGGAATTTTAACCCCATACTGACAGACCCCTTTAGATATCTTAAAACCTACTTCAAGGCTTCCCAATGTGATTCCCCAGGATTTGACATATACCTGCTTACTAGAGACACACTATAGGCCAAGTCTAGCCTGCTACATATCATTCCATACATTAAACTGCCAACACCACTGGCATATGGAACATTCTTCATGTGAATCTCCTCAGCTGCAGTCTTAGGGCACTGATCCTTGGATAACTTTGTCTGTAGATTAACTGGAATACTTAATGGTCTGGACTCATGCATGTGAAATCTCTCCACAACCTTCTGCAGATACTGCTTCTGTGAAAGCCATAATGTTCCAGTCTCTCTTCTTCTAATGATGTCCATTCCCAGAATCTTCCTGGCTTCCCCTAGATCCTTCATGTCAAATTCTGAATTCAACTTTCCTTTTAGCTGTTGTATCTTATCACTGCTCTTACTGGCTATGAGCATGTCATCCACATATAACAACAGAAACACTTGTTCAGCTCTTGAACCTCTGTTAAAGTATACACAACTGTCATATAAGCTTCTTATGAATCCTGCATTCACCCTGAACTCATTGAACTTCTTATTCCACTGCCTGGGACTTTGTTTCAACCCATACAGTGACTTCCTGAGAAAACAGACCTTCTCTTCATTTCCTGGAATCACAAAGCCCTCAGGTTGCTTCATGTATATCTTTTCAACCAAATCTCCATGCAGGAATGCTATCTTGACATCTAACTGTTGTAGTTCCAAGTCTTCTTGAGTAACCTTTGATAGAAGTAACCTGATAGAGCAATGCTTCACTACTAGAGAAAATACTTCATTGTAATCAATGCCTTCCCTTTGAGTGAAGCCCCTAGCAACCAACCTTGCCTTGTACCTGATCTTATTAGCTTTTCCAGCCTCCACCTTTTTCTTGAAAATCCATTTTGAGCTAACTAGCTTCTGCCCTTTTGGTTTGTCTACAAGCTTCCAGGTTTGGTTTCTCTCTAAGGATTCCATTTCCTCCATCATGGCCCCTATCCAGTTTTCACTCTCACTGCAACTTACTGCTTCCTTGAAACTACTAGGCTCTTGAAACTCCAAGTCTTCTGCTACACTCAGTGCATAATATACACTGCGAGCTAATCCATAGAAATCAGGTCTTTGGATTTGTCTTCTTGGCCTGTCTCTTCCTATGCTATAGGTTCTGAGATTTGCCATCTCAGTTTGACCTTCTTCCCCTTCTGATGAACTGTCATCTTCTTGCTGAGCTTGAGTATTCTCTTCTGGAGGTATCTGCTCCTTATTAGGTTCCACCTGAACATAAATTCTTTCAGGTTCCACAGCTCCATCAGCTTCCTCTTGACTTCCAGTAGAGTTGTATCCCATCACATCTTCATTGAACTTTACATCTCTACTTATTAGGAGCTTCTGGTTTCCCTGTTCCAAGCACCATAACCTGTAGCCTTTTATGCCTTCAGGATATCCCAGAAATACACATCTCTGTGCTCTTGCATCAAGTTTGTCTTGCCTAATGTGAGCATAGGCTAACCACCCAAACACTCTTAAGTCATGGTAGTTTGGTGTCTTTCCACTCCACACTTCTTCTGGAGTTTTAAATCCTAGAGTTGATGATGGTGACCTGTTGATCAAATAGCATGCAGTATTTATTGTCTCCCCCCAGAAAGATTTAGGTAATCCAGCATCAATCAACATACATCTAACTCTTTCCAGCACAGTTCTGTTAAATCTTTCAGCAACTCTATTCTGTTGGGGGTTTAGAGGGACAGTTCTGTGCCTTGTGATACCCTTCTCTTCACAAAATCCTGTGAATTCAGTGGATAGATATTCCAAGCCATTATCAGTCCTAAGATGTTTCAGTTTCTTCCCTCTTATGTTCTCCACCTGATTCAGCCATGTTTTAAACTTGAGGAATGCATCACTTTTGTTTCTCAAGACATATATCCAGGTTTTTCTACTGTAATAATCAATGATAGACATGAAATACCTTTCCCCTCCATGTGTTTCTGTTCTTGAAGGCCCCCAAATATCAGAGTGTACATAATCCAGGGGTTCTTTAGTGGAATGTATCCCTTTTGCATAAGACAGTTTCTTTGCCTTCCCCAGGGCACACTTGTCACAGAAATCCAGTGTTCTATTTCCCATTTCACCAATGATACCCTTCTTGGATAACTCCTTCAACCCTTTCTCTCCAATATGACCCAGTCTTCTATGCCACTTCATAACATATTCTCTGCTTATCACAGATTCAGCACATCCTATCACAGGTGATCCAATCAAAATAACCAGGCCATTGTGTTGCCTTCCTTTGATTACCAGCTTATTGTGTTTAGTGATGTGAAGATGACCATCTAGAGAATTGAACTAACAGCCATTTGCCACAAGAGAACCAAGGGATAATAGATTTCTTTTCAAACCAGGGACATACCTTACTTGAGAAATAGTTCTGATGACTCCATCATACATTTTAATTTGAACTGGTCCTGTGCCTTTGACTCTGCAGGAGTGATCATTTCCTAGTAGTACACATCCACCATCTTCTTTCTGTAGATCCTTGAACCAGGATTCATTGGGACACATGTGGAATGAGCATCCAGTATCAAGTACCCATTCCTTTTCCATTCTTGTGTCTGTGATGTTTAAGAGTTCTGGGATGTCTTCTTGACGCTCTGTCATTGCCACCTCTACCCTCTGAGTCTCCTGCTTCTTCTTCTTTTGTGGACAGACCTTCTTTAAGTGTCCAGCTTGCTTGCATTTGAAACACTTCCTGGTTTCAACCCAGTCACCTTGTTTCTTTGCATTCTGAGTTCCAGATTTGTTATCTTTAACTCCCTGGAACTTCTTCTTCTGGAAATTCTTTTTGAACTTAATGTTTAAGCCTTCTCCAGCTTGTGTAGAACCCTTTTCTCCCTGATTCTGAAAGCACTTGGTCTTCAATGCTGACAAGATGGATTCATAACTGATTTTTCCATCTCTTCCAAACATCAGTGCATCTTTAAAGCTTTCCATGGATTTTGGAAGAACATTTAACACCATCAGAGCCTTATCATCATCCTCCAAGCTCACCCCCAGATCTTCCAGCTCTTCAATCATCTTGACAAACTCATCAAGTTGATCAGAAATGACTTTATCATCAGAGATTTTGAAGGACATTAATTTCTGTTTCAGAAATAGTTTGTTGGATATAGACTTTGATTGATAAAGTTCCTCCAGTTTTCCCCATGCTTCCACTGCATTCTTGCACCTCGAAACCTCCCTCAAAGGTTTATCACCCGAACATAAAAATATCAAACTCAGAGCCTTCTTTTCCAATTCTGGAAACTTAATTTTTTCAGCATCAGGCCATTGATCTACAGGAAGAAGTGCAGAGTCTAGGCCATTCTGAATCAGTACTGCATTCATCTTGATCTTCCAGAGTGAGAAGTCATTCTTTCCTGAGAACTTCTCCACATCCATCTTTACTCCAGCCATTATTCTTCTTCTTTGAGTTTGTCTGTATGTTTCCCATAGATGACGCCACTTGTTAGGTTTGAAAACACTTACAACACACACACAAAACAAGATTCAATCCAGAAATGAATGAAAAACGGACTGAAAAACGAACACTTCAAGCTGAACGAAAAACTAGAAATAAAATGAAGAACACCAAGCTTTTACGTGGTTCGATCAAGGTGATCTACATCCACGGAGGCTCTATACACCTCAATTCACTCAACTAAACAATCAATTACAAGAAACAACCCAGAAAACTAGAAGCCCCAATTCAGAATCCGAATTGAGCTCAAGAACCCTAGCTTTCAAATTCTAATGATTGATTAGTGTTTACAGAGGGAAAGCTACGTGTGTCAACTTGCCTTTACAAGTAGAACAAATGTATATAAAGAGTTAAGCTCGAATCAAGAAGTTCTGGAAGCTGGAATCAAATTCAGTTTTAACTGCTATTCAAACTGAAACACGTCTTTAACAACAATTTTACATGCAACTGTCCAAAACCGTTGCTTATTTCTGTTATAACCGTCATCAACCCGGTTCTTCAATAACTTCCAAATCTGATTTGATATAAACCCGGCTCTCCGGTCCGGTTCTTCCCAACCCAAACCCGGATCCTGATCCTACTCGACCTCCACTACAAGTGATGCTCACTTGAAGAATTTGAATTGACACCTACACTTATTATTATCCCGACGAGCATCACTATTTGATTCTATGAATGAAGTTGAGATTAAGCTCACAGCGATCTTAGGGTCCGTTTGCTTAAGATTGGGGAGTGCTGGGGCAAACCTGACTGATGGAGTTAATGAGTGTGTTTTATTGAGATTCGGTCCTCTAAATCTACTGAGCCAAGTCTAAAGCAAACGGACCCTTAGAGTTTAAAAATCATTAATATTTTTGTTATCTGCATATTTTGGATTGTATGAGATTAAATACTAAACAATGTATATATTGGTTATCTAAGTTAGCCTCATTTTAGAAATTGTGAATATTTGGCACTACTGCAAGAATCTGAGACAGTAAAGTGAGATTCGGAATTTTTTAATATATAAAAAAATCATGCATTGATATTGGATCCATCTCTACATATTTAACATACAAATTAATAACTAGATCTAAATTTTTAATTTCAAAAGTAAAACTAGATCTATGCTTTTTATTTTTATTTTGAAATACAAAATTATGCCACCATGTTCAGTCTCTTGGGAACATCAACTGTAGAAAGAATAAGGTACCAACAGTAGACAGACTAAGCCAATAATATATACAACTTTGAGTCAGAGTTTTTTAAATTAGTTTATAAATTCTATTTATGTTTACTGCACAAACTTATTGATTTTTTTAAAGTATTTACAACAATCTAAATATTGTAGAAAACAAAGGAATACAAAAAGTAATTAAACTTCAATGCTAAAGAGAGGGTTCGAGCTCCTGATCTCTAAATTGTAAAAAAATACACTTATCATTAGGTTACATCAGTTAAAAGTTGAGGCGCATTTAAAAAATCTACATATTATATATAGGTATTAAAAATGACTTGGACCCGTAATTTTTTCAAGCCCGAGGCACAGATTCTCCGCCTAAGGGAAACTCGGGCCATGTGTGCCACTACAAAAAGACGGTCTTTTGAGAAAATAAATAGTGGTCTCAAATAATGAGTATTTGTCACAACTTTATTATTAGAGACACATGTCGTCATTAATTAGTGGTCTCAATTACTCGGACGTAAATAATATATTTGTGACAATAAAGTTGGTCTCAAATGTGTCTTAAATATTTTTTGCAACAACTAATTATCTCTAAATGTAGTGTTCAAATTATTTGTATAGAGACTTGTGATAACAAGTGATCACAAATAACATATTATTTCTAAAAAAATGATATGAAAGACATCATATGTTGTAGTGCATGTGATGTAGCATTTAAATGAGTAAATTATTACTGATAATCTGTAATTGATAACTAATAAGGATTTGTTGAAGTCCAACTGAGAATAAATTGTACCGGTCGAGTCCAAATCAGTTGCGTAGTGTTTGCAGTCTCTAAAAGTTAATAACTTTTAAGCTGGTTAAGAATGTTTCTACCCCATTTTAGGTATTTTATTTTTGTGAATAAATACAAGTTGGTTATTTTAAACCTACTTTTGCAGTAAATATGATTTTTTTATGATACAAATTGACGAAGTTTGATAGTTTAAGTAACATCGCATTCACTACCTAGACATTTGATCCTGGAATTCGTCGAATCATTTAGGAGAAAAAAGAGGAGGATCATTTCTTTGTTTCTAGATTAAGAGGAAAAAAAATATTATTTATGATACAACTCTACCAGAATTGAGCCTAATGGTCACTTATGCAAGCCCAACAACGATATAAAGATCGATTAACAGCTTTGGCGAGGGCATTGAAGCATATTGGAGTCTCTTCTCTCGTGTAATTTTTTCCTTCATCTTTTTTAGGAGTTTACACTTGCTCGATGGGTGATTTTATAATATGTGATCGTATCAATTTTAGCAAACACTCCACATTTTACATTTTAACTAGCACACTTATATTCTCAAAATACACTTTACTGTTAATTTTTCTGCAGAAATCAATTTAAATCAATTTTTTTAGAAGTACAATTTATCGCAAACATCTAGATTTTCATGGGAACTTATTTATTAATGGGCCTATTTCTTGCCTCTTGACATTTAAAACTAGTTTAAAGCCCACAAATTGTCAAAGTTCTCTTCCCGCAGGCCCACAAAAGGATGCTAATGGGCTAAAGGGCCATATGGTGGATTTTGGCGATAAGTGAATAATAATTCGGCTTAAATGCAGTTAAAATTAAAAAGCTTTATAATTTATTAATTCTAAAACTAAATGAAATTAAATCAAATTAATCCATGTATAAAGTAGATTGCACGAGGAATAAACACATGAGATTATTATTATAATAAGGACGATTTTCCCCGCTAAAAATATTTTCTAAATTTGGAAAGAATTTTTCCAAAAATAAATAAATTTATGCAAATAGTAAGTAAAATAAAAATAGAGATAAGAAATACTTAGTCAACTAATAAATACACAACTCTAACAAATATATATGCATCAAAGTGGTAATAAATTAGCGTGAATTGGTTAATGAGAAATATGTAATTGAGAATAGTATATATGAATAAAATAAAGGGAAAACTACAATTGCATGACCTTTGACCCTTTTAACACTTTTTCATAGATACTTTTTTCAGTTACAGATTCCCATATAATCTTTGCGAGATTTATAAGTAGCCATATTTATAAGATTCCGGCGAGTAATTCTGGCAAACAAGTCATGTGACTTGCACACTCCTCTTTAAGGATTTTTTTTTTTTTTGTCATTTCACTCCAAAAGAAAAGCTCTAATTAAATTAAACAAAAAGATAAATAAATAAAACAAATAAAAAAAAATTCACCCTAATTCCCTCTCCATCGTGATTCCGGATTAGAGAACTTCAAACCATTTCTTCAACCTAGGGTTTGTTCAAATTGGGAGTACACACAGCCACAATACTGATGCACACTTGGTCGTTCCTCTGGTGACAATGATCGTTCCCTTATCGTGCGCTATCCTGCACAGCTCCAGCACGTTAGCCACCGTCAGGGTCGGATTAGACATTGACTCGAAGTACAACACCTTGGTCCTCCCTTCCACTATCTCCTGTTTGACCATCTCAGTATCTCGGGTGTCCACAAACGACGTCGTTATGTTGCAGGCACACGGCAGAAAATGGGCGAGGAGGGTGTGTGGTAGCGTCATTTCCTACTACCAAATTAAATTGTGTATGAAGAATACACTTAAACCTTACCGACTATCCTACTTAGTAGAATGGTAAATAAGGGTCGATCCCACAGGGAACGACCGAACAGTTTTGATTACGATGTCAAGCAGTTTATGATTAAGTATGCAAGAAATAAATACTTAAGAAAGCAATAGGGGGGGGGGGGTTGATGGGAAACTAACAATCTATTAGTGACAATTAAAAGCAAATAGACACAATTAAAAGAAACAAGTACTCAAAAACAATAGAAGAGATCTTTTTCGGTTTTAGTTTTCAAATAGTAAAACAAGTCACCTTTGATCATGCTTCCCCTTGGTCTTGAACAATTGATGCAACTATTGTTAATGCCCGATCGAATTGTGATTTAAGCCCTTATCTCAAGACTATTAACAAGCTCTAATAGCCTTGTTGTCCCTTAATCTTAGTTAATCAAAATAAGCTCTTCGACTAACCCTATTCAGTTTAACCGAATCCTCGAACAAGCTCTCTTAGATTCAATCACCAAAAGCATTAAACACTAGGACAACGAGATAAATTCAACATAAAACTCGAAAGCTCGGTTTTAGTGGTTGAACTTTGTGTTATCCCCAATAAATAACTATTGTTTGCTACTCGGGAATCGGAAATCCTACAATTACGGATAGTAATCTCCTATTCTAGCAACACATTCACAAATCCCTTAAAGGGTGATCAAACCAATAATCAATTCATAAATGTGAGTCAACAAGAGCAAATAACACAAAACACTTAAATACACAATAATCTCGATAACATTAACCGTAATAATCACATCAATGTCTCGACTCAAGGTTCCACAATGATCAAGGATGAACTAAGGGTGCTAGCCACCCATATTAACTAATACAATCAGAAAATAAATGGGAAAATAAAGAAACATGATACTGATATGGATGAACCCAAAGATTTCAATTGGAGAAGATGATCCTTTAATCCCTTGTCCAATCTCCTTCCTTGGTGGCTGAATAGTGCTATCCAAGTATCAAAAAGTCCTCCAAAAGTTATCCAAAGTTAGGTTAAATTCGAATGGGATGATATATATATAAAGGGAGAAAGTGCTAGACAAAAATAGGCAAAAACGTATTCAGGATTTTAAAACAGGGTAGTGAATCTCGACCGAGACGGGAGTGTGTCTCGGCCGAGACGTGAAAAAGGGTTTTCAAGAATTTTGGGTCGAAGGTCAATCTCGGCCGAGAATGGGTTGTATCTCGGCCGAGACGTGAAAAAGGGGAAACTAGGGCTTTTTAGGTTTTGACTCATCTTGGCCGAGATTAGATTGCATCTCAGCCGAGACTTTCATCTTTGACATTCTTCAGAAATTCCCTGGAGCTTCATCTCGGCCGAGATGAGATTGAATCTCGGCCAAGATCTTCAATCTTGCAAAACTTCAGAAAACCCCTGAGCCTCATCTCGGCCGAGATGAGATTGAATCTCGGCCGAGATCTTCAGTCTTGCAAAACTTCAGAAAATCCCTGGAGGCTCATCTCGGCCGAGATTAACATCCTGTCTCGGCCGAGATCTTCAGTTGGCTCTTCCTTTCTTGCCTCGATCGATCCCTCGACTCCTCGGTCGTTTAATCTTCGATTTCGATCCTTTTTACACCTGTCTTAATACAAAAATAGCTCAAACGCATTATTTTGCCCATTAGAATATAAAAAGCACTAAATACACATAATTATGGACGTTATTGACACTAAAATGACACTAAAAGTGCCCTAAAGTGCGTGCACGGAACACGTGTACCAGTGTGGGTCCCCCCGTAGAGAGTGTGGGAAGCGACCACGTGTCCACCTGTGCCACACAGTTGGAGAAAGACGTAGGAAATGGCGGACATGCCTGAAGCGGTGCAGTAGGCAGCCTCAGTGCCTTCAACAGCAGCCATCAGGTGGCCCAGGTTGAGCACGACGGATTTGAAGTGCGTAAATGAAGAAATCATGGTCGGGGCCAAGTTCTCTGGTAAACATCCGGCGCATGGTTTCGGATTCCATGACGGTGAAGGTGGCGGAAGAATCGCGATGGAGAGGGAATTGGGGTGATTATTATTATTTTTTTGTTTAATTTAATTAGGGCTTTTCTTTTGGAGTGAAATGCTAAAAAAAAAAAAAAAAAAAAAAAAAAAACCAACTTAAAGAGGAGTGTGCAAGTCAAGGGACTTGTTTGCCGGAATTACTCGCCGGAATCTCATAAATATGACTACTTATAAATCCCGCAAAGGTTATATGGGAATCTGTAACCGAAAAAAGTATCTATAAAAAAGTGTTGAAAGGGTTAAAGGTCATATGACAATCTGTAGTTTTCCCTAAAATAAATATGAATAGTCATTTAATTATCATATTACATACATGAATATAATTTGTCAAAAAGTAATGTGATTTTTGCTTCTATCATTTTTCTATTATAACATCATATAATATTATAATATACTTGACCTACCTTGGTCGGGCACGGAGACTAAAGAAAAATAGATTTTGTGAAATCTTTGACTTTTTCAAATGTGAAAATTAACGGTGGAGATTTTGAGGGTGGAGATTGTGAGAGAAATTTACCATTTATGGGCTGGTCAATTAGATTGGGACAAACAAAAATGGAAGGTAGGCTAATTAGGCCGGGACGAAGGGAGTAGTATTTAAAAAAAAATCTTTTAAAATTTGAATTTTTGCATGTCATGTGTGAGTAAAAACTTTACAAATCTCTCTCTCTCTCTCTCTCTCTATCTATATATATATGTATATATATATATATATTCATTAAATATATATAGATATATGTACATATATTATTAGCGCATAATAAATTTTTTTAAAAAAATTATGATTTCTTTGACTTTTTGTATTTATGTTACATATCCTAACTCTAATAGATTTTATAATCAACTTTGACAATACAAGATATTAAATTACAAAATATCTAAATCTCTATTGCTATGATTATGGGTAACAACCTACTCCCTCCGTTTCATATAAATTGACGTTTTAACATGTTAATCATTTTTTCAATTAATTGATGTTTTACATTTTATCACGATTCTACCAATTTTGTTCCTAGTTCAATCCTAAAATATCTCTTATTTTTTAATTTATTTCCCTAAAATCTTCCCGTCTTTCCTTCTAAATTATCGTATACTATTCCACCACTAAAGAGAGATGAAGCTCTAGAAGTCTTATTTGAGAAGCTATAAATCCAACATCATTCCGCAATTCTGAGCATTGAAGGAGATTTTTGCAAAGGAATGGTGGACTCCAACAATGGATTCTCTTTCTTAGACTATGATGAAGCATTGTTTCATCACCTCACCATTGTCGGCGGCTAAGCCGGATTTAGCGGTAGTGGTCCACAGGCTGTTGTCGAGAAAAGGGTAAGCTTCTGCAGGTAGCAATGAAAGCAGGTCCTCTCCTCCAAACCCTCCTCCTCGTCGAGCCTTTGGCGCAATGGTGCCACCCTCCGCCACAGCTCGACACATATCAGATCCCTCTGCCGCGGGTGCTGATGAACCAAGAAGCTTTTGATAACATTAACCACTGTGATAGGATCATGTTTGTAGAAGGCGGAAAGCGGATGCAGAGTGGTTTGGGACCGCCTAGCGCCTAGGTTGCCCAAGCACCGTCTAGAGATTTTTTTTTTTTTTAATTTAATATTTACATGTCGAATTTAAAGGTTTATACTTATAGTGAACCAAATTTCACTATAAAGGTTCATATATTAATTAATGATAGAATGAAAAGAGAGGGGACTTAATTTTATAGTCTGCACCTCTTATGTGTTATAACACTATCTTCGGATTCAGACTGTGGTATAAAGTAAAACCTAAAAAATTATGAACCAAACACAAACACACAAAATAAACACAGGCCGAATCCCTCAGACCTCTTGGACTTTATGTTATTGATAATATCACCAAATAGGCTATGTTTTACAAGAAGACCTCCACTTTTCTATGCCCAAGCTAAATTCAATAGGACCTATATATAAGCCCCCAAAACCTAATCCAATACAAAGAAGGAATCCAATTGGGCCTAATCCGTGTAGGCCCAGGAAACTGTCCGCCTAAGTAGATTCGGCTGAGTCTATCTCGTCTCGGCTGAGACGTCCCTCCAGCAGCAATCTTTAATTTTCCAGACACAAAGTGACGCGATCGCATCACCAAGCGACGCGACCGCGTCGCCCCATTCTGTCGCGCCCGCGTTCCAACAATGACGCGACACCGCGTCGATTCCTGACGCGACCGCTTCGTTCTTCCAGCTTCAAATTCCAATTCCTCCACCTCGATACGACGTCAATTCAACCCCAATAAGATTCAAGACACAAATCCCAACAGACAACATCTTAGACATGCTTAATGAATTCAGCCGAAATTCGTCGTGGGGTTCAATTAGTTGATAATTTTGAAAATACGAGCCGAGAGGCAACAAATGATAATTATAAGTCAATGTTTGAAGAAGCTCAGCGGGAATTGTATCCAGGATCGACAAAATTTTTAGCGTTTAGTTTTCCAGTGAAGTTAATGCATGTTAAGGTGTTGAATGGTTAGAGCAACAAGTCATTTGATATGTTGCTTGAAGTGTTAGGAGTAGCATTTCCACAACCAAATGCAATTCCTAAGTCCCACTACGATGCTAAAAAGATGTTACGAGATCTTGGATTAGGATACGAGTCTATACATGCTTGTGTAAACGATTACATTTTATTTTGGTGTTAACATGAAGACAAAGATACATGTCCTGTTTGCAAAGACTCAAGATTTAAAGTTAGTGAGTCAAATAAGAAAAAAATTCCTCAAAAGATCCTTCGGTATTTTCCTTTAAAACCAAGACTTCAACGATTATTTTTGTCAAAGCATACTGCAAAGGAAATGAGATGGCATAAAGAGAAAAGAATTCAAACAAGTGGGGTACTAAGACACCCAGCTGATGCTGTATCATGCCAGAACTTCGATGCATTGCATAAAAAGTTCGCAGATGATCCTAGAAATGTTCGTCTTGGTTTGGCAACTGATGGATTTAATCCATTTGGAAATATGTCAAACTCATATAGTATGTGGCCAGTTCTGCTTGTGCCTTATAATTTGCCCCCATGGAAAATGATGAAATCATCCTACACTATGATGTCTCTTTTGATTCCTGGTCCTAGGGCACCAGGATAAGATATAGATGTTTACTTGCGTCCCTTAATATATGAGTTGAAGGATTTGTGGGATGAAGGAGTGGAAACTTATGATACATCGACTAAGCAAGTGTTTCGACTACATGCTGCTATTATGTGGACGATTCATGATTTCCTAGCCTACGGTACGATATCTGGGTGGAGCATCATCGGACGGCAGCCCTTGAGGATACTATATCATACCCCTTGCGCAGTAAAATATGTTATACAAGCCATCGTAGGTACTTACACACCAATCATCCATGGAGAAAAGATAAGATCTTTAATGGAAAATCTGGAGATGAAGCCCCTCCTCGAACCTTCATTGGTGATGAGATTTTATCGCAACTGAGTGCATTACCCGAGGTGGTATTTGGTAAAGCTAATGCAATGGTCGGGAAACGAAAGCGTTTAGTAAATAATTCAAATTGGGTTAAGAAGTCGATATTTTTTGAGTTGTCCTATTGGAAAGATTTGGCACTAAGACATAATCTGGATATCATGCACATTGAGAAAAATATTTGTGATGCTCTAGTTGGAACTTTATTGTGCGTTGAAGGCAAGTCAAAGGACACAATCAAAGCTCGATTAGATTTGCAGGATATGTCAATAAGAAGGGAACTGCATTTAACAAAGGGTGGGGATAAGATCACAAAGCCACATGCGAGTTACACATTGACATTGAGTGAACGACGTGAGTTTTGCCCTTTTTTGAAATCAGTCAAGTTCCCGGATGGTTATGCTGCAAATATTTGAAAGAATATGAATGTCAATGATGGGAAATTATGGGTTGAAGACCCATGACTGTCACGTCCTTATCCAAAGATTACTTCCAGTTGCGATACGAAAGTTTTTAACTAGGGGCATGTGTGAAACATTGATTGAGCTATGTAATTACTTCAAAAAACTCACTGCGAAAACCTTATATGTTGCAGATTTGATAAAGATGGAAGAGGATATAATATTTATTTTATGTAAGATGAAGCGTATTTTTCCTCCAGCATTCTTTGACGTCATGATTCATCTGGCAATTCATCTACCACGTGAGGCCATGTTGGCTGGACCTCCTGCATCCCGATGGATGTATCCTTTTGAGCAATATCTGGGTATATTAAAGAAATATGTTCGAAATAAGGCACGGCCAGAAGGTTCCATCGTAGAAGCATATATTGTTAATAAAGCATTAACATTCTCCTCTATGTACCTGAACTAGATTGAAACCAGATTCAGTTAGGAAAGAAATAGATACATGGACGGGAAAAATATACAGTGACAATAGGACAAAGATGCACAATAAGTACAAGAAACTATTGCATTTACCTTGGGAGATGCGAATAGAGAAAATACCAAAGAAATTTCATGGAAGCGAAGAAGATTGGATATATTTGTGCACTTTATTCGAAGATGAAAAGTTAAAGGTACTGTTTGAATTTCCATATAATTTAATTGCATATTTTGTCTCTGAAGGTGTTGAATTATGTATATAATGGTGTTGCATGTAGAAATATGGATAAGTGTTTGAGTTGTAATTGCACTTGCTTTTCACATAAGTAGATTGATTCTAGTTCACCAAGTGCATATATGATTTAGCATATTATGAGAAAGAAAAAAAAAATTAAATTTGATTATTTAATTTTTTTTTGTCTTGCAGGATGTCTCCAAAAAGAATGTTGATAATCGAGCTTCGTTGAAAATCAATCATCGTGGAGGCTCAAAGTCATTTGTGCGCTTTAGTTATGAAGTTGTAAGTATATATTACCTTTCCTTCTTTATACTGTAAAGGATCATGTAATAATTATTGTGTTATTTTCTTCTTCTTTACAAGGGAGAAGGGCCAAAACGAGTTAATCGTATCGAACTGTACAAAAAAACACACTGGACTGAGAAAAATGGATAGGTTGAGGGTGCTGAAGCAATATATGTATGTAACTTGTAACACTTTAATTATAAATTTTATTAAGGTATTCTTTTGTTGTTAGCTAACTCTCTCGCTATATATATACTTTTTAGAACAAATTGGTGCAACGTTTTAATGAGATGAAAGAAACATTCTCTTGTAGCATGACTGATGATGAGAACCTACTGCCAGATGACATAGAGATCTCTGAACTAGTTTGTGATGAAGTTCTAGGAAAGAGGTCTGGATATATACCGGGACTTGGACATGGATCTAAGCCTATACCAGCTTTTTGTGATGACAGTCCTCGAAGGGTAGCCAATGCTAAACTTAGAAAGGAACTTCAATCTACTCAAAGTGAACTTGAAAGAACTCGAGCCTCCTTGCAATCAGCACAAGAAGATATCAAAAGCCTTAAGGAAAACAATGACAATGCAGATATTTTAGAAAATAGCCCGTACTGAAGTTCAGTCTCTGCTGAGTGCGATGTCGTCATCTACCCCGCCACTTTAGTGTTAAAGTAAGTCTACTCACTTTTATTTTTGAAGTATATTGCGCTTTTATCTCTGTGCCCCCTCTTTCATTATTAAAGCATCTTATGACACTTGAACGTATATATGAGTATGAAAATTATTATCTGTTGATGGACGATGATTATGGGAGAGTAACGAAATGATGTTATAGATTATTTCATATTATGTTTTTAGTCTAGACCTTTGAAAATAGATTTTAGGGAGCTTTCGGGGCTTCTAAGTTTTACATAAGTATTAAGCAAAAATGATAGTTATTGATGGTTTGAGGGGCTCTATTAATTTTGTTTGTGAAATTTCTAGTTTGTATTTGATACTAAAGTTTATATTTGTTTTGGCATAGAGTCACACAACATGTGAAATACATCCAAGATTGATGCAAGTTTTATTCTGGTGCAATGTTATTTTTGTGGTATTATTTTTGACATATTGATGATAATAAATGTAGTTTATTGTTTTATGTAACTTGTTTTTACTATGATATGCAGCAAAATTAAAATGGATACATGATGTAATGATTTTTTTTCTTCAGGTTTATGTGGCCGATGAAGGAGCTTGAATGAGGAACGTTATTCCCTATATTTTTTTTTTTTTGTGTTTTAGTACAAACTTTATGTTTAGGTACTTGAAACACTACTCGTGGTACTGGATTTGTTGACAATTTGAATTGTTATTTTGATTATATTTATTTTATGATGATTTTATATATGATTAAGAGCATTTCATTTTAGCTAATTCTTCGAAATAGCAAGGAGGCTCAATAATGCGTTGCAAATTTTTGTAGCTAATATTTTTAATTAATTTTGTTAATTAGCAACAAAATTTTACATTTTCGCCGCAAACTTAGCTACAAAAGATAATTTCGCAGCTAATAATTAGTGACGAACTTTTACATTTTCCCCGCAATATTAGCGACGAAATATAATTTTCATGCATATTATATTTATTTTATTATTTCACAATTTTATTAATTAGCGACAGATGTCTAAACTTTCGCTGCACACTTAGCTACGAAATATAATTTTGCAGCTAATAATTAGCGATGAATTTTTACGTTTTCGACGCAAAATTTGCGACGAAATATAATTTTCGCGGCTAATATATTTATTATTATTATTATTTTATAATTTAATCAATTAGCGACAAACGTGTAAATTTTCGCCGCACACTTGGCTTCGAAATATAATTTTGCAGCTAATAGTTAGCGACGAAATATTACATTTTTGCGCAACATTAGCGACGAAATATAATTTTCGCGGCTAATATATTTATTATTATTATTTTATAATTTTAATAATTAGCGACAAAATATTATAATTGCACCGTAAAATTGGCGGCGGAACAATAAATTTGCAGCTAATATATATATTTTTAGATTATTTATAAGTTTTATTATCAGCGACGAACTTTTTTTTTGCCGCTAATATTGGTGGCGATGTACTAACTTTCGCTGCAAACGAAGTAAGCAACGCTGAAATAGCGACGGCTCTGGCGGCGAAATTTTTTGGTTGCTGACTCGGTTTAGCGACGAAATCCCACTGGTTTGCGACGAAAATTTTCGCTGCTTAAAATACGTTTTCTTATAGTGCCTAAAATATAAACTATAATTTTTCGTAGTATTTAATTATTTGCTTTAATTTTGTAATATGTACATAATTAAATTATTTTTATGTGTTTTAGCTACAAGAATTTAAATTATTAATTTTATATATAATAAAAGATTAACAGATTCTGAAAGTTATATTGTCGGTTGTTTCATGTTCGGTAAGTGATATTGGGGTGTGGCTAGAATAAGTATCGGGTAGCATTGATGTTTTGGTCCAAGCTGATGTAGGGTATTTGACAACGATTGATTCGTAATGCAAATTTTGTTCCACCTTAAAAAAATGGCCGTGTTGAATAATGGTAAACTAGTTTTAGCTATTCTATCATTAAAAACATCAATTTATATAGCTCAAGTGGCAAGAGCATTCACTACTTAAATTATTGGTTCTGGATTTGAGTCATTTTAGGAAAAAGAGGGAGCGTTTTTTTTTTTGTTCTTAGATTAGAAGAAAAAAACATTAAAAAATCACAATAATAAAATTATAAAAATATAAAAACTAATTTTTTATATCCTTACAAATTCACCATAATAATACTTTTGCTTAGTTGTCGAATATTTTATGAATAACAAATATCTAGAAAATCATTGACACGCACCTATAACTTTGACAGTCCCACCATCTAGATTTTGTTCTAAATACAGTTCCAAATATACCTTTTTATTTTCTAGGTAAGAGTAGTAATATTCATTTTCCTTATTTTCAAAATTATTCAAGTTTGTAGAATTTGTGAAAACTAAGACTCACACTTATAATCTTAATTAATTTAATTATAAGTTCTCTTTTTCTACAAATAGTAGTTCATTTTCTACAGCTTCAAATACTTACATTATTTCATTTCCTCTAGAACCTGAATAAGGCACTTGTGTAAATCGAGTGTTTTTGAAATTGGCTCTAGAGCCTAAATTAAGGCACCTGTGTAATTTTTGTGCAAATTGAGGACTTAAAAAATTGGCTCTAAAATATGAACTTAGGCACTTGTGCAACTTGTGTACAAATTGAGGGGTTGATTTACCATTTTTTTTTTCATATATATATATATTTTAATTATAATCCAAAATTGTGAGCCCAGCACAAGAGTAAGACAAAAACCATAATTAACTCTTTGATATATATATCAATTTTTTTAATGCTTACATATTATCTCCAACTAAAAAATTATGTGCATTTTATGGTTTTTTCTCTTTTTTGTTTTTTCTCTCTTTGAGTTTATTTGTGTGAAAATAATAGTTCTTGTTTAAAGGATATCAAAGAAACTATACGATCTTTCTTTGAGAATCAAAAGCACAACATCCCTTTTTGCAATAATATTTTTTTGGGGAAGGGCGTCTTCTTAAAGTGCATGGGGATGTGGAAAATCCAAGAATAATTCAAGGAGGTGCAACAATCATATTTGAGGTAATTAAAAATAGAGATTATTACAATGTACCACTCTACCTTTGTGCGTTTTTACAGTTTGTCATATAAGCTTTTTTTGTTACAAATTGTCATATAGAAAAAATCAAGGTTCTAAAAGTCGCTAGGCGCTAGTTAGGCGGTGGACTGGGGCCTAGCGACTAGTCGGAGTTTGGACGGGATTAATCGGGACATAGACGTAGTTAGACGGGAGGAATCGGAAAATAAACGTAGGCGGTCAATAGAAGCCTAGAGCCTAGACGGGGATTAATCGGAGCTAGTCGGGGAGTTTTAGAACAGAGGAAAAAATCTCAACAATTGATTATCCAGTTATGGATGGCTGAGATTTCTCTTAAATGGTAATTTACAACAAAATCATAAGTTTAGATGATAAAATACAACAAAAAATAATTTTTACGACAAAATGCAAAAACACGAAAAGTTTGGATGACAATATGTATTTTTTCCTTAAAAATCCATTTCCTGTTGCAATCATTTTTCGTAACTTAATATGTGTAGCTTAATTTCAATGGTTAGCTTCCAAAATATCTAAGTTAAACCCATGTTAATTGTAGGGCCTTTATTTCATTGCAATTCTCACAGGTCGTTTCATAATTCATAATGATAGACCTGTAGAGCTGGAATCGATGATTTTATGATTATAGGTTCATGATCGATTTGTCCCGGACATTGTTGTTGGTTCGTATCCATTTTAGTGTTTTTCCTTTTGTTATTATCTCACTCTTCAAATATAAAATGAAACACAAAAATTACGACATTTTGTAATAAAAGGGATAATCATATTTTGTTACATTAATTCCAACAAATCTTACTGTGTTTTTATATTACCTTGCATGTACCTTAGCACTAAGCACTTTGTATGTGCAAAAAATTGCAATTTGGTGTGTCTTAACTAGGAAAATAATAAAAAGTCAATGGAAAATGCAAAAATAAATAAATAAATAGATAGATAAATGTTTTAGACAATAAAATTTAGATATCATATATTTAATCTTTTGTATGAACACATATATAGTTTTGCATTTTTTATAAATAAGCACTTGATGCGGACGACCGTGGCCTTTGTAGACTGTGATCAAGAACGTTGTGTGCTAGCAACGAAGGGAATCAATGTGGACCTAACTTGGTCTAGAAACTATTCTAATTTGCCTGCACTATAGAACTTTATAGCATTAATAAATTAATGTATGTCAAAATTAGTCATTACCTCAACTGTTAGATATCATTTGCCTGTACTATCAGAATTATAGTATATATGATTCTACCTAGTATTTTAGTAATATTAGAATGATATCCATCATACTAAACTATATTATTATGACATATTTAAATAATAAATAATTGACGCATCGTTTTTGTAGTTAATACATATAATTTTTCTTTTCACCGGAAGAAGAAGAAGACGACGACTAATTAATTCAATCAACAAATTACTTTAGGCCCCATTTGGATGGAGGGATTTGTGGTATGGATTTATAAATCCATTGTCAAATTAACTCCATGTGTTTGGATAAAATATAAATTCAGATTTTTAAATCAACCCATTTAGATTTTCAAGATTTGAGATTCTCCATTTTACACTATATTTGGGTGGATTTCAAATCCTTTAACAAAGGTAGTCATTTATAAATCCCTCCCCACTCACACTTCTCTCTCTCTCTCTCTCTCTCTCTTCTTCTTCTCTTCTCCCTATCGCTATCTCTCGCTCTCGTTCTCCAATGAAATGCTCCTGATATTTTTTTTCTTTTATTTTTTTAGTTTTTTCTTTTATCTTCAATGAAATGCTCCCAATAATTTTTTTGGATATAAAATACATAATATGTATATATGTGTATGAATATATAATTGGAGAAAAAAAATGTTCAGTTAATTTAGATGTAGATAAAAATTATTTTATTTAATAAAAAATATAAATTGTTAGTTTAAACTTATAAAAGAAAAAAAAATTGAATTTTACAAATATTGTATCAGTTTTTTGCCAAATAATGGATTTGAATATTTTGGATTTAAAAATCATTTCACAAATCCACCATAAATCCAAACAAGAGATTTCAAGTCCATGGATTTCAAATCTAAGGATTTTAAAATCTATTCATTTTAAATCCCTTAACAAATCAAATTTCTCCATCTAAATGGGGCATTAAATAATATATTTAAACTTCTCTATTGTAAATTGTAAACTTAACAAACTTTGTAATTTTTTAATTAAATTTCTTTAAAACAAAATGACTAAAAAAACTATTAAAATACAAAAAGAAAAAACTAAAGTAAAAAATTAAGCTTATAAAACGAAGATAATTTTATCCTTCCAAAGATATATTATCTTGAAAGTATCTAATATTTTTATTTCTAAATACAAAAAAAAAAATAGAATTAAAATATATCATAATAATTCTAAAAAATAAGTAACTTACATTTAAAAAATAATACTTAAATAAAATATATGCATAATGGATGTCAAATCGAAGACCATTAAGAGAACATTAATTCGATATACTTTTCATAAAAGATCGAGTGGAGACGAAAAAGGTATAAAACTTTTAAATATTAATGGGGTAAACACACACACACAAAAAAAAAAAGTAATGAAAAGTATCTTATTGGTTGACTCCATGCCAACTTATGTTATTTGTATCAAACAACAACCTTGCATTTTAATTAATTATAATTTTGAAAAAATTCATTATACCTGTAAAAAGAGACATCACTCAAATAAAAATTTCAACGATTTTTCTTTTATGCTTAAGGTAGATATGTTTTTAAAAATTTAACCAACTATACCAATATATATAGTTGGGAGGAAAAAGGTAAATTCGACAAAGGTAAATTTTACCATTATAGAATCCTTAGGACATTAAAGCAAACAAAAACAAAGTTGTTGTTAAAAAAAAAAAGAAAAAGAAAAAAGGAAAATGCAACTTTTGGTCATAAAAGTATTAGTTTTTACTTTGAAAGTCCTTACTTTTCGTTTTTTCATTTTTTATTGAGCGGAGTATGGGGAAGTGAGGTTCGAACCTCTACCTTGATCATAAATTAGTGAGGTAATGTCTGTAAACTATTAAGTTCTGATAAAGTATCACTTTATATTGACACTACTAGAAATAAGGCTTTTTGCCACTACAAAATGTAGTTACAAAAAAGGGAGAGTAGTCAAAAAAATATTTTTAGTAACTACAAATATAAAAGTAGTTACTATAGGGTAGTCACTTATAATAAGATGCAAAAAGTTTCTTTTAACTACTTTGTAGTTACTAATGTATATGTAAATATTTTTTGCAACTACTTTGTATAACTAATGTATTTGTAACTACAAGTAGTTGCAAAAGAGTTTAGCATATTGTAGCAAATTTGGTTAAATTGTAGGAAATATTTTATGTAATTACTAATAGTTACAAAAGGGATTACTTTTAGTAACCACTCTTGTAGTTGCAAAAGACTAGCGACAAATACCCTTTTTTTCTTGTAGTGTGAATATCCTTAAAGTATTAGTATTAATTTTTAAAAAGTCTTTAATAAATTCATTAAAATGACAAAAACAAGACAAACTAAAAAACATTTTGTTGTTCTTGTTGCCATTGGGTCAAAATAATATTTGTTTGATAAATTATATCTTTTTTGTTCTGGGTATCTGGACCTAGTGAGTTCAAAGAATGCTTAATTATGTCATTTTTTTTTTTTTACTTTTTCCCTTTTTAGAAAAATACCACAAAATTTAAATATGTAATTGTAACTTTTTTGCATAAATTTCGTGGCAATTTTTTTGTAAAATTTGCGAAAGTGGAATTTTTTTCAAATTGATTTTCCTTTAATTTCCATTGCCTGGCATTATTGCCCGATCTCCTATTTTTCACATATTTTCATAAATACAACATGATTAGATGTTTGTAGTGTTATTTTTATTTTTCTCTAAAAATAACACAGCATACACGTTCACAAAGGTAGCAACAAAGTAATGGCAAATTAATATTTGGACATTGTTTCTTAGAATATGTCTCATGTGCATCATGTATATGTTCATGTGCACCTGAAATATGGACACCTTTAAATTAACTCGAGTAATGTCTCTTAAATTAAACATGTCATATTTTTAAAAAGCTAATAAATAATACTTTTTAAGTATGTTAATAAATAATACACCATCATTCAGGGCAATTTTAACAAACTGACGTACTGTTCATGATTTGCTTAAAATTATACGTGAGCTTTTTTTGGTAATTAGTAAAGTAAGTGAACTCGCCTGTGCCACAGGCGAGTTCACTTAAAATCTGACAGAACTGTTTAATCTCGCCCCTGCCAGGGGCGAGATCTCAATTTTTTTTAATTATTATTTTTTTTTTTTAAGTTTAAACTCACCTGTGGCACAGGCGAGTTTTTGTATTTGTGTCGTATGTGTACGCGCAAAGTCGCCCCTGGCAGGGGCGACATCTTAAATTTTTTTTTTTTTTTTAAACTCGCCCTTGGCACAGGCGAGATCAAATTTTTTTTATTTATTATTTTTTTTTTTGGCGTGTTATGGATTTTGTTTTTTTTAATTGTTTTTTTTTAATTATTTTTTTATTGCGTGTTATGGATTATTGTGTGTGTATATATATATTTCTTAAAAAAATAGTTTATTTAATAGACGTTCAATAATTTGACTCGCACCCAACTATTTTTTTTATGTAAGATTAAGATTATCGAGTATAGTCGATGTTTAAATTCGGTTAGTGAAAAACTATAATATTAAGTTTAATCATAAATACTAAAAATATCAAGTAATTTTTACGCAATTATTACAAATAAATTGAAAAAGACAAAATCTAATATTCATAACCAGTCCCGCATCTAGTTTTTTTTCTATTTCGTTTTGCTCTCCCTCTCCGTTCCTCGATAGGGGCATCGGATTCCGTGTCTTGGACTCGTTGTGATTGAACATCATCTTGTGTGCTGATATTTAAACTGAACGTCGACTGACCAGATGAAGATGATGTTTGACCTAAATATGGGATTGGCGACGTATTGAACTGTCCTGAATGACCACCCAAATTTGGATGTTGTGGATAAAATGGTTCAGGTGTTGTATAGTTGCCGACTTCCAGGAGCGAAGTGAAGGACTGATCAAATCGCATTGAATCACGAAGAGGAGTGAAAAAGTCTTGTTCGTTCACCATTGGAGGCACATAGTAGCCCGACTGCACATCCACACTAGGATTCTCATGAACGGTAGAATGCGATGGCCCGGGGACATCGCCTGACACAGACCTAAATGGATGGGTACCGCGCGAGGTAGTACCACTAGCTCGTTGTCCGTAGTTAGCACGTGTGGATGTACTACGTCTCCTCCCTTGTTGAGAGGCGTCATGTGGCATGGGCATCCCAGCTGCTTGTTGTTGTGCGTCTAGCAGTGGCTGATGGTAGGCTGCACGGTGATCATGAAAATTTTGTTGTGCTTCCTGATATAACTCCTCAAATGATCTTCGGAATGGCTCTCTCATATAGTCCCGCTCTCCGAGAGCTAGTTGATTCATTCTACCATGAATTCTTTCCTGAAAATAAAGGTTGCAAATAAACATATATGAGTTAAATTTTAAACGTTGGATCCATTTATGTGTAAAGTCAATAAGAAGTTGTTTACCCACCAAATTTTCGATATATGCATTAGTTGACGGTTGAGATCCCTCTTGCACACCTACTCCAGGAGTTATCAACCGACGTCTGATCTCTTGATACCAACCTATGTAGCCAACGTCCACTTCATCACCTTGTTCCCCGATCTGGGGAGAGGTCACAATAAACTGATTTATGGTGTTCCAACGCTCCTCATACTGTGCGTGTGTCTCAAGCCAATTTTGACTTGAACATCCACGTCCATCTGTTCTTCCATGTAAGTTTCTGTGTTCAGCTGAAATCGACGTAGGGATTGATTGTCGCATACCGAATTGCCGAAAAACCCGATCAGGATAATACAGCTCAACGATATAGTGATGGATAAGTGGACATTTCGATATCCATGTGTACATCACAGTAATGAGATTGTCATCAAGATATGTTTGGACTGTTTGTGGGATTGGCTCATAGGGTCTCCAAATAAACTGTAAATTAAAGCAAATTTAACGTTAAATTAGTACATTAATTTAATTTTAGAAATATATAGCAGAAATCGCAGGTTATACCTCCTCCGGGGTTTGTCTATCCAAGTACTCTCGGATAGTCTTCACTTTGCTGTTAAGGCTGTGCGTGAAAGTGTGATATTGCAACCATTCAGCTCCATATGGTGCTATAGGGAGCTCACCGGCTACACCATCGATAGGGCCTAAATCGAATCGTCTCCCCACATTTCTGAGACTCAAAAATGTTATACGCGTCCACGCCCAAATCTGAAAGAAATTTTATAACATAATTTTATGTATATAATGCAATAAATAGGATCAACCAAGGCAAATATAAAAAGAGGTTATCGATGTACCTGAAGTAACTGCATTGCCCCCCCCCCCCCCCCAATAGACTTTCTGTCTCTTCGTGCTGCACAACATAATTGGTGGTACAAAAATTCAAGTACGGCACTTCCCCAATTATATTCATAGCATTCCGAGATATCTTCCATTTCTGTCAAGTACAGTAATGATCCCATATTTCCCGACGTGTCGGGGCACATAATGGATCCTAACAGAATCAATGCAATACCACACGAGTACTGCTCAACTTCGATGTCTTCAGTTTCATCATCAACTGGGTTATTCCTCAAATGTCGTCCAAGGGCTGTCAATGAGAATCTAGAGCCACTAATTTCATTAGTGTCTGGACTCCAACCTAAAAGAGCCTTGCATCTACCTCTCCAATAGTCAGACGTGGATTCTGTAACTCCGTTAATCACCGGCCTTCCATCTACCCTCAGTCCCCACATGAAAGCTACATCCTGTAGTGTGACGGTGGCCTCTCCAACTCTAAAGTGAAATGTATGTGTCTCTGGCCTCCATCGTTCCACCAAGGCAGTGATGATAGCTGTATTGATGACGTAATCACCGCATCGATAAACTCCATAGAATCCCATCTCATGTAACATCGCTATAACTCGGTAATGTAACCTCTGATTACGCTTAAGTTTCCCACTACTTTCTTCATCATCGTACTCGTCAGCGTAGTCATCGATCCTCCAAAAAATTCCACTGCCATGGCGACATTTCAAAGTCTTACTAATCTCTCCCTCGAATACCTCTGCAGAACGATGTGTTTCTTGCTCCGTTAATACCCTGTTATCGATGGGACCATAATGTCCGAGGTGGTCCATGCTATGAAAATAGAGTTCAAACGAAATAGGGGATTAGAAACAACGATTTGATCATTCCAAAGCTAACAGGGCAAGTTAATAAATAAATCTAAATGTAACGCATAATATTACAAAAATCATAGTGACAAACTTTAATGTACTCAAATGAACGTTAAAGGAATACGGAACAAATGATTCAAAATTACATTATGCCTTAAAAAATACAGAAAAAATATGTCACATAACGGTAACTAACTCTGCAAACTGGATCGTTTTCACAGTCTTCGGGCTGTAGAAGGGCCCGCTTGATCACTAGCAGCCGCTGCTGACTGATATTGTTGTCTTGCCCGAACTTGGGGGCAATCCATTTCATTCTGGTATCTTGAGGTCTTACGTCTTCCACGACGTCTTGATTTTTGCAACTCCGAGTTATGGCATAACTCAAACGACGATTCATCCCAATAGTATTCGTCCGGCAGGGGATTAAATCTGCCGCTATATGTCTCGACGTAGAAGCTAGTGTTGTAGTATGATCTCATGTAGCTCCCTGGGTCCACGCCGTAATGACGACAGGTTTGCATTGCGTGTGAACAGGGGATCCCATTTTGTTTCCACTTTTCGCACGTACATTCTCTAGAAGACAACTCTTTTTGAAGAATATCATATATAACAGAGCTGATTGTTCTGACAGATCAACTTGGAAGACCGCATGATGAAGTGTTTTTCTTTGTCTCTGATCATATTGCTTGAATATCTCATCAGGCCATGGCTGACACCTTGCTTTCATTTGACGATCCATTGATAAGCGATCAAAGAAGTATTTCGTCGACCGATAGAACGTGATCTAAACAATTGCACATATTGGTAGTCCTCGTGCACCTTTCAGCACTCCATTAATGCATTCTGATAGGTTGGTTGTTAGTATTCCACATCTCCATCCACCATCGTGGGAAATAGTCCACTGACATGCCTCAATCTCATTCAAGTAAGCGTAGCCACTTTCACTTATGGCTCTAATCTTTGACATCGCATTCTCAAACTGGCGAACTGTAAATGCTGAACCAGCCTCCCAACACAAATCCTCCAGTTTAACATTTTTCACTTGGGTGTTAAAATTGGAGCAAACATGTCTTAGACAGAAACGGTGAACCCCACCAGGGGGCGAAAATTGCACGAATTGCTTAGCAGTTGTGATTAACCCAACGCATCGATAATTTAACTACAGAGCTCTCCTACGTGCCGTACACATTCTCTCTTGCCCGTTTCAAACTGTGCCAAGCCTTATGGTATGAGATTTCATATTGATACCTATCTCTGACTTGCTGTTGTACCAACTTCACCTCGTAGCCTGGGTCTATCTGTACCATCCCTGTGAGCAACATAGCGATCATGTTTTTACACAGATTATGATGGTTAACGGACACGACATTCATAAGACATGAATGAGGGCCCAACATCTTGGTAATCTGCCACATATTGATCTTGTTCTTCGAGACTGCTCGCAAACCCCACTCACAGCTACTGTTCTGCCCGCTTCTCTTGCACCTGACCTTCCATAACTCTGGCATACTTTCGACCACTACATATTCCCGACGTGCAATGCGGACGAAAAAATCCTTCACAGCCGATTGAATATTCTTCTTATCAGTGAATACCATGCCCTTGGTCAGTATTCCCTCATTAGCGTCATACAGTCTAATCTTCTTTGGCCTATCATACGAATCTACCAATATCTCTGGACAGGATGAGTTGAAAAATGGAATGACATGTTGCATTACATTGCGTGTTTCGCCGGCCGCTTCCGAAGTATGCCCCCTAATTGATGCGTCATTGACCGTTTGATTATATAGACCATTGAGATCCTCAATATTCACGTCATCTGTTTCATCTTCACTCTCTGATTCACTATCACTCGACTCAGAATCTTCAATTTCATTAGGACCAAAGTTGTCAACCGACGGATCAATCGCATCATCCCCGGATAACTCCGCCACAGTGTCACTGGTAGCATCGACTTGAGTTTCAGGATTAATGGGAATTGTAGTAGCGTCACCTTGTGTATCGAAAAGAAGACTGGTTGGACCGTCACCACTTAGATATGCCGCATATTGGTAGTAGTCATCCATCAATGGTACATTTTGTTCGATGATCGTCTGGAGTACAACACTTTCGACGTGAAAGTGAACGAAACGATTTCCAACATCCGGAACAAAGAAGAACCATAGATCTTCGTCACTATTGATCGATATTAATTGTAAAATATTACCTTCACAAAAGGCTGCACATACTTTCAATATATGTCGTTCAACATCAATTTCCAACATTTGGTATAATAGCGAAATCGGTCCAGTGTAGCCAATTGAACGATACACCCTGCGACCACCAATAGGTGGTCCTTCGGTACCACTTCCGCGGTGCACGATTATTCCCACCTTTTCTGACGGCACCATTTTCTTCAAATTTAAGCATTTTAGCGTACATTGAGTTACTTTAGTTTGAAACATGCAACAGTAATAACAAAAACCAAAAAAAAAAAATATATACACAACGATAATAAAGAATGTAAAATTAAGGGAAAAAAAATGATGATCGAAATCAAAAGAACAAATACTAATTAATATACGATTTTCCAACATAAAATAATGATATTTTTTTAAAAAAAAAAAAACTAATAGTAATAGTAATCATAATAACCATAATAAAGAATGTAAAACTAAGAAAAAAAATATAGTCAATTGATGTGGAACAAAAATTTCCGGTAATAATAATGTTGCTTGATAATAATATTTATGCTAAAGTTAGTAATAAAATTGATTAAAAAATTAGTAATAATAATAAATATAACATTTCAACAAAAAAATAGCAATAAGAGATTAATAATAATAATGATAATAATGATAATAATAATAATAATAATAATAATGATAATAATAATAATAATAAACAACGTAATTAAATTATAAAAATAAAAATACCAATAATAATAATAATATTGATAATTATAATAAGAATAAATATTTGGAAAACACATTACCCAGACTCATAAATATGGCAATCCACCATCTAGATTTTGTTGTGAATACAATTCCAAATACACAATCTGAATTTGCTTTCTTAAGAATTGTAAAAATATACTAATTTGTTCTAAGGAAAACTTTATCTAAATTCAAAATAAAGTTTTAAAATGTCAATAAGAAAATAATTTTTTTAGTTGATCGACCTTTTTATTTATAGATGACAGTAATAATAGACCTATATTTCCAAAATGATATCATGTGCGTAGACATTATGAAAATATAAATTACACAATCTAATACTCTATAAGAAGAAATCATATTAGAGGCGAGTTCATCGTAGATCATGCCCTATAAGAAAATTGTCAAATTTCAACGGAGTATAAATTTATTAGAATTTTTAAAATTTTCAACGGTAATTCCAACGGCAAGATGAGTCGTTGAAATTTTGAAAATAATTCCAACGGCTTTTGCTGTTAGAATATTTTCTCCAACAGCTATTCCAACGGCTTCTATTGTTGGAATTTTTTTCCAACAGTTATTCCAACGGCAAAAGTCGATGGAATTATTTCCAAAATTTCAACGGCTCATCTTGCCATTGGAATTTTTAAAATTTCCAACGGTAATTCCAATGGCAAGATGAGCCATTGGAATTTTGGAAATAATTCCAACGGCTTTTGCTGTTGGAATTTTTTTTCCAACACCTATTCCAACGGCGTCTATCGTTGGAATTTTGTTTTCAACAGCTATTCCAATGGCAAAAGCCGCTGAGATTATTTCCAAAATTTCAATGGCTTGTTTTTGCCGTTGGAATTACCGTTGGAAATTTTAAAAATTCCAACAGATTTATGCTTCATTAAAATTTGGCAGATTTATTGTAGTGATGTGATATTTATTCTAAACTAAAAGTGGCATACTTGACACGAAATGTTTGGTCTCTAAAATGCTCGTCTTTATAATTTTGAGATCAACTTTTCTATCTCTAAATTTAGTGAGGAAATTTTTTTCTCTACTATAAAATATAGAGATGGATTATGTCAGTTAATATTCGATTGTTATTTCGAATATTAATAATATAAAAAATACTTTTTTATCAGTTTCCGTAACTATTCGATTTCTAGAATAAGTTTTTTACTTAATGATCAATATTATTGTTTACTAATATGCGTCACCAATATGAAAGTTTTTGGTAGTGATATGATAACATGTAATCTAATTATCGTTATAAAACAAATCTCCATGAACTACAAGAAAAAATTAAAATAGAGGTAAAAAAATTCAGTCTCTAATCACATCATATATTTGTTTTAGACTTTAAGTAGTGACTTACTTGAGACGAGATGTATGGTCCCTAAAATGCTCGTTTGGTCCCTAAAATGCTCGTCTCTAAAATTTAGAGATTGTTTTTTTTTTTTCGTCTCTAAATTTAGGGGCGGGTTTTGTCTCTATGATGAAATTAGACACCAAATTATCTACAACATCGAGAAGAATTATGTCTGCCTTTAATCTTGGGTTACTATATCGTTATTAATCAGATACTAATAATATAAAAAGTATTTTTCCCACTTTTCATCAATATTTTGTTTCTATTTCGTTTTTATATTGTGATCGATATTATCCATTACTAAGTTACATCTCTAATATGAAATTTTCTTGTAGTGCTACAAATCTCATAATATTATCATTACCTAGATTTTTTTTTATTTTTTTTTGGTAAATTTATGGTAATGAATTTATTTGGAGAAAAATCAACGGTAATATTTAAAACAATAAAGATTCACCTCAATACAACTTTTGCTTAGTTTCCGACATTGTGACTAACAAACAGTTTGAGAATTGGTTATAACTCATTTAGTAAAGCATTTTGCAACTCAGGTAATTTCACCCCACAAAAATGTATTAAAAAGGAAAAAAAATAATGATTAACAAATGATTAGAAAATACTTGATACACACACCCCATAGTTATGGCTCCCACCATCTAGATTTTGTTCTAAGTGCAATTCCAAATGCATAATCTGGTTTAATTTTTTAAATAATCAGACCATATTAATATGTTTTAGAAATAACTTTGTCTGAATTTAAAATAAATTTAGAAAATGTCAATAAGAAAACAAATTTTTAATTGTTCCGTATTTTTAACTTCCTCTACAAAAACTAGTTATTTTAGAGAAAATATTTTTTTCACAAAAACAAGTAATTCTAGCAAAATCTCCATATTTTTTTCAATATTGTCTTGTGATAAATCCAAACAAAGCTCTCTACATTACAACAACAAAAAAAAAAAACTAGAGATAGAAAAATCCGTCTCTAATCACATGGTGTTTGCCTCTAAACTAAGGTAGTGACATATTTGAGACAAAATGTTTTGTCTCTAAAACGCTCGTCTCTATATTTAGTGACCAATTTTTCAGTCACTAAATTTAGTGATGAAATTTTCGTCTCTATGATAAAATTAAAGACTAAATTATCTATAACATAGAGTCGGATTATGTATGTCTCTAATATTCGATTATATTATGTCGTCATTAATCAGATACTAATAATATAAAAGTGTTTTTCCTACTTTTCATCAATATTTTGTTTCTATTTCGTTTTATATTGCGATCTATATTATCCATTACTAAGATACATCTCTAATATGAAATTTTCTTGTAGTGCTACAAATCTCATAATATTATATTACCTATATTGTTTATTCTCCCTATTAATAAATTTATGATAATGATTTTTTTTATTTTTTTTGCGGAAAAATTAACAGTAATATTTAAAACAATAAAGATTGATTGCATGGGGTGTTTTGGTCGATTCCGTAAATTTATTAATTTTTACTTGAAAGAATACAATGGTCATTTTTTTCGAATGAAGGGCAAGAGTAATAAATAACATTTTCCTTATTTTAAAATGCAATCATGTTTGTAGATATTATGAAAATCCAAGACTCGCACACTTGTAATCTGAATTTAATTCTAACTTCTCTTTTTTTTTTTTTTTTATATAAATAATAGTTCGTCCTCCACAGCTTCACATACTTACACTATTTCATTTCTCATCCCATCAAAACCTCAACTTCGAATTATTTTAATTTTTGAAATTGTGATAAAGTTAAAATGGCGGGCAGGAGGTGGAACCAGTCGAACGACGGAGGTCGGGCGGTGATCCTAGCGTTGGCTTGCCCCACTAGTTACGGCCGGCGAATTGGTCGGGCCACAAGAAGAAGGCCGCAACCTCCTCATCAATTCACTCCTTATATCATCACCATATATGCTGGAAAGGTTTTTAACTTCTCCTATACTTTTATTTTATTTTTTTTTAAAAATAATTGACGTAAATTTTATGCTTATGTGTGTATCTACATGAACAAGTGTTATTTGTGCCCATGAGATCATCTGTTACACTTTAGTGTTACATTTTGTATTTCACTGCATTCAATAGTCACTCGTGTATGGTATGATATCACAAATTAATATGTGCCAGATAGTGAATTGAGTGTAACAGAGGATGAAACACGTATTGTAACAGAGAATCCGAATTGTTATTTGTGGCTTCTTTTTTATTTACTACTTTTTAAATATATTGAAAGTTCTCGGAATATTTGGTTCGTGAATTTGATGATTTGTATATTGTTTGTATGCGTGCGGGTTTCCGAACAAAATATAATATATTATATGTATAAACAAACTTTGAAATTGTATACATATGATACCTTTGTTTCTGAGAAGGAGCAAGAAAAAGTGATAAATTGTCCTATACATAAAAGATCAAAAGAAACACAATTTAAAGGAGCGGACTAATCGTGACCCACGTTTTTTTTCTAAACACATCTTATTACTAAATACACTTGATAAATAAGTAATAAAGGGATTCAATCTTCTAAATCACCTCACAAATTTTCAATCATACACTTTTCATTTAAATTAAAAATAAAAAATCAACATAAACAAGAAAATAAAAGACAGTAATTATATGTTAAATATGGATAAACTCTTGAAAAATTAGAGTTGATGTTGTATTGGGAGGTGGCTGCAGCTTGCAGGTGGGTTTCGGTTGCTGTTTTTTTCATTTTAGGATTTATCACTACTACTAGAGGTATTTTTTTCTTTGTATAATGGATATGTTTTTACTTTGATTAGTGACATGCATTTTAAAAAATTAGAGAATGTGAATAGTCAATGACAAAACTAAATTTATTACTTCCTTGAAACAATAAATTGGATCTGCACACAAGATTAACTTATATATCTTAGTGATATTTAATAGGTGAATAGGTTTTAGTAGTAACAAGATTAACAGACTTATATTAGTTTGTAAAATTTGTAATAAATCATTAAAATGTTTCGTTATGTGAAACTCACAACACAATATATTTTAACTCATGTGGAATTTGAGCTTTAAATTTTACAACATAGCTAAATTTATTCATTGTGACCCACTGAGGCAATCCAAATATACATTAATTTGAAATAATTAAACCAAAGAACACCTTTCAGTATGATCATCGCTAAAAACTGTTGTTAATATATTTCCTTGTGATGCAACAGAAATGCAGCAACGAAATATGGCCACAATAAGGAAAAAAAAACAATTTTCTTTGATATCAAAATAGATTTACTATGAGTAATTAGCTTTAAGCGACGACATGTCATCGCCAAAAGCTTTCGTTTATTCAAATATCAACACATATAAGAACACTACTCGCGTTTTTGCGACAACTTTTGGAGATTACGATTATAAGCGATGATATATGATCTTTAATAATTTTTAAATAAATATAAATAATTGATGATTAACTAACACTTATAGTGTCATGTATAATATTTATTGTAGTCACCTTCTATATATAGGAATTTGACTAACTCTTAGTAGACTTGAATTTATATTAATGAGATATTCATTAAGTTGAAAACAATTGTCCTCTATGCCTTATATTTTTACCTATATTGGACCAATAGTTTTTTTTATTATAACTAAAAAAATTGCTAAAATTTAGACACAAATGATCATAATGAAGAAAATTAGATAATTGCATAAACATTAATAGGAATAAAAGTACTTGAAAAGTACTTGCATAAACATTAATAGGAATAAAAGTACTTGAAAACTAAACTAAATGAAAAAAAAAAAAAAAAAAATTTAGCAATATCAATTAATTCTACAAAAAATATGAAAAATATTTTCGAGAATGTTTATAAGTATATTACAATGGGATGGTTATGTTTAGAATAGAAATTATGTACATTTATCATAAGAAACAAAATCAACTAAACAATCAAAATTTGGAAAACTAATATTGATCATTTTTCAAGATAAATGTGAGCATCCGAACATTTGAAAATCCCACAATTACATAATAAATTATATAATTATAAGAATAATCTGTTTGTTCAATCATTAAATCAATTAGGAAATAGAAAATAATTAGATTTTTTTCAAAAGAAAAACCCAAGAAAATTTGAAAATCATAAAAAAATTGAAAATTATTCTTATTGAATCTAATTATTATTTGGAAAATCTTGGAATCAAATTATTAAAAGTTAAAAAAAAAATTGTTTCAATGTCTTCCTTCAAAATGAGAGTTGTGTTTCAAAACTCAATGTTTTGTTTTATTAGTCAAAGTGAAAATTAAAAAATAAGAGTTTAACAAATAAATAACATATGATTGGATAACTATGAACAAAAGAAGAAGTAGTATAAGGAATAATATGGTTTTTAGGATGTTTTACCTTCATTTAAGTGAACTTTTTTAAGTTTTACTTTTGTGAGATATGAGTCATTTTAAGATAGAAGGAGTATTAAAAATCTAAAAACTATTTACATTATCTAGAAATTATTTAAATAATTTAAAAACTATAATTACAAAAAATTATTCTAAAGTATCTTGAAATGATTCTAAAGGTATTCTAAAAATCTTAAAAATCATCATACGGTTTTAAATATTATCAAATAATCTAAATAAATCCAAATTTTCCAATAATGATCTTTGAATGATTAAGGTAAATTAAAAGAATAATCAAATCAAAGTCCAGTGGAGAATGCTTGCAAATAGAATAGATAAATAAAAAGAGAAATAAACTTTGAAACAAAATAAATCTTAAGAGGTATACAAAATTTTGTTAAAAATATGAAAATAATTCTAAAAATAACGATAAAATAAATAAGATTTTACCATTATAATAATGATTGTGTAGGATATCGCCTCGGTGAAATTAGCTTTAGGTAGTTGTGCAACTTGTGCAAATTGAGTGCTTTTGAAATTGGCTCTAGAGCCTAAATAAAGGCACTTATGCAACTTGTGTGCAAATCGCGTGCGTTTGAAATTGGCTCTAGAGCTTAACTTAAGGCATTTGTGCAACTTTTGTGCAAATTGAGAACTTCTGAAATTGGCTCTTGAATCTGAACTAAGGCACTTATGTAACTTAGGTACAAATCGAGGGGTTTTGAACTTTAAGCCTTAATTTGTTCTTGATTGACCCACTTTTTTTTTTTTTTTTTTCTCTATTATAATCCAAAATTGTGAGTCAAGCATAGAAGCTCAACCCTTAATTTGTTCTTGATTGACCCACTAGAATATTTTTTCAATGCTTACATATTGTCTCTAACTAAAACTTTATGCGCATTTAATGTGATATACCTTTTTTTTTCTCATGAATTTATTTGAGTGCAACTAATATTTCTTGTTTAAAGGATATCGGAGAAACTATACGATCCTTCTTTGAGGATCAAAAGCACAACATCCCTTCTTGTAGTAACAATTTTACTCTGGAAGGGCGTATTCTCACAGTATATGGGGATGTGAGCGATCCAAGAATACTACAAGGAGCTTCAACTATCGTATTTGAGGTAATTAGAAATAATTTTTTTCTGTTAAATCATATTACATAACTTATACACTAGCTTAATTTCAACAGTTAGCTTCCAACATATCTAATTCAAGCCAATGTTAATTGCAGGGCCTCTATTCCATTGCAATTCTCACTGGTCGTTTCATAATTAACAATGATAGACATGTAGAGTTGGAATTAATGACTTTAGGATTCCAGACTACGATCGATTTGTCGCTGGCACTGTTGTTGGTCCGTTGATTGCAGGAAGCGCTATCCATGTTAGTTTTTTTTTTTTTCTAATTTTCTTTTTGTCATTATCTCACTCTTCTAATACAAATTGTAACGATAAAATTAGGACATGTTGTAATAAATGGATAATTATACTTTATATTCTAACAAATGTTACGTGTTTTGCACGTACCTTGCACTAGCACTTTAGTATGAAAAAAAAATGTGCAGGTTGGTGCGACTCTAAGTAGGACAAGTGAATTGATTATAACTCAGGTGGTTGAGCATTTTGCAACCTAGTCAATTGATCAATGTCTTTTCACACTGGTCATTTCCCTACTTGAACTTGTACTAAAAAAATTAGGAAAAATAAAATGTTAGTGGAAAATGGCAAAAACTTTCAATATTTTAGACATTCAAAATTTAGATATCACATATTAAATCTCTTGTATGCACACATATGGTTTGTCTTTTAACAAACGTGCACTTGATGCAGATAACTGTGGCCTTTTTGGGCTTGGATCCAGAAAGTCGTGTGTGCTAGCAACGAAAGGGAATAACTTGGACCTAACTTGGTCCAAAAACTATTCTATGTTTGTAGTTTTCTTTTAATAAGAATTTTGTGATTTATTTATTTGTATATTTGTGTTTCATTACATGTAGTGTTCTACTTTTTTATGTTATCCAATATATTAGCAGCATAACTATTATCCATATTAAATAATGTTGTCACTTAGTCAACGTTACAATAAAAGTTCAACTTCAAATTTTTCTTTAAATTATTATTAAGATATAAAGATAAATGTGTATCACTACAAAAAAACTGTCAAATTCCAACGAAAAAATTCCAACGGCATAAAAATTATTGGAATTTTTGAAAATTCCAACGGTAATTCCAACAGCAAATGAGCCGTTGGAATTTTTTCCAAATTCCAACGACAAAAAGCCGTTGGAATAGCTGTTGGAAAAAAATTCTAACGGCAGAAGCAGTTGGAATAGTTGTTGGAAAAAAAATTCCAACGGTAAAAAGTCCGTTGGAATTGCCGTTGGAATCCATTTTCCGTTGTATAAATTATTATATATAATACTGAAAATCAAAATAAGTAATGAATAAGATATATCATTAAGGACTTGTATGAAATGTTGTAGAGATTTTTGCACTTTTGGTCCCACAGGACGCGCGAAAATTACGATTTGGTCCCAATAGTTGCACTTTTGACCCCAAATGTTGCACTTTTAGTCCCAAACCTCAATTTTTTGCATAAATAGTCCCAAAATTTTGGCAAAAGTGCTCCCAAATTTTTTCAGCCATTACTGTGACGTTATAACTTCGAGATTTTTTACAGTTTTGGTCCCACTGAACACGCTTTATTGTGTTTTGGTCCCAACTCTCTCACCTTTGGCCCCTATAAGACTTAAAAATATTTAAAAATTATTAAAAAATTTGAAATTAATGTAAAAATTTAAAAAACATAAAATTAATGTAAAAATAAAAAAAATATTCTAAAATTTATGTAAAATATTATAAAAGTAACCGAAAATATTAAATTTAGAAAAATCATTTTTCAAAAATTGGAATTTTTATAAAATTTTAAAAAATATAAATTTAAGTTGTCTTAAAAGAATTTTAAAATTTTAAATTTTCAGAATTAAAAAAAAAAATCTACATATTTTATAAAATTAGATTTTCTTACAAAAATATTTTCTAAATTCGAAATAATTTATATGTTTCATAAATTACTTTAAACTCTTTTAAGAAAATTAATTTCTTCCTAAAAATACTTCCAACATTTAGTTTACATGTTAATTCATACGTACAAAGTTTCTTAAAAATGTAACCGTGTTATAAATTTGCTGGTTCATTTTACATTGTATACTATTTAATTTTAATTCTACTGTGTAAGATCTAATACTCTACTCCGGTGAAGGATTCCGGCGAGCAAATTAAAAAAATATTTAAAAATTCTCAAATTCATTTAAAATATAAAAAAACTAACTGGAACTGTTATTTAAGAAAAGCGTAAAAATTGAAATATTTATAAAATTAAAAAAATTGAAAAATTTAAATTGTCTTAAAAGGATTTTAAAATTTCTAAATTAAAAAAGTCTACTTATTTTATAAAATTAAATTTTCTTAAAAAAATATTTTCTGAGTTCTAAATAATTTTATATATGTTTCATAAATTACTTTAAATTCTTTTAAGAAAATCAAATTTTTCTTTTTTTTTTTAAATACTTCCGACATTTCACAGATTTGTCAACCTTATTTGGATAATCCCTTTATAAGTCCCTAAAATGTTATGCATTGTTCTAGAATTTGGAAAATTTACATAATAATAATTCAAATAAAAGGGTTAAAGTTGTACCCCAGGAGCAGTTGCTTATTAACGTGTGTATGCCACAAATAATTAATAGCATTTGTAGACAACTTATTTTTTTAGTGAATAACCCCGTAACCTATCGTCAACATGATATTTTTCTCCCTATTCAAACAATATATTGACAAATAATTAAAACAAAATAGTTTGAAATCTAAAAAAGTTCATTTAAGATATGTAAAAGTATCTATGAAATGTTGGAAGTATTTTTAGGAAGAAATTAATTTTCTGAAAAGAGTTTAAAGTAATTTAATAAATGTATATATTATTTAGAATTTAGAAAATATTTTTTTAAGAAAATCTAATTTTATAAAATAAGTAGAATTTTTTAATTTAGAAAATTTAAAATTTTAAAATTCTTTTAAGACAACTTAAAATTTTCATTTTTTAAAATTTTATAAAAATTCCAAATTTTTGAAAACTAATTTTTCTAAATTTAATATTTTCGGTTGCTTTATGATATTTTAAATAAATTTTAGAATAATTTTTTTTCATTAATTTCAATTTTTTTTAGAATTTTTAAACATTTAAGTCTAATGGGGTCAAAAGTGAGGGAGTTGGGACCAAAAAGCAATAACGCGTGTCCAGTGGGACTAAAACTACAAAAATCTCGAAGTTATGACATCACACTAATGGCGAAAAAAATTTGGGACCACTTTTGCCGAAATTCTGGGACTATTTATGCAAAAAATTGACATTTAGGACTAAAGTGCAACATTTGAATCCAATACGATCAAAAGTGCATATATTGGGATCAAATAGCAATTTTCGCATGTCCTATGGGACCAAAAGTGCAAAATTCTCAAATGTTGTACTGTAATAGGTAAAAACTTGATATAACATATGTAGCATGAGATTGGTCTATGCGATAATTGTATACCGTAATATTTAAATAATATACTAATACAACATATTCTTATAAGGCGAATCAATGTCAGAAGTCACATATATTATATTTTGTATTTAGTAATATAAGCATGAGATCTCGCTATGATATTTGTTCATTAAGCAAGGGGTGCTAAAGTATATTATTTTGATGTATTTAAATAAAAAAATAATCAACTTATTATATTTGTAGTTAACATAATTTTTCTTTTCCAAAAAAAAAAAAAAGATTTTAATTCAATCAACAAATCAATTTTTAACTCTAACAAATCAACTTTCTACTATAAATTTTAACTCTAACAAATCAATTTTTTTTTTTTTTTAATCAAAATGATTCAACCAATCCAAAATTATTAGAAAAGGTAAAACTAAAGTAAAAGAAGTTATTCCTCTAAATATAGTAGATAATTTTTCAAATAAAATATTATTTTGATAATATCTGACATTTTTATTTTATATACAAAAAATTTAAAATCGTAATATATCATAAGAATAATAAAAAAGTAACTTACACTTAAAGATTAATATTTAATATATGCATAGAGAATGTCAAATCGAAGATCGTGAAAAGAATATTAATTCATTATATATTTTATAAAAAATGGTGTTAAGACGAAAAAATTGTACGAGTTTTAAATATTGAGGGTAAAAGACAAACAAAAGAAAAGTAAAAAAAAAATAAAATATGATCGATTGGCTCTTAACTAACTCTCCTCAATTGTATAAGAGAGTTATGGTCCCAACCCTTTATTTCCCTCATTTCTTCTTTTTTCACTAAAAAAATAAAACAAATATTCAAAGATTATAACTTGAAAATAATTAAAAATCAAGGAAAAGACGTGTATTATAGTTGACCATGTCAACAATTTTTCTTCTAGAAATAAGGTAGATGTACGCTTTTGAAATTTAACCGAATATACCAATATGTATAGTTAGGAGAAAAGGGTAAATTCCACCATTATAGAATCCGGACATTAAAGCAAACAAAACAAAAATTAGTGTCGAAAAAGTTAAGCAAAATACATCTTTTGATACTTAAAGTATTAATTTCTATTTTGAAAGACCCTTAAAGCATCACTTTTGTTTTAAAATATTAGTTTTATTTTCAAAAGAGTATTACTTTTATTGAAAAGTCCTTAAGAAATCTAGAAAGAAATATCTTAAAGTGATTCAATAGTTAGCATCCAATGAAAGTTATAGTCTAAAAAAAAGACATAGTTTGTTCTGATCAAATCAATTTGGGTATGCTTCCTTCTAGATTTAAATGAATCCATAAATTTCTTGAAATAATATTGTCTTGAAGATCCACATTCCTGTACAATTATCCACCATTATTAGGAAAATAATATCACGAGGCATTTGTTACACATGATTGGTTCGAAAAGTCGATTATTTTTCGGTAAAACCTATGGTCTAATACCATTATGAAGCAGATCAATATTTTTAGACATTTCATATTTTTCCCTTTCTACAGAAACATTTACATAGTTCCACATTCCTGTACAATTTTATGATTATAGAATATTTAGGCAATTAAATTCTAAGGAGGTTCTACAGCCACCAAAGCCTAAAGCACAAAATTACAGTGCTTCTTCAAACCTTAAAGAACATATTACACTAACAATTTTTTACTCCTTAGTCAAATCAATACAAATCCAACATCAATACTAAAATTAGAAGCTTAAAACACTTTAATACTCGATGTTAATTTTTTTTTCTTTTCCATTTTCTTTAGAATTTATTATTTTTAGCAATCACTGTAATTTTAATTGATCCCAAACATTTATCTGTTAAATATTTTGACTTATGATCTAAAAGATCAATAGACAGAGCTAGCCATTTGGATAATATATCCAAATCTGCTCCCTTTTGATTATAAGAGAATTCTAGAGATCCAAAAAAGTAAATAGGACTAATAAGAGTAAAGGATATAACATTGTATTGTTCGATTCATAAGGATAGCAAAAGGACTTTTAATTATAAAAATTAAGAATATTAATAAAAAGTCGCGCCCCGCACCACCCCTTTTTCTTTATTTTCATCACTTCGATATGTCTGTTTCGAAAAAGAAGAATTTTTTGAAATTGATTCTTAATAAACTAAAATTGAGAAGTTGAAAATTCTGTGTGCAAAAAAGTTGAGTCATATATTTCTTCTAGGGTCAACTCTTAAAACATTAATAATATTGCCATAACAATTTCATCATCTATAGATCCCGCATGACTGTTTTAGTGCTACTTATAGTTATTTTTTGCGCTTCTTTTTTTTTTTTTTTTATTGAGAGTTTTGGACAAAATCGTGACTGAAAAATAGATGGAGAATAGACCTAGTGTGTTTGCTTTAAGTTGGGGAAGGCTGAAGTATTGTAAGTTGGGGTGAATAAAATGGTAAAAATGACAAAAACTTGTATGACACTATCACACGGCCATCACACAGTGTGACGGGGAAAAAGTATCATTTTTTATAGTAAAATTATCATTTTTATCTGTAAAAGTATTACTTTTATTAACAATATATATATATATATATATATCACTTTTAATAACAGAAGTATCACTTTTATCTATAAAAGTGTCAATGTAGCAAAAATATCACCTTTATCTGTAAAAGTATCATGATTATCTGTAAAAATATCATTTTTCCTGTAAAAGTGTATTCCGTCAAACATGAGACAATCATACACAAGACTCACTCGGTAAAAAGAGATTGAGTTAACTAAAGTGGTGTTTGGTGTTGTTGACTGTGATTTAGTTGGGGTTTGTATAATATATAAAAGGTAAAAAAGATGATGTGATGCGTGTAAGAGTCAGTTAAATGATTGATTATTAATTAAAGTAGGTGTTGGGAAATGTATATAATGATGATGTATATTATATTTTTTGGATGATGTTTTGTTGTGTATGAGTTAAATTGATTCTTTTGAAATAATGTTTTCAATTCTTTAATTATATAAAACAATTTATTAAAATTATATTGCATTAATGTGTATTTTTTTTTTTTAAATCTAGAGAAGCACATGATTATTTTTCAAAGTTAAGCACATAATTATTTCCGGAGAAGCACGTGATTATTTTAAAACAATTGAAACTTTAACAATCACGCATCATTAGTCGTTTTCCTTTTCAAAGTTAAGCACATGATTATTTTTCGACAAACAAACACATGATCATCGGACTTGGGATTTCTTTCTTAGTGATGAGGGAAAATTGAGCACTTCGGAAGTGGAGAGCTAGAGCTCACATTCCATTATTTATTGTTAGTGGCCCAGGCCCAAACAGAGAGGTCCATCGAAGGCCCAAACCTAAAAATGTCCAATTGATGCAAAATGACCATATAACCCCCAGGTAACACTTTATATATATATATATATATATATATATATATATATCAACTCTTACAAGGAAAATGTAACACACTCCTCTTCTCTCTACATGATATTTCGCACATATCATAATTTTCGATTGAATCAGAACTGACTTGAGAGTCGGAGGTCTCGCGCTGGGACCCTCCCCGGCGTGGTTTTTGCAGGTCTAACAGGTCGAGTTCGGACCACACGAAACGGAGAAGGTGGAGTTTGGAGGGCGCAAAATTCACGCCCTATCAACTGGTGCCGTCTGTGGGAACATCCGAGCTAGGATGTGAGAATTTCCCAACAATTTCAAGATTCTCAATATGCACACGAGATCTGCTTTCGAAAGCCAAAAAGTGAAAAAATAGTTTGGTAACTAAACTTATGGGAAGATTATGGGTTCGTGGATTTTGGGGTAAGAAATTCAACACCCCGGTAAATATCAAGAAAGGAGAATTCACCTCCCTTGAATTATTCAATGAAAATGGAAAACAAGAAAAAAAAGAAAGAAATTCAAGAAAAATGATTTCCCAGTGGCTGAGGCACTGCTAGTGCTGTGATATTCCACCTCCCTCCACTGCTAGCTTCCCTACGAGTGTGCAACGCTTCTGCCATTGCTAAAGTTGGAAGGTTTTAAGGCTGCTCGACTCTTTCCTATTAAGGTCGCGGCTATGGAAATCATCGCCTTCTCTCATTTCGGTCACCAGTGTTGTCATCGTCGTCCCTGCTACAACCTATAGAAAGCCGCTGAGTCATTTTCTTCCGAGTATTGAGCCTGTGCGAGTCGAGCACCGAGTCACTCCGAGTTCGCGAATTGTTGCGGAAAGCACTGTCCTTAGGGTTTCCGTTCGAGTTTTGTTAGTGAACCGGGTTTCTTCTGTTAGATCGATTCAACCCTAGTTTGTAGCGCCCCAATCCCATTAGCTCGGGATTAGAGTGCTACTAAATTTTCTTTTCTTTTGATTAAATAATAAATCAGAAAATGTGCGAAAGCGTGACATAAAATACTTATTAGATAAAAGTAGAAATTTTATTGACAATAAGATACTGTCAAAACACATTTACACTAGTGGTGCCAAAGTTTCTAAGAAAATGCAAATCCCGGATTTTGTGACACACAAACTTATTAATATACACAGAAGAGGCAAAAACATCTTTGAGTTGCGGGTAGAAGAAGGAACCCGGTGACCTTTGCCGCAACAGCCCCGCCACCTCGCTCAACTAACCTGAAGATTTGTAATAAATTATGGGCATGAGTATAAACTCAGTGGGAACTTTGTAAGCAGTTATACTAACGAAGGTGCACAATAATAAACACATCTTTGACTTAGGAGTTCATCTTACAACTCAAAAGTCATATTGCTAGACTAGGGGGCCAATCTTACGACTCCCAAGTCCCACTCAAAAGCCAATCTTACGACTTAAGAGGTATCATATCATAAGCCCGAAGGCAAACATATTTATAAAGTACAAGTTCAGTAGCATAATATACTTACAAATAGCCCAGTCACCCACCTTGTTTTGCTTGCTTTAAAATAGTTGAGTCGTGTATGTCCTAGGCCCAACCTGCACTACACCTAGCACATGTTGTTTAATTAATTAGTATTACTTATCGGGTTTAGTATTTTCAAAGTGATTAAGTGTGGTACAATATCTTTGGATTATGTTTATCTTTTACAATTTCTAATATATAAGTCAAATCGTAATAAATTATAGTCCTAAATTAAAAGGCCTAACTATTTTATTAAATATAAATTATTAACTACATTGATAAATATTTTAAACTAACTAACATGCATCTTAAACAACAACTATTTATTACATACTTAAGAAAATAGCTAAATTTATAAATCTACTTAAATCAAGCAAATAATTAAATTCCTGAATCTATATAAACTATAAATGACAATAAGAAAAGAAAACTATTAAAATTACATACCTTAAAAGATTTTAATACTATACGACAACTTTCCGAAACACCGGTCCGAGCGTTGTCGAAAATAAACTGATAAGGACCTCCTAATTAAAGGAAATCCAATATATAATAAAAAGTTTTACTTGTATCCTAGTACTCTGTAACCCATCATATTTATATTGAGGTTCATATGAATTTTTACGAAACGATTTCGATGTGGGATTGCAGACACCATTTACGTTAGTTAGTTTAGTACATTATTATATAATTTCTATTATTTGCTAAATTTGGTATGTGTGTGTAGTTTACTAAATATAGTATGTTATCATTTAGTTAGGTTATATATTTACATAAGTATGTTGTTATTATTTTTATTATTATATTATTATTATTTTATATATACATATTTATATATATATATTGTAGTTTAGTTATTATAAGTTAATTTTACTTCTCACTTTTTAAACTCGATGTTAATTTTAAACTTCTGTTTGTAAACTTCTAATTCTTACCCTTTAGGTGCTAGAAGTGCAGTCGACCTGGTACATCGCGGTCACACATATTTTCTAAAATAAAATCATAAATCAAATAACTTTGTAATTTAAAATACAACGGGTAAAAATATTTTAAAATACAAACAATGTATTTTATTGTGTCTCAAAGGTTCGGGGTATCACATAGTTTGACTTACCCTAGATCGGGTTTGCTCGTTTTGAACCGGTCTCTAAAGAATTCAAACAGGCTTGGCGCTGGAGCGCAGCTTCGATTGGTTCCACACCGCGGCAAACCACTGCTGCAACTCCTACAAGCCACCATTGTGCCCTTCTACAACCACCAAACAACCATGATAATATGCAGCGCGACGAATGACTCGGTGATTCCAGGCGAGTAGGGAAGGCGTTCGACCAAATACTTGAGTGAAATCCGGCTCTTTGGTACAACATCACACAACTGATCTCTAGTTTGAGATTTCTAACCCTCATCTCTTTGTTCTTTGGTATCATGAGATTATTTGAATTGATACTCAAGTTCTCATGAGTTTTTATGAAAATGGGCATGTGTGAAAGAGTGTAAAATCCATTAAGCAACCTACTGGAACTCATTTGATGCTTTAGAATCCCTTTAAAATATGGAATTTGGAGCTGTTACTTAGTTTAAAAAATGAAGCTAGAAATGTGAGCTTTGTTTACTCTAGATTAGAGTTAAATCACTAAATCTCTTATTTCTCAATATGAAAAACACATGGTGTCGGGGTATAGCCATTCATGATCTTCTGATGTGGGTTGTACCTACTTTGATTCTGGGTACTAATGGAATTAAGATAAACACTCTTTTAGTACATATAAAGGTAAAAATGAATTCAACCATGATTGGTGAACCTGTTGGTCGTTGCTGTTTGCACGAGCTTTATTATTTATCGTTGAATCTATGAGGTCTTGATGGAACAATCTCTTCTGATTATTATCGAATTTATGTGATTATTGATTTGCCGAATTGTTGGTCGATCTAGGTAGTGCTGAGTGATGATTGTAAAATCTTTGATGCTGAATCACTGATCTAGTGGGATTGTGTTGTTTATGCTAGAGGTGATGATTGAACCACCTCTACTTTTGATTATGGAATTTTTTAGACGCGAGTTGCATGTGTTGTATGAACTGCTGAGTTGTTGATTTGATAGGAGGTGCTGACTGCACCAACTTTATTCACCTGTCTTGGTATTGATTGCACGTCCTTCACTTATTCATTGTTGAACTTCTGTGATTAAATTGTGGAATTATCGAATCACCTAGTCAAAGTTGATTGCTTGTGCTATGAGAATTGTTGATTTGTTCATTTGATTGGGAGGTGCGACTGCGTTGATTTCATGAAATTGTTTGGTTTTGCATGTAAATCTCCTTCATAATTGACCTGGTTTTATACGTAAATCTCTACATTACTTTTCTAATTGCTAGCTACATTAGAATATCCTTTTTGTTGTCTCCTATGACATGGCACAACAGGGAAAACGACAATCGGCCGGAGCACATTAGGTTGGTTGTGCCATAAACTGGCACTGCCCCTTTCGAGCCGGAATGTTATATTTTGTTAATGAACAGTAGAAGCTGAGTCTTTCTGGAGCGAAATTCATCTAAAACTAGCTTTTGATCAAGCATCATAGCAGTTAATGAATTCAGGTTTCACTCTCTCGATTCTTGAATTTGCAATCCAGGTATTTTGACTCAACCCTCTCTTGCACATTGAGTTAGTGCTGACTGCACTTCCGCATGTTATGGGGATTCGTTAGTTAGTGCTGATTGCACATTCTTTTGAATTGTTGTAGTATTTTGGATCGTGCTGATTGCACTGAATTTTTTAAACTGTTGATTTGCTGAGTTCTATGTCGAATCTATTCCGTTATCTTAATTCGTAATGCACTCGACTATTGATTCTTAAAGAGCTTGTTTTAGGATTTGATAAGTTGAGTAGGATTAATTGAAGAGCTTATTTTGATTAATCATACTTAAGAGACAATTAGATTGATAGAGCTTGTTATCAATCTTGGAGTAGGAGTTCCATAGCTAACCAATTGATTAATGACATTAATTACATAGATTGTTTGAAACAAGGGGATACTTGATCAAGGGTTGAATACTTTAATCATACTTTAAAAATCCAAAAATCAATCTACCTATCTTGCTATCTTTTGTTAATCAAATCTCAAGTTTAGTTGATCATAATTAAATAGTTATTCTTGGTAGTTATTGGTAGTTATTAATTTGACAAACAAAACCCCCCACCTTTATTGCTTTCGTTATTTGTTTGTGTTCTTATTTGAACCTTACAATTGCTTGACATATCGAAACAACATTAGACTACCGTTCCTCGTGGGATCGACCCTTACTTATCACTCTACTGGTTAGAGTTATAGGTTAAGGTTTAGTATATATATATTCATCTATATATATACTAATTTAATTTGGCACGTCCGACGAAGCGTGACCCAGAGAGTTCTAGAACTGTCAGTTTGTTGGAAGGAGAAGGGGTCATGTGACCTTGGAAATTAAGGTAGTTGATAGAGATACTGAGGGAACGGTGGAGTGGGCTGAGCAAACTGATTTGCAAATGCAACATTCCCCTGCGGCTGAAAACTAGTAGCATTTGGAGGATTAAACTCAGGATTGTCCTTGTACCAACAATAAGGAGTTGTGTGATTAAGGTAGTTGATAGAGATACTGAGGGAACGGTGGAGTGGGCTGAGCAAACTGATTTGCAAATGCAACATTCCCCTGCGGCTGAAAACTAGTAGCATTTGGAGGATTAAACTCAGGATTGTCCTTGTACCAATAATAAGGAGTTGTGTGGTTAGGACAACCACAGAATTAGCACCACACTTTGTTGTTACAAGATTTCCAACCACCACGATTATTTCCTTTCTTTCCACCACGCTGATTACCATTACCATTAGGAATTCCACCTCTAAAATTTCCACGACAATTTGAAAAAATTTCAAAATTTTTTTATTCAAAGAGCAGTTCTGATTCTGATTATGGTTGGAAAAAGAGACAAGAACATTAGCCATGGCAGATTCCAAGGACTTAAAATGTTTCTCAACCCTAGTTTCTTGTGATAGCAATAATCTTTCAACATCAGCAACAAAATACAGATCTAAGCGAGTGTTGATTAACAATATAAATGTACCGTATTTTGGGTGGGGACCATCAAATATAGCATCAATATGTGCTTTATCATCTAACTTGTGTCCAACTGATAGATCGATGAACAAAAATCTCACCAAGAACACTCAAGAAACTGGAAATCGAAGTAAAGAAAAATGATGAACTCAAACTGCGCAAATTTGAAAACAAAAACTAGCAACACACACCCATTACATGGTTCGATCTGAAAGATCTACATCCACGGAGGATCACAAGTTCTTAGTATACTATAACCCAGAATCAATTACAAGATTACAACCGGAATTCATAAAATCCCAAAATAATACCCAATTTTGGCTTAAGAACCCCAAATCTCTAATCGGTCATTTTGAGTAATATATCTAAGGGGAAAATTGACTAAAACTATTTATATCATCATCACGAAGTAATGTGTACAGAAATCGGATCTCGAATCAAGATAGAAACGGGTTAAATCAGCAGTTGAACTTGAGTTGCAGAAAACCGTTGTAGAAGATCTGCAAAACCATTGGTGAAAGACCTGGCAGTTAGAATAGAATTCTTAACCACCGGTTTGGATCTGTTAGACAACCGGTTCTTGAATCTGATCCAGTTCTGCTCTACCCAAACCCGGTTCTAGACTAACTGAGCTAATTTACACTTAAACACATATTTTCTTTGATGAAATTAACCATTTTACAATTCTCCACCTTAATGAATCAAAGAACTTAATCATATCCTCAAACATTACTGATTTGCTGAACTTAACCACACGGCACAAACTGTATCAAGCTTGTGCAATTTTGAAACTTACTCCCAAGAAAAGATTTGGTGAACAAGTCTGCTGGATTTTCTTCAGTAGCAATCTTCTTCACAGAAATCACACCCTTCTCCACCTCATCTCTTACAAAGTGCATTCTTACATCAATGTGCTTTGACCTCTCATGTAATACCTGATGTTTAACTAAGTGAATTGTGCTTTGGTTATTACAATACACTATTACAGACCTCTGTTGTACTCCAAAATCCTTTAAAATACCCCTATGCCACATGGCTTCTTTCCCAGCTTCTGTAACTGCTAAGTACACTGCTTCAGTTATGGAAAGAGCCACAACTGACTAATGCACAACTCTCCAACATACAGTTGTCCCATAAAATGCAAACACATATCCTGTGATAGACTTTCTATTGTCTAAATTCCCAGCAAAGTCAGAATCTACAAATCCTTGGATTGGTTCACCAGAATCACACTTCTTTGCAAACATTAATCCAAGACTTAATGATCCTCTTAAGTATCATAAGATATACTTCAATGCTTCCTAATGTGGTTTACCAGGATTTGACATAAACCTGCTCACCATTGCTACTCCATAGGCTAGATCTGGTCTGCTACAGATCATGGCATACATTAGAATTCCTACACCACTTGCATAAGGAATTCTACTCATATACTTCATCTCCTGATCTGTTTTTGGACAATGATCCTTGAACAATTTGAACTGCTGTCCAAATGGTGTTATCATAGCCTTTGATTCATGCATATTGTATCTTTTTAGCACCTTCTTCAAGTACTTAGTCTGAGATAACCACAGCTTCCCACTGCTTCTGTCTCTCAAGAGATGCCAAGAATCTTATTTGCACTGCCTAGATCTTTCATCTCAAATTTTGAATTCAACTTCTACTTTAGCTGCTCAATTATGTCCTTACTCTTACTGGCATTTAGCATATCATCTACATAGAGTAGTAGATAAGTAAGCACATCCTTCCCTCACCTTTCAAGATATACACAACTATCATATTTACATCTTTCAAAACTAGCTCCTAACATAAACTCGTTGCATTTCTTGTTCCACTGTCTTGGGCTCTGTTTTAGACCATAAAGTGACTTCTTTAGATGACACACTTTATGTTCATTTCCAAGAAGCACAAAACCTTCTGGTTATTGCATGTAAATGCTCTCCACTAAATCTCCATGTAAGAAGGCAGTTTTGACATCTAACTGTTGTAATTCCATATCATCTTGAACCACCTTTGCTAAGAGTAATCTGATAGAGCATTGTTTCACAACAGGTGAAAACACTTCATTGTTTCTTAGTTCCAACTATTTCAGCTTTTTCTTAGAACTGATTGTCTTCTGGTTCTTTGGTTTCTCCACCAAAACCTATGTGTTGTTCTTCTCCAGTGAAAATAGGTCTTCAGTCATAGCATTCATCCGATGCTCACTCTCATGAGTAGACATTACCTCTTTAAAATTTTGAGGTTCTTGATTTTCAACAGAATCAGCAACAGCTAATGCATATGATACCATATCTGCTTGGCCAAACCTGTTTGGAGGTTGAATTACTCTCCTTACTCTATCTCTGGCGAAATGATAGTCTCTCAGACCTTGACTATCATCATCCTGTTTAAATTCTGAATCATCATGACCCTCCTCATCTTGTTCATTTACAGTTTCTGTATATTGTCCTTTAAGCTCCACCTCAACTGGAATATTTTCGGTTGAAATATTCCAATCTATTTCAAAGTTTGACCCAGTATGTTTATATCCCATCTCCAGTTCATTAAATGTTACATCTCTGGTTATGATCACCTTTGGATGACCACTTTCCAGACACCACAACTTGTAACTCTTAACTCTCTTTGGATATCCAATAAAATGCATCTTAAGGCCCTTGGTTCAAGCTTATCTTGCCTGATATGTGCAAAAGCTATACATCCAAACACCTTTAGATTAGCATAATTTGAAAGTTTCCCATACCAGATCTCATCAGGAGTTTGAAAATTGATTGCTAAGGAAGTGTTTTTTTTATCAAATAGCATGCTGTGTTGACAACTTCCCAGAATGACTTAGGTAATTTTGCATCTGCAAGCATACATCTAACTCTCTCCAGAATGATTTTGTTCATTCTTTCAGCTAGGCCATTCTGTTGAGGGTTAAGTAGTACAGTTTTGTGTCTTGCTATTCCCTTGTCCTTGCAAAATCTATTGAACTCCTCAGACACGTATTCAAGCCCATTATCAGTTTTCAAATGTTTGAGTTTCTTGCCTCTTTCATTTTCCACTTGAGCTAGCCAATCTCTGAAGTTGTTAAAAGCATAAATCTTGTGTTTCAATATGAACACCCATACTTTCCTGCTATGATCATCTAGTCATGAAGTATCTCCCACCACCATGTGTCTCCACCTTAGCTGGACTCCATATATATCTGAGTAATACATATTTTAGCACTTCCTTGATGGAGTGGATTCCTCTTCCATAGGAACGTTTCTTGGATTTTCCTAAAACACAGTGATCACAAAACTCTAATTTCACATATTTTGTATTTCCAGATGCTTCCTTCTTGGCTAATTCTGTCATTCCTTTCTGTCCAATGTGGCCTAATATTTTATGCCACAGTGTTGCTTCAGAATAGCTCATGACACTATCAGCAGAACCAGTAATAGACTTCCCTATGAGAATGTATAACGTATTTGTTTTCCTGTCATTTATAACTATTTTCCCAAATTTAGTAACATATATGTAACCCCCTTCAGTATTGAACTCACATCCAGAGGCAGTTAATGAGCCAAGTGATATAAGATTTCTTTTTAGAGCAGGAACATACCTTATATTTCTAAGAAGCCTTTCCACACCATCATACATCATGATTCTTAAAGATCCACTCCCTTGAACTTTACAGGTGTGGTCATTTCCAAGCACGACTGATCCTCCATCAAACTTTTGTAGTTCTTGGAACCATGACTCATGAGGGCACATATGAAAAGAACAGCCAGAGTCAAGCACTCATTCCTCACAGATCTTTCCATCTTTACAATCAATACTTCTGCGGGATCATACCCTTCCTCTGCTACTGTTGCATCAGCTTCCTTTGCCTCATTCTTTTGTTTTCTGGTTAGAAAATTCTTCTTGTGATGACCGACCTGTTTGCATGAGAAGCATCTCCTCTTCTCAATCGAATCAGGGCCTTTCTTTCCACCATCTTGATTCTGTTTCTGATTCTTATTTTGATTTCCTGGAGGCTTCTTCTGGAATTTATTTTTACTGAATTTGACATTCAATCCTTCAGCTACTACTTGAGGCTTCTTGTCACCAAACATTTGAAGAAACTTTGTTTTAAGAGATGTTTGAATCATATCAAGATTCAACGTGTCCTGTCTTCCAAACAGCAAGGTGTCCTTGAAGTGCTCAAATGATTCTGGAAGTGCATTCAGCTAGCATTAAAGCCTTATCATCCTTCTCCATCTTGACCTCAAGATCCTCCAAATCATCTGCAAGACGATTGAATTCATCCAGCTGTTCCAACAACCCTTTGTTATTTGTCATCTTGAAACCAGGGTTTCTGCTTGAGAAACATTTTATTTGTAACAGATTTTACCTGATAAAGCTCTTCCAATTTTTTCCAAGCTTGTATTGTTGTCGTAGTCTTCGAAACTTCTCTCAATGGCTTGTCACCAAGGCACAAAATAATCGCACTATGCACCTTCTCAACCAGTTCATCTTTCTTGGCTTTTTCAACAATTGACCACTTATCCTCCGGCTTCAATGCTGCTGCCAATCCATGCTAAACCCTAAACCCTAAAATGAGCGGTGCCACTTCGAGATCAATGAACAAGAATCTCACCAAGAACACTCAAGAAACTGGAAATCGAAGTAAAGAAAAATGGTAAACTCAAACTGCGCAAATTTGAAAACAAAAACAAGCAACACACCAATTACGTGGTTTGATATGAAAGATCTACATCCACGAAGTATCGCAAGTCCTCAATCCACTATAACCCAGAATCAATTACAAGATTACAACCGGAATTCTTAAAACCTCGAAATAATATCCAATTTTGGCTTAAGAACCCTAAATCTCTAATTGATCACTCTGAGTAATATATCCAAGGGAAAACTGACTAAAACTATTTATATCATCATCACGAAGTAATGTGTGTAGAAATCGAATCTCGAATCAAGCTAGAAACGGGTCAAAGCAGCAGTTGAACTTGAGCTGCAGGAAACTGTTGTAGAAGATATGCAAAACCGTTGTGAAAGACCTGGCAGTTAAAACAGAATTCTCAACCACCGGTTTGGATCTGTTAGACAACCGGTTCTTGAATCTTGTTCAGTTCTACTCCACCCAAACCCGGTTCTAGAGTAACTGAGTTGATTTACAGTTAAACACATATTTTCTTTGATGAAATTAACAATTTTACACCAACTAAAGCAAGTAAATCAACAACGCCACAGATTTTAAGCAGATAATCATTCATGGTAAGGGAACCTTTCTTTTGATTCTGCAGCTGGAGTTTGTATTAACTAACCTTCTGTCGGACCTTTAAGGATAAATAAGACTCAATTGTAGACCATAGCTGCATGGAGGTGTCACAATTGATCAGCTAGCAAGGAACATCGTCAGTTACAGAAATGAGGATCCATGAAAGAATTAATTGGTCCTACTGCTCCCAATCCAGAAATTCTATAGAAATTTTGCCCGCTGCCTTATCGAGGGGAGTGGCGAACTTCGCCGGCGAAGAAATCAAGTCATCAAGATAATTGTGAAGACGATGTCCGCGAACAGTTGAAACGATTTGCTTGCGCCAAATAAAAAAATTGTCAATCAATAGTTTGGTAGATAGAGGATAATTAAATGAAATAGGGGAAAATCGAGCGGATGAGTTCAAAGGAACAAGGGAAGAAGTTGAATTAGATGGATTCATGGCGAAAGGAGGTACATGATCGGCGAAGCTTAAACTGATACCATGTTAGGAAAGAAACCTAACTACTCTAGGAAGAATTAGAGAGAGAAAGTTTGAGAGAGAGGGAACAATCTCATTTCATTTCAACCGAATGTTTACAAGAATGTAGAGAGAGATAAATAGGCTTAGCTTTCAGCGTAACAAACCAACTGCTCTTATTAGATGTTTGAAATATAAATGAAATGCAAATGAAACTGAAATGAAATACATTTTGTATTACTATCTAATAAAATAGTTTAATAAATAAATTGGATGTAAATTAACATAATATATCTGCACACCTATTGCCATGACCCATGAATACAGTTCATCCATGGACATAAGCTATATTATTACTCCTACCTTATATATAACATCACATACGTGAACGGTGAACGCTTACATTTTTTTATGAATTTGTTCGTCTGGATAGAAGATGTGACAATCTAATTTAAATAATTTTATAAATCGTAATTTAATTTTTTAATACATTTTGATCAATTATTTAAGATTGTAATACTTAGGCACGTCCCCACTTTTTTTAGTAATAATATAACATCATTAAAATGTTTTTTCCATATGAAAATCAAAACATAAGCAATATATGTTGACTAATAGAAGTATAGAACAACCCTATTCACATTAGTTTATGTAGTTTTTGAGCTTTAAGTTTGATTAGTTGTCCACTCGTGCGATGCACGGGTTCGTCTTTCTTTTAAATATAAATATAAGAAACGACTGCTATGTTACAATGGTAGACATGAAAATATATAAATAGGTATATATATATATATATATATATTTAATTTTAGTTGTAAATTTTATTAATTTAGAATATCTATAATAAAGCATAAATTAAAGTAAGGAAAAAATCTTACAAAATGAAGGTTCTCGTTTGTTGCTTATCTTGATTTTGTGCAAGTCTTATCGGTTGATCTTTATCCATAATTTGTATCTTCACTAGAAATGAATACAAACTATCCTCTAAAAAACATGAATACAAATTATTATTATTATTATTATTATTATTATTATTATTATTATTATTATTATTATTATTATTATTATTATTATTATTATTATTATTATTATTATCATTATTATTATTATTAGAACTAATGATAGGAATTGAATTATGGTATAATTTTTTAACAAAAATTAACCAAAAAAGAAACACTTTAAATTTGTACATATTATTAGCGAATAAATATAGAACGAATACATATCATAAGTAAATAATCTTATTTTGTTTTTTGTATGAATAATATATTTTAGTTTCTTTAATAATTCATTAAAGTGCAACATGTTATTTGCATAAATTACATGAAATTTAACATATTATAAATTAATGTTTCAAAACAAAGATTGGTATATCATATATGAATTAGTACACACCGATATAATATAAAATTAATTTAGGTCCACATAGCATATGTAACAACTCAATAGAATAAAATTTATATAAAGCAAAATGGAGTCAATTTCTGTGTTTGGATAGTGGGCTGGATAGCCCATCTGAAAAAAGATGTAAGCCCAATATGGTACTCATGGGCCCACAACTATCCCAGAGCATGAAATTGCAATTTTTGGAAATTGTCCAATTGCCACGTTTTTAGCGAAATTTAAAAAAGAAAAAGAATAATGGTCAAACAATTGTGAGTCCGCCATGTTACCGGCTATGCGTAAATGGATACGTAAAGACACAATTCTAAGAAGTGGACATTGGCTGTTGAAGTTATTTGGAGGTTTTTAGTTATTCCCAAAAGAAATATGTGAGCTTTAAAATGTTATTTTCGATATTAAGGGGCCAAAAAAATGTAGCAGACTACTGCTTTCATAGAATTTGGATCATCTTGATGGCCCAATGTATTATATTTTAAATTCAGCATATTGATAGTCACAAAGAAAACAAAATTATGGGACACAGTTGTACACAAGTAAGACTCTTAGATGGACAATCACTCTTTTGTCGTATACCATCAGTCATACTCTCCCACTCATCCATATCCCAATATCAGTCTCTCACATGATTTACCAGTACCGCCATTTTTATTCTTCCAGAGCTCCTCTCCCCTTTGTTTTTTTGCATGCTTACAATTGTTTTAATTTTGGTCAGATTGGAGAGCTTTTTCGTTCTTTACATAAGCAGAACCAAGCTTTCTTCATTGTTTTAAAATCATCTTTCCACAAATTTTGTAACCTAAGAACAAAGCTCAACGATTTCGTAATCCTTCTGAAATCTAGACTTTCTACTTTAGCAACTCATGTACATTAACACAAAACGTTCTTCACTATCTAAAAACCTTAAGTTTTGATCCCAATTTTTATGAAGATTGAGAAAGAATTTACAAATTCTTGGTTTCTTATGTGTATCATGTTATTTAACTTAAAAATTGATGGAGAATGACATAAATTTACCGTTTGCAACGAATAAACGTTTATTTGTAAATCGGCGATTCCAATGTCCTTTTTTCACAGGTCTACAACTGTTCAAAAGATGATGCAACATAAGCTTCAATATATCTTAATGGAAATAAGAATACCAAAGGTAATAACTCATTTTTAGATTTTCTATTTAAGATTACAGTGTTTTGTTCCTTACTGTAGTTAACCTACAAATTTCACAGAGCATTTTGACATTATTAGACTATACATTGATAAAATATGGAGTACAAACCTTAGAATTTTAATTTCCAATATGTTTAATTGATTAGTTGTTATGCTACGTCTTTGTGAGTATATCTTCCCCTCAAAATGCTCAATGATAGATCTGCAGATTTTTAAATAAACTGTTTCATAAAGTCCTGACTTAGAATTTTAATTTCCAATTAGGTGAAGTGCTTGAACACACACATATAGGAAAGTCGTCTCAAATATCTCTACCACATGTGTCCTTACATGAATAGGACTTTTAACTCGGTGGTCGTGGTCTTAAAATTCATGTGGTTGTCAGCAACTATTACATCCTTAACAATATAAAGATGTCCTTCTATAAGTTTCCTTCTCTTTGACTAATTTTGAGGTTGTACCTTTGAACATCTACCCCTATTCAAGTCATAATAGAAACAAAAAAAGAAAAAAGAAAAAAAAATAACTTGTTAAAAATTGAATGTAAACAACTGTATTTACATTTGGCATTTTAATTTTAAATGTTGAAATTAACCTTTGTCATGAAAAACACTTCCAGGCTTCCTATCTTGATTGGACGCCCCTACATGGAACTTGGTATAAACTAACCAAATGCAAACGCAGAGGCAGAGCCGTTGACGTTGTAGATGGATTCAAATCTTTGATTACACTATTGTTGATGGAATCAGATATCTAATTACATTGAAAGACTGGAGCAATTTAATGAAACATGTTTGTTTTTATGGAAGTAGTGTGTCGATGATGATTTCTGTACGAGGCTCTCGAATATGAAATTGTGTATGGTGTGTAGTTGAATATGGCATAATGTATTATAAACCACATGGATAGTTGTTAACCATGCTCTGTGAGATCGTTAATGGGGGTAGAAAACATGGATGAGTTTAAGCAGCAGTTTCCTCATTAATATTTTATGTAATTATGTAATTGAGATAATAGATTTGGAACCGATAGGCCAAGGAACATGGATAAGATTTTGTAATCGTTAGCTAATATGACATTTAGAATTTTTTTATTATACCATTTAAAGAAAAAAATTCCGAGAATCAATCTAGTACAACCACATCAGCAAGATTGTTATTCTTTTATATTGAAGGGTGATATCGTAGCTAAATGTGAGCTACAATTTCATTCATTGAGACCTATGAGGTAGTCAAAATATACATTATGAAATAATTACACTAAAGAAAACATTTCATGACGACAGTATAGTGGACTAGGTGTGGTTGATACTTTTATGCCACGACTTATTATCACCAAATATTATTGTTAATATATTTCCTTGTGAAGCAAGAGAAAAGTAAACACCCAAAAAATCATTTGTTCAAATACCAACACATATGAGAATGCTACTTATGTTTGTTGGACAACTTATCTTAGAAGATTACGATTATAAGCGATGACATGTAATTGTAAATAATCTCTAAGTAAATAAATTAATTTATAACACACTTATTCTATTGCCATATATTATATTTTTTGTAGTCACATTTTTTAGGAACAATCCATCAGACATGAATTTATATTTGTTGAGATATAGATAGAAAGTAGCATGTTGAATTTATATTTAATAGTCAGCTTAAGTTAGTTAAGCATATTGGTTAAGTTATTAAGCAGATACTTGATTAAAAATGGAGTAATACCCTTCACCTAAATCATTCGAATATTTTCAGTTATATGAGATCAGTTTTCCTTCCACATTACTTCTCTCTCTACTTTCTTAGCTGTTTTTCCACGGCCAATCAAATTAGAAGCTAGTAAAGCTTCTTCATGGTATTAGTTTGCAGGATTCGACCTTATATTCTAAATTTTTGATGATTTGTTTGGTGGATTTTTTTATTAGGTTTTTTTTTCCTCTTTCCTTTATTGACAAACAAGTATATATGAAACACCTCAAGGCTATAACAAGGCAAAACCTTGTCAAGTTTGTAATTAGAAAAGAAGCTTATATGGATTGAAATCAGCCTCAAGAAGATGGAATTGTGAATTTTCAAAAAAGGTTCTTGATTTTGGTTTTACTCAATCTGTCTCTGATCATTGTCGCTACACATATGATAAAAACGGTGAATTTCTTGCTTTATTAGTACATGTGGATGATGTTTTAGTGACTGGATCTAGTTGTACTTTGATTGATGAGTTGAAGGCTAATCTACATCGTTTATTTACTATAAAAGACTTGGGCTTTGCAAAGTACTTTCTTGCCATAGAAATTGCTCGAAATAATAAGAGCACTTACTTATGTCAAAGAACGTACATACTTGATATATTAAATGAAAGTAGATTGACAAGATGTAAGCCTACTTATGTCCCACTTCCAACGGGACTCATTTTAAGTTCCACCCATGGTGAACTTATGGATGACCCTGAGAAATACAGAAGACTAAGAGCACCCACAATGGGGATGCTTTTGAATTATTTTGGTGCAAAGTTGGGGTAGCATACCATTGGGAAGGGTGGGTAGCAATACAATTAATTGGTTTGGGTTCATTTAAATGGACATGAAGGGGGAGGGGGAGGGGGGTGGCGGGGCGAGAGTGGAGGAGTGGGTGGTGCGCGACACTCGCGCGCAGGAGGGCAGCAGCACTGGCGCGTGGCCTCCACGCGCGCCTGTGGCGAGTGGCGCGGTGGGGCCCGCGCCATAATTGCTGTCTGCCACACTCAACAGCTTTTAATTCCTTTTTCGTTTTTTTTCTTTATTTCCTTGAAATTTGAGGATCTGTATAAACACTCAACAGCCACACTGAATTTTAGTTGTGTGTTGTATTATTTGAACATCCACATTTTAATTCCTTTAATATTGTGTGTTGTATTATTTTTCCCCTCCTTGAATTTTAATATATTTAATAATATTAAAATAAAAAATCGAAATTTTTTTTCCGAACTTATTTTTTTTTTCGATCAAAAATTCAATAATATATTTTTATGAACAAATTATAAATATTAATTAATTAATTACTAAAAGTTACAATTGTAAATAAAATTTTATTAAATTGAAGATGGGAAAATAAATAAGGTGGTTTTAAGGTGGGACCCTCAAATAGTGGCAAATAGTGTTAATTGGACCTGATTGCATTGTGGAAAATAGGTAGTACTTGAGTAAGGTTTAAACTTTTGATGTGGCAATGACGTGGCGATGATGTGTCAGGTAGCAATTGAATTAGCATTGTGGATGCCCTAATAGGTCGTTTGTAATACTTAGCTTTTACACAACCTGATATCACCTATGTTGTTCAACAGGTTAGTTAATTTGTTAACAAACCTACTAAAGATCATTGGACAACTGCATTACATATAGTTTAATATCTTAAAGGTTGTCCTAGTCTTGGATTGTTTTACTCTACTTCTACTAACTTGTTTCCTAGAGCCTTTTGTGATGCAGACTAGGCTTCACGTAAAGACACAAGACGATCTGTCACAGGCTACTGCATCTTTCTTGGAAACTCACTGGTCTCATGGAAAATATAGAAACAGACGACAGCCTCAAAGTCGTCTGCAGAAGCTGAATACAGATCACTTGGAGCTACAGTAGAAGAATTGCAATGAATAACCTACATTCCACAAGATTTCAAGATCATACTCACAAAGTCGGTCAACGTTTATTGTGACAATCAAGCCGCCATTTATATAACAGCAAACCCAGTATTCCACGAACGAATGAAATATATTGAGATAGATTGCCACGTTCTTCGGGACAAATACAAAGAAGGCTTGATTGATTTACAGCAAATTCAATCCAAAGAGCAGTTAGCTGATTTTTTACCAAGATCTTAGGACCCTCATAATTTCAATATCTCATGTCCAAGTTCGGACTATTTAATATCGAAATAAGACCAAACTTGAGGGGGGAGGGAGTGTTGAGATATAGATAGAAAGTAACATTTTGTATTTATATTTAATAGTCAGCTTAAGTTAGTTAAGCATAGTGGTTAAGTTATTAAGCGGTTACTCTATTAAAAAGGGAGTAATACCCCTCACCTAAACCATTCAAATATTTTCAGTTTTATGAGATCAGTTTCCTTCCACTTTACCTCTCTCTCTACTTTCTTAGTTGGTCTTCCATGGCCACTCAAATTAGAAGCTAGTAAAGCTTCTTCAATATTAATTAGATATTTATCAAGTTGAAAAAAAAAATTGTCCTCTATGCTTTATATGTTTACCTATATTGGACCAATGACTTTTATCATAAATAAAAAATTAGCTATAATTTAGACACAGATGTTGAAAACTGGATGGCGACATGGTACCACGTGTTAATTATCATAATGAGGACAACCAGATAATTGCAACCAGCTTTCTTAAGAATACATTACTTATGTGTGACACTGTTCGTCAATTTTTGGTGTTAGGCTCATTTCGAGTTCTAACATTAACCGTATTCATGTTTAGTTTGGCAGTTGTATATAGATGTATTATCATGATGCATTTTCAATTGAGAACTTTAGTAATCCTTCAATTTTCAGACCTTCAGTTACGTTAGTAACAAATATATTATGTTATGATTTTTTAAAACAATTTGAAGAGAATAATTGGGAGAAGAAATATTTCTAGTTAAACATGTCGACTCGCCATATTTGTGAATACTAGTAGTAACAAAAAACACTTGTAGCTACTAATCTACAGAATGTTTGTACAGATGAATCATACAAAATCCAGGTTGGCTGATTAGTGGATTTCACATAATGAGTTCATGCTTACTACCCAACCCGACGGGATGCTAGCAAAGGCAAGAACAAACGACCATCTTTTTTTTTTTTTAAATTTTACCTAATTCTTTCTTTATTTTAGATATAGTTTTCTGAATGTATGAGATTATCACATTTGTGTCTTACATGTTATTTCAGATGATTTCGAAAGAATTACAGACTCGTTGATCAACCCCATCCCGGAGCAGGTTAAACTAAGGGGCCACCACAATGGTCATTGGGTCGTCACAAACTACGACAGAGAGAAATAACACAATGTTCCAGTTTGGATATCTAAGCATCTGCAGAGAAAACTACATTGAACCAGGGGACATCATGATATTCCGCCTAAGTCGGAATTCTATTTTTATTGTGTTAATTTTCTCTCGGGATGGTTGTGGGAAAACTGAAGCACCAGCCATGCTTCAAAACCTTGTAGGCCAATCACAATCAGGTACTGGGACTAGCTACAGTTGGTTGTTTCTCTTTTGCAATACTGTGGTAATAATTCGATTAAAGATAATTGACGAGTCCAAATATGTGAATATTAGGTGATGGTCGAGTTGTTAATCTGGGCAATCCTGCAAGAATGTTTTTTTGCGTGTTTCATGAACAGACACATCACGACTCGATGGTATTCCCAAATAAAACAATTAACTCCAAACTACACTTACGTTTCATTCATAGATCATTTTCTTATTACATGTAGTTTGTGAACCAATCACAGGAAATTCCTGCACGATTCGTGATGTCTGTTGGACAAAAATTCCAGGATGTGTGTTAGATTAGAGGTGAAAAAAATATGGAATGGGATGTCACCGTTAGGTATCGTTTTGGGGGGAATTGCAAATTTAAACGTGGCTGGTATTTTTTAGTTAAAAGAAAGTGGTGTTACAACTGGTGATGTTATCTTCTTCCACTTCAATGGGGACAACATATTCCAGTGCAAGGTTTTCACCCAATTGGGAACTTACCGACAGATGCGTGGATTTGAAGAGGATGAAAGTTTCTATATATAGACTCCTTTTTTTAAACAATATGATTGCGTCATACATCACTTGAATTAAACCTCAATGACTTGCTTACAAATACATTCTAAAGATGCGATTGTATTAATATTTATTATCCTTGAACATACTGAATTTGGCATTCATACTAAATGCGCTGTTAGTAGGATTGTATCACTGATTTGAGCCACGTAAGTGATTAGAATGACATATCCTGACAATTGCAACCGATTTCTATCAAATTAGCAAGGTAGCACCAAAACATTCAAATTGTGAAATGTACAACACTGACATATAAAAACTGATACTTGTATTTTGAATAACCTATGTCATTCCCCCCATATTGGTTTCTTAAACTTTGCATGGATACAGTATCTTGTGCCCTTTTTTTATCCTTCTGGCTGGAACTGGGAGTACATAGGAGCTGTGTATATGATTGTATACCACAAATTAACCAATCAGAATATTGTAAAGTAATTAGTGAATAGAAATTGAAATTATTGATTAACATAAAAATATTATCTGTTTTTCTGGTTACGCCGATACGACGAGAATTTATTTATTCTATTTAAATTTTAGAACATTCTTGTCGGTCCCCCTAATGCCATCCACTTTGAGATCTACGTTGAGCTCACCCATCTTCATAAGAAGAGACTGGTACGGAGACAATTCTGTATGAGTTAAGTTACTCTTCTAATCTTGTTTGCAACCAATGAATTAACTTTACTTATTTTTCTATTTGCTCAGACAGTTCCTAACGAACTCACCCATATTTTCTTTCTGGATAAAACTGTAAGATCGAGATTGCAATGTGAAACTGCAAATGAGAGGGACAGTTTATGAATATGGGGCAAAGAGTTACTTACCTGACGACAACATTCTGCAAAGGGGCATTCCCCTTTCCTTAAATAGGAGGAGATCCAGACAGGTATGAAGTTGCTCTTCATTCTAGTTGAGAAAAATCCGATCAAATTCATGGTTGACATTCATTGTAATTTCTGACACTCGGACGAGGTTGCAATACACGTTATGTTGTTAACTTTTTATATATACATTTGTTCATATATTGTTCTGCGTTTAATGGTTTTACACTTCGTGCATATTAGGATGGAATGGGAAAATTAGGTATACAACAAATTTCAACTTGATATGCAATCAAACATATCTTAAGGGTTTACATTAATTGATTGTTGCAGACTAGTTTGCCATCCCACATCACTTAACCCTCTGCTTAATATGTTGCAGTTACAAATGTATTTTGCTAAGAGTGTTTTTTGTGGCATTCCTTTTTGTTTTTTGGAACAAGACCAACCTTAGTAAATCGGGATATAAACCAAATTCCACATGCGTCGTACAATTATTAATGAACCTGCAATATGTATTGATACTTTTAGATTATTAAATATGGTAGTTTATATGCAAAAAAACTATCACTCGTGTTTTACCACCCACAATCTTGATCGCCAACATAAAAATGATACATCCTAAGTAGTAATTAAACATATTTACAGTATATCAATTGACTACAACCATCCCAACAATTCCACATTATCTCATTGTCGATATTATAGTAGTCCCCATAATTTTCAGCATTTTTAAAAAAATGATGTTCATATACATAAATTACATCATGTGTCATATATAGTAATATATTTTTTTGAACAAAAAAATAATTCAAGTAAATAAATATTTTCTTACATCCACACTAGCATTCCTACATATACAAAGTGATTGATTTAATAAGATATGGGGATAGTAATGGAGTACGAGTTAAATATGGACATCAATATATATATAGAGGTAAGGAGAGATACTATAAATCATGAAGTTGGAGCGCATTTACTGTAAAAGAATTAAAATGATAAGGGGAGAGATGGATAGAGAGATAGGTATAGATTATGTGTGGTAATTGTTAAATACGAGAGATATAGATGTCATACGACTAGATTTTTTATCGAAAAAGAGTTATGGAGAGAGTTATAGGGTGAAAGAGATGGAAATATAGAGAGAATACATTTTAAAAATTAAACCAAGTACGGGGTATATGGAGATACATAAAAAATAATCAGATAGCGAGGGAGTGATGTAGATCGTGGAAGAGAGTCGTCATAATATTTTAAATTTATTAACATATATTGGGCATGGGATACAGAAAGAGAGGGCTTCTATCAGAACCAACGTAGATTAGGTTGTGCGTTTTGCATATTGTTATCTCTCTCCAGCTCCGCCTCTCTCGTTGTGTATCTCTATGCGTTTGAATATCTTTGTACAAAGAAGATGTGAATAACCACGTACAAGATGGTCAGTGTGAGTAAACCAAACCGAAAATCTTAGCCATCAAAGACTGAGGATTCATGAAAGGAATATGAATGAAGAGATCCAGTGAGCAGGTTAGCGGATAAAGAGAAAGGGAAATTAATGAAGAAATGAATATTTTGATGAATGCATGAATATAGTGAAAAAATCGCTGACTATATCCGAATAATCAGAACAAAATGTACAAACTCTAATGAATGGCCTTCTGTAACATTCTTTGATGTAATTAATTACTCGTGATTTAATAGTCATTAACTTTTTTTTCTTTAAGTTGACATGTCCCTGAAAAAGAATTTCACAAACTAAGATTAGTCTCCACCGGTCGACATAATATGGTGTTCTGTGTAGGTACTAGTATTTTTTTTTTTAAATATGAGATATCAAGTCGAGATGGGACAAATAATAGTAGGGCCGATTAAATATTGTACGAAACTAACCGGCCGCCAAATAAAGAGTCGGACAGATTTTGTAGCCCAATGGGTCAGGCTGCCCTAAATATGACTATCATGTGTATATATAATATCAATAACACTATACCAAATAATGTCAAAAAAAATATGACTTTTTAAGTTTTACTAAATCTGGAAAAAAATCTATATTATACTCTAATATACAACTTATATCTCTAATTCTCAAGTATCAATGTCAATACCCATTTCAGGAAATTAGGGCATACGAGGCATAAAATTCTCCAGACTTTCATTCACTCTACACTTTTTCCCCTGGGTACAAACCTGCATCGTCTTCAATCATTTCAAACGAATCAGGTTGGTTTTTAAATTTATCCTACTTTATGTAATTTGATTTGAAGATTGTCGATTTTATTGAACCAAAGGATTAGGGTTGGGATTATCTGATATCTGTGTACTATATCTATAATCGATCGTCTTCCAGAACATTGGTTTACGAAATTTATTGTATTTTCAATCTAAATATTTATGACCTAATAGAATGTTGTAGATGCTATACATGCTTGTCCATTTTTTGTAATTTGCATACTCTTTTTCCCTATCACCAAGATTTTTACTAATTACATGATAATTCAAATATGTAATTTCATTGTACAAATCTATGCTTCGAACAAATATGTGGCATGAACTATTGAAATTTCAGAAAAAAAGAACAAGATATTATATACTGCGTCGTTATACACGTTTCGGATATAAGTGGGACATTGGTATGATTGTGTCAACTACAGATCTTCATATTTTTATACATTACATTCTATGCATTTGTGGTAAAAACTCATTTACGACATCTTACAATATATTCCTCTCTTGCGCTAACTAATGAAGCTTTGTAAGCAGTGGTTAATATATTATGGCATTTAAATCATGGTAATTGAAGAGCTGCATAAGAGTCAATCTAATTGTATAAATTCTAACAAGGGGCCTACGGTGACGTGGGGGTTAAGCATGCCAATCGAGATAAGCTTCACCTATGATTATTGCATTCTAGATTAGTGCTTAATGTTTAGTATGATATGTGATTGCAAATAACATGTCATTAAGTTGTGTTTTCTTGTTTTGTAAGTACGTACCCTCCATAAAACTCTTCTTTTGTATAACTAAGACTTTGAGGATGTATTTGTCAATATCATGAAAATATTAAATTTTCCTCTGCTGATCGTAACAAACTCGCGACGGTCTCTCGATTTGTATGGCTTGCCCTCCACATTTTCGATATATCGCTCTATATAAATCTGTGATGCAACCCTTGATCTTTATTGCAGCTGAACATTGGTAAGGTTAACAGCTGCTAAGTATGTTGTCGTTCTACGTTTGCTAATTGTTATAATATTTAACATTCATGTTATCGTATACATTTTGCATTCGTAACATGTTGATTACAAGTTGAACCCCTCAATGATGATACATACAGTATATGTCCCTAATTTGATTGTTGACGGAATGTAACATTTATTTATAGTCCTCCTGCAATAATCTACAAATTATACAGTGTAGTGCTTAACTTTTAGTGGTACACAATGCTTACAATTTGTTTGAATTAAACATTATCATATTTTGTATCTTCAAATTTTGTAGAGACGATGGTTAGATACGTTGCTACGCCCTCCTCTTTCTTCAAGGTCATGACACCAGGCTTCGAGGAAAAAATGGTTAGTTTGATTTAAATGATTCTGTTATGCTTCTGATGTAATATTTATTGTTCAACGTCAGCATCATTCCTCGTATTGGTGTCCTTGCTATTTAAATAACTTGTATATGCATTTCAATAGGATGTGCCACCTGTTTTCTACCCCACGTTGGTAGCAGTGACATCGGATATGGAAAAGATTAAGACACGCTTTGGGACGTTTGATGTGATGGTTAATAGGACCAACGCGGGTGGCATCACTTTTCGTGAAGGCTGGAATCAGTTCGTTCAGCGTCACTGCATCAACACATGGGATTTCGTAGTATTCCATCACAAAGGAGGGATGCAGTTTAATGCTACTATGTTTGATTCGGATGGATGCGAAATTGATTTTGCACAAGTACAGAACATGGAGACAACAAATGATGCTGAAATGCAAAGGGGTATGTATTGACCTTGTAGTCATTGTAGTTCAATTGTGATTTAATATACCGCATTGTTGAATCCAAATAATTAATGTATTCTTATTTGGTACGGGAATCATCGCAAACAGGTAATGCTTCATCAATCAGCCGTAGACCTTATTTTGTTCTAAAGATGGAAGGATTACATGCGCTGGAAAACTGCTGAGTGGTGAGCTTATTATTAGAGTATCATCATTTTTGGACGAACTTAAATTCACGCTTCTCCCTGATTTTTTTTTTTTTTCCTTTTTCCATCTGCATACCAGAGAATCCTAGTACAGTTTATATGCTCAAATAACCTTGACAATAATGTTCGGACGGTTATTTTGAGGGGAAGAGGAGGAACATCTACCAACGTGAATGTGGAGGTCAACAATGTTCCATACACTCGACTAAGAATGGGCAAAGGGTGGCATGATTTTTACTACCAACGGCCTCAGCGATGGAGATGATGTTATGTTCAAATTCAACCTAAGGGAGACGGATCCTTCTACAGCTACATTTGATGTGCATGTTAACCCTCCTAAACCATAACAAAATTATTTGTTGCGTTATTTAAACATGTTTTATTAGTATTCACCTACAGGCTTTTATCACAGGTTCACAAACTCTCAATTCGCATATTTCGTGTTGCATGAACAATAGAATTGTGCTTTTTGTAAGACTAGAATGTGTAGATTCTATATGTACTCACAAATTTGCTGCTCTTCTAAATTGTTCAACATCACATAGTCACAATGAAGTTAACATACTCGACAAACAATATGCTTACAATCCACAATTGTTTTACTGAACCGTTGTTTATAAAAAAAAAAAAAAGAGAAAAAAAAAGAGGTGCAGATTATTGAGTACAACATACCATGCACTCAATGAAGTCTTTCTACATATATACGAACGGTTACATGCATACTCTATCAATTACATGTTTCAACTCTACTAAGTTATTTTACCACAAACAATTTACATGATTCCTTGAAAGGGACAATCAATCTACTAAAAAAGGTAAAACTATTGCATACATAATGTATGCCATTAACTAAACTTAGCTCACTGATTTCATTTGATCTAGGTAAGAGCTGAATTATCAAAATTAATATGGTGCGAAATTACTAAGTTTGAGAAAATTACGTTTAGTGTCGCATACGTTTCAAAAAAAATACACCATCAATATAAGTACCAATGTTCTAAAAATCGCTAGTCGCTAGTCGGTCGGTCGACTGGGGCCTAGCGCCTAGAGCGCCTAGGCGGCGCCTAGACGGGGCCTAGGCGGCACCACCTTAGACGAATAATTTAATTATTTATAAATATTCAATAAGTAAATAATATATAAAAAAATTTGAAAATAATAGCAACCTATCCTAAACAAACTATATTTTGCATGTTAGCTAACATAATCAAGGATAGTGCAATATTTACATGTACAAAAAACAAAGGATACTGCAAAGTTCAATAGTCGATACTGAATAAAGCAATACGTGAAGCATTAGTCCATAAGTCAAAAATCAAAATATGTCATCCAAATAAATTAAGTGATTCAAAAAAAAAAAATATATATATATATATATATATATATAAAACTTAAAAAATTAAAAAAAAAAAAAAAAATTGGCTAGGCGCCTAGGCGGGTTAGGCGCCGCCTAGACGGGTTAGGCGCCGCCTAATCGGGCTCGGCGGCGCCAAACTCGCCCAGCGCCGAAAACGACCGAATAGGTAAAAAACGGGACGGGCTGGGGCCGCCTAGCGCCTAGGCGGCCGCCTAGCCCGTTTTTTAGAACACTGATAAGTACCGTTGTATTCAAAGAAAAAAAAATTATAATTCTCACAATTTTTTAAAGAAAATGATAATGAAAGCAAACTACGAATTCTACACACACACTACACATAAATCACCCACAATACGCAACCTTCACACTCCTTGGACGATAAACACCCACTACAAATACTACACACTTTTGGCACAAGATAATAACACTCCACACAACACACACACCACCCAAACTATTCACTGTGTGTTTGACACAATATTTTTAAATGAGTCCCCTATATTCATGCTTAGACAGTCCATTTGATTTCTCATATATATGTTATTAAATCATAGTACTTTATTAACTAATCGGATCTCTTTGGTACTAACATCTAATAATCTCTTCACACATCTTATAATATGTTTATGCTTACGTATACCCTCTACCTTCATAACTCAATATGTCCAGAATAAAATCTTGCCACTAAAACAAAAAATATAACGTACTCCACGATATCTTGTTACATAGGTAAGACTGAACTTTCTACCTGGATAATAAGGTAATTACAATGAAATGGAGTCCTCAAATTTATTAATAATTAAAATTTATTTTTTAACATAATCAATAACTTATTCATTAATCATAATAATAATCAAATAAACTCTCTAACTCATTAATTTTCGACCGGCTAAACTATATTTAAACTAAAATATACATCCAAAAAAATAAAAAACTTCTAATTTAAAAATGTAAGAAATAGTAAACACACGTATGATGGACCTATACATGTAATGTGTTATGACAATAACTTCGAGAAATATGTTTTTCTTTATTAGCAATACAATATACTATTCGTTTGTGTGTGTCCCTGCGTATATTACAAGATATATATGTGAATTAACAAATAGAAATGAAAATTAATATATATATATATATATGTATATATATGTTTTTTAGTGAAACAATACACCACATGATTCCTATTTTGCTAATCAAAAGTATTTTCCCTATGATTATGAAAATGATAATGTAATACACATCACAGGCCGGGAAAACAAAATAAAAAATGAAAGGAAAATTGAAAAAGAATGTTTAGCGTGATTAAAGTGCAGAGAGTTTTTTTTTTTTTTTTTTTTTGGAAACAATAATTAATATCACTAAACCCTAACTAAACCGCCTAATCTTAGCAACATACCTCACAAAAAACATAATTTATTCGTGCCCTAGGAGAGAATCGACAAAATATTGGAACGTTCACAAGATCAACACCAGGTAATTGTAATTACATTGTTCTTAAAGGCGTGGTGTATAATCCGTGATCGAATTCTTGTATCTACTCCGAAATATCAATTCAACGGTTAATCATGCTAGTAATATGCATATTCTAAACTATGAATTTGTAGTTTCGTCTTGCAAAATGAGATTGAAAAATAAGCGTGCAATTGTGCAGTTTTATTTATGAATTACACTATTCATATTATCTATGGCACTCTAAATTTTATTTTTGAATTACAAATTCTGATTATTGTTTGCCCTGTAAGAGTTTATTGCAATGTGTAAATAACAAATTCGTGTGTGTGAAATTCCAGTTTAACTCACAAACAATAAGATCATAGCAGACGAAGATACGGATTGTCTATTCACAGATTACAATGTTACGCAAATATCCAGCACCGACAATAATTCATTCGTTAGTATTGACTCCAGTGATGAAATTGGTTACACCAACGACTCATCGAACCATTCACCGATACATCATACGGAAGATGATATAGAGTACGAAGGTGAAATTGATAACCTTGTGCATCATTTCATAGCTTTGGATGAAGACGATGAATTGCGGACGAAAGACGTTAGGTGCTGGACGACTAAAGACTTGATTGGAAAATATTTTCAAATAGTAGCCAATGCAGAATCCTTCTACAAAGGTTATTCGATGAAATTAGGCTTTGGCATCCGCCGTCACAACATCGTATCTGACAAGGAAGGAACAATTACAATGCGTCGCTGGATTTGCAATCGTCAAGGGATAAGAAAAGAAAAAAGTAATGACACAAAGGTTCGCAGGAGGGAACTCGTTGCGATCACGAGATGCAAATGTAAAGCTACTTTTGTTGTAAGGATAGAAAGAACAACAGACACATACAAAGTGTCCTCGCTTAATCCTGACCACAATCACAACATGGCAAATAGTAATCAGGTTCATTTCTTTAGATCAAACAGAGGAATAAAAGCAGGGCAAGCAATGGAGATACGAACCATAAAGGAAGTCGGGATAAGAACCTTCTAGATAATGGATTTCATGGTTACGGCTTTGGGTGGATATGACAAGGTAGGCTTCACGGTTAAGGATCTATATAATTTCATCAGTTCTAATCAAGAACGTACGAGGAGGATGAGCACAGATGCAGAAACCACAATAGGCTATTTCAATGCCCTTGTTGACAACTATCTTGGTTTGTACGTAAGGTTCAGTTTGGATGGAGAAACTAAGTTGAGCATAATTTTTTGGGCCGACTCCAAGTCGCTAATGGATTACAGTATGTTCGGCGACGTGTTAGTCATCGACTCAACATACAAAATAAATACGTTCAAGATGCCGCTTGTTGAGTTTGTTGGAGTCAACAATCATCGATCCACTGTTGTTTTTGGATGTTGCTTGGTATCTGAAGAAACCATAGATGCATACACGTGGACTTTCAGCACATTTATGCATGCTATGGAAGGAAAGCAGCCAAATTGTGTGCTCACTGATGGCGACAAGGCAATAGCTGCAGCATTGGTGACATGTATGCCACGCTATGCTCATGGCGCCTGATGCAGAACTCACGAGTGGTCGTGATCCAAACAACCTTTCTCACGGACCTTGCCAAGTGCATACGTTGCCGCTACTCTGTTGAGTAATTCGAAATGAGGTGGACGACATTCCTAGAGAAGCATAATCTTGTAGGAAACGAGTGAATGAGTGATTTGTATCAAAAAAAAAAAAAAAAAGGTGGGCAGAGGCTTATTTCAAAGGGATTTTCTGTGCCGGCATGACAACGACCCAAAGATGTGAAAGAACACACACGTATATGAGTCGTTTTCTTAACACAGACCTTAGTTTGTACTGTTTTGTCAAGAAATTTTGCAGAGCTATAAACCGGCTAAGGCAGAACACATTTCAACTGGACATTACCACCAACCACACATAAATTGGACCAGTTGCGCATCTTAAAGGTATCGAGAAAGCGGCATTCAACTACTACAGCAGACGTGTTTTCATTGAGGTAATCATCAGTTGGTTATATATCATTTTCATAAACTTATGGTAACTTAATTTTTTTTTAAACGTAACAGAAACAACAAAATACAACAATTAACCCTTTACGATATTTCACAACAATTGCATCGCAAATCCTAACAATCCTGTAATATACTCCCTTATTCATTAAAAATGACTTTTTCGAATATTTGAGGATATAATGTATATGTGATGATGAGCACATTACATTGTTAAATATCATTGCTATTTGCTGATTAATTTCTATAACCCCACTTATTTAATTACCCAATGCATGACTAATAACCACCTTGTGGGGACATTGTGTAGGAAACCTTAAAAACCTGAATATATGTTCGTTTGCCAAATCATCATTATTAATGACATAGAGGGATTATTATTTTATGTGCAGTCAAGTCGTTGATAATGTTGTTTAGCTGTTGTCATTACGAAATTATAATATGCAGGTACGTGGCAATTCAAAAAAAGAGCAAATATACTCCTTTGAACGTTGAACATGATGATGGATACAGTCACGTGGAAATTGTTAAGTATGGGGAGGATCCGGCAAGGAAAGTCAATGTCACTGTACGTGATATGAATAAATTTCTTTCATGCAGTTGCGGAAGGTTTAAATCTTATGGCTGGTTGTGTAGACATATGTTTTTCGTCATGAAAACTTTAAATATGACGTCGGTACCTGATGTTATGCTAAATAAGAGATGGGCAAGGGACTGCAGTGTAGGAGCTAAGAAAAGTGCGGATATGCACTCGACTACACATCAGCTGGTGGAAAGGAGATTCGGTTCCTTACACTTAAAGGTTTATCAACTTTGTCAGGTAGCTCCAAAAACTGAAGAGTTGTACAAAAGTGCAATGACTACTGTTGAGAGCACAATATGTAAGTTATTGGTAGAAACAACTATACCGGACGAAGGGCTGAGGGGCAGCTTCAAACGCAGACGACTACATGTAGATGGCAAGAACATAATAAAAGACCCGGATGTAGTCCGCCCAAAAGGTTCTCAGCCAGGGAGCAAATTGAGTAAAGGGAAAACTCGCCATTGCGGTATATGCAAGGAACCAGGCCACTACAAGTCCAACTGTCCGCTGCTGAAAGACGAAACGGGGGCAGAAGCCTCGGATCGAAGCAAGAGTCCGGAAGATGACAATGATTTGTTCTACTGAATGAAAACAATTTTATATCACATTTGCATACCATTGTTATGTGTGTTTTAGACAAACTTTCCCAGGCACTTTTTCTAGACATTTGATCCAACGTTCGATACTCAGTTAATTATCTGTAGGATGTTGTCGAAAGCTCTAGCAAACAAATGAATTCAAACTTTGAAGTATAACAATTATCTATCACGTAGCTTGTTTAATTTACACGACACCAATACTTTTACTAACAGTCAAAGCACGTTGGATGTTATAAGTCTACTGTATATTTTTTAATTTCTCAATTTTATATCACAACGTCGAATCAAATTCTAGGCACAATAATATTAGTAATCTCGTATCAAATATGTAAGTAGAGTGATAATTATTGATTTAAGTGTTGTTATGAATAAAAATGTATACGTTCCAAATAAAATCAACATTTTTGTTCCTTAGGTATAATATTGGAATTAATTTTCCTACTACAATAAACATAATATTGGAGAAGATTGAATCAAAAACTGATATAAATATGTATACGTGTCAATGTAAAATCAACATTTCTTTTCCTCTCAATCCTGTAAAATGCTGGAATTAATACACCTACGACCAAGAAATAATACGAGAGAAAACTTAATCGAAGATTGATATATATGTATTTTTATTACATTTTTTAAAAAACTCTAAAGTCGGTTACAACATTTTTTTCCGATCATTTAATATGTCCGAAAAATAAAAACCAAAATTCGAATGAAGACATTATAAAAAGCCAGAAAAAATAATACCAAAAAAAAAAACATTGGATCATAAAAACGAAAAATAAAATTAAAGAAAAAAAAATTCCACAAAATTCGAAGGCCCAATTTAAAAATGATATATATAAAGGTCCGGCCCAAATAATATGGAAAACGTTGACTTATTAAAAGATGTGGGAAAAATTGGAAAATAGAAAAGATAGGGAAAATAAATTTAAAATACAAACAAAATAAAAATGATAAATATTTACATGTTACTTGTAAAACATGTCAAACTCATCTAGGTGCACCCCAGAATAGCCCTTAATTCTGAAATTAATTTTAAAATTTTAAAAATTCATATAAAATTTAGAAAAACAATTTAAAATGCAAAAGAATTAATTAAAATCCAAAAAATTAAAATAATAGTTCTGAAATTAATTTATAAACCTAAAATTTTCTTTAAAACTCATAAAATTGATTTAAAAATCCGAAACATTAAACGTATTTTATGAAATTAATTTGAAAATTCTTTTAATAAAATTCTTTTTTTGTTTTCGGGCTTTACTCATCCGATGAAGATGAAGAATTGAATCAAAAAAACAGAGGCGTTAAACTGAAATAAACTTGGCTGATGAATATTTTTAGAATTTTGATATTAATTTTGAAAATATTTTTTTTGGATTTTTAAATTAATATTCTGATTTTTTAAATGATTTATCTGAATTTAAAATAAAAATTTATAATTTTCAAATTAATTTCAGATTTATATTTAATTTTCTGGATTTTAAAAGTATTTTTGGATTTTTAAATGATCTTTTCTGTATTTTAAATGAGTTTTTAGAATTATAAAATTAATTTCAGAAATATATTTTTAATTTTTTGGATTTTTTAATTTATTTTCTGAATTTTATTCATTTAAAATTAAATTGAGAAATAATTTTCGAATTCTTTAGATTTTAAATAAACATTTTGGATTTTTAAATTAATTTTCTGAATTTTTTATAATATTTTAGAATTTTAAATTAATTCAAAATTAATTTTATATTATTTGTATTTTTAAATTAAATTTCTGAATTATATATGAATTTTTAAAATTAATGTTAGAACCAGTTTTTTATTTTTGGATTTAAAAAATAAAAGAAAATAATTTTTCAATTTATTTTCTGAATTTTATATGAATTTTCAAAATTTAAAATTAATTTCTAAGATAAATTTTAGTTTTTGGGTTTTAAAATTAATTTTCTGAATTTTTTATGAATTTTTAGAATTTTAAAATAATTTCTGAAATATTTTTTTTTTTGGATTTTAAATTAATTTTTTGAATTTCTAATTTTTATCGCTACATTTCGCCATCTTATTGGCCCAAGAAAATATGTGCTGATCACATGGCCTATACAGTAAGAAATATAGTAGGAGGTTGCAAAAACAAAAAAAAAAATTAAAAAAAAAAACATTAGTATATGTTGTAATTAGAAAAAATAAAAAGTTTGTGACTGACAAAAGTAAAAAATGTCAATAGTACAAGTTGATTTTGGTAATTTACCCTTTTTTAATTAAAATCCAAAATTGTGGGTAAGCAAAAAAGTAAAACAAAAGCCATAATTTTTTTAATGCATACATATTCTCCAACTAATATTTGTATTTAATGTGATATACCTTAATTCTTCTTAGGGTTAATTTCTAAAATCAACCTGAACTTTATGAATTTTTACACTTGCAATCTAAAGAATTTTTTTGTTTTCCGATTGGAACCTGTGTTTTGCGATTTGACTCGAATTACAATTCCGGCAATATTTTCAGGCTATATAGGCCATGTGACTGGCACATGACCCTTTTTTTTTTTTTTTTTTCTTTAGGTTGCAAAGTGTAAAACCCAACAAAGTTCATGTTGCTTTTGGAAATTAAGTCTTTTTCTTATTGAGTTTATTTGTGTGCAACTAATATTTCTTGTTTAAAGGATATCGGAGAAACTATAGTGTTGGGAAATTACGAACAATACTGTAAAATATTATATAAATTTATTGGTATTTAGTTAGGCTTAATTAATTAATGTGGGCAAAATATGTATATAAATTCAAGATTCGGCATTTGGCCCAATTTCAAGTCACGTTAGCCCGATTAATTTTTTGAAGTCCAATTAAATGTTAATAAGTTATATTTTATATGGATTTAAGTTTAAGCTGAAAGTCTCATTAGGACAAGTTCATGCCACGCATCATTGTCAATTATTTTGCATTTAATTTTCAAGCCCAAGTTAAGTCCATGAACATGGTTCATTTAATATTTTCAGACCCAATTATATTGAGAATTGTTAGATAATTATTTTCAAGTCATTTTAGTTGTCATATATTCATTTATTAATTTTAGACATACTATTTTATGAGAAAAAAAAATTATTCACTTTATTTTAGTCCATTACATGCATATGTCATCAAATTACTAAGCACATAATCTTGAGCCCAAGACTCAAGTTCAATGCACTAATTTGCTAAAGGACCCATGTCTTGAACCCAAATGGATCCAAATTCAAATGCATCAAATCGATATAGCTAAAGGAAGAATTCAAGAAAAATCATATTAATCCTAATCCATAAGAGAATCAAAAATCATATCTTAGTACTACTTTCAACCCTAACTCTCTCTCTCTCTCTATATATATATATAAAGACACAAGCCTAAAGCCGAAAAAGAAATACAATTCCAATTTATTCCTTATTTTCTCGCGGCGGCACAAACACGACATCAGGTATATTCTCAAAATCCAATCAGTCAAGTTTATCGATTTCTTAATTTACATATTTCTTATTTATCCTTCTATCTAAAGAACTCTCATGTGGAATGTTATCATGCCTAGTTCCAAAATAATGTGCATATGCATCCATTTTTAATATGAACAAGGTAGAAACAAGAAACGAGGAAAATGGGGGGAGAAGGAATAACTAACTAAAATAAATACTGAAATCAACTCAAAAGAAATAAATCACTTTGCACCATTCCCCGACAACGGCGCCAAAATTTGATAGGTGTCAAACCGCCAAATTAAATTACCTACTAACAAATTACGAGTAAAGTGGTGAGTAGGGTCGAATCCACGGGGAACAGCGATTAGTTCCTTTTGAGCGAAAACAAGAAATAAACTGGGGGATTTTGGATTGGTTTTATCTAACTAATCTAAATTCCTAATAATTAACTAAAACATGCAAATGAAACAATAAAATTGTAAAGACGAATCAAATTCTACCTCACTCTGATCCAAGGGTGTTGACATTCAATTATATTATTGATCATAGACTCACATATATATTTTTTTGCAATTCAAATAGTTTAACCAAAGAATTATTAGGATAGCCATGATAAATCTTGTATTTTCCTAAATTAATTGACCAATCCCAGCAACCAGTCAATACTTATCATTAACGAGTTGGGCACGATAGCGTTCCATACCACCTTAATGATAGCATTACGATTTATGAAAACAGCTAAACCTAATTACTAATAGTTGAGATAGCTGCAACTATTAATAATTAGCTTGTAGATTCAATTAGGTTAAATTAATTATGATAGCACGATTAATTCAACCTATTGCTACTAGGGTTCAATCATTCATGACAATTACGGATCATGAATTCATCAATAGCAGTAAGGGTCCTAAGGGATTGAATAATCAATTGAGTTGCCAATTCAATCAAGTAAACAATTCCTATATAAATAATCTTGAATCTACAAATACTTAAAATTAACAAGAATAGTTAAATCAAATAGCCTCACAATAATATAATTGAAATCAACCCTTGAACCAGAAAATAACCTTAATTAATGGTGGTGGAATCCAAGGTCTTGAACAAACGATGAAAACTAGAAGGAAAGGGAAAAAGTGGCGTGAATTTTAGGGAGAGAGCGCATATTGGAATTCTTATACTGAACTGGTGCGCCTCTCTTTTAATTCACGCTAGAAATTTTTAATTCCTATTCCTACTCCTAATCAAATCTTAATAAAATCCAATCTTATCTCTAAAGGGAAATATCTAAATAATATCTAGATAATTACATAAAAGAAATAATAAACCTAATTAAATAAAGCTCTTGATGGGCTTATTCATAAAATTGAAGATTTTAACAAATCCAAGCCCATCTTCTCTCTATCTCGGCCCGCTTCTTCACTTTTCAGTCCAAAACATTAATTTAAGCATAATTTTGCTCCAAGTCCAATTATTATTCTCCTACATGAAAAGATAATTAATTAAGATCAATAAAGAATAATAATCAACCAAAAATAAGGGAATATGGATATAAAATATGGAATAATATATGCACATCACTGACTATGGATTATCTTTTGAAAAAATAAAAATTGTTCCTTATTTAGATTAAATAGTTTATGAAAACCGGGTCGTTACAAATACAAAGTAAAAATGATAAACGAGAAGAATCGACAAAGCCAAAACAAAGACACCAAATTTAACGTGGTTCGCTAACAACTTATTAGCTATGTCCACGGCCAAACGAGAGGAAATAATCAAATTCAAAAGAGTGCTTACAACATAAGACATAAACAAACTTGACCTTAGGCCAACTATCAAACTCTTCATCCTAACAAACGGAAACAAACTCGAGTATCAATCAATTTATACTCGACCAAAACCAAACTCTCCACACTCTATGACCAAACGACTCTAAACCCGAAAATAGAGTTCCTAAACCAAATTGGATATTCTAGACTAAAAGAGTACCAAGTAATCAACAAATACCAATTCTAGAATATCCCAAATTGGTAACCTCTCTCTTGTTCTAACAAATCAATGACTGATCAAACAACCAATTCAATCAATTTGACCAACATAAATTCCAAAGGCTATAGGACTATTTATAAGCCCCCAAAAGTCAAAACCTATTCACAATACAAATCCTAAAGACAATAGGATTATTTAAGCCCCCAAACCTAATCCTAGACACAAAAGAAATCCAACTGAGCCTAAACAGCTTAAGCTCATCTGCTGCGCTGCCTGACGTGTCGCGGCCGCAACCAAAACAGAACAATTGTTTCGACCAACTGGTCACGGCCGCGACTAGGATTCGCAGTCACGAACTCTTCAACGATCACTTCTCGTTGCGACCACATGCCACGCCCGCGCCCAATAACCAGCGCGACCGCGTTCAACCAATGACGCGACCGCTCGCCTTAATCTGTTGTCACCTTCCAGCTTCAATTTGACGCGGTCGCGTTGCTTTCCAACGCTTCCAGATTTGCTTCAAATTCTTCTTCCACTTTGACACGAACGTCGACTCAAATCGAACCAGATTCAAGGCACAATTCATAACATATAGCATCCTTCTTTGAGGGTCAAAAGCACAATATCCCTTTCCGCAGTAACAATTTTGTTCCAAAATGGCATATTTTTTCAGTAACTGAGGATGTGCTCAATCCAGGAATTATTCAAGGAGGTTCAACAATCGTATTTGAGGTAATTTAAAATAATGATTTCCCCTGAAGTTATTTTTCATAACTTAATATATGTAGCTTAATTTCAATCTTTAGCTTCCAAAATATCTAAGTCAAACTTATGTTAATTACAGGGCCTCTATGCCATTGTGACTCTCACAGATCATTTCATAATTCTCAAAGGTAGACTTGTAGAGTTGAAATACCTGACTCTGGGAATAATACGACGATCGATTTGTTACGGGCTGTTGTTGGTCCATTGATTGCGGGTTGGTCCATCCAAGTTATTGTTTTTTTTTTTTTAACTTATGTTGCTCTTTTTTTTTTTTTTTTTTTTTATCTCACTCTTCAAATATTAAAATGAAAAATAAAAATTAGGAGATATCGTAATAAAAGGAGTAACTATACTTTGTCATATTCGAACAAATTGTACTGTGTTTCTCACATTATCTTGCAAATACCTGGCACAAAGCACTTTGGTATGTGTAGAAATTAAATGTGCAGTTTGGTGTGTTTAAGTATGAATAAAAATTAAAATGTCAATGGAAAGTGCAAAAAAATTCAATGTTTTAGACATTAAAATTTAGATATCATATATTTAATCTTTTTTATGAACATGTATATGGTTTTCTCTTTTCATGAATGTGCACTTGATGCAGACAATTGTGGCTTTTGTGGGCTTGGTTCAAGAAAGTCGTGTGTCCTAGCAACGAAAAGGAAAAAACTTGGACCTAACTTGGTCTAAAAACTATTCTAGTTTGTACTACTTTTTTTAATAAAAATGTTGTAATTCATTGTTTTTATATTTGTGTTTCATTTACATTTAGTGTTCTACTTTTCTCTGTTATTCAACTTTAAATAATGTTGTCACTTGTCAAACTTTAATTATAATAAATATTCAACTTCTTTTCTCAAAAAAAAAAAAAAAAAAAAAAAAAATATTCAACTTCAATTTTTCGATTTTCATATATATGCTTTTGCAATTTAACCGACTATACTATTATTTATAGTTGGGAGAAAAAAGGTAAATTCCGCTATTACAGAACCCCTTAGAACATTAAAGCAAACAAAACAGAAATTGTTATTCGAAAAATTAAGCAAAATGAATTTTTTTATCTTTAAAGTATTAATTTTTATTTTAAAAAGTTCTTAAAATATTACTTTATTTTGAAATGTCTTTATAAGTATTAACTTTTATTTTCAAAGGGCCTTTAAAGTATCACTTTCGATTGAAAGCCCTTAAAGTATCTAAAAAGTTTCTTAAATTAAGTCATTCAAATAGTTAACATCCAATCTTACTTACAGCCTAAAAAATAAACATAGTCTATTATGACCAAATCAATTTCGGTATTAGATTTAAATGATTCCATAATTTTCTTGAAAAAATCTTGTCTTGAATTTTCAAATAGATCTCTATTCCCGCATAACTAGCTATCCACCATTATTAGGGACATTAATGATTAATCTTACAAGACAAATATTACCCAATTATTTTTCAGTATAATCTATCTTCTAATACCATATTAAAGCATATCAATATTTTTAGATATTTTATACTTTTTTTTTCTAGGGACCAAACAAATGAAAAAACGTAAAGCATCATGGGATAATTGAAAGAAATAAATACATTTCGGGACCAATTAGAATGAAATTTTAATAATAGGGTCCAATTTATTAATGATATTTTAAGGGTCAATTGTAATAAATTAATCTTAATATTTTGAGGAACTTCATATCTATATTGCCAAAAATAATAAATCTTATGATTACAGAATATTTAGACAATTAATTAAATTCTAAGGAAGGAGAAAAATAGCGAGCTTTTTCAAAAGCCTAAAGCACAAAAACACAGTGGTTCTTCAAACTTCAAAGTCTTACTCCCTCCGTCCCACCCGAGTTTGCACATTTTTCTTTTCGGTACGTTCCACAGCAATTCGTACACCCTCAAAAAGAAAATTTCTCTCACAATTTCCACCCTCAAATTCTTCATCCTCAATCTCCACCTTTAAAAAGTCAACCAAAAAACAAAATCAATTTTTTCTTAATATACGTGTCGCATCAACCGTGCAAACTCCCGCGGGACGGAGGGAGTACAACAAATCACACTAACAATTACTCAGTTAAATTGTGTAATTGAGTGGACACCCTTTTGTAAGTCAATTAGTTTTGACTGATTTCAGTTAATCTATGAATGTATTTGTACGCTAAAAAATCCAACATCAACGCTAAGATTAGAAACACTTAAATACTTTATATTGCTTTTTTTTTCCTTTCTTTTAGATTTTTTTTCGCTAACCCCTTAATTTTTAATTGGTCACAAAGATTTAGAAGTGAAGGTTATGTGTGCAAACGCTTCCACAAAATGATAAGAAAAACGAAAAGTTGAAGTGTTATATATTTCTTCTAGGTTCAACTGTTAAAATAGTTTGTCCAAAAACAAATAAAATTGTTAAAATATTAACAATTTCATCATGGAAAAGTCTCCTATACGACGGTGATATCCGGATTATTCATAAAAAGGTATTACTATTTATTCAAAGCGACTAATACATTTCAGCATATACCAATACATTTTCAATATTCTTTCACCATAAACACTAATACATTTTCAACTATCCTTTTCCAGAACAAGTAATGCATTTAAGCATAAACACTAATACCTTTTCATAAAAATTGCCCATGAACTGAATCGTACGGACCTAAGATCATGCAACTAGTGTACAAGAGACCTACTATTTCATCATTTATAGATCCCACAATACTGTTTTAGTGCTACTTTTAGTAATATTTAGTGCTACTTATTTTCAGAGATTTCAACAAAAATGTGACTAAAAATAGATAGGAGAATAGACTTGGAGGGTATTTGACTAAACTTATTTGAAACATCTTATAAACTCCAACATTTTATAAGTGGTTTAAAGAGCTTATAAGATGTATTTTCTTAAGAGCTTATAAGGTAATAAAGTTGTTGGATAAAAGAGCTTATAAGCTCGCAATTTGAATAAAGTAATTTAGCTATGAAGTGTGTGTAGTGTGTGAAATGTGAGTAGTATGTGAAAAGTGTGAAGTGTGTGAAATGTGTGTAGTGTGTGAAGAGTGTGTAGTATGTTAAGTGTATGAAATGTGTGTAGTGTGTGTAGTGTGTGAACTATGTGAAATGTGTGTAGTATGTACGTGTAGTATGCGTGTAAATTGTGTGAGGTGTGTGTAGTATGTGGGTGAAGTGTGTGTGTGGGCGCGTGTAGTGGTGTTGGTGTATAGTGTGTGTGTAGTTTGTGTGTGTATGTATGTGTCTTCTGTATAGTTTGTGTGTGTAGTGTGTGTGTGTGTGAAGTATCAAATGTGTGTGTAGTGTGTGAAGAATCAAATGTGTGTGTAGTGTGTGAAGTATCAAAGGTGTGTGTAGTGTGTGAAATACGTGTGAAGTGTGTGTTATTTATTGTGAGAGTGATAATGCGACTATGCATATATATGAGAGAGGTATGATGTATTGATAAATGACTAGGTTGTAGGATGGTTTGAAATTCATCCAAAATGATAAAAACTTAGGAGGGGTTTAAAATCCCTTTGTTTGATTTTTTTTTTTTTTGCAAACAAGTTGGGTCGATTTGATGGTGGATTTTCACTCCTCAAATTCCTTCATCCAAATGGAACTAAGAGGGTGTTTGACTAAGATTATAAATTCATCAAAACATCTTCTGAGATGTTTGAGAGCTTATAAGCTCTTGTAATGTGTTTGGCAAAATAACACACTAGACAACTTATAAGATGTAAAAATAAACTCGTAGAGCTTATAAGCTCCAAAAAAAAAAAAAGTTTCTCTAGTTCATCTTATTGTTAAAAATCTTATAAGTTACACTCAAATTTTACACACTTCACACGCTACACGCATGTACACACACCACACATTTCACAAACTTCACACACTACACACATTCAACACACTTCATATACTTCACACACTTCACACACTTCACGCATTACATACACTTCGCACTTTTCACACACTACACTACACACATTACACACACTTCACACACTACACACACTATACACATTTCACACATACTATATACATTACACACATTTCACACACTACACACTTTTCACATACTACATACATTTCACACGCTTCTCACAGTGTGTGTAGTGTGTGAAGTGTGTGTAAATTGTATGAAGTGTGTGCATTGTGTGTGAAGTGTGTGTATTGTGTGAAGTGTATAGTATGTGAATTGCGTGAAATATTGTAGTGTGTACAGTGTATGAAGTGTTTGAAATGTGTGCAGTGTGTGAAGTGTCCATAGTGTGTGCAGTGTTGTGAAATGTGTGTAGTATGTGTATATTGTGTGTAAAGTATATGTATGTGTGTGTAGTGTGTGAAGTGTTTAAAATGTGTGTAGTGTGTGTACTGTGTGGAGTGTGTGAAATGTGTGTAGTCTGTGAAGTGTGTAGTATTTGAAGTGTGTGAAATGTGTGAAGTATGTGTAGTGTTTGTAGTGTGTGAAATGTGTGTAGTGTGTGAAAAGTGTGAAGTGTGAAATGTTTGAAGTGAGTGAAGTTTGTGTAGTATGTGAAGTGTATGAAAAGTGTATGGTATGTATAGTGTTTGTAGTGGGTGTAGTGTAGGGGTGAGCATGGTCCGGAGTGGTTCGGAGATATGAAAATCTCTAGAACCGAACCAAACCTCTTAGATATTCGGAGATTTCCAAAATAAAATTTCCAGAACCGCTCCATTGTTCAGAGTTTTCCCTTTAATGTTTTTAGCAAAATTCACGAAAGAATTATAGTGTTGTCTTTACAATAATATCATATTGTTAAAGAAAAAATGTAATATTAAACAACTTATATGTTATATATTAAGATAAAAAAAAAAAAAAAAAAAAAAAAAAAAAAAAAAAAACTAACTTATAAAAAATAATTACAAGTTACTGAAGTAGTTATCTCGTCCAACGAAGAATAGCACTAAATTATAAAGTTATCAGCTACCAAACCTCTTTGGACATTTATCGATTACTTTTTATCGATACAGCTCTAGTCGTATACATTGTCAATATGTAAAGTTAAGCTTAATAGGACTACCTACAGTAAAATTAAAGTTGACTTTAAGAGTAAAATGTGAGTGCATGAGAAAGATGGAGAATCAACGAGCAATGAGCCACTACTTGGAATTCAGGTGTAGGATAGTAACTATGCGCAGTGAGCTTGGGTCTAGAATTTTGACCTTTATATATAAAAATAATTAAATATAAGATATAATAATAACTTTTAGTGGTTGGATTAAAGAAATATAGAATTGAATTATAACATATCATAGTAATTATAAACATATTAATTGTTCATATATTCATATTTAATATATGTGTGTGTGTGTTACGAAAATTATTTATTATAAAATTGTACTCTATTATTAATTACTAAATCTTTTATGAAATACTAAAACAATAGCTATATTATTGTTAAAATGTACTAAAATTCATAATGATTCAATATCATAGTATAAATGAAATTAATTAAATGATATATAAAAAAATTCCATAATCAATCACTTAGAATCGGTTCTACTCGATTCTATTTCGGTTTATCAATCGGATTGATTCGGATTTACAGCAAAAAAATCGGATTGGTTCGGTGCGGATAAAGTCAAATAGTTAACAGATATTATCGGTTCGAAGTGCTTTCGGTCCGGGGTTCGATGCGAAGCGGATTATCTCCGAGACCCATGCTCACCCTTAGTGTAGTGCATGTAGTGTGTGTATAGTGTGCGAAGTGTTTGATGTGTGTAGTGTGTGAAATGTGCAGTCTTTGTTTAGTGTGTAGTGTGTGTAGTGTGTGTAGTTTGTGTGAAGTGTGTGTAGTGGGTGACGCATGTGTAGTGCGTGTAGTGTGTGAAGTGTGTGTAGTGTGTGAAATATGTGTAGTTTGTGTATAGTGTGTAGTGTATGTATGGTGTATAGTGTGTATATATGTGTGTAGTGTGTGAAGTATGTGAAATTAGAATGTAACATATAAGATTTTAAATAATAAGAACGAGAGGAACTTATTTTTTTGGAGCTTATAAGCTCTAAGAGTTTATTTTTATATCTTATAAGTTGTCTAACGTCTTATTTTGCCAAACATATTACAAGAGCTTATAAATTCTCAAACATCTTATAAGATATTTTGAGAAAGTTTTAGCCAAACACCCTCTTAGTTCCATTTGGATGAAGTGATTTGAGGACTCGATTTTGAAATCCACCAAACTTGTTTGCAAAAAAAGCCAAACCAAGGGATTTTAAATCCCTCCTAAATTTTTATCATTTTGGATGGATTTCAAACCGTCCTACAACCTAATCAGTTTTGATGAATTTCAATCTCCTACTATACACACTACATACATTTTACACACTACACACATTTTACAGACTACCTACACTACACATAATTCACACACTAAACACACTACACACATTTCACACACTACACACATGTCACAATTCACACACTACACACTTCACACTTCACACACACACTACACACAGTTCATGCAGTGCACACATTTCACACACTATATATATTTTCCTCAATTCACACATTTCACACACTATACACACACCACATATTTCACACATGGCACATATTTCACAAACTTCACACACTACACACATTTCACACACTTTACACACTTCACACATTAAACACACTTCACACACTTCACACACTACACACAGTTCACACACTTCAGACACTACACACACTTCACACACACTATACACCCTACACATATTTTACACACTACACACACTTCACGCACACTATACACACTAACACACTACACACATTACACACTTTTCACACACTACACACATTTCACACACTACAACATTTCACACACTTCATGTACCATACATTTCACACACTTCGCCGCAGTTTGTATAGTGTGTGAAGTGTGTGTATTATGTGTGAAGTGTGTGAAGTGTGTATAGATTATATGAAGAGTGTGTGTGAAGTGTGTGTAGTGTGTGAAGTTTGTGTGTGAAGTGTATAGTATGTGAAGTGTGTGAAATGTTATAGTGTGTGCAGTGTGTGAAGTGTATGAAATGTGTGCAGTTTGTGAAGTGTGCATAGTGTATGAAATGTGTGTAGTGTGTGTATATTGTGTTAAGTGTGTGTAGTGTATGAAGTGTGTGAAATGTGTGTAGTGTGTGTGAAGTGTGTGTATGTGTGTAGTATGTGATATTTGTATAGTGTGCGTGAAGTATTTGTAGTGTGTGTGTAGTGTGTGTAATGTGGGAAGTGTGTGAAATGTGTGTAGTGTGTGAAGCGTGTAATATTTGAAGTGTGTGAAATGTGTGTAGTGTGAGAAATGTTTGTAGTGTGTGAAATGTGTTAAGTGTGTGTAGTGTTTGTAATATGTGAAATGTGTGTAGCGTGTGAAAATTGTGAAGTGTGTGAAATGTGTGTAGTGTGTGAAGTGTGTGTAGTTTGTGTAGTATGTGAAGTGTGTGTAGTGTGTGTATATTGTGCGAAGTGTTGGTGTAGTGTGTGTAATGTGTGTAGTGGGTGTGTAATGTGTGAAGTGAGTGAAGTGTGTGAAGTATGTGAAGCGTATGTAGTGTATGTACATGAATGAAGTGTGTAAAATTTGAGCGTAAGTTATAACATTTTAAAACATAAGATGAACTAGAGTAACTTATTTGTTTTGGAGCTTATAAGCTCTAAGAATTTATTTTTTTACATCTTATAAGTTGTCTAACGTTTTATTTTGTCAAACACATTACAAGAGCTTATAAACTCTCAAACATCTTAGAACGATGTTTTGAGGAGCTTATAATCTTAATCGAACACCCTCTTAATTCCATTTGGATAAAGGAATTTGAGGAGTGAATTTTGAAATCCATCATCAAATCCACCGAACTTATTTGCAAAAAGATCAAATCAATGGATTTTAAATCCCTTCTAAATTTTTATCATTTTTTATAGATTTCAAACCATCCTATAACCTAGTCATTTATAAATACAGCATATCTCTTACATATATATGCATAGCCCCATTATCACTCACACAACACATAGCATATACTTCACACACTACGCACACATTTGAGACTTAACACACTACACACACATTTCATACTTCACACATACACCACACACACAAACTACACCTACTACACATACATACACACACAAACTACACACACTACATACCAACACTACTACATACGCGCGCGCGCACACACTTCACCCACATAATACACACACCTCATACAATATGCAAGCACTACACACACATAGTTAACGCGTGCACACACTTCACACACACTACACGCTTACTAACATCAAACTTTAAGAAATGTTAGGAAATTTTTGAAAAGGAAAATTTTTAAACAATTAAAATTCGCTCATTTGAATTTAAATATCCAGACAAGAAATTTTAAAATGAGTATTTCCAATACAAAGAATTAAAAATCAAATTCTTTGATTTCCAAATGCATCCATCCAAACGCAATTTTAAATCTTTTATCCTTTTTAATGGATTTTTGGTTAATTAGCAATTATGTTTATTGGGCAAGAAAAAGGAAAACTACATAACATTGAGATTAAAGTATACGTTTTGCCTTTATAATTATATTCTCGTACTTCAGTTTCTGAAATTAAGTTGTACCATTCGTTTGCATTAAAATTTCGCCCACTGAATTCAGGCAAAATCTATATAGGAAAAAAGCAGACAAAATTTCGTCCACTGTTCTAGATGGCCATTTCTTATACGTGACAAGACATAAATTCTGTGTAATAGTTAAAATATTATCGGATGTCCCTCAAAGGGTCCGAGTCCGACTAGACATAATTTTCATCCATGTATGTATATGTATATACTTTCTCTGATCCTAAGAGAATTTTGACCCAACCAAATTTGATGCTATGTAAGTCCACTCTTCCGTATACAACTAAACATGAAAAATGACTGCTGTCCTAAACTGCATCACCATTCTCTGAACAGAAAAGCAAAGTAAAAATTGCACTTCATGGTCCTGAGGAGAAACACGAAAAAGGAGGCACCGTAAAAACAATATTCTCAACAACCTTCCGCAAGAAAAGGAAGGGATTGTGAGAGAGCAAACACAGCATGCTATCCCAAGGTATAGTCAAGTGCAGAATAAACAAAGTGAAATGGGACATTTATACGTCTTTATGATTCGGAAAGACCCTTCGTAATTACCCCTATCAAGTAGCAAATTCATCTATAATGCAATGATGGAATACTTGAATGACTACCTAATTGGGAAATATTAGCGAGATAATGATTCAAAATTTAAAACATATCTGAAGTGCAGACAATTTTATCATTTTCTTTAAGCCTAGCACATGCAGAACCTTCTTCTGTAAATTGGTTGAGATGAGATTTTAATCTAGGACATTTCTGGAAATTATTTCTGATAATATGTTAAACGTCAGAAAAGCTTTAAATCATAACAATGGCCAAATGAAATCTAGACTCCGTGATGACTAAACCTCTAGGTGTGACAATCTTAAAGTTACAGCTTGTCCCGAATGTAGACATGCTCGAGAGGAGTGATAATCTATGACATGACTTCGTGAGCAGAACAATGAACATGGCATTAGTGGTCATAATGCACAAAATATGACAACTAAAATTTTAAAAAGAAAAAAAAAACTTTAAAGATGAAGATACAATTACCTCCGGAAAGATGTTGAATACGCCTTCGAGAGACAAAAAGGGGCAATGACCCTTTCAGATGCCATGAGTTCCTCAGAACAGTCTATGATGACAAATAATTCCCGTCCAAAATATTTACTCAAATAATCAGCAGTCTCAAGAGTTGCAAGGAAAAGCTTTTCTCATCTACTTACATATCAAAGATTACCATTCAAATGTCATTCTGAACCACTGGACTCCTATTCTTGATAAGCTGTTCCAAGCATTGAACAACAAAAATAAGTTGGGTTATATCCTTCACATGTTAAATTGAGTTTAGCTATAATTCTAAACTGAAATTGATTTCAAACGCTGAGATCGTATTAAACCAGGTTTATTTAATATTAAAAAGCAAAAGGTACATGAGTACACAATCTACAGCTGCAATAATGAGGTGAAAACTTCAACTTAAAAATGTCATTTTGGCGCGTCGATTCAATTTAAAGCTGAAATTTAGAGACATAAGAAAAAGAAACGCACATGAATGAATATTAATAGACTCCACGAAATATTCAACGACTAGGTTCCAACAAACAAGAAGTAGGAAAACTGATATAGTTTGAAACCAAACACAATAAAGGAAAAAAGAAAGCTGACAATAAACTGAACCAACCTTGTAAAAGTACTTCTTTCGCAGTTTGATGGCAGAATGTACACATCTCTTGATTCTGATCTTTAATAAATTATCATTAAATATCTGCAAAATGTTTGGAATAGGATGTTAAGAGAGAGAAAACAGCAATGAATACAGATTTCTTTCATAAACAACAGATGTTTGATGGATACAAACCTATCTAGCATTTAATCAGTTATACAGCACCAAAACAAGAAATTGTAGGCATTATATGCTGATGAAAGTAACATATGACAAAGATGTTCTCCCCAAAATCCTTAATCTTAACAACGACGTTTACAAGACGTTCTAATACATAAATTTGACAAGAATGGGCATGTGATGGTACTATACACCCTAGAAGCAAAAGAAATGCGAGTGCAAACTTCATACTAGGTCAGCCAAGGATAATTTTCAATGACTTCGTTATTAAACTCTAAAGAACAATAGAGGAAAGCTAGAAAGGTACAACTAAGCCAAACCAAGAAGCCACTGCAACATCATCGAACACTCAAAGCTAACTTCTTAAACTAAATCTAATATACCAACAAGGATCCAGTTGTCCATGATTCCATCGATATTAACATCTCAATTTAAGTATATATATATATATACCATACATTTTTCCCAGGAATAACATTTATGGTTCAAAGAGAAGAGCATAAATAACCACTTTCAATAGGAAAATTCTTATAAATTAGTTTCAATGAGGGTTCTTGTCATTACAAGAAACCTCGAATACACTCATCAATTGATATGTTCGAACTTAAAGAAGAAGGGCATAACTCATACTCCCTCCGTCCCAGCCTAATTGTCCTACTTGCCTTATTTATTTGTCCCAACTACCCCATAAATGGCAAATTCTCCCACAATCTCCACCATAAAAATCTCCACATTCAATCTCCACCTTTAAAAAAGTCAAAGATTCCACAAAATCTGTTTTTTTTTAGTCTCCGTGCCAGGCCAAGGTAGGAAAATTAGCTTGGAACGGAGGGAGTAGTTTCTACAGTACAAGTACAAAAAATTGCAATATGGGTCAGTTACCCTCTAAGAATTTTATTTCATTTCAAAGTTATCTAAAGAAAAAAATCCATTATCATCAACAACACAGCTTAAAATATCTGAAGCGGAGTTTGAAAAAATAAAACCCTATTTCCAAACATATCTTATCCAGAAACATGAATTATATCTATAATATGTCAAGAAAGATCACGATGACACAAAAATGGCATAGAACTGCACAGATAAGTAACAAAACATAACCAACGTGCCTTTATTAGGTCATCAATTGAACGAGCTTCTCTGATAATTTTGTGACGGTTTGTAATGAGAATAGCTGCTACACAAAAAACAGGCAATTCATCATCACCATTTCTTGTCGATGATACAAGGGTACGGCTAGGAAGACGTTCGTGCCTCGACCAGAAAGTTCTTGTCAAGCCACAAAATGGTGTAGTTCCGGTTTTCAATCCTGTATCAGAGTTGGAACGCTGGACAGTAGCAGGTTTTGATGGAGACCCAGCCTTGGGACTAGCATTGTTACTATCCGCGCTTTCTTCTCCTGATTCGGCGTCTGTTTCCTTTGGTAACTGTATAGCCAATACCTCGGGGCAGTTCTCATCCAGAAGACAGGTTAAAGATAAATCAAAATCAGCAGCCCACATCATCTGCATGAGAAACAAAATTCAGTCAGTAAATTCTTTCCATGAGATTAGTTTTCCAGAAATAATTAAACAAGTACACAAGAAATATCAAGAGATATGACAAACTTAAAATACTAGCCATCAAAAATATGATATTACATGATGGAGCTCATTGATGATACATGCCCTGCACTTCTTGCTTCTGAGACCAAATTATCCATAAAGATGTTGCTGGAAATCATTACTACCAATGCCAAATTATACCACAAACAACCATGTATCTCAGGAGAGGCGACACCTTAACAACTCTACCACAGGCCAAGACTGCATCTATTGCTCCCTAACAAAGATGGTAAAAGAGAATGAAAAAAAAAAAGTATACTATCAATTCTTTTTTAAATATAATCATAATGGGATTACTTTTTCAGGGTTCTCCAAGTATTATTTTTCATTAACAGATAATAAACATATATCTCGACCATATGTCCATTTACCAATTCCTAGTTAAGGAGATTTTATGGCCGTATAGTCAAATTGAAGAAACTCAGAACATTTTCCACCACAACCCAAAATCCTACGTTATATTCTAAGTTATGCTATATGTTTTAATATTTTATGGCTTGCTGTTTCCTAAGAACATATATACTTTGGCGGATATGGAATTGATAAATGCTGAATGTCAGAAGTAGGACTGTAAGAGCAATTCTGAGGAAAGATGGCTTAATCTTATTATATTTTGACTTTTGAGGTGATGATGCACAGTGGTAAGTTCATTTCGTATTAGCTGGAAGATTGAAGACAGATATTGTGGGCTGGTTAGTGAATGCCATCAGTCACTCCATCAACTTGGACAGAAGTTATACAACCACATAACTATTATAGAGCACCAAGTTACTATTGATCTGGATATTAGTTCTGACCAGATTCCTAATGGATGATGATATTGAAGATGTCAACTTTAGCAAAAACCTGAATAACACAAAGCCGTATAACAAAAATCTTACTTAAGATCTACAAGACATGTCTAATTGAAAATTCTACACAGAAACCAAATGACAATCTGATTATGAAATGTATATTTCGCTAACTGTTGTGTTTTACGTGATAAGAACAGGCTAAATCTAAAATTATGCTACAACTGCATTCATAGCTCAATTATAACAGTAAACTTCACAAATTAAGATCGTAAAGTTAAGATATTTTTAACCCACTTGGGCTCTTGAACACTTTTTCAACAATCTTTTCCCTCCATGCAAATATTTCAACTCTCATCCACCTCACTGTCACAGAACTACATAATCACAAGTTTACAAATCTAGTTTTGTCGTCGTTTCTCTTTAACAAAAATGATCTTGTTGCAGCGCTAAACTTAGTACCACAACTTCAGTCTACAATTTTTGCATCCCACATACTTTATCTGTCAACCAATGTATCAAGTAATCCTCATCCAGTATTTTGCAATCAGTCATCAGCTCAATTGTCCAAACGGGAAAGTCCTATTAGAATACTCTAGTTTTTTAATTAACAGAGGTTCATATTTATGCATATATAAAATGCATAACTTTTCATTGTCAGGATTAAATTTTGTGAAACAGGAACTGGGAAAAGGACCATCAATGGAAAGCAAAATATTCATGCAGAGAGACCAGACTGGGTGCCTTTGAGGCTACGCCGCTACAAAAACAGAGCACCTAGATTTTCAACTATATGTTGTATACAACATATCGAGAAAGTCTCATGCAACAATGTTAATCTTCATCCGCATGATTGAGTGAAGTTAGCGTGATTAGCCACCAAAAGGTATTATGACAGTCAAAATGGAAACAGTAAACTTAAATGGTTCTTCACGAATCACAAGTTTGCTTATTGTTAATTATAGATTTGAATATCTAAACAACAGCCTTAGATGTCTCAAACATGCCATCAACCCATCAAAGACTTGGTAACTTTATCATGGTTAACATTGAGCAATAATCACAAATTAGCCCCCAACATAAGTGTTGCTAACAGTCCAAGACTAGCGGATTTGAGTGAAATCCAAGATTTTAAACTAAATCCATTGGCATGTATTTGTTCATAGGAAAATATAAGAAATGGAAGATGTGAATAAGTTGACGCACGGACCTCCCACATGCAAAGAGCTTCACTGAAAGATAATTCCCGGCGGAAGAGTACCAGCAGCATACGGAAAGCAAAGTGAAGGCTTTCAGCACCAATATGGGACAAGTGAGAAAACATCTCCTTGTCTGTAAGTTCTAAAATATGCCAGAGTCCTTGCAACTGCTTCATTACACCAGTTGGCCCTTCCATCTTAAAGTTTTCACGCTGAAAATTATCAATCTCACCAAATTAGAATAAGTAGAAGATGACAAAAGGAATATATTTAACAATAATTTAGACATACATACCACTCTCCTCAAAAGCATCTCAAAGCACCAAAAAGCATCAGCATTATCCTCAAAAAGAACCACAAAAGGGGACAACAGATCACTCATGCCTGCAGATCAGCAACGCTCAAATGCAACGTCTTCTCTTATTTTTTTAATTAAATGCAACATTCGTAACCAACATTGATACTGCAATGAAATAATAAAAGATAAGGCACGACCTTGGCAATATCCTGTTGAAGGATCAACCCACGCATAGACAGCAAGAATATCTGACATCCGAGCCAAATTTTTCGTGTCCTCATAAAACTCGAGATGACTGTCTGTCCTAACTACATCAACAACTGGGAGAAAAACAAAAAACAGGAAACAGAAAAGATGGGTCTTATTTAGCCCTAGAAAATTGGAGTACAGACACATCTTAGGTTATGGAAACTTGACTCAGGACAATATCCATGAAAGGAAATTTACTTGTTTACCTATTCGGTGCAGTGTCCAGAGCCATTCAGACACTCTGTCTTCACTAGCAGATCCTGGGCCTCTGGTTGAATATTCAGTTGGTGCTTCTGGTGCATCTGATGCTCTAATTTCATGCATTTCTGCTTCAAATTCCAGATTATCTGACCAGGGGGACTCAGGAATGTCAGGAGGAATAGTTTCACTCTTTGGGTTGTCAAATAGTGAGACATCAATAGACGAGAAACTATTTGATTCCACAACAAGATCTGCATTATTGGTGATCTCAAAACTGTGCATACGTCCATCTTCATATCTCAATTTACGCCGGGTAGAGTACTTCTCCTTCTGTAACCTAAGTACTTCTCTATCTTCGTCATTTTCTTCAAACAAATCCGTAACAGGTAAAGCAGGGAAATCTAAATAACTTTCAGAAACATAATTTGACTCATCTGTTCCATGAGCAGTTGGGGAATTGCAGCTGCATGGTTCAGGAGAGGGTAGCAGATCAGAGGAACCATAAGCTCCTTCCGTGGTGCTTCCTCGTACACATACAAGGTCACCAAAATCAGTAGAGCTTTCCTTTCGACATGTATAAGACTTATCTGTACAGTTGCTAGCAGAAGCACATTTATCATCTTTTTTGTTAGAACTGGCTTCTGAAACTCGTGTGCTTTTGACTTCAGGGTTGCTTCTTCCAACTTCTTTGGAACTCATCCTCATGTCCAAAACTTTAGACCCCACAACGTAAGCCAGGGAACCGGTTCCTATACTTGAGTGCATCATTTGACATTCCTTCACGAGTTCTCTGTACCGCTCCCTAAAAAGGTTTGCAATTCATTAAGTCAAGGTGACTGGCATACATTAAAAAGAAAACCAAAAAACAAACAAATAAGTGCTTCTAAAGTTGGAATGCGAACATCGTTAGTTTTTAGGATAAATATTCAAACAGAATAAAAGGCAGTCAGCATAAGCAAGTGTAGAATAAAGTCACAGGAAATTCTGGTTCACACAAAATTGTCTCAATGAGGGAGGCAACATGTCGAGAAACATAGAAGATAAACCTCCTTATATCCACCACTCAACTTCACATATTGCCATGTACCCACCCCTCTGAATCTGCAGTTCTTTCATTCATCATCAGCTCCACTCTTCCTTACCATTTCACCACATTCAAATATGAAGGTTTACCACAGACACACAAAGTGAGGGCCAGGCCTACAGAATCTAAGAAAAAGCTATGATGCAACATTATCAGAACCGGAATCTCAGATACAATAGGAAGTAGCTTGTCATTTATGAGTCATGCAAGACCATTGCATGACATCCCGAATAAAAATAGACACAAATGATTCGTACAGATGCACCTGTTCCAGCTTAAGTAAATAGGTAATGTGTTGTCCTAACTCCCAAAAGCATTCACTGTTGCAGCAACCGTTCCAATGAAAGATGAAAAGACTAGAAAAACTAATCATGTTTTCCCCTCACCATGATGTTTGATGATCATGCCTTCAGCTTTACTTTCCATGAACAATTTGATTTCTAGTGTGCTACATGATTAAGCTATGTATACATTATAGAAAGAATTTGGAAATCAGGATAAAAGGCTGTATCATGATTATTGCAAGACGAGCAGCCAAAAATTCAAGACCCAACTAAAGCAGGACAAGACTGGTCATTACCTCCTAGCAGTCCTTAATTGCCTTCGATATTCAGTGGTGCTGCTTAATGAATAACAACCCAAAAGAAATTCCCAGACTTCAGCCCTTATAGTTGGATCAATACCCTGACATGCGAAAAGGCACTTTTAGCATGGAAAAGCTTAAGGTTATATATTGGACCACAAATTTAGCTCTCACCAATAGCAGCTATAGAAATAACAAAAAGTACAATCACCTATACATTAATACTTCTTATTAAAAAAAAAAAAAAGAACTATACATTAATACGAACAACCACTCCTACCGTAAAAATGAATGAAAAATAGTCACAGATAAACATAAACCAAGACTCCAGAACAATATCCATAGTAAACCAATTGAATAAAGAACAATAGTAGATATTAATGTTGAATTTTTAATTTATAAATAACCTGTAGTGATCAAATTTCATTTGAAATCAGATCAGTTCAAATCATTACATTGGAAATTATATAGCTTGGGCATCATAGATTTTACTTTCAAGCTTTGGCTCAGGCTCCAAAAATTATCGGAAACTAGAAGGCATACCATAGACGGGCAATAAACATCCTCAAAGGTACTGGTGGTTTCAGCAGGATACTGGTTAATTGCTTCTAATATGTTTGATATTTAGACTGGAGACTTAGCAACCTTACAAGTTTTTTCTCCTGGACTCCTTTCATGACTAACAATGCTATACATAAGTGTTCTACATGAGGGATAAGATTGTTGTAAGATATTGTACAAAAATTATAGGTTTAGGCCTCAGGGATTCAAGATTTTGAGGAATGTGAATAATATTAGAGAAGACTGAACATCAGGTAAAAGCAAATGAAAAAAATGAGTTTAGGTCTGTACATATGTTCAATCACAACCACCACCCACCCCCCGGCCCAAAAAAGACAAAGGAAAGGAAAGAAAAAGAGGTTACCCTAGTAACTTCAAACCTACCAAATACTCATTGATACCTGAAACATTTTCAACTTAAACTAATCTGTCTGGTAAACATGTCGAGCCTTCTGAAATACTACCTCCGTTCTTTTTTTTAATTGTTTATTTAGGTTTTGTAGTTTTTTTTTTAAATATTTGTCTTTTTAGCTTCTTTCCCATGTTTCTCCCAATATTACCCCCAATAATATTCCACTAAAATCTCTAATTACCTAACTTACCATATCACTAATAGAAGTATAAAGAAAAGAGGGAGAAAATTAAGGGATTGGGATGAGAGATAAAAATTAGATGAGGACTTACATGTCCATTCTCCATATCCCTTAATTCTCTTATCCAAGTCTAAAAGATCAATTAAAAAAAACCAGAGGTAGTAACTTTGTACTCCCTCCGTCCCGACTAACTTTTCCTACTTTTCATTTTGGTCCGTCTCACATAACTTTTCACACCCTTAAAAAGGAAATTTCTCGCACAATCTCCACCCTCAAGATCTCCACACTCAATCTCCACCTTTAAAAAAGTCAAAGAAAAAGCAAAATCTATTTTTTCTTAACATCCGTGCCCGATCAACTATGAAAAGTTAGCTAGGACGGAGGGAGTATGTTTTAACCAATCTACACTAATGTAAAGATGCACTAATAGGACAATAAAATATCATGTGCCAGCTATTCAACTACACTTATTATCTGGTCCTACCCAACAATATCATCACGTAACTGAATACCATCGTTATCACCAAGCAGCTAACATGCGGCATCTAGGCATCAACTCATTGCTGCAAACAAAAGGTGTAATATAAATTTTTAGCCACAACTATTGAGGCTTTCACTAATAGGGGAAAGATGTCCTGATTGTTATAATGACATAAACCACTTCGTGGGACATATCTTAAGATACACGTGACATAATAAAAGAAAGAATAGGCTTAAGATATTCCAAAAGACCAGACAGACTGAGGTATTAGTAAACATTTGCTACAAGTCTCAACTCTGGCATGACAAGTGTAATGAGACAGACAAAACAAAAGATGGCGACCTGCTGCAAAAGCACATACCCCCAGAATTATCAACTTCAGCACTTTCCGGAAACCAAAAATCTTTCCATCACTGTCAAAGGTCGAATGCCACTTATCTGGCTTAAGCATTTTGCCTATCTGTATGATTCCAAAAAGAAAAGAAAAAATAATGAAAAGTTCTAATTAAATATGAGAATAATCTTCAACATATACTTTACAGTTTACGGACTACCATAACAAAACTAAACAACAAAATTCCAACTTGTCTGTCGAAGAATGTTATCTGAATCTATAAGGTACAATTGTTAGCAATTTGTATTATCAATCTTTCATTTATCTTGTGAGAGTTTCAAAACTGAACTTACAACAGAGGGAGCGATAAAGACACAACAGAAATAGCAATCAGGTAAGTGAAGACCATTCCCCTGCATATCTAAAGGACTTGGCCCACTTAAGCATAAACGGTGGACAGAGATCGTCCACACAACATCTTTTAAATTAAATTATTCTGCCAAGTGAAAACACGATAACCAAAGCCATGTTCATTCCATACCACCTTCATTATTATATTTAAGAACAAAAACCAATTGATTATACAACTGAGTATCTGGTCATTGATCAGTATTCAAGCAATAAGAAGGTGTGAGATTCTTTTGTTAACCTTATTATGCGTATCATAATGCCCCCCCCCCCCCCTTCCCCCCTGGGTTTTTCCTTGTGTAGGGGAATTAACGAGAACTGATTTAACAATTGGCCTTTGTTTGTTTAAAAAAGTCTTAAGAGTTTAAACATACACAATTCAGTGCATTAAAGAACATTTTCTTCAAAGTGAATAGTTTCTCAATGTTCATCTACACTTGATCGATCTGAAAAAAGAAAATACTTTGCTTTTCAAAACCCTACTTATAACTCGTCATAATTGAAGCATTATGTAAGAGCAAAGTTACACTGGAGAAATAAGCTGACCCTCTACCCCAAGATAATTGCATTCATTCCCCTGGTTTTCAGTCAGTGAGGTCGTTCAATATCACATTTGATCTCCCCACCCCAAAGAAAAGAAAATAGATGCATTCTCCCATCATTGAGACTCACCACAACTTTGTTAAAGTTATGAAGCATTTGAACTCAACTGAATTTCAACTCAACTTAATTTCAACCGAAATTCTGTTCTGAAGGCTTCAAATATTATATCACAGCAGAGTAGCATATGTTTTCGCAGGCTACACAACTAAGACTAGTTACTAGAGCTGAGACAGATGGTCATATTGCCACGTATTTCGAACCAGCCGCCCACAGGAGATGCCAGGTTACATTTATCTTGGGCATGTAGGGAAAGGGATTCTACCACTTAAGGTAGTACAAATTTCCACAAGAGCCATTGTTTTATAGACATGACAGCTTGGTTTTTCCCATCTTGAAATTTCAAATCCCACTGCACACGCTCGAATAGGCACACATGCAGACAACAAGAAATCAGATTACTGAAAGCAGAGGCCATTTTATATATTCGTAAACAAAGACACAAGCCCACCGAAATATGCTGCTCGTATACACTGTCCCCTGTTGTTATATGTTACCAAAGTTGGACGGAAACAACTTATTCTAGAATCCAATATCATAAACTGCTGACAGGAACTAGCACAATTGATCTTACATCCCTACTTCCCAACAACAAAATTGATTCACAGCACGAAGTTAAAGACAAGACATGATATTAAAGATTGCATAGTTAACGTCATTTGGAAACACTAGAACATTTCAGCCCTCATATTCCAAGAGACAAAGTAAATAATTCGCTTACAAAATGATGATACTTGAACAAGATTCCATGCCACATTAAATAGACTGGTTAAAGATGATAGTAAGAGGAGTACTGAGATTCTTACAGCTGATACAACCTTTATAGGTGATTGATAAAGACAAGGCTCCCCAATATCGCGAACAATCGAACTCACTCTCTGAAAATTCACTGTACCACCCTTTACACATTTCCATTGCTTCTCGCTGCCGTCAAAAGACATCACCTAAACCCCACTCCACTATGTTTGTGGTTATAAAATCCAAGACTTCTCACTCTATAAAACGTCACAATGATCAATTATCCATCATCACATTCACAAGTCACATGAACACCACAAAAATATTACAAACAAGTAAACAACTGGAAAATAAATTAAAAACCCTAACATTCAGGGAAAATTAAATAAGACGAAAATGTCCAATATTTAATCCTAATTTAAGAGTCTGTTTATATGTATATACAGATCACACTTAACTGCGACACAGAAAAATCAGATCAATACCTATTAAAAAAAATAAAAAAGGAGGAATCGGATAGTTGCAAATTACACCCATTTTGAAAAACAATTTATGAAAAAAGAAAAAAGAAAAAACTCAAGTTTTCTTTTATCATCGCTTCAATAACTGCAACAGAAATTGCAATCGTACAACGACAAACAATTTCAGAGGATTGATAAATGTATACAAGAGAGGACAGGGAGCGTGAATAGAAACGTACCTGAAGGGCAAAATGGGAAGACTGCAAAATCTCTGACCAACAGAGATCGAAGACGGTCGTGTGTATGACCTGAGACGCCATTAACACACAAAGATCACCTCCCTTTTCTATTTTCTTTTTTATTTTGTTGAATTTAGGAATTTTATATTGGACTTTGAATTTTCTACAGGGTGTCAAGAACACAGAACAAATTAGGAAATAAAGCAATAATATTGCCATTTAAAGAAGCTCTAGAGTGACAAATTTTATTATTACTATGTTTTAAAATAAGTGTCTTTTTAGATAAAATAAAAGAAATCCTAAAAAAATATGTTTTTTACAAAAAATTAAATTTTTTTTAATTTTATCATAAACAACCTACTTAATTCATTGATTATTTTCTTATTCAACAAAATATATCAAATAAAATGAATTCTGTATAAAAATATTTGCCTTTTATATTTATCATTAATTTTTTCAAAAAAAGTTAAAAAAAAACACTTATTTTGAAGTATTATTTTTGTTATTTTCCATCCAAAAAGAATTATTAAAGAGGTAAATGCATGTTTATAATTATGGTATAGTCATAGTCATAAATATAAAATATTGAAATGAGAGATTTATTGAGAATTAATATATTCCCGGAAATTGAAGCTACTAGGTTTTAAAAAAAAATCTGTAGTTACTAGTTTAGTATGATTTAATGTGTTATTACCTACTAGTAAATGCTCCCGTGCGGTGCACGGGCTATTTTTTTAAGAGTAAATTAATATTAATATGAACAATACCTTTTATTAAAAATGCATTTTTATTTGATAATATATAACAAAAAAAGAAATGGTTAAAATTTGTTACAAAGAAAACTTTTGTGTTCTTTTCCAGTGTTATTAATTCCTTACCTCTTACTCCAGAAAATCAGATTTTTTCACTAATAAAAATACATTTTAATTTTTTCACGAATTTCTTCCTCGTACCTTATTCCAGAAAATTAATTTTTTTTTATTTCATCCGTTTATTTAGCTTCTCTTGTCTATATCAAAACATTCTTATTAAATTATAATAAATTTGAATAGATCACATTGATGGATAATAATAAATAAAGTGAATATATATAATCCAGAATCCGATATGATTGAACAGATTGAGAAACAAAAAGTTTCAAATCTAATATCAATTAATAGGATTGAGAAACAAATAATCTTAAGGATTATTCTTATATAAAATATTTTATTAGTTTACGTACAAAACATTTCTATTAGAAACAACAACAAAAAAATAATTAAGGATTATTCTTATATAAAATATTTTATTAGTTTACCTACAAAATATCCTCTATTAGAAATAAATTTTAAGAAAAACATAGAAAATACAATTTTATTTTAGGATGAATTGAATCTTCATAGTCCATATGATGAGCTGATTCATATAAATAGAGTTGAATTTGGATTTAGAATTTTTAAAGACATAGATGACCTCAAATCTTTCAATTAGCTCATTAATACAAATAAAGTTGGACTTTGATTTAGATAAACATAAAGAAAAATTAATGAACTAAACTAATAAAATACTTTATATAGGAATAATCATTAAGAAAATATATTCTTTTCCCAATCTTATTAAATTGTATTGTAATTCTGGATTGTATATCTTCGTTGTTTGTTTATTATTGTTAATCAGTATGATCTATTCCAAAATTTATTATAATTTAATATTAAGATTTTGGTAGAGAGATGAGAGAAGAAAAAAAACCGAATGAAATTAAGTATTTTCGGATGGTAAATTACCAATTTCAATTTATTTTAAAAAAAAAAATGAACATTCTAAATTTCTATTAATTTAGAAATATTCCACCATTTGAAATAAATTTGTTCTAAGATAAATTATTTTGTATTTTTAGATCGTAATTTAGAATTATTTTTTCTGTAGTTATAAGGTTCACCTTCTAAGATAAATTATTTTGTATTTTTCTGATCGTAATTTAGAATTATTTTTTCTGTAGTTGTACGGTTCACCTCGTCGTCCCCACATAGGAGCTCTGTACGCTCTGACTAAACGAACCCTTACTATCACAACATTTTTTCTGGAGTAAGTTCATCAACCATGTTGAATACGGAGCCATTGTTTCTGTATCAATTGATTGTTTCTGTATCAATTGAAACTAAAATCTGTAACTACGTTCTGTTAAACATACCGCGTAAAAACATATTTTACTGATTATATAATTCCTGAAATCTCTCAACTACATTTTACATAATAACTTTAAAAAAAAATCATTAGTTTATCTTTCTTTTTTTTTTTTTTTTGGACCAGAAATATAGATCTTATAATGTTTCAATAATATCGTACAAATTATTAAAAAAGATATATGACGTTTTTTTATTCTATTTAAATATTCTTTGATTTATAAACTGAAATATATAATTATAAATTTGTTTAATCAGTGAATATATCCACATTAGTTATTTAAAAATTATTTATATTTATTTCATAAATAAAAAATAGATATAATGTTCTTTAAAAATATAGAATACATATATGTACAATTTATTCTATTCCTGAAATATCTCAATTACATATCTAAATTTTATAATATGTTTTTATTATATCTATACTAATGAAATAATTTTAAATTGATTTTATAAGTTGTATTATATACATGCATTGAATATATGGCAAACATTTTCTTTTTAAACAACAGGCTCGCCTTAGTATACATGCATCTAAATATTCATTCTGTTAAACATTAATTTAAAAAATCGGGAGTCCATATATTTATTTAAAGTTTATTTAAAACTCTAATATACACATGTCTAAATATTTATTCTATTGATTAAATTAGCGAAATAGTATATTTCAACGAATGTAAAATTCCTGAAATATCTCAACTACACTTTACACTATATGTTAAACAAATTACATGTCTATTCTTTTGTTTTATTTGGTTCGGATATTTAAATCTTCTAATATTCAATTATATTTTACCCTTTGATTTTAGATATGTATTGCCTTTTTTTTATTCTAACTATATATATATATATTATATATATATATATACAAATTCTTTTATTTATAAATTGTATTATATAACTATAAATTTTAAATAGATATGATGTATTTTAAAATTCTAGAAAACATATGTGTAACATATTTTTTAATTCCTAAAACATCTCAACAACATGAACAATTCAAAATTAAATATATACCATGTTGGACTGGATATTTAGATCGTTTAATATGACAATTAGATTTCCAATTGAAAAGTAAATTAATATATGGTCTTTTCAACTCCACGGATTTTTCAATAGAAATATTTTGATTTATAAATATATATTTCTAAGTTTTTTTCTTTTTAGAATATCTTAACTAAACAACGTTTTTGCCAAGATATTTTAATTTATATATATTTCAATGATTTTATATTGCTTACTAAAACATATCAGAATTGTGAATAATGTCAATTCAATTAAAGTTGATACATGAATTTATTTAAATAAAAATTATAAAATTGAAATATACTACAATAAATCAGATTTGGTATTCAACATCAGCGGATCCTCGAATGTTTAGCGAATCTCTAACCCTTTTTCAATATTCTTCGCCGATTGGCCGTATACATGTAATAAACCAAATTATTTTTTTCTTAGAAAAATATATTGACAACAATTTAAATAATTCACATAACAGGAAATAAATAAACCTAAAACTTTTTATATGATTACATATTACCGTAGAAAAAGATGATGGTAGATAAATTTGATTTTTGCAATCTTCAAAGCTGTTTTCGCCATAATCATGATTCATTGTTGCTGACTTTTTCTTATCTTTATTTGCAGGTCGTTCCTTTGGAGCATCCATTATGGTGAAGTATCTATCAAAGTTGACACATAATAATTAAGGAATGTCAGAATAATAGAAATTTGCATCCACAAATGTGAATCCAAAAAACTGTTATAGTTACAAAGCTAAGAAATTGCAAAATGAATAAGAAATAGAATTACTCAACAAAATCAAATATGAATCAAATAAACTGAAGTACTGGCGAAATAAAGAAATTGCGAAATGAATAAAAAATAAAAATACCCAGCTGCAAATGTGATTCTCATTTACGTGGTTCTCATTTACTGAAGATATTGTATTTATAGGAGCAAATATGTTATCAGATAAGAATTTTTTTAAATTTCAAAATTCAAAATTTTAGATAATATAACAAAATCTGTTTTAAATATCTTTACAGATTTATTGCTGCTGATTTTTCGCCAGATCTCAAAATATAACATGGGATAATTCAAAATTCAAAATTTGAAATTCGAAATTCAAATTCACTTCTATTCTTAGTAACTAAATAATTGGGCGGGAAAAATCTTAACTTACTAATTTTGGATGACTTGACTTATTATATATATATAGATATCATGCCATTGAATAAAGATAATTTATTTATGCACCTATTACAAGAAACCAGTCGATTTCCACCATATTGTTTAAAATAATTATTTGGAAATTTTCCTACTATAACTATTACCAAGTATAATTCTATAATTAACGGGAAAAAATTTAGATGTCTAATGTCATTGACTAATGACAATTTTTATATGTAATATTATAAAAATATTGCATTGACCATTTATCATCATGGTAATTGTCTTGACTTTTGTTGATTTATGTATGTAACTTATTAATTTTTTTAGGTGTATTTATTAATTTATTTTAATAATAATGTGAGTGGATATGACAAATCAAGTATAATTAACACGGTAATGACACCAATGGTTTGTCTTGAAACGTTTATGGATAACATCCTTATCCTCTTATCTCGGATAATTTAGTAGGATAAGGATAATTTGGAGAAATTATCCTACGTTTACTTCTCCGCGTAAATGATGGACAAGGATAATTTTTATCTTTTTTCTATGTTTACTTTAGTGAATATCAATTAGGGTAGTGGGGGTATATTTGTAATAATTGATTAACAAAGATAGAAACGATGGGTTTTCTACCATTCCCTTCTTATTTTCGCGAATTGATAAATCAGAGATTTCTTAAAAGGGGGACGAAGAATGCGAAAGAAGTGTTCGAATCTTCAACAAAACTAGCATTATCCCCCGTGCGATGCACGGTTTGTAAATTTAAAGTAATAAATAATAAGAATTTTTATATAATAAAATATTACAATTAATATATAATAAGAGATGAAAAGTTGTATGTTAATAAAAGAAGAGTCGATGAAAAATATTAAAAAAATTGAGTAAGTTACATAATATCATATTTGTTTTTCTTAATGTAAGAATATCTCTAGCATCCATGTATGTAGGTCATGTTGATCATCTTGTACAAAGGATGAGTGTATATATATTTATATTTATAATTTTATGAGAAATGTTTATATTTATCCAAAGTATCTAAATTTTTATTTCAAATATAATGTTCAAGAAATTTTCAAAAGTTTTTAGTGAGTAACAATAGCACTATATTCTAAGTTTATTAACTTTAATTTGTAGCACAAACACACTAATAATTAATCCACATAAACAACCAACAAATAATTATTTATCTTTAATTTAATGTTTTTATACAATATGCTGTCAAACTATAGATAACTAATTTAATTTATTATACAGGAAAATCACATTATAAATGAAAAAAAAAAATCTATTTCAAAAGAATAATTTTCTTTTTGAAAAAAAAAATATTTAAATTATAAACTGAAACTACAAAAATATTTACTAAATAATTTAATTTTTATATTTGTATATGATTAAAAAAATTAATAGAAAGAGGAAAACAAAATCCAAATTAAGCTATTTCCATATATGCAGTTGATAAATAATCATATAGTTGAAGTCCATATTTATTGGATGTGTTTCTAAAGTTTGGTTGGTTAGAATTATTATTAATAAGGTGTAAGATAATGAGAATGAGAATTAAAATTCTTATCCTACAGCTAAGGATAAGTTATCCAAGGGGGGGTGGTGGGATAGTTATCCCTTGTTTTATCCAGATTTTAACCCGGGACTATGTATCTAAGCAAGTAAACGTAGGATAACCCTGGATAAAAAAATGTTATCCTGTGTTATCCCGGGTTATCCTACGAAGTAAACGAGCCCTAAAGGTTCTAGGATAAACATAGTAGCTCCAGAGAAAACATCAGATGACTATCTAGTGAAATATATGGATTAGATTAGGATATGTGAACTTTATTAATTATTAAGTCAAACTAATTAATTAATTAAGCAAATATGGATATTAGGCTCATAAATCTAGGGTTATGTGGTACTATATATACATATTTTCTATAGTAGAGAATTAAGGGCTTTTATCATACAAAAATTAGAGGCACTGTAGAATCAATAAGTGATTTCCTAGCAATCACTTATTAAACGATTGTACCGAGGATAGTTCCTGCGGTGGACGGAATACACATGGATACCTGAAGTGGTGAATCAATCGCTCAATTATGTCCGGTTAATTACGCACGAGTAAGTAATTCGAACTTTTACGTAATAATTGCTCTACGGTTAATTCAATTATAGATCATGATTATAATTCTCGATTTATTATTCCGCTGTGTAACATTAGATGTAGTCGAGAATTCCTAATAGTGGTATTAGAGCCCAGGATTCGATTTATAGTTGTTTTGACTCAATTATTCGTGGATTAAAATCTGTTAAAATTGAAATTCTGGATTTTATTGAAAATCAATTTTGAAATTTGGTGAACTATTTTATATAGAAACTGATCAAAATTGAATTTCAATTTGGGCGTACATCTAGGACTGAACAACTGAATTTCAATTTTGTAAACTCACGGCGGCACTGCTGCTGCGCAAGTGGCGGCGGTGTTCGCCATTGCTGCGCGCGACGACGGAATCCGGTAAGGCTCGACGGGATGCGGGCAATGTCACGATCCACGGCGGCATTCGCCACGCGCTATTGATGTTGCTCCTGCGCATCGTCGGCGCGACGTGGTGCTGGTGCTACGCGTCTAGTCGCCGGCGGTGGTCGGTGACGATGGTCTGCTACTGCTGTGCGACTACTGTCATTGAATGCGGCAGCGGTGGCGGTGACGGCCTGATACCGCAGCGCGACTGCTGTTATTGACGGCGGCGGTGGCGGCGGAGACGGTCTGCTGCTGTTGCACGCATACTGTCTTTGTCGGTGGCGGCGGGTGTCATGGCGGCGGCTGGGCAGTGGTGATGGCGACAACAATCCAGTTTAGCTAGGGTTGAGTGAGTCAACTCGGTGCAAACTAAGTTGACTCAGTGTTGGGCCAAGCCTGAAAAATCTGGGCCAATTTTGCAAATGGGTGTGGGTTTTGGGCTGGTCTAGATACACTTGGGCTTGTGCTGGGCCTTTTGACTGGGCTGGGGCTGGGCCGGAAGATGGGCCTCACTCATTGGATCAACTTGATTTTAAATTGGGCCAAGTTTAAAATCTGCTGGGCTATTTTAAATTGGGTTGGGCAGGCTGGGCTGCTTTAGCAGCTACTAGGCTGCGCCTATACAACCCGTTTGGGTTGTTCAACATTGAATTTCTTAAAATTAGATTAATTCGTAAATCTCAATTACAATATTAATTTGTTAATTAGATTAATAAATCCTATTATTATTATTTCAAATAATATATAATAATAGCCTTATACATTTATTTTAATTTGGAATTAACATTAAAGGTATACTTGTATTAATTTGGAATTAATATATTAATCTACAAGACTAATATTAATTAGATTAATAAATTTCAATAGTTTTATTAATTTTGAAAGAATAATACTAGACTTATATATTTATATTAATATTAATTTAGAATTAATATTAAATGTGTATATATATATATATATTAATTTAGAATTAATATATATAATTTTAATCCACATTTAATTAAAGAATAAAATTTTATACGCTGAGCTTTTATTTGATATCTTAAGTGATAAGCAATTATTTGATTTTATGCTTATTCCATTCACTATAGTAGTTAAGTCCGCGTTATGTTTGGGTAGGCGGCGCCCAATACATGTAGGCCAATGGGTAGACGGCGCCAATATGTGTGGTCTGCAGTTCTTATGCCCGGGTAGGCGGCACCTAGTAATTGTGTTTTAATTTAATATTAGATATTAAATTTAACAATTAGTATCACATATAAAATCCCCACTAAAAACCAAGTCTAGTTTAGAAAAAAAATGCGTCATCCATCATTATTGTTTGAGATTCCTAATCTTTTCGACCACGAGTTTTACACCAATGTGTTTACTCTAAATCGAGAATACTCGGGCTCATTCATAGGTGCATGGCTGGCATCGTGTGATGGATATAACTTGCTTAAATTATTTTGAAACGCCAAAGCGATCAAAATAGTTTGAGGACGCGAATTGGATTAATAAACCAAGAATTGCAAAATTGTTGTTGCAATTGGCTTAGAGGCCCACCAAGTGATATTATTATAGTCATCAGCCAAACCAGATGCTACAGTAATATAGGCTTGGATCTTGGACCACTAAGATTTATAATTTTATAAATCCGTATTCTTGTGTTTGGGGGCGCAAAATATGTTAAAATTAGTGGGAGCTAATCATTACAATAAACTCTTGTTTTGATTAGTGATCCGAATATGATCTTTGTTTACTTTATTCTGATTTATTTTTCCATTTTATTATTTTCTCGTCAGATAAAATGTCGTTTTTGGCCTATAAATGGTTGATGGAAACCATCAAGTTGACTGGGTCAAACTTTACGAATTGGCTCCGTTGTTTGCGTTTGGTGCTAAGGCAAGACAAGATTGAGTATGTCTTGGACAAACCAATCAGTGTCATCCCTGACAAGAATTCTCCTGAGTACGCCACGTTTAATGAAGAAGCTCATAAGAAACATGTTGAGGATGCCACATCGGCTCAATGTTGAATGTTGTTCTCTATGAGTATTGAACTGCATAGGCAACATTTGAGCATGTTCCCTTATGAGATGCTGAAACACTTGGAGAATATGTACGCTTCAGAAGCTCAGACCATGGAGTATGAGATACTCAGAGATCTCTTCAAGTGTAAGCTTCATGATGGGGGTCAGGTTTCTGAACATATACTGAAGATGATCGGATTGATTGAGAGGTTGGAATCGATTGGAACGAAGCTATCCTCAAGTGTCTCAATAAATCTGATTTTGCAGTCTCTTCCAAGTTCATTTGAAAACTTCATAGTGAATTTCAACATGAGCAACACGAAGGTAACACGACCAGAGCTTCACAACATGCTCAAGACCTATGAATCATCTACTTCTAGAGGCAACTCTTTGCTCATGGTGAGCTCTTCTGCAAATTCTTCTACGCAGAAAAATAAACAGAAGAAGAGGAGGAAAACATCTAAGGATGCGGTCTGGAAGCCTAAGAGTGGAGGAGTTCGAAAGAAGCCGAGAACACCAAAGGATAAGTGTCTGTTCTGCAATGAGAAGGGGCATTGGAAGAGAGACTGTCCGAAGTTCAAAGCACATGGTGCATTGGATGAGAGCTTAGGTAGTTTGTTTTGTACATTGAAATTAGACTAGATTAGATCTTCTTTCGAGATATAAATTAGATTTATATAATTGTTATTTTGTTCTTTAGATTACAAAGAATATTATTTCCATTCCAATGTTAGACATTTATGACTTTTCCTTCTATTTTGCAAACAGTAGATGCTTGTTTCTGTAACAGCCCGAATTTTCATAAGCAATTTTTTTTTTTATAAATAACAAATAAAACTTTACTTTTAAGAAAAAAGGATAATAAAAACATTTACCTTTAGACAAAATGCACATAAGTTAAGACTAAGACCGTTATCATTTTAAATAAAAATATAATTATTGATATGCTTCAATGAATAAAGTCATATTATTTCCAAAACTTTTCAAAATTATATGAACAATACTTTTATAAATATGCGGAAGCAAATTAACTAATTAACTTAAGAGTTACATAAATTATAAATAAAATATTGAGATAAAATGAAATTGTATTTCTTTTGAAATTTAGTTTATCAAGTTTAGAAGAAATAAAACGTTTCAAACAAGTAGCATAAATCTAACCTTTAGAAAATCAAGCTAACTCTAAAATTTATGCCGTTAGACTAGATACTAATAAAACAGTTTTAATAAACTCCTTTAATATAATCTACCAAATAACATTTCACCAAAAACGACCTCTAATAAATACATTTGAAGAACTATGCAAATTAAATTTATAACGTGCTGATTATAAGTCGTTCAACAAATACGAAATAAAATACTTTTAATAAACAATATTCATATAGTTTACCAAATAAAATTCCACTAAATAACTTTTAATCAAATACTTTTGATAAATTATAAAAGTTAAATCCATAATATAATGAATCACTTTAATACCTCAAATAGAAAACTCATGTATGTATCACCATAAATATCTACTACTTATTATTATACCAGCACATCCCTCTCTCGCCTTCACACGCAGCTCCATCAATCTGAAAGGGGGGTTTTTATAAAAGGGATGAGCTACATCCATCTCGTGGGATTTTAGTTTGCCAAAATTAAATACAAGCAAGCAATTTCAAATATGTGCAAAGCATCATAAGTATCACCATAGCATGTATCACCATAACATCATATCACCATACCATGTATCACCATAACATCATATCACCACATCATGTATCACCATAACATCATATTAAACATAACAAGCATCATATTTAATTAAAGAAAACATTAAAAGAAAACCCCACCTTAGTTGTTGAATGAGAGAATATCGTGCGATTACGGCTAGTCACGTACTCTTGACCAGACAGACCTAATTAATAGATAGTACATCTTAACTAATATAGGAAGAGAGATCCTAATTAGGAAAATCGAAATTGGATAAAGTATTGGCACGAAAGGGTATAAGCTTGTATATTGGTAATTTTCAAAATTTGGTAAATAATGTAAAGGTTCTGCTAAAAAGAGAATTTGGACAAAGGGAAATAAATCTCTTTTTCTACATTTACTACCCTACATGTGGTCCCCATACACACACAAACACCCCTCTACTAACACACGCACACAAACACACCACCGAATGCACACAAACAAATACAACACACCCATATCATAATATATATAACATAAACACTGCACTTTATATACATATTACATACACGCACACTGCACAATACACTTATATATATATATATATATATATATATATATACACATTTCACATGCACACATATACACACATGACCCAAATTCCATAAATCAATAGGTAAGAAAGGGAATTTAATAAATCAAACGAAGAAGAAGAATTTTGTTAAATCAAATAAAGAAGAAGTACCTCCGGAAGAAATCAATCGTCTGCTGAAGGTGTATTTGGAATGGCGGATGTATGTGAAAGGAAAGGGTTTTCTTTTTCGGCGGTGAGCGTAATATGAAAGTGGTATTCTATTCTACTGCCTAGTATTTATATTAGGTCATATTCCTACTGGTATTAATCAGAAGGCCCATAGGAAAAGTGCTTTTCTAATAGATATCAGCTAGGAAAGTATCTAATAGATAAACATTAATCTGGTCAAGATACGTAATTAACTGACAGCCTTTATGGATAAATATAAATTATGATTTGGGGTCAATCTGACCCCAAATAACTTGACTTGACCCACATAAAATATGTATGATGCATGTTGGGCCAAATAAATAATAGAAATATTAATAATACACGTAAAATTATAATTCGGGGTGTTACAGTTTCGCTTAATGATTTGTTTTAAGGAAGTGTCTTTCTTTCGAATAGAATATATATGCTTGAATTTGAACAAAATATTCCCAATGTACAAGAACAAACGACCTAAGCTAAGTAATACGGATAATAAAACCTATCCGTGGCACTGTAGACTTGGTCATATCAATGAGAAAAGAATAGCAAGATTGATAAAGTTAGACTATCTCACATCATTTGATTTCGAATCATATGGTGCTTGTGAATCTTGTCTCAAAGGAAAGATAACAAGTTAACCACTTTCTGGGGTAAGGGTTATGTGCCAAGATTGTTCTCGAGTTTATCCACATGGCAGTGTGTGGACCGTTCCAACTTAAGCAAGAGGTGAGTATTTTATATTGAGTTTCTAAAGTATGTCATGGGGTTAGTGATGTGTCTTGAGAATGTTAAAGTAGAGTATTATTTTGTCTTCAATTTGTTTTATAAAGAAAAGAAAAAAGTTGCACGTGCACACCAAGTCTATTTTGTCAAAATATTTCTTAATTTTTATATATTAAGCTACTAGGGAGTGGGGGTGTTGCAACCAGCGATCATCCCCCCTCACCGGTCCCGAACATCACACCTAACTTATTTGTTTTATTTGATTGCATTTATCAATTAGCAGCCCTTGCAACTTTTCCCAACAAGAAACTAAAAAAATATTTAAAAATCATAAATTATTCAAAATTATAAAATTATTTTTATAACTCTAAAAAAATCTTTCAAAATATTTAAATATTAATTGGAAAAGGTTGAAACTATTTAAAAATTAATTTACCTAAAAAAAGGTTTAAAATAATATTATAAAAAGTTTGAAATTATTTATAAACTATAAAAAATATTCAAAAGTTAGAAACTAATTTTTTTGAAATCATATTTTTTTAAATACTTAAAGAATCTTTTAAAAGTTAAAATTACATCATAAAATTAGATTACTCTTAAATAAAAGGTTATTTGGAAAACTTCCTTTTAATCATAAAATCATATATAGAACTATCATAAAATTTGGGAAATGGGATCCCATGGAATAAAATATGTATGGGAATATAAGCACAAGTTAGCCCATCACGCACGTTCTTGTTAATGATGTATTTTTGTTTTTTTTAGGGCAAAAACTTGGGTGCATAAGATACACCATAGTGTTATTGTACACCTTGTGGGGCCCATCGGTTCAGCCCAAAAAATTCGCGCGGTTCAGACCGGTATGAACCGGCCAATTATTGTTATATTTATTATTTTTGCGTGCGCATGTTATATACTTAATGGCCTGTTTGTTGAACACTAAAAACAAGTGGTCTGGTGGTATTTAATGCAGTCTTAAATATCTCAACCTTGAGGTCAAGGATTCAATTCTGTTTGCATCTTTTTTTCCTTCTTCCTTCATTTTTTTTTTCTTTTCCTTCTTCTTTTTTTTTCCCTTTAATTTTTTTATCTTTTAGCCTGTGAGTCTGGAAAATATTATAAATTGTATTATTAAGTTTTTTTTATAATGCAACAATAATTGTATTGTAAGTTTGAAACATAAATATTGTACAATATACAAGAAAAATTAATCTAACCAAACCTATACTATCATACATCATAATATACACCGTATTGAAATATTAAATATACTGTGAGTATTGTAAGTTGGAAAAAATAAATATTTCGCAGTATGAAACACAAATTAACTAAAACAACATATACTGTCAGGCATCACAATGTATACTGTATCGAAATATTAAATATACTGTGAGTATTGTAAGTTGGAAAAAAAAAATTCGCAGTATAAAATAAAAATTAACTAAAACAACATATACTGTCAAGCATCATAACGTATACTGTATAGAAATATTAAATATACTGTGAGTATTGTAAGTTGGAAAAAATAAATATTTCGCAGTATAAAACAAAACTTAACTAAAACAACATATACTGTCATGCAACATAACATATACTACATCGAAATATTAAATATACTGTTAGGCATCATAACATATACTATGCTCGAAATTTGAATATACTGCTGGTGAAAAATAAAAAGGAACAACGTATACTATCATGCAACATAACGTATACAACATCGAAATATTAAATATACTGTTAGGCATCATAACATATAGCTGGTGAAAAATAAAAAGGTGTTGTTCATATACTCTCAGGCTTTATAACATATACTATTCTCGGAATTTGAATATACTGTTGGTGAAAAATAAAAAGGTGCTGTTAAGATTCGAACCCGCGCACTGAAGGGTACAATGCCGCGCCTTTACCAACTAAGCTAGCGCCTATTTTGTGATTCCAAACACACCTTAATATATATATATATATATATATATATATATATATATATATCACGCGCGCAAAAATCATAAGTGGGTCCCACAAGGTGTACATTAACACTATTGTGCATCTTATACACATGAGTGTCACTCTAGTAATTTAAGGGTTGTTACTGATGTATTCAATATTATGTTTTTTTTTATATTATACTTATAATTAAAATTTTGAATTAAGAAATATATTCACTACTTTATAGCTTAAAACTTTAATAAGAGTAGAATGAACATCAAAATACTTTAGTTATATTTTTTTAATGGAGTTTTATCGGTCAAGGACCAGAAAGATAGATCAACTATCGATTCAGGTCCTGAAAGAATATTTTTATCAATCTAGGGCCCATATGATTATAGACTATCAATGGAAGACCCATAAATCTAAAACCATTATAGGCCCTGTTCGGAAAATTGCAAAACCAACAAAATAATTTGTTCTCGAAGTGATAAGTAAGGGAAATGTACGTAAAAAATGTTTCACTACATTATTATTTGTAAAATTGTTATTTTTTTTTAAAAAAAAAATAGTTATTTTTTTAATTTTCTATAATAATATGTTCGTTTTTAGGTCCTACGTTGAGTTCATAATTTTTAAATCACGTATACATATTTCACTAAATTCTATTTTTTTGCTTATTTAAATATATATTTTTGTTAATTTTTATATTTAAAATTTCAATTTCACATTATTTAATTATATTAGATATATAAAATAAAAAATTTAAAAATAATAATGTATTGAAAGATATTTCTTGTATATTTTCCCTGCTTATCAGTTCGAGACAATTTTATTTTGTTGTTTTTGCAATTTTCCAAACAGATCCTATGATGGAAAGAATGCAACCAGAAAGATAAACACAAATAAAAGTAAACAAGAAATCGACAACTCGAAGAACACCAAATTTAACGTGGTTCGCTAACAACTTGTTAGCTACGTCTACGGCCAAACGAGAGGAACCAATTTAAATACATCAGAGTGTTTACAATATAGGACTGAGACAAATTTAACCCCAGGTCAACTGACGAGCTCTCAATCCTAATAACCAAATGACTCTAAACCTGAAAATAGAGTCTCAAAACAAACTAAATATCCTAGACCAACTGAATACCAAATACTCAATAATTAACTCTAGAATATCTTAGAATGACAACTCCATAATCAATATAATACCAATAGGACTATTTATAAGCCCCCAAATCCGACCTAGATACAAAACAGACCAAACTGGACCTAAAAATGCGTAAAGCCCATAATCTGCGCCGCCTAAACCTTTGGCTTTCTGACGCGACTACACTGCATGAAATAGTCCCTATAGCTCAAATGCTAACACTTTTGACGCAACCACGTTGCATTCTGGCACGGTCACTTTGCTTCCAACGCGTGCCGAGTATTTCTCCCCTTCAGCACGAACGACGAATCAAATCGAACCGGATCAAGGCACAAATCCTAACAATCTCCACCTTGACTTGAATTCACAAACGACATAACTTCTCTGGACAAAGCTCCACCTCAATTCTAAATCTTCTCACAAGATTCAAACATAATGTACCGAATGTACCCAAATAATCCAAATGCACCAGATGTACCCAATGTACCGGATGCACCATAAATACCCAAACGTACAAGTGACTCTTCGTACCCAAATTGTCCCGAATAATGGGACACTAACAACTTTTAATAGTAGCAGAACCAAACAAAGTTGAACCTTGCATTAAATACAAAGTTCCCCTTTTGACGCCCTTTAATTTCACGTTCGAACCCTTGCAGACGTTCAAAATTCCACCTTCACCTTTGAAACTAAAAATCCTTACTATCTAACCGACTTAGTGGAATCAGATTCCTCGCCATAAGTATGCCTGACATTGTTGATGAACGTAAAAATTATCGTTTTTCTAGCACTTTTCACGTTCATATTTTGTAAGAAATTATGGGCCTGTTTGTTCATGGCTGTGGGTGGCTGGATTACTGTAGGCTGTGTAGAATAAAGTGGAATTTTTAGGTTGGGGTAAATAAATGAGTGTTTGTTTATGTTGGTTGGGAGATTGGGTTGGAGTTAGTTTATATTATAAAATGTGGTAAAGGTGATTTGATGTGTGTAAGAGATAATTAATGAATGATTAGTTATTGATTAAAGTTGTATTGGGAATTGAGTTTGATTGATGATGTGTGTAAGAATTTGTTAAAAAATGATTGGTTATTGAATAAAGGTGTAGTGGAAATTGGATTTGATTATGATGTGTGTAAGAGGTAACTAAAGAATGATGATTATTGATTAAAGTTGCATTGAGAATTGAGTTTAATTAATGATGTGTGTAAGAGGGTTGAAGATAATATATTGTCCCAAACCCATAAACAAGCATATGTTAGGTTGGACACAATCCACAACGGATTGGCCCAACCATAAACAAACAGACCCTATGTGTAATTGATATGTTAATGTACGATTTTGTGCTTTATTGTATTTTTGGATTGATTTTTCTTTTTAATATGATTTGATGCGCTTTTGGATTTTTTTTAGTCCTATTTTGAGGGTTAGGAAATTCGAAGAAATTTAGAAGATTGTTCAAGTCCATTTTCACACTCCGGCCCATATCCCGAGATTCAAACGGGCCTAAAATGGATCGAGATCAGGCCCAAACAAAAGATCATCGAGCCACAATAAAAATTTGTGAAGAAGTCGAGGCAAGAAAATGGATAGGAAGGCCCTGAATTGAAGAAAGAATGAAGACAAGGGCAATCGCACATGCTTCGTGTTCCAGCCCACAAATCGAGGCTCAAACAAACCTGAATAAGACCCAACAAGAACTCAAATCGAAGTTCGTCAAGTCACAAACAAAATTCATGAAGGGATCGGGTTGAAAAAAATAAAAGAAAAGGGTCCGAAACGGCGACGAAAGACAGAGGTGCAAAATAGGAGCAACGAACCAACAACCGGAGCCACTACTGGACCGGCTGCCGGACCAGCAGGACCACCGGTAGCTGGTCCAGTATGAGACCCAAATTTCAGACGCCAGCCCAATCGGCCCTGCTGCAGGACTGGCAGGGGGTCCCGGCGGTTTGCGGCCGGCTCTCCTATTTCGTGCAGTTTTCATTTTCTAACTGTAACTTCTTCGTCCGAACTCCAATTCAAGTGATTCAAGTGGTCACGTGTAGTCAAGAAAAAGACCTACAACTTTTATGTTTAGGCTAAGAGCCAATCCCAAGCTAATTCTTCCTAGAATTTGCGTGAAGCTCGAGTCGAGTGCACGAAGGGGGGTTCGACCAACAACTTACAATCCCTTGTGTTCTAAATTACTTTTGACTATTTTACCCTTACTTATAGGGACCTTTTTAGCAGATTTCTCATCTTTGTATTTGTGGGGAGTGGGTGTGTATAAATCCCCTTTCCCCCTTTATTCTAAACAACTTGTAAACCATTTTTCTAATTTTAAGATTTTAGCAAGTAGTCTAATTACTCTCTCTCTAAAGTTTTTCTCCTACTTTTCTCTCTAGAAAGAGGATTTTTCATTTTCTCTTCTAGAATTCACTTAGGGTACTTGAAGACTTGAAGGATTTTAGGGCTTTTCGAATATAGTAGGTGAAATCCAACTACAAACAAGAATTGAAGATCAATTAGAGCAATTATGCTAGACTAAGCTTTCTCATCCTCTCTCATCTCGTTTATTGCATTTTCATTTATTACACTCATCCCGAACCTATTTAATGCTTAGCCTATGTATTTATTGTGTTCTTGTTGATATATTCATGATTTGTGAGTAGTTAGTTGAGGTTTCTAAGGTTGGGAGTAGCCTAACCCTAGAATTTATGATTCTTGTCGATTATTGATTAAATTATGGGGATTGTTTGTGTTTGATATCAATATTACGGAATTGTATGACTCATATTCTAGGCGTAGCTAACCAGGAATATATTGGTTCTCCCTGAAGGCCCATGAGGGACAAAGGAAGAACTCGAATCATGTGTATTGATCTTGTAGGATGTTTTAGGACTTCTCTCCCTAGGTTAGATCCCATTGGGGGTGGGATTTTGAGGACTAACTAAAGTTATTTTCAGGGAAAATTAGTGAAAATGTCCTATAAGTTACCTCTATTTATGAAAATATCCTTTATGTTTCACACTTTGTGAAAATATCCTGTATGTCGCCAAAAATTGTTAAAAATACCTTGTTACCTGCTATTGTAGGTAGACCAACATGTCATATAGTGATGTGGCAATAAATGGATGATGTGGTCTCCATGTGGCTTAATTTCTCTAATATATCATCAATATATATTTTTAACATTATGATTTGGATTATAAAAAAAGAAAGAAATTTTCGAAAATGAAATTAAAAAATTATTTAAATATTTATGAAAATTATTAAAAAAATCTATAAAATTAGTAATAAAATTACCGTAAAATATTAAATATTATAAATATTGATAATTATATTAAATAATTATTTTATTATTAATATATAATTTAATTTTCTTTCTTTAATTTCCCTAAGCCCCCCTCCCTCCCCCAAATATCCCATGACTTCCAGTATATATTACCTTTCTCCCTTCTCATTTCTTCCTTACCATAACCCTAATAATTAATAAAACCTACATTTCTTCGTTTCCAACTAAAATTCGTTAACATATTTTGTTTCAATTGTTTTGATTCTTTCGTTTTGCTCTACAATGAATTTCTTTGCATAATTCATACATCATGAGTAACATTGGTAACAATTGCATGCACGGTCGGAGAAAACTGTAAGCTGGCTGAGTCACCCTCCTCCATTTAGATGACAGGCGCCGCAATCAGAGATCATTGTCAACCATTATGTTTTCGCGGCTATTTTTCCCTCTCTCACAGTACCCCTTCCCTAACGCCCCACCGTATTACTAGTGCTCGGAAGTAGCTGAGGAAAATCTTAAATTACATTTTGATATTAAAATAATTATTTTAATATAATTATCGGCTTTTATAATATTTAATATTAATATTTTACACCAATTTTCTTCCTAACAAAAATAATTTACATCATTTTCATTATTGGGTTTATTGATTTTTATTAATAATAACAAGGTTTTTTTTTTTTAGTTTTAGTAATAATCTTTAAAAATATTTAAATTATTTTTTAATTTTATTTCTAATTTTTTAATAATTGAAATCATAGTGCCAAAATTATATTAATGATAAATCAGAAAAATTAAGTCACGTGGACACCACATCAGTCATTTATTGTGGCATCACTATATGACTTGTTAGTTTACCTGAAATAGCAGGTAACATGGCATTTTTAACAATTTTTGCTAACATATAGGACATTTTCATAAAGTGTGAAACATAAAGGACATTTTCATAAATAGTGATAACTTATAGGACATTTTCACCAATTTTCCCTTATTTTCATAATTTACTCACCTCTAGGTCTAGTAATTCCATTATTGTCCATAATGATTGGGATCAGAGTCAATTAGGTGATAATTGGGTAATTTGGTAGAAATCCCTTTTGTTACTCAATTCCCAAATTGGAACAAAACCTTCCAATACAACCCCTAGTTTAATTGGTAATCGCAAGGCATAGTTTCTAGGAAATAGGTGAAACCTTACCTTAGAAACCCGCTTTTAGTAGAGAGTATTAATATAATTTTACAATATTATCTGTAACTAAAGCGCATCATTAATTTTACTTTGTTAGAAAAAATATGGAAAGGGAAGCTCTTCATACCGAGTTAGTTGCGGATTTGAAATTCATACTTGATCAACACAATGTCCTGGTAAAATCATTTAGGATGGCTGCTCAAAAGATAGTGGTTGAAGGACGTGTTGATGTCAGAATTAAGTTGGTGAATGATAGGACAACCGATCGCATGAGGTATAGTTTACCAATTGTTTCAGAAGTAGCAACATTAGTGGTTGGTGACCTTGATCGTGCACTCGGAATTGTGGTATAATTGTTGAAACACGTAGTGGATCATTGAAACGCATTAATGAGATGCATTCGTCTTATCTTAGTTTGCAATATCCCCTTTTTTTCCCTTATGGTGAAGATGGATACAGTGAAAACATACCCTTTGCTTCTGGTCGGGAGTCAGCCGGTGGTGGTCGAAAAAAGGTCAGCATGCGAGAGTTTGTTGTTTCCCGTTTGCAAGAGAGGCCGAACGAAAAGGCAACTGTTCTGTACAGTCGAAGATTGACGCAACAAATTGTGGTTGATCTTTATACAATCATTGAATCTATACGACTGTTGTTCATAAGGCTTAATCAGAAAGTCTTGCGAGTAGAGTTTTATAGTGGACTTAGTGATGCTCTTTTACGAGGAGAGACATATATTACTTATATGGGTATGAGGATTGTTTTACCGTCATCTTGTACTGGTGGACCACGGTATATAATTCAAAGTTATCAGGACGCGATGGCAATTTGTAGATGGGCGGATCCGGATTTGTTTATTACCTTCACGTGTAATCCAAAGTAGCCAGAAATTGTTAAATTTCTTGCACCAAGAAAGACCGGAAGATCGTCCTGATATTGTTGTAAGAGTATTCAAGGTTAAACTCGATGCTCTGATTAATGAGCTACGGTGCAAGAAAGTTTTTGGTAGTGTTATTGCAGGTACTTTAAATAAGTGATTATTCTTACTGCAAATATAATATTAACAAAAATTATTTAAGCTTAAATTGTGTACAAATTATTTGCAGTTGTATATACTATTGAATTTCAGAAACGTGGCCTTCCGCATGCTCATATCCTTTGTTTCCTTGCAAAAGAAGATAAGTATCCAACGGGGTCAGCCATTGATCAAATAATATCTGTTGAAATACAAGATGAAAAAGTTGACCCCAAGTACTACTTAGCAGTGCAGGAGTTCATGATTCATGGTCCGTGCTGATTACCACCATCATCATCAATATCTGTTATTGATGATGATGGTTATCCAGTGTATAGGCACAAAGATGATGGGAAAATAATTATGAAGAGTGGTGTCCCTTTGAATAAAGGATATGTAGTGCCCCAAATAGATATCTTCTTCTAAAGTATGGAGCGCACATAAATGTTGAGTGGTGTAATCAGTCTCGGAGTATAAAGTATTTGTTTAAGTATATAAACATAGGTCATGATCGTGTTATAGCTGGATTTTAAAAGGCGCGTGCTGACAATGCTAATGGAAACAATGTAGACGAGATTAGTATGTACTATGATTGCCGTTACATATCCCCGTGTGAAGCTGCTTGGAGGATCTTTGGTTTTGAAATTCAATATCGATACCCTTCTGTCGAGCGCTTGAGTTTCATCTTGAAAATCAACAATCTGTGGTCTTTTCTGAAGGTGATCACTTGGAAAATATTCTAGATCGATAGAGTGTTAGTCAAAGCATGTTTCTGGGATGGTTTGAGGCAAATAAGAAATATCCTGAGGCAAATAATCTTACCTACGCTGAGTTTCCTCAGAAATTTGTGTGGAAGCAGAAGGATAGAGAGTGGGTCAAAAGAGAAAAGGATAAAGCGATTGGTAGACTTCATTATGTACCACCTGGATCAGGTGACCCCTATTACGTTAGATGTCTTTTGAACATTGTGAAGGAGGAATTAATTAATCAAACTCCACTTTTCCACTTAGCCTAAATTTACTAATCAATTGACTTTTAGTGTGCTAAACAAGATTATCCTCCTTGTGGATTCGACTTATTACTACCTTTGTCTTTCTCGTACGCTTGTGAGGAAGAAAAACTATTCGGAAACAAAACATTGTTGAACGACTTTTCACGACAAGTTTAGTCGTTTAACGTGAACAGTCTACCATCATGTGTTCTAACCTTGATTGAGCCTATTCTAACTGTCTTGCATTTGGAACCGTTAGCCAAAGTGATATTGCCACCTTCCACCTACTTATAGGTTGCGAACCACTCCTTACACGGACATATATGGTAAGACGCCCCAGAGTCAAGAACCCATACATCAGAATTATATGTTTGTTTCTCAGGAACTAGGACCGAATCCTCATCAGAGTCGGCGCCAACTCCTTCAACAACATCAACAATACTTTCTTGCTTCTACTTTAACTTCGGACATGCAAACTTCCAATGCCCCGTTCCCTATAGTAGTTGCAAATATCTCCTGGTTTAGGATCTTTGGGGCTTAAATTCTTCTTGAACTTCTTTTTTTCGAATTTTCCGAACCCTGATTACCACTTACACTTAGCATGGTAGCCTGACTTTCCGTACTTTCAATAGTAATCTGATGGCACAACTCTTTAGAAAACAGAGATAATCTCACTTCTTCCAGAGACACAACATCTTTCCAATAACAAATAAATGCACAAAATTCTCATACAACGGCGACAGAGAAACCAACAAAATCAAAGCAGCATCCTCACCTTCTATTTTTCCATCAATGTTATGCAATTCTAATAGGATGGTGTTCAATTGGTCAAACTGTTCACGAAGAGACTGTCATTCGTGCATACGCATCCCGAACGAACCCTTCTTCAAAAGCAACTTATTGGTAAGTGACTTCTTCATATACAACTTCTCCGGTTTTGACCATAACCCTTGTGCAGTTTCCTCCCCTGCTTCCTCGGTAATGATGTTGCATTCGAGAGACAGCATGATCGTTGAGTGCACTTTCTTCTCCAAATGGCCATCTCGACAGACACCGGGACCAAGACCTCTCCCTGATCCACCTCCTTGCTCTTGTCCTTCGTTGGCTTCGGCATCAGCGGCACCCAAGCCCCTTGTTTCAACAAGGCTCTCATGCCACAAACTAAAATTGTTCCTCCCTTTGTGAATTTTTCGATTTGTACGTTCATCCTAGACATCTTTCCCACCAAATTGCGGAAACTCGAACCAAACTTTGATACCAGTTGTTGGGAAAGAATGCAGCCAGAAAGATAAACACAAATAAAAGTAAACGGGAAATTGACAACTCAAAGAACACTGAATTTCAGCTAACAACTTGTTAGCTACATCCACGGCCAAACGAGAGGAACCAATTCAAATATATCAGAGTGTTTACAATATAGGAGTGAAACAAATTTCCCCCTAGGTCAACTGACGACCTCTCGATCCTAATAACCGAACGACTCTAAACCCGAAAATGGTGTCCCAAAAAACAAACTGAGTATCCTAGACCAACTGAATACTAAGTACTCAACAAATATTAACTCTAGAATATCTCGGAATGACAACTCATAATCAAGACAATGCAAATAGGACTATTTATAAGCCCCAAATCCGACCTAGACACAAAATAGACCAAACTGGACCTAAAACACGTAGAGCCCATAATTTGCGCCACCTAAACCTGTCGCTTTCTGGCGCGACCGCGCCAGGGTCGTGACAGTGTCCTACCCTAGCGCGGTCGCGTTGCATGAAACAATCCCTCTAGCTCAAACTTGAACACTTTTGACGCGACCGCGTTGCATTCTGGCGCAGTCACGTTGTGTCCGACACGTGCAGAGTATTTCTGCACTTCGACATGACGACGAATCCGAATCGGATTCAAGGCACAAATCCTAACAAGTTTTAGATTTGTGGGTCTTCCATTGATATTTTATAATCTTATAGGCCCTAAAGTGATAGAAAATTTCTTTCAGGACCTGAATTAATAGTTGACCTATCTTTCGGGTCCTTGACCAATAGAACTACATTTTTTAGTCCATATAAAAAATATAGTCACATTTTTATGAGAAAGAGTTATATTGATGATCAACCCAACTCATTTTATTTAACATATCTAAGTTAATCAAGTCCAGAAAATAGTTTGCTAAAAAAATAGTCTAGAAAATAATAGCTGGTTTGATTTTCGATACGAAATTTTGTTTTAAGACTTACGAGTTAGATGATTTTGTGTGCGTATATATATGAAGTGCCTTATAAATATAAAAAGGAAAATATTAAGGGGATATTTGGGTTGGCATGTCCCCACTCGGATGAGGCATGACCCATCCCCAACGTATTTCATTTTACAGTTGGATGATTCATCCCTCCATGTCCACACCTATTACTTACATCACGTTTTTCAATTCTCAATACACATTTTACAATTTTCAATACATCTTTTACAATTTCCAATACACATCATACCATACAAATCTCTTAAACAAAAATACATTTTTACTATTTAAGTGGATGTACCATCCGAGGATATGCCACAGTGGACGTGGCATATGCCACTACATCCTACCACAAGTATCCCCTAGGTAAAAAGTGGTGGAAATAATCTTTATCAGAATTTTTAGTATAATTTTAACCACCTTGTAAAATTATTATAGTTTTAGTCTTCCTTATCCTTTTCTAGGATAACTAACAATGTAAATTTACCAATCTATCCTCCTAATAATTATCTTATTATATCTCTTATAATTATAAATGTATATGTTTTATTATTAGCACATCACACTACCCTATACTCCTCCGACACTAACAAACCACGCATGGTCCTAGACCTACCCCCACCCCAAGCAAAAAAAAAAACAAGTGTTTTTTACTACTTTTATCCCCTGCCCCATTCCACTTCCCCAAGCCAAAAAAAAAAAAAAAATCTTTTTTACTGTTATCATCCCCTACCCCGCCCGTGCCCCCACTACCCCCACGCTCTACCCTACCCCCAAGCCTAAAAAAAAAAAAAAAATTATGCTTTCATCCCATGGCCCCCCAAGCCTTTTTTTTTACGCTCTCATCCCCTGGCCTCCAGCCCCACATAATCCATGGCACATGTGGCATAGCCGTGACACATATGGTAGATCTAGGACAATTGTGACACGACGTAATAAAGAGTGTAATTACACAAATTCGTGTCAAATGACGATTCATGGCAAGTGTGTCGTGGCACAAATTTGTGCAACACACGATTCGTGGCAAATATGTGTCGTATTAAATAAAGATTCGTGGTAATTGTGTGTCGTGACAAATGCGTATCTTGTCAAATGTATGTAGTAAGTGTTTGTTGTGGTAATATTGTCACGACAGTAAGAAGAACTAATACAAAGTCGTGATAATTATGTATCTTGGTAAATGTATTAAAATTCATGGTAAGTGGGTGTCGTGGCACATTTTGCAGATCCGTGGCAATAGTGACACGACCGTAAGAAAGGGTAAAATTATATAAATTCGTGAAAAGTGTGTATCGTGTCAAATGACGATTCGTGACATGTGTGTATCGTGTCAAAATGACGATTCGTGGCATAATTCGCAACGATTATGTGTTGCAACATGATTCGTGGCAAGTGTATATCGTGTCAAATGAGGATTTCTAGAAAAAAAGGTAAAATTATTTCAAACATGTTATCGATACTGGTACGCATGTCTATGCGTGCATAATAGGTCGAGTTAAGTGTCTATTTAGTGGCATTTCATGCGTAATTGATCGTGTATTGCTTGTATTTTGTATTATTGGACAATTTGATATTTGTGACTTGTTTTGAAGTTATTTGGGTGAATTTAGACCAAAAAGTCAAACTCGACTAAGAATGGATGTTAAGAACAAGTCCCACAAGTAAAAAACCAAGAAAAAGCGAGCCAAAGCTTCAGGAGATTGAGCTCGGCCAAGAAATAGTGTCTTAGCCGAGACAGAAGGTCAGGGAACTCGGATTTTTGGGCTGTAGAAGCATCTCGGCCGAGAATCATCAGTCTCGGCCGAGACTTAAAGCTGTCAGCTTGACACACCTCTAGTACGTTGGTCATATCTTGGGATTTATAACTCCGATTGAGGTGCAATTGGTGGCGTTGGAAAGCTGATTCAAAGAGCTACAACTTTGCGTTAAAGAGGAAAAACCTAAAAATGAACAGAAGACCCTAAAAAATAGCTTTGAAGTTGGAAAAACAATGCAGTGTCGGCCCATTACTTGGCCCACAAGCTCAAAACGAGTTTTAGACTTATTTTCCTATTTCAATTAGGTTTTCTCTCTCTTTATCCTAGACATGAACTCCTATAAATATCTCAAGGCTCTACACATCAGGGGAGAACTTTTACATTGATTGAAGAGCTCGAACTTGGGAATTTTGAAGAACACAAAGACTCAAGATTCGGCAATTTGGGTTTTCTAATTTAATGTTTTCTTTATGTAATTTGTTCTTAGCGATTGCTATGATCGGATAAGTTTTATATTTTCCGTCTTTGACTATGTTGAACCCTAGACTGATGTTTATGTAAATAATCCAGTGATTGTTTGATTTAATTATGTTATGAGATTACTTATGTTAATGGTTTACTCTGTCTTTTATATGTTTGCTATTGTGGATTGATCACCCTGATAATAGGCATATAGATGTAGCTAGGTCATAAATTCATAATCCGTAATTGTTATGCATTTGTGTCCAAAAGTAGCAAAAAGTGGTTACTCGCTAGGATAACATAAGTCGCGGTCACTTGTACCGAGCTTGTGAGTACAACACCGTACCTACTCCATTACCTTAGGTCTTTAAGCATTTGATTAATGGTGTTCTAGCGATTGTATCCTAGGACTACTTAATTGGATAGGATTAATTACTAAGCGAACCTGTAATTAATTATACTTAAGGGGTAACAAGAGTTAGCTAAGCGTACTTGTTAATTCTTGGAGTAGGGGTTTCAAAACTAATTAGTCAAGTAATTGCATTAGTTACATGGATATTCAGACTAGGGGGATACTGGGTTGAAGACGGGAATACCTTTTATTCATATTTTAACTCATCTTAATTTGCTAGTTTAATTATTAGTGTTTAGTTAATTTGTATCAAACAAATCCCCCATCATTATAGTTATATTTATATTATTATAATTACATATATAAAATTGGTTAATTATAATAATTTGATTAGTTCCTGTTCCCTGTGGAATCGACTCTGACTTATCCTATCTACTACTTAGGAAATGAATAGTTAGGTAATAATAACTAATTTGATGTACCTCGACAGCGCGGTCAAATTTTAGCGCCGTTGTCGGGGAACTGTTGAAATTAATTTTAGTTACATATTTTCTTCTGTTAATTAGTATTAGTTATTTTCATTACTGTTCATAATCTTTAGGTCATCCTATGTGCTTGTCGAACTGCAATTTTCTGCAGGACCTTTACTGTTACTTTTGATGTTATGGCGGAACAAAATTCCAATATGTCGTTGGAAGATATGGTGAAAATCTTGGTTTCTAACACTCTGCAATTTCAGGAAGAGACACGGTCGAGAATAAGGAATCTTGAGACTCAAATTAGTCAATTGGTTACCGTGGTAAGCAGGTTAGAAAGCCAAGAAAGAGAGATATTAGCATCCCAGTCGAAGAAAAATCTAATGAACGAAAATGCCTTGAATTTGAGGAGCGAAGAGCAGCCTAGAGAGAATGAAAAGCCCGTGCAAGTGTTGCAGAGTGAAGAGGGCATTGAAAGTCAGGCTGAACAGAAGCACATTGGATGTGAGATGCACATTGAGTTATCCAATGTGCCATTAGACATTTTGTGCCAGACGCATACTGGGTCATCAAGTGTGTTGAAAGACATTGTAGTGAAGATACACACCGGATCGTCCAGTGTCCCGCCATATGTTGGGTTCAAGACACACACTGGGTCACTTAATGAGTTATAAATAATTTGTGAAAAAGAATTAAAGCGGGGGTATAAGTTGAACATGGACCCAAGTGCATACCTGAGAAGGGAACTAGTCAGAATGAAAAGTCATACGGTAGTGGAGGAGCCACAATCGTCAAGGCCAGCACGTAAACCACCTTGGTATATTTTCTAAAAGAAAAGTCTTGAGTCGAGCCGACGACGTAAAATAAAGGCGCTTGTCGGGAGGCAACTCGATGTTTATCGTATTTTTGCTTTTAAATTTTATTATTTTTTCTGTTTAATGCGTTTTATTTTCATTTTTGAGGAACTAACATGACTCAAAATCAAAGAAGTAGTGGAGCAAGATGGGTATAGCAAGACATCGGTGGGGCATGATAGCCGAATATTGGAGCATGCATAGCTTCCAACCACCAAATCAGCAGTAGCACTGTAAGTAAGCACCAAGTTGTACCACTCTTTCCTCACAAACATTGGTTTTCAATCAAGTTTGGGGGAGGGGGTGTGAGTGAGACGTCTTGGCCGCTTCTGAGTTTTATTTTCTTGTGTATATATGCTTTCTGCTAGTATCTTGTTCATTTATTAAGTGTTGGCCTGTGAGCCAATTACTTGGTTGATCGTTTGGCCTGTGAGCCACTGTTTTTGCGAGTTGAGGTCATGTTTAGTTATTATGTACTTTGCATTTTAGTAGAGTCTAGGATTGAGTCAGTTGAAAAACCGAGATTATATGTTGATTTTAATGTGTGTCTAAGGGCTAGATATGAGAAAATTGATAAGTGTGCAATGAGTTAATGATGATCATAAATTGTGCTTAAAATTGGAAAAATGACATATGATAGAGCATGATATGTAATGAAGATAAAATTGAGCTTGTACTTGAGACTTGTGATCACATATAACCTTGTGAGTCTTTGAGCCAAATTTTGTACTCCCATCTTTGGAGTAATATCTACATTCTTTCGGTGTGAATTCTTTGGTTATATGTAGTCGTCTCATGAACTTGCCCGGAGTCTCTATTGCGAATATGTCGGACACGTAATTTAGGAAATGATATTAGCCAATTTTTTATTTTTAATCTATTATTCAGCCGCCCTTGTGACCAATAAAATTTTCCGTTGTTAGCCCAGTTGAGCTTTGTAGCTTTTTCGTTTTTTGCCTTACATTATAAGCCAAATCCTTTCCATATGAAACTTTTAACCTATTTGGACTAAGAGTGAGTATGAGAGAGGAGGATTGGAAGGTAGTAGGGAAGCTTTGGGAATTAATATGGGCAAAAGATGGGAAGTTTTGAAGGAAAAAAGGGAAATACAAATGATTGGTGAAAGAATCGAGACTAAAATAACCTCTCCAATTCATCCCACTCTTTTCCCACAAATGTTGGTTTTTGATGGGTATGGCCCAGTAACTTCGGATCGGGTCCCCGAGCGACCCAGCCCAGTAACCGGCCCAGAAGCATGCGTGGCCTAAATAGCGTGGCCCAACTAAGGCGTATCCCACGATTCTAGGCCCACGATCTGCTCCCAACTTCCATGCAACGGAAGATAGGCGTGATTACAGGGAGTTAGTTAGGTTTGGGTATTGAATAGTATAAATAGGAGAATTGTTCTCAGGATTAGGGTTCGCATTTTGGATTCTGAAATTATTACGTGTAAACTCAAAGAGATAGTGAAAGAAACACCTCGGCAGGTGCGATTTTTGAGCCCGTGGACGTAGATCTCCGGATCGAACCACGTACATCCTGTGTTTTTCCATATTTCTTGCATTGGTTTTCGTTGAATTTCTTGGATATCGGATTGCGCTTTATCAATTGGCGCCGTCTGTGGGAACCGGAACTGATTGAGATATTGACATTGTATTTGGTATACTATGGTGACTACTCGCTTAAATCAGTCTCGCCAAGGTGATCAGATCAACCAGGATCCACCCGTGGATCAAGTTTTGCCGCCGAGGCAATCGCCGATGCGGGATACATCTCATCATCAGGGCAACCAAGGCCCGGTTATGAATTCGGATAACCAATTCTTACCTCTACCCCCACAAGACATGCAAAACCCTAATCCCGCTGCTGCACGGCCGCAGGTTAATATTCAGATGACTCCAGAATTACTCCAGGCTTTCCTACAAGAACATGCTCATGTTCTTCAAGACTGGGCGGCCAATCGCCTGAATCCTGATGGACCTGCCGGACATGCTACCAATCCCGCAGTGCATCCACATCGTCAGCACTCGCACGGTCGACAAGACCCAGTGCACCGCGGGCGTCAGGATCGGCGACGGGAGCGACCCGGTTCTCCCGAGGACCATGGGAGTTCTAATGGGTCAAGACAGCGCAACGACGAACCTGCAGATGCCGATCGCCGCCGTCCACTTAACGCGGCTAAAAGAGTTCGTCATGCCAATCCGCATACTCTAGATCTTCAGGAGTATGAGCAAGTCCAACGCAATGTCGAACTAGACAGAATCCTAGGCCTTGATGCCAATGGGGACATTATCACACCGTTCTCTCAAGAAATCATGGCCACCTCCCTTCCCGAAGGGTTCAAAAGGCCTGCCATACCACCTTACGACGGCACGGGAGATCCAGCCAATTTTCTTGGAGCTTTTAGGCACAACATGCTTAGCCGCGATCATACTACATCTCTTCATTACTGTAAGATCTTCCCCGAGTATCTTCAGGACGAGGCTCAGGTTTGGTTTGATTCTCTCCCTCGTAATAGCATATCCTCTTTTAGAGAACTTGCCGAACACTTTTGGGCGCGTTTCAAAGCACGTGCCAAGCCCATGGCCACTTTGGCCGATCTCATGAATATGGAACAACGGGACGACGAAACCGTTACCCAATTCCTTGATCGCTTTACAGCGGAGAGTCTTAAGGTAGGAAGCTGTTCGGATGATGTTATCATGAATGCATTCATGAATGGTCTCCGTCCCGGACCACTCTACACCGAGTTGGTTCGTAATCCACCGGTCACAACCCGAGCACTGTTTAATACTGTGTGCAGATATGCTAAGGCCGAGGAGCAAACTCGTCGGAAGCGTGAGAAACATGCTAGCAAGCGGCAGTCCGATAGGGCACAGGTTGGGCCTAGCACACGACCTAGTGTCTTTTCTCGTCTGAATCAGGGGCGTTCAGAATCTCGAGGGGATATTCCACAATTCACCCCGCTGACAAAATCGCGAGCTGAAATTCTTTCTGTTCACAAGAATGATTTACGGCCCTGTCCGCGGATGACTGCCCCGCCTGAAAAGCGAAACCGCGGAAAGTGGTGTGCGTACCACCGTGATCATGGGCACGAGATGGAGGAGTGCCGAGAGCTCGGCAAGGAAATTGAGGATTGTTTAAGGAAAGGTCTCTTGCGACAATATATTGCACGGACCGATGACAAGCCTCGGACAAATTAGAATGGGGGTTCGTCTCTCAACCGTGGAGGGTATCACGACCGGGGTTCGCAACAAAACCGGCCGCCGTGGCAGAATAATCGGCCGGGGTCTAACAATTATGCACGGCAAGACCCTGGCAATCGTCAACAACCTCGTTTTTTGCCACCGCCCCCTCCTCCGGGAGGACCCGGAGACAATGCACCTACTCATGTCATAAACGTGATATATGGGGCCCTCCCCACTGGGGCTTCGCGAAATGCTTTGAAGGCAGAGGCTCGCCGTCCTCCTCCCGAGGAGCCACGTCATAAGCGCCTCCATCAATCCGAAACTGTCAGTTTCACAGATAGAGACCCGGTTCCAGAGATTACACCCAATACTGACGCCATCGTCATCGACATGGTTGTAGCCAATGTTACAATAAAGCGAGTCTTCGTAGACAATGGCGCCGCAGTGAGTGTTATATTCGTCGACTGTTTCCAAAAAATGGGGATTCCTCGGGAGCAACTTCGGCCGGCCCCCGGGCCATTGCAGACTTTCACCCAGGGTGAAGTCCAGCCAGAAGGCGTTATCAACCTCCCGGCGTCTCTGGGAACTTACCCGGCGATAAAAACCATTTTTGTGGATTTTTACGTGGTTAATTCCCCGTCCCCGTATAATATGATTTTGGGTCTGGATTGGCTTACTCCCCCCAAAGCCATATGCTCCACATACCACCTCGCGCTAAAATTCCCCACGTCCCACGGTGAAGTGGCTATCCGCGGCAGTCAGCGGGTCTCTAAAGAGTGCATGTACGTTGCACTCAAAAAGGCAACCAAGGCTCCTCCTAAACAACAACTTCAGGTGGCGTCATCAGCTTTTGAACCCCATTTATGTACATCATTAGGGGACACCACTGTCCAGGTGCCGCTCGATCCATCCAAGCCTGAACAAACAGTAACTGTCGGTGCCGTGGATGTGCCGTGGTTACATCATGCCATCATCCAGACCTTGCGAGAGTATTCCGATGTCTTTGCATGGTCCCCTTTGGATATGCCCGGGGTCTCTCCTGATGTAATAACCCACAAGCTGAACATCGATCCCAGCGTTAAGCCTATACAGCAAAAACAAAGGAAATTCGCTCCGGAGCGAAATGCGGCCATTCGAATCGAAGTACAACAACTTTTAGATGCAGATATCTTGTTTGAAGTTTATTACCCTTCTTGGTTGTCCAATCCAGTGATGGTAATAAAGTCCAGCGGGGCATGGCGGATGTGTGTCGATTTTTCCGACCTCAATAAACATTGTCCGAAGGACTGTTATCCTCTACCCTCCATCGACCAAAAGGTCGAAGCCATTATTGGGCATGTGGCGCTTTATTTCTTAGACTTGTATAAGGGATACCTTCAAATCTTCATGGATCGTCAGGATGCCCTCAAAACGGCATTTATCACTGATTTTGGGTGTTTTGCTTTTAAGAAAATGCCCTTCGGGCTCAAGAACGCGGGGGCCACATACCAACGTCTCATGGACCGCGTGTTTCGCGATCAAATAGGCCGTAATGTTGAGGTTTACGTTGATGATCTGGTCATAAAAAGCGCCTCACATTCTTCATGTGTGCAAGACATTGTTGAAACATTGCGTACTCTGCGGCATTACAATTTGCGACTTAATTCGGCAAAATGTACCTTCGGCATTGGTTCCAGAAAGTTCCTCGGGTATATGGTTTCGCAGCATGGCCTTCAGGCCAATCCAGCCAAGCTTCGGGATGTGTTAGATCTGCAACCACCGAAGACGTTCAGAGACGTTCAACGCCTCACGGGTGGTTTGGCGGCTTTAAACCGTTTTTTGTCTAAAGCAGCAGAGCGACAACTCCCATTCTTCAAAATTTTGAGACAGGCGAAGTCATTTGAGTGGACTCCGCAGTGCACCGAGGCTTTCGAGGCTTTAAAGCGTCATATACAGCAACTGCCCACTCTATCAGTTCCCCTCTCCGGAGAGCCGCTCTATATATATTTGGCTTCCGCTGAGGAAGCCATTAGCGCCGCTCTTGTGCGAGAAGTCAATGGTGTTCAACATCCGGTGTATTTTGCAAGCCGAGTACTTCACGGGGCGGAGACACGGTACTCCATGTTGGAAAAAATAGTGCTCGCACTCGTCATGGCAGCTCGACGTTTGCGGCCATATTTCCAAGGGCGCGAAATACGGGTTCTAACCAATCATCCCATCCGTCAGATTCTTCTCAAGCCCGAGGTGTCAGGGCGCCTCGCCAAGTGGGCTGTCGAATTAGGAGAGTATGATATTCAATTTCTTCCCCGCCGAGCTATCAAGGGTCAAGCACTTGCAGACTTTTTGGCCGAGACCCCAGGGGATAATCATGAATCTTCTGCAGACAATGGTAATCATCACCCCGCTACTCTTGAACCCACACCCTGCAAGTGGCAATTATATGTGGACGGTGCATCCACAACTCGCGGAAGTGGTGCCGGGGTGCTTCTCATTGACCCCGAGGGAGTTGAAGTTAAGAATGTTGTTCGATTCAAATTTAAGGTGACCAATAATGAGGCAGAATACGAGGCAGTTCTTGCTGGGCTCCGGCTCGCTCAATCCTTAGCTATTAGCCATCTTGAGCTCTTCACGGACTCCGAGGTTGTGTCCAAGCAGATCCAGGGTACTTATGTCGCTAAGGATGAAACGATGATCAGGTATCGCGCTTTAACACTCAAACTTATGTCAACTTTTGATACGGTTGTTATCCAGAAGGTACCACGCACACAGAATGCCAAAGCTGACGCGCTCAGTAAATTAGCCTCCGCGGTTCGTACTAATGTATCTCCGGATATTATGGTCGAAGATATATTTCATCCGGCGATTCATGAGGCAACGGTCTCGGCATTGGTCGATAGAGATCCGAATTGGATGACTCCTATTGTTCAGTATCTCCGGGATGGAACTTTGCCTAATGAAAGCTGCGAGCTCGGCAGATAGTTCTTAAGGCACCCAAGTACTCATTCCATGGTGGGATTTTGTATCGGCGGTCGTACTTACAACCAAATCTCCGGTGCCTTGCTCCTGCCCAGGCCGATCAGGTTCTTCGGGAGGTTCACGAAGGGGCCTGCGCCAGTCACATTGGCTCACGGACGTTGGCCAAGAAAATTCTTCGATGGGGGTATTATTGGCCAACCTTATTCAACGATGCCCACGATTTGGTAACCAAGTGCGGCAAGTGTCAACTGCACTCTCGTGTGAAGCATCTGCCACAAACCGAGCTCACTGAAATTCAGAGTGCGTGGCCATTTATCCAATGGGGAATCGATATTGTCAGCCCGTTCCCGGTCGCTCCGGGGGGATTGAAATTTCTGGTTGTCGCCGTAGATTACTTCACTAAGTGGGTAGAAGCCGAACCTCTTACTGCCATCACTGGTCAAAACATATTGAAGTTCGTCTGGTGAAATATTATATGTCGCTTTGGCATACCGAGCACTATTATTTCGGATAACGGCAAACAATTTGCCAATGATCCCTTCCGATCATGGTGCGAGGAGCTCCATATTAAACAAATTTTCACCTCGGTAGCTCACCCACAAGCCAATGGTCAGGTGGAAGTCACTAACCGTACACTCCTTGCGGGTATAAAGAAACGTCTGGATCGTGCTAAAGGTCTTTGGGCCAAAAATCTTCCGCATGTCCTATGGGCTTATCGCACAACGCCACATACCTCTACCGGGGAGACCCCCTACAGTCTGACCTATGGCTCCGAAGCTGTGATCCCGGCGGAAATCAGCATACCGAGCCCCCGACTCGTAACTTTGACTCCCGAGGATAATGACGAAGCTCTTCGTGCAAATTTGGATGAGCTCGAATATCTTCGTGATCAATCGTTCATCCAGCAGGCCAAGTGTAAACAACGTGCAGCTCAGTTTCATCACCTCCGGGTTCGGGGCACTCAGTTCAATGTCGGGGACCTAGTACTTCGACTCAATTCAGCCAGCAAAGCCGCCCCCGAGGGGAAATTACACGCTTCTTGGGAAGGTCCTTATCGCATCGCTGCTGTCAACGATTCCGGATCCTACCAGTTAGAACATCTTGATGGAACCCCGATTCCCCGAAGCTGGCATGTTACCAACTTAAGACGCTTCTACCTGTGAACATCAAATAACAAGTATCATCCTTATCTTTATGCTCATTGTACACTTCTTTTTTGTTGTTATTTCTCTTTGTATTCTTTATGTTGCTCCGGCACTCAACATTGAATAAAATTTCTTTATTTGTACATTGTACTGTACTTTCTTCTGCGTTACGGGGACGCCCTAACGTAGTCATACTATTATTACTCGTCTCCGGACAATTGGATCTCTTTCCCGGTCCATCTGGGAAGATTCAAATTTCGTCCTCGGACTCATATCCCTTCTCGCCTGTATAACCGGAGAGGTGTTTTACTCCCGCCCGATCCGTCCGGGGAGGTTTTAATTGGCGCTGTCCATGTCGTGTTCCCGAACACCCGATAAAGCAATTCTTATTTCTGGTTAACACCTCATGGTCTTCCTTTACATAACTTTGCACACTAAAACGGTCCATTACATTTTCTCGATTAAAGCCAAAAAGTTTTTTACATAAGCCTTCAAAAAAAAAAAAAAAAAAAAACAAACAAAAAAGAAGAGATTTTTCTTTACAATTATCTACGGCCTCCGAGCCAGTATTCGGCGCTCCGGCGTTGAGATCTATTCCCGGACCTACTCCGTGTCCTACGGGATCTTGTCACTCCTCGGCCTTGAGCTCCGGCTCCTTCCCCTCCTCGGGCCCCCCGACGTCGCGGACTCGTCCTTGGCCCTTGTCTTGGGGTTTCGTCTCTTGTGCGAGCCCGACGACTTGGCTGCGGGGTAGACCTCGGAGTTTGGGCCCATTGCACAGGATCCCACTCCTTGGGGTCCATTACTTCGATTTCTTTGGCCAGCTCTTCGACTACCTCTTCGGCGACTACCACGGGCTCTTCTTCAATTGTAGTCACCGGAGCTGGCTCCCGGATTACAATTCCTTGGCTTTTACTCGCCGGCTTCTTTTTACCCTTCCGGGGGGTTTTTGAGGTACCTTGGCTCCAGCTAGGACCCGCGATGTATTCCTCGGCAGAGGGCCGCCACCTGCCACGGCCTTTCAGTCCTTCGTACATATTGAGGAGTAACTCCAACACCTCTCGCTTTCTTACAAGCTCCGAGGACTCGGCCGGACCCTTCGCCATAAGTGCTGAAATTTCATTCTGAATCTCTACGACCCGCGCCTCAACTTCCTCAAATGTCAGTAAGCCGAACTCAGTCAGTATTCGGTCATACTCCCTTTGATGGATGAGGACTCGGTCCAGTTCAGCAACTTTTGCCAGATACTTCAACTCCTGGTCCCAGGCTTTCTCCTCGGCCTCCTTCGCCCTTCTCTCCGCAGCGGCCACCTGCTTTTCTAGCCTCGGCACTACTTGCATTTGCAAGTTATTCTTCTCTCCGCGAAACCACTCTAATGATTGCATGAGCTTCTTTATCGTGTCGTGCAATTCCGCGGTATTCTAAATAGGCAATGGAATAAACAGGAGAGATCAATTTCAAAGCATACAGTGAACAGCAGAACAGCTTATCAACAAACATTCATATTTAACATGGTCAGAGTACATTATCATGTGATCTGATACAAGGGTATACATTTGTTCCTATCACCTATTATATCAAATTTGAGGGGAACGACTGACCTCCTCGTCCTCGATCCCCTCGGTATCTTCAGGCATCACCTCCTGCCGGCCTTCCGCCGTTTCTGCCTCTTCTTCCGCAGCAACTGCAGCAACTTCCATCCGGGGGGTGGTTCTTTGTTTCGGGGCACGAAGACAAGCTCACCCCGGCGGAATGCCAGGAATTCCTTGTCCTGGTCCACCTCACAGCTGGCAATATACTCAGCCTTCAGAATTTCTTTCTTCTATGCTAGAGCCTTCAACAGAGGCCACTCCGGCAGATGCGCTAAAGCTGTGTAGTAGGCCTTCTCCACCCCGGCCAGGGCATCATAGTCATACCCGAATTCTGGACGATATACATCCACATTCGGGTAGACTTCCTTGATCTGCTCCAGTAACACAGATCGCGTGGCCTTGTCCCCGACTGCAACGAAGTTGGTCTGAAAGTCAAGAAACGTGCTTGTTTGGAACAGTTTCTCGGCGAACGCTTTCAGCATCGCTTCTTGACCTTCGACTATTGCAGTTTCCCGAGCCTCCGTTTCTGCCCGCAGTTGCATTATTCCCCCCCGAAGGACCCCGGTTTCCGCCTCCACTCCGCGCAGACGCGCCACTTCATTTTCCACCAAAGCCGCCCTCTTGCGCGCTTCGGCCAGGTCTTGTGTCAGCCTGTCGTTGCGCGTCCGCAGGTCTCTAGCCACATCGGCTAGCTCCTCCTTGGCTTCCTTCTCGCTCTTACGGCCGAGTTCCAAGATTCCTCGCGCCAAGCGCAGAAGCTCCTCAGCGTCAGCCCCCTCCAACCCCAGTAGACTGGAGGGCCCTTGCTCCTTCAACTGCTACAAACAGCAGAACACAGAAATCAATACTGGTGAGCATACACTTCATTTGCGTAAACAGTAACTAACAGGACGTTTTAGATTTACCTCAATACTCCCCCCTGTTCGGAGTCTTTTTGCTGTTGCCGGAGGTGTCCCGGATGGCTCCGGCCTCTTCTTGGCTCCGGGGGTGGGCTCCGCCGTCACTACCCGCTCCTCAGACCCAACGATGGGTCTCGCACTAGGTGACATCTTCCCCCGGGGAGACACCTCAGCAGTTTTTCCCTTTTTCTTGGCTGCTGCAGCCGCTGTGGAGCTTCCCGCTGGTTCCTTCCCGAAGCGTCCCACTGCATACAGAAATTCAAATTAGCCCTGCACAAGGCAATAATTTCTAAACAGGTATGAGAACTCCTACCCTCCTCGGCAACCCCGGCTCCCAACTCTGGACCCTGGGTGGACATCCCCGCCGCATCACCCGAATAATATGGGCTTAGTCCAGCCCCCTCCAGCTCTTCCTCCGAACACAGGGTCTTGAAGGTCCTCACAGCACGGAATATCTCCACAACCTCGGCGTCCGGGTCCCCCACCGGGGCAGTATCTAGCACCTCCTCCCGACTCCACCTCGGGAGGGCCACCCCGGTCTTCACAAAGATGAACTTCTCCTTCCACCCCTCAACCTTGCTGGGGTTTTGTACCTTGAAGCCACCTCGTGCTCGGGGACTGAAGGAGTACCACCCCTTGGATTTCCCGAAGGCTTTTAGTTGATAAAAATACCTAAGTAGCTCTACGGTTGGTTCCACCCCGGAGTTCTTGCACACTACGGTGAATCCGACTACTTGCCTAATCGCGTTCGACTCTAATTGGCTCAAGGCGATGTTATAATATCTCAGTAGCCGGATAACTATGTCCCAAAGGGGGAATCTCAAACCTATTTTTAACGGATCTATATATACACCAATGAAACCCTGCGGGGGAAAACAGGCTCTATCGCCGGGATCCGGAACTATATATTCTAAATTAAATGGGAAATAGAAGGAGGGGATTAAGGTCTCTATCTGCACTCGCGTCATCCGCGACGCTACAGTGGACACTTCAAGGTCATTCTCCGTACATTCATAAAAACCGACGATCCTAATGTTGGTTTCCATGCCGTCGGCCCTTTCCACTGTCCTAATCTCACTCCTCTCTGGAATAACATATCGAATGGGTGGCACATCTAACGGAGAGCTCTGAGTCCCTACTTCCTGAACAGAAGAAGAAGATGATGAAGAAGGCATACTTACTTGGTTTGAGTTTGAGAAGTTTTGATTCGAGATGAATCACAGGCGCCCAGAATTCTCCTTTTTTCCCGCTTTCTAAAACTGGCAAATCGCAATGAAGAAGATGAAGTATACTGTGCCATTATTCCAAATATATACTCCAAGAACCAACGGTCCTGATACGGCCTATTCAAATTCAGCGTTTTAGATTTGGACGTGCTAATCACGCGCCTTCCGGTTCCCAAGGCGCGTGGGGAACAGGTTCATTGGAAATTGCAGAGCGTGTCACTTCACATCCCTCTCTCTCATGATGGCGCCGCCAATCACATCAACCCCATCCTTGCCCAGGAAGATTTGGAAAGCACTCCGGTGCCCCCTTCACCTCGGCCAGACTGCTATTTTCTTTCGCCACACTTTGTTGCCTTCGGGGTGCTCGGGCCCTCGCTATCACCTCGGGGATGTTCAGCCTAGTTTGGTTTGGCCCCCGCGGACTACACCACGGATCAACTCCGGCTCCGGAAATTCTCGGCTTCCCAAAAATACTTCGGCTCACAAGTAACCGCGGCTCATCTTGTTGGCAACTCCACCCCGGTCATAACCGAAGCTCCTTCCTCGCTCCGGCTGGGGGGGGGGCATCTGATGGGTATGGCCCAGTAACTTCGGATCGGGTCCCCGAGCGACCCAGCCCAGTAACCGGCCCAGAAGCATGCGTGGCCTAAATAGTGTGGCCCAACTAAGGCGTATCCCACGATTCTAGGCCCACGATCTGCTCCCAACTTCCATGCAACGGAAGATAGGCGTGATTACAGGGAGTTAGTTAGGTTTGGGTATTGAATAGTATAAATAGGAGAATTGTTCTCAGGATTAGGGTTCGCATTTTGGATTCTGAAATTATTACGTGTAAACTCAAAGAGATAGTGAAAGAAACACCTCGGCAGGTGCGATTTTTGAGCCCGTGGACGTAGATGTCCGGATCGAACCACGTACATCCTGTGTTTTTCCATATTTCTTGCATTGGTTTTCGTTGAATTTCTTGGATATCGGATTGCGCTTTGTCAGTTTTCAATCAAGTTTGGGAGAGGGGGTGGAAGTGTGATGTATTGGTTATTTGTTACTAGAAGTTATTTGGAAAAAAAAAAAGAAAAAAAAAAAGAAAAGAAGGAAAAAAAAAAGAGAAAAGAAAAGAAAGAGTTCGTTGTACATAAGTGTTATTATTTTTGTTTAAAGGAGAGGTTAGGAGTCTAAAAGTGCTTTATTGTTTGAGTTGATTATAGAAACTGGGTAGTCCCTAATCGTGGTACCCAAATGAAGCATGAAGAAGTGTTTGGGTTATTGTAAGGTGAAAGAATTTTCTTGTGGGAAGGTTTGTTGAAATTGAAAAGTGAGGATTGAGTGATTGTTGTGAGGGGTGGTTGAGTAGGAAAACTCGATTAGTCCAAAGATTAGTCACTTTTGCCCAAATATTTCCCACCTTACCTTAAGCCTACATTATAACCTAAATAAAGACCTTTTTTTATCCTATGTTACACATGTCAAGTACGAGGTCTGATTTAGATAATGGGCAAGCATATGGTAGGCGCTCCATGTAGTCCAATGTGAGCGAATTGAATTTACCTTATACACTTGAGAGATGAGTGATACACTTAACCGGTAAGGATCACTTGTTGAAAGTATTGAGTCTCGAAAGTAATTTAAGTTGCTATGTCGTATATGCTCGGATTATCATGTTGTCTTTCTTTATAAAAAAATCGATCTGAAACTATGTTTGCCACTTAAATCACCCTTAACACGTGTTTTGTGTGTTTCTTCTGTGTCTTGCATTGTTCAGGACGAACAAAGATTTAAGTTTAGGGGAATTCGGTACACGTGTTTATGCGTGCATAATAGGTCAAGTTAAGTCTTTATATAGTGGCATTTGCATGCGTAATTGATCGTGTATTGCTCGTATTTTGTATTATTGGACAATTTAATGTTTTTGACTTGTTTTGAAGTTATTTGGGTGAATTTAGACAAAAAAATCGAACTCGACTAAGAATGGATATTGAGAACAAGTCCCACAAGTCAAAAACCAAGAAAAAGTGAGCCAAAGCTTCAGGAGATTGAGCTCGGCCGAGAAATAGAGTCTCGGCCAGGACAGAAGGTCAGGGAACTCGGATTTTTGGGCTGTAGAAGCATCGCGGCCGAGACTGATGATTCTCGGCCGAGACGTAAAGCTGCCAGCTTGACACACCTCTAGTATTTTGGTCATATCTTGAGATTTATAACTCCGATTGAGGTGAAATTGGTGGCGTTGGAAAGTTGATTCAAAGAGATACAACTTTGCATGAAAGAGGAAAAACTCAAAAATGATCAGAAGACTCTCAAAAATATCTTTGAAGTTTGAAAAGCAATGCAGTATCATCCCATTACTTGGCCCACAAGCTCAAAATCGAGTTTTAGACTTATTTTCTTATTTCAATTAGGTTTCCTCCCTCTTTATCCTAGAGATGCACTTCTATAAATATCTCAAGGCTCTAGACATCAGGGGAGAACTTTTACATTGATTGAAGAGCTCGGACTTGGGAATTCTGAAGAACAGGAAGACTCAAGATTCAGCAATTCAGGTTTTCTAGTTTAATGTTTTCTTTTTGTAATTTGTTCTTAGCGATTGCTATGATCGGCTAAGTTTTCTATTTCCCGTCTTTGACTATGTTGAACCCTAGACTGATGTTTATGTAAATAATCCAGTGATTGTTTGATTTAAGTATGTTCTGAGATTACTTATGTTATTGGTTTACTCTATCTTTTATATGTTTGCTATTGTGGATTGATCACCCTGATAATAGACATATAGATGTAGCTAGGTCATAAATTCATAATCTGTAATTGTTATGCATTTGTGTTCAAAAGTAGTAAAAAGTGGTTACTCGCTAGGATAACATAAGTTGCGGTCACTTGTACCGAACTTGTTAGTACAACACAGCACCTACTCCGTTACCTTAGGTCTTTAAGCATTTGATTAATGGTGTTCTAGAAATCGTATCCTAGGACCACTTAATTGGATAGGATTAATTACTAAGCGAACTCGTAATTAATTATACTTAAGGGGTAAAAAGAGTTAGCTAAGCATACCTGTTAATACCTTTTATTCATATTTTAATTCATCTTAATTTGCTAGTTTAATTATTAGTGTTTAGTTAATTTACATCAAACAAATCCCCCATCATTATAGTTATACTTATATTATTATAATTACTTATATAAAATTGGTTAATTACAATAATTCGATTAGTTCATGTTCCCTGTGGGATCGACTCTGACTTATCCTATCTACTAGTTAGGAAATGAATAGTTAGGTAATAATAACTAATTTGACGTACCTCGACAGCGCGGTCAGATACTTATATTTCTCACTCTCGAATTTTATTATTAAATCAAAAACATAAAAGACCAAAAAGAAAAAGAAAAGAACATGTGAATGATCCTACCAGCTGCTCATACACGACAGTAGCATTCCTCCAATTAGCATTCCATCTCGCCAAACTGAGCTTTGTCCTGCGGAATTAATACAATAATTGTGATACTTGAAACAATGTCTAAATTTTTTTTAATCAAATATTGATTTTTTCTTGGTAACATGGATGAAATTAATCATCTGCATTTACTCCCTGGAACTTGTGTTGCATGTAAACACTTAAGAAGAAGGTGTGAGGAAAGAGACTAACAATTACTATGTAGTATTACTCGAATTCGAGTCGTCTGATCCTGGCCAGATTCAAGCAACTGAGTTATTTTCCTCTTTATCTGCTTCAATTCGACTTTTTTCTTGTTCCTCAACAGCTCCAACCTTGAACCTGCCAATCTCAGCGATGACTTGTTGCAAGGCCGAAAATAAGTGAGTCCCGATCATCACTAGCAATTGTTTCAAGTAATCTTAATCTAACCAACCGGCTGCAAGGATTAACAAGGAGCTAAATAAAAACCCTAAAAACTAGATTTTACTAAAATACACAGAGGTTTTGTGTGGCAGCGGAGGTTACAGGAGATAATCGGACGTAACGCCGACGGCGAAGGAAGGTTATTGATATTTGAGGAGACGAAATTCTGGTGAGTCGGATTGTCAGAGATGAAACCTAGGGTTTCATTCATAGAAATAGTAAAGGAGAAGGTCATATTGAAGTTCTCCTTACTGGTTACCTGCATGATCGGCGGGCGCGGAAGAGGCATTGGCGAATTCCAGATGTTGGAGAGGGAAAGTTGTCAGAATTTCCACAGAGATAGTAGGGGAGAAGTATGAAGAACGAGTGAAATGAAGAAATGTTTTCCGCATTTCTGAGAATAAAATATATTTATTTTCTTCTTTAATTTTTTGTGCTCTAATAAGGGATGTTTTCCTTTGCTTAATTTTTAATTTACAATATATATATATATATATATATATATATATATATATATATATATTATGGTAAAATTGCTTAAAATCAAAAGTGGGAGGGTGTTTGCAATTATTTTTTCCAAGTGCTTTTCAGCTTATAACTTGAGAAAAGTTGTTTTGGTGTGTTTGGGAACAACTTTAGCTTTAATATAAGTGATTTTAGGCCAAAAGCTAAAAGTAGAAAATAGTTGTTTTTTCAACTTTTTGGTATTTTGGTAAATAAATAGAAGTTTTTTCTCTCAGTCATAAGCTAAAAGTTGCTTAAGTATCAAATACTCTAGCTTTTATATTTGACCAAAATCACTCTTATTCTCAAACACTACCTGCTTTGAATTTTAAGCAATTTTACCAAAAGCTCTACTTTTAATCACTTCTCCAAAAATTAAGCCAAGAAAAACATCCCCTAGGTAGTGTTTAAAATAAAAGTGATTTTTATCAAATATAAAAGTTGGAGCGTTTGATACTTAAACAACATTTTGAGCATTTAAATCTTTTAAGTGTCTATACCGACCTATTTCTAACTAATACAGTGAAGCAGCATTGCTACTTGAATTCGTAAAAGCTCGGGTGGAATGTATGCTAAATTAGTGTTGTAAGTCTTCCCATCCCTACAATTTTTCATCAAGCCAAAACTAGATAACCTAGGATCACCATCCTGAGACATAAACAACAACACCAAGCAATATCACAATAACCATTCTTACTTATAGGAATATTTATCAGAAGGAATTGGTTACCTATGATATGCCTTTGGTTAGTAGAATGAGCAAAAAATAACTAAATGGCTTTTAAATATAGGAGGGAAATAGTATTTTATTTGGATGGGGTGGAGAGATAGAGAGGAGTTATGCAGAAATGCTTTCAATAAGACATTCTTCCGGGATAACTAAAGTTACAAGAGTACCTCATCGAATAGAATCCTATAAGCAGTCAAGTCATGTTAGATTTTTTGGTTTTCAGAGTTGCAGTGGTCAAGAGCTGATGCTATGTAGTATGCAACTCTTACACGCATTTCCCATGGCAGAGGTTGTTAATCCCCTACACCAAAAGGAAAGTTAAATATCCAATGGATGAGAGAGAGAGAGAGAGAGAGAGAGAGAGAGAGAGAGAGTTGATTGACATGTACTCGAGATGTAGGGATTTAATTCAGTCGATAAGAAGGATGTTTTTGTGTGGAGTGCGATGATTGCTGGATTAGGAATGCATAGCTGCGAGAGAGATGCAATATCATTGTTTTCAAAGATGAATGAAGCTAAGGTGAAGCCTAACCCTGTTACTTTTACAAATTTATTATCAGCATGTAGCCACTCGGAGCTCGTTGGGGAAGGTAAGGAGTTGTTCAATCAAATGGAGCGACTTTACAAGATTTTCCCTGTTGTTCATCACTATGCCTGCATGAGTGATATTCTTGGACGAACGGGTTTATTGGAAGAAGCGATATTCGAGAACATTCTGGATTTCTTTGTATCCAACGCTTGTGATTATGCCTTTCAGATTCAATAGCGTAAGTTTAACAATGTCGTTATATTAGTAGAAGGAAACATGAGCATGCAAATGTGATTTAGGTCTTTAAGTTACATCTCTATCTCCAATATTGTACTTCAGTTCAAAACTTACATGGTTGTCTACTAGATGAAGCTTGACTGGAGGAGATGACTCTTGATTACTCTGAGGAATCAACCTGCAAATAAATTTTATTAGGCAAATCAATTTTAATTAATGAATTTGAATTAATCACCTAAACTTGACCTGTAACCACCCAAACTTGACCTATAATCACCCTACTTCTTACCATAAATAGTATACAATCGTAAAATTATTTCAGTATTGGCTTCCTGTATTACCAGGAGAACATAATCAGATGTGAAGTGCAGAAGCACACAATTAGATCATCATAATTCAGAGAAAAGATTGAAATAGAAAAATTAGTGATAAAGGGAAACACATTTCATTATATATGGAAAGATACCTAAATGACACAAGGACGAAGAACTAAAACTCAAGCAGGAATGAAGAAGAATTAGTGTTATCTACCTGCCAATAGTTTTTCAACAAATCACGATATATGCAGCTTACAAGCTCTACATTCCTTCGTTACGGGAATGCAATAGCAACCTACCCAGAAATCATCATCAAAGTTATTCGAGCAAAATATGCATGCTTACCTTCAAGGACTTACGGAGGCCTGCTTTTTTAGGCCTATCAAGCTTATAAACTATCGATCCATTCATACCACCTGAAACAATGAAACTATATTACCAAATGGATTCTTACAAACTGATAAAAAAGGATATAAATAGAAGTGCCAATGCACATTATGATTTAAACTTTGAACAAAAGATGGAGTCCTCGATGCAATACCTGTTTTGTCACCATTGCCGCAAGTTCCAGCGTCATGAAAAACTAAACGAAGCAGACCAGCAGTTTTCCCCCTTCGAAAATACTTTCCCGATCTCTTCTTGCAACAAAGAATTTTTTATGGTGCCAAAAATCTTGAGGCTAATAGGTCGTTTCACAAATTATATTGTACTGCTCTTCTATTATCCTAATAGTAACACCTTCTTCTCTTAACAATGAAGACTAATTATAGGAGAAGAGAAATAACGTTAACCTCTGACATAGTGAAGTTGTCAAACAATAAAAGGAAATGTAGGATCTGGTAATAAGGATCAACCCAAGGATTATGCTAGCAGGCACGTGAGCTAACTCATAAAATATAGGACTAATAATTTGTCATCTAATACTTCAAATTTTTACCTTTAGATAGATATAGAAATATTTAATTGAACTTACATCTTTGAGTAAAGTTATAAACATTTTAACAAACATATTATTTTTCAGAATATAAATGTCAATAATGAATTGATGAGAAGTATAATCGTCGAACTAATGTTTATTGGGCTTGTTTAGGTTTTTTAGGCATAAAAGTGCGTCAAAACCATGAATAAATTCGATAAACTAAGCTCAAGCTTGGGTCAACGATTAATGAACTAAACTTAAATTACTAAAAGTTCAGCTAGACTCAATTTGATAATCATCAACAATAAAACATTGACAAGTCCTGTACCGGCCAAAATTTTCAAGACAATAATCATCAACAATAAAACATTGACAAGTCCTGTATCGTCCAAACATTTCAAGACAATAATCATCAATAATAAAACATTAACTCATAGAAGTGAGAAACTTGCCAGCATTTGCTCCATGTTATAGTTCTACTTCAAATCTTAAACTTCCATTAGCGCCGCCCCTTTGTGGCCACTCCTCAATATTCTTGTTATATGTACCAGCATCATGCCAACCGAGACCAACCTATATAATTATGATAAACATAAAGTACAATAAAAAGCGTTACTGCTGGTAATAATCAACAAACGAAACAATGCTACAGGATGCAACAATAAAAGAACACCAAAAAATACACAAACCTATTTTATCATTTGTATATCATCAATCGATATAGACGACCCTAGCCAATCTACTTCTCCCCTTTTCCCCCTCAAACCATACATCTGATTTATTTTCTTTTAACCAACTTCACTAGGACAATCCAGATTCACTTTCCTATTCACTTTCCTTCCATGCTTACTTTAAAAATACCATAACATCACTACAACAAAAACTGTTAATTACTACGCCCAAAAGACAACAGTTTTACGCAATAACCGTAGTCTTTTAGCGCTCAACCGTGGTCATTGTATAAACCGTAGTATTTTACATTTTTTTTCGCTAAAAGACTACGGTTTCTCAAAACCGTTGTGGTTTAACCGTAGTTGAATACCTATTTTTCGCTAAAAGACTACGGTTCGAAAACCGTTGTGATTTAACCGTAGCCGAATACCTATTTTCGCTAAAAGACTACGGTTTGCAAAACCGTTGTGGTTTAACCGTAGTCGAATACCTATTTTTGCTAAACGACTACAGTTTGAAAAACCGTTGTGGTTTAGCCGTAGTTGAATATCTATTACATTATATTTGACTTCAATTTCCTCCAGCACGATTTTTCCTCTTTCATTTTCTTTTCTGATTTATTTCTAGGGAATCATCTCCCTTCCAAACCCTAACGCTCGTCGCCCATCACTACGCTTCTTACCGAACCCTCCGCCACCCCCAATTACTTCCCCCATAAGCCAAATCCGTCATTCTCCACTCCATATTCTATCGTTCTCTTATCCTCGAAGAAGATTACTTGCTGACAACACCACGTCGGACACTACAAGAAAATCCACTTTTAGTCACAAAAAATTAGTGAGAGTAGGAAAAAATCCTCACTATATGTTTTCTTTAGTGAGAGGAAAAATATACTCTCATTAAAAACTTGACTTTTAATGAGGATATCATAATTTCATTTTAATATAAAAAGTGTACCGTCACTAAAAGAAATGAAAAAAATGGCGGTTAGAAACAATAAAATTTAGTAAAAATGTAGGACTAAGATCCTCTGCTGGGGTTAGAAACCCAGCAATTAGTGCTGGCCCCCATGCAGCACCGTTCAGGCCACCACTCTCTTACCATTTTCTTAAGAAAATCTTTCTTCTTGTTCTAACACCATAATTATATATCTTTCTTTTATGTCTTTTTATTGTTAGATCTATCATATTATACATATTCGAAATTCTTGTTATATGAAAATTCACCTGTTATCGTACTAAAAATTCAGATATATCAAATTTTATATCATATTGGTATATGTGTTGCTTATTGTAAATTGTGATATACTAAAATTTTGGTATATCAAAATTTATCGATAAATCATTAAAAAAATTATATACCGAAATATCAACTACCAAAATAAGAAAAAAAATCGGCATTCAAACTGTCATACCAAATTACCAAAATGTCAATCTTTTTGGTATATCGATTTATTCTGAAATACTTCGAATTACCAAAATATCAATCTTTTTGTCTTCTCTTCTTTCTTTTTTGGTTATTCGTTTTTAGAGATGAAAAAAAACACTAATATGTTGAAATACTATACTTATTATATTGAAAATTTACAAAATATCAAAATTCTCGGTATACCCGATTTCCTGGGAACGGTAATAGTATAAAAATTAAGAAAATTTAGTAAACTTGTATGATTCGATATATACCGGTATACAAAAAAAAAAATGACATTTTGGTAATTTGATATATTCCACTATAAATCAGCATACCAAAAAAATACGGACAAATTTTTTTGGCATTTTTGGTAATTTGTTATGTCAATATATATTGGTATATCGATTTTTTTTTCGATATTTCGGTAGTTGATATATTGGTATATAAAATTTGTAAATCGATTTGTGATATACCAAAATTTCAGTATATCATAATCAAAGATAAGTAACATACATACCGATATTGATACAAAATTCGATATATCAAAATTTTTAGTACGAAAGTAGGTGATTTTCATAACACAAATTCTTTTAATATTTATAGTATGATAAGATCTAACAATAAAAACACATAAAAGAAACACATATTATTATGGCATTGGAACAAAACAAAAAGAAATAAGAAAAAAAAGTAAGAAAGTGGTGACTAGCACTAATTGCTGGGTTTTTAACCCCAACAGAGGATCCTAGTCCAAAAATGTATTCATTTTCTCTAGAAACCCATCTCCCTCCTCCCCCTCCCCCTCCTCCTCCTTCCTGGAAATTCCACCAGAGAAAGCTCGTCTCTGTCATTTATCGATGTGGTACAGTTAACATGTGAGGATCCCTACCCACATTATTATTTCTCTAAATCAAGCCCTATGTTTTTTCTCTCTAAATCCGCCTGACCACCCTCTCCTTGAATCCCACCGGAAATTTCTCCTCTCGGCCGTCATCTACTGATGCCTCTTCGCCACCGCGAATAGAGCAATTAACACGTAAGGATCTTTCCCCTCTTCAATATTTTCCTAAATTGAACATAGGTTTTGTTTCTAATTGTAAAAGTTTTGTTAATTCAGGGCTGAGACCACCTATTCTCAATCTCTCTTCTCTTACCCACTAAACCGGTCAAGTTTTTCATTACGATGGTTTTGAGAATGGCACCATTTCAGGTGGAGTCACAGACGGTTCATTTTTTGCCATGAACTAAACTAAATGGTACATATCTATATATATTTATAATCAATGAATTAGGTATCTTCAATATTATTATTAATATTATAAAATACATTGATGGATTTGTTGATTACATGCGGTTTGCAAAGCGTTTTCTACATCCAGATATTGTAGTCCAATATGATTATATTTTCCTGTGGCATGAGGACATTGGACTAGATAATTCTTATCCAGCAAGGTTTGATGTTATTACTTATGTTATATCATCAACTATGTTGTAGGTGATGTTACTTAGAATATTAATGCTTTTCTATTCCATTTGTGAAGAACAATCAGTTTTATTACTTCTGATCGGGCAAACTGGTGAACATTTAGGAAGATCAAATTTGGGTTTCCATCAAATTATTGGAATGGGAGAGCTTGAAGCTGAAAGTATAATAAATTATATATCCAATGAATTGTAAGTATATGCACCATCTATTCGACTCTTAAAAATTAGTATAACAATAGAATGTTTTTCTATAAATCCTAATCATACAGTAGAGTGTCTATTTAACGAACTCGCATTATCTTATAATTTCACTTGTGTGGCTCTGTTCACCTTTTTTTTTTTCCCATGGACTAGTTAGTTTTTTTGGATGTTGGTTTTTTCCATTTGCTTGTTGCTCTTGAACTTGCTGCAGAAATTAATGGTGGAAATAGTTGCTAGACCGCGGCTCTTTCGTTAGAAATTGAGGTACTTATTACCTATAATCTTAATAAATGTAATTTGTGAGAACTTCATAATATGAGAGCTGTGTGCCTAGTTTTAGATTTTGCATGCTTGCTTCATCTTACTAGCTTCAGTTTTTTGTCTGATACATAGGCTGCTAGTTTCTGTCCACTTCAATTTTTGCAACATATTTGTCTATTTCTTTCTTTTTTATATTGTTAACTTAAAAATAAAAAAATAGAGTGGTGTATAACTCTTATGTATTGGAGATGGCCAACTTGCTTGATTAGATATATAACAAAAACCCGATTACTAGATTTATTTTGAAGACTGAAACAATAAGAGGGCAAGATATGTAAATTTTTTAATATGAATAACTGCACCATGGATACATAACAAACTCTAATTTGATATAACATTTTCTTTTTGCTTATTGTGCTAGTCTAGCAATGAGTGTTTCTGTTTTCATTTTTTATTAGGAACACCTTAATGTGCCCACTTCATATGTGTATTGTGAGGTCTGATGATTATGTTTTATTAGCTCAAATGGGGTGATATATTGTATTATTAAGTCAATAATGATTATGCTTATTAACTTTATTTCAATACTTGATCAGAAGACTTTGTTTTATTATCAAATTTCTTTATTTCACTGACAATTTAAATGACAAGAGTCCAAGACGTAGTTATTTGTGGCTTGCCATTCTTGATTGATTACTAGGGGCTTGTTATATTGTTTGTTAGTTGTGTTGTAGTTTAATTAATTTGGTTTCTTCTAATGCAATGAGTATTAGGATTGGCAGCCCCATTTTTTGCCAATGGCAAGCTCTAGTTGATCCCCCTGACATGGTACGATGCCAAATGATCTTCAAGCTCTTTCTCTTTCAAACATCAAGATTGACATCAAGGGGTTCCAAAGAAGAAAGTATGTGTTGCTGCTATGGATGATGCCGATGTTAAGGGAAATGGAGAAGAGCTCATGGGGTAGGAATATAGTTGTTCAGAAGAGACGGGCTGAACTTAATGACTTTGACCGGTTTAAGCTTTTGCTGGCAAAGATCAAAGTATGTGCTGCACCTTAAATTTGAATTTTTGTCATTTTCTCTTCTAGAGTTGGTTTCTTCAATTTCTTCAAGACTAGAGGGTTAAGGGGAAAGTTATAACTGATTAGAAATCATCCTCATATGAAATGAGACGCATAACTAGGATGTAGCTAATGCTTTAGTTGGTTTAAATGTCAATATTGTCGAAGCATAGAAATGAAATTATTGCATAAAGCTGCTGCTATAAATTCTCAATCGTAGCACCTCGCAGGATCTTTCTACTGGGTATCCTACTTGGTTTTAATTTTTCCAATGTTGTGATAGGTGTTTGTCTGATTTTGACCTTTGGAGTTATTTTATATATAACAGGGGGAGCTATTATGAGCTTTGGGAGGTGTAGTGGCCCCAACATCTCTTCTTGGAGTTTCTTTATATGATATAACACTTTATTTCTCTGGGGGCCTGCATTTGCACCTGCTCGTATAAGAGAGGTCATTTCCTGTGCCACTGAAGAAGGTAACCACATGGATTCAGCGGTCCTGCCTTTTATAGTTAGGTATGATACCACATTACACAAGAGCTTGTTCTTCTGATAATGAGCATTATGTTCTTAATCTTCATTAAGCATTAATATTTCCACCGATATATGTACTTATTCACTGATATATCTGAGCTCTCTGCAGGCTCTTCTTGTGGAGAAGTTTTGTATTTAATGTTTAATTAATTTACATAATGTCTTTGTATGAGGTTAATTTTTCAATCTGTTTTTAACTGGACTTAGTTTAGTATGATGCAGAACGTTGATAACTTAATATAACATGATTATTTCTGGAGTTTTGCTCTCTAATTCTTTTTCATCGTCTCCGTGTTGGGCTAACTGTAGGTACATAATCACAAAAGAGTATATGTGGGATGGTCAAGTATGATACTTTCTGCATTTTCATGACTCTCTTTTCATCCATTTGAACACATTCTAGAGACTTGTTACATTATTGAGTATCTAGAGGTATGAAGCATATCAAATAGTGTGTATCATTATTGGTGACCATCTCACCAGTCTTGGATTTATGGCTGCATGATTTGGCTATTCTTTACGCCATCTTATCAAGAGGTGTCTTTCTTTTGTGTCGATCTTGTATATTGTCACCTTTAATTTTATTTTCTATTTTATTGAACTTTTTGCCTCTCTTCTATCATCATTTTCCTTGATAATGAATAACAAAAGTAGGTATCCCTTTTAATGGCAGCAACACTTCTTGAAGGAGCTACAATTGGTCCTCTGTTCGAATTGGTCATTAACTTTGACTCAGGGTATGCGTCGTCTTAAATATAAAAATATTTTATCCTTATATAGTTAGGCCTATTGTCATTTGGGATGCGGATTATTCTGTCAGCTAATTTAGTCCCTCTGGCAATGTTATATTTGGAACAAGTTTTGCTTTCTCTTTGATTTGTTTCATTACTATCAGTTATTGCAAAATGTTATAGCCTCCTTGCTCAGCAGAAAATTCAATAAGTGATTGCAATCTGATCGGTGAATTATTAATTCCTCTTCAAGAGCTACTGAAGAAAGCAGTCCATCTCACAAGTTTTGTTGTTTTGCTCAAAGATGAAGGGTCTGTAGATTTGCTTTCATCTCGCTCTATTTGTTTTGCTATGATTTGATTATATCTCTGCATGCTACATTATTTACTTTACAGAGTTGTCCATTATTATTTTAGTTAATTTTCTTCACTTCTCGGCCATGGTTTATGCTGCATGGAGTGATCAAGTTCCGTTTCAGCAATTTTGTTTGTTTGATATTTCCATGCAGAATGGGGAAGAAAGTAAATAACACAATAGCTGAAGCCCATTTCTTATGCGAACATCATATAAAGGTTAATCATTGTCTAGCTAGCTATAAACTGCTTATTTATTATTGAATACATTTTTTATTTGAAAAGTGGTGTTCTTGTAGTTGAGAAAATCAAAATAATATTATGAGTTTTGCAAGCAAAATGGCACCACTTTGATAGTGGAGGCTAGGTAAGATCATATGTATTCCCTTTTAATTTTCTCATCTACTTGTCAATTAATTGATTTCTGCACTTGCAAAAGTCTCGTGGGTTAGGTATGTTGCGACAATTGTTATGTTTGGGTCCATGCTGAATGTGCTACCATCTGTGGGGAAATTTTTAATGTTTGCGTATACTCTATAGATAAAATATATTAAGATGAATTATGCACTATTATGGTCCTGTTGGGATATGTAACATAAATATATATTATGAATCTATGATTTGCAGGACTTGAAGAGTATGGAATACCTCTGCCCTGATTGCAAATTAAAGTTTTGTGTTTAATTCTATCTCTTTTGGTGTTTTATTTTTGCAGGATAACAAAAGATGATCCAAAAGAAAAGATGCGCCTCTGTAATGGATTAGAGAAATTAATTTGTAATTTTTTTTCTTTTCTAGCTTTGAGATGTAATGTAACTTTGATATTTAGAAATAAATGATTTTTTTTAATCTAAAATTTACTCTTTCTTATGTGATGTGTTATTGAAGATTAAACAACACACATAAATATTTATTTATGTTATATACATATATATATATATATAAATTATAAAAAATATATATATACATATATATAAATATAAAAAAAATTATAAAAGAGCATAATCTATAACAACAGTTTAGGAAAAAGAAAAGACAACGGTCTTTGACCGTAGTCTAAGAAAGTCATCAACCGTGGTCATACATACCGTAGTCGTAGATGCTACTATTACGACAACGGTTATCAACCGTAGTCTTTATCATTAATTACTACGGTTCAGACCGTAGTCGAAGAAAATAACCAACCGTGGTCATACATACCGTAGTTGTAGATACTACTATTACGACAACGGTTATCAACCGTAGTCTTTATCGTTAATTACTACGGTTCATTAACCGTAGTTATTGGTGGTAGGTCTACCACTACGGTATCTACTACCACGGTCGCTGAATGCCTTTAACTACGGTTACCGTAGTCCTAAAGGTTTTCTGTAGTAGTGCATACTCTCAAAATGAAGTTGAAAGCTAAAACATAAAAAAACTAATTGCTCATAAGCGTAAATAAATTTCAATAGTGGTAAAGAGAATCGAATATCTGCAACAGTCAATAGATAGAACGACACAAGCATTTCGAACAAATTAACACATGTAATTCTTCAACACCAAAAATCTTAAATAATGTCTCTAAGGAGGAAAAAAGAAAAAAAGAAAAAAACCAGCGTGAGGAATCTGCCCTAATAGGGTGACAGAACGCAGTGACAGAGGGAGGAGGCGAGTAGCTGTAACGGCAGCAGCCACAACTGCGCTTGCTGAGAGAGAAGCCAACACTACTGTAGTGATTGTCAGTCGACGGCAGGCGGAGAAGCCGCGATTGGGCGGAGAGGGCAATGGCCGGGGCGAGGATGCGAATGGGTGGAGATGGCAATAGTGGGCGGCAACGTCGTTGAAAGGACGACGGCGGGCGGCGAAGAGGGCAAGGGGTGTGGGCGAGGGTTTACCTTTACAATTTGGGGGAGATCAGAAATGATTTTGGGAATAAAATTTAATTTCAAGTGGGATAATAGTTAAAGAGTAAAGATAATTATTTTCCAAGTCTAAGAAATCGTCGACTATATTAGCAGAGCCTTAATAAATTAATTAATTGATATATTTAATTTATATTACCGAGTGAAACTTTTCAGTACTTAGCTACCATTATATTCATCGACATGTTTCACATATAAAACTAATAATTTAATTATATTTATCGGAGCGATTCTAAAATCGTTAAGCACATTTAGAATATAACCATAGTCCAATTGAATGATATGGATAATTTGATACAGTGCACTACCGCCCCTATAGCTAGTATAACCATAGCCCAATTTGCAATGATTATCAATAATTTTATATATATATATATATATATATATATATATATATATATTATTATAGTTGTCTTCTTTCATAATTTTATATTAGGTAGTACGGAGATATGCTAACAATTTGAAAAAAAAAAAAAAATTAGGGAGTAATAACACAATATTTACACTATTGGACAACAGTTTTCAGAATCTGTAGACAAAAATGTTGTCTGTTAATGAAAAAGTGCGCTAATAAACAACAGAACCTGAAAACCATTGTATAATTATTGGCTATTTGCGCCATTTTGCTCTAAAAGACAACATATATTGACTAAACTGTTGTCAAAAAATGAAACAACAACACTTCTTAAAAAATCTGTGGTCTATTATGTGTTGTCTACTAGCAAAATTGTTGTAGTGCTAATTAATTATTTTAAGTTTACTAATATAAAAAGCCCATCTTGGAAGCTTGCTAGTATGTTGGCAATCTCTAATACCTAATACTACCCAATCTGACAATGAGAGAAAGCTTAAAAACAATCTAACACAAATTGTACTTACTCGATTTTGAGCCGAAGCGACCCGAAATCAATAATTTATCTTAAAATGTAATAATTATATGTTTAAAATAATTTTTCATGTATAACCCGAATCATATCCCAAAAAAACAAGCCTAACCCGATGATCCGAGCCGGTCTAATAATTCGAAAGACCGGGTGCGAAAACATGGGGCCCTTTACAACATTAATATCATTGTTTCAAAAATAATTTTAATCAACTAAAAATAAAATTTAAATATATAAACGATTCACTTTTCAATCTCATCAAGAAAAATATAGATAAATGATCATTTAGTTTTCTCGAACAACCTAAATATGGAAAAGGACAATCAATCATGAAATATTGATTTTCTTGCGCTTTTAGAAAAAATAATGATCGAATGAACAAAATTAAACCTAGAAAACACAATTTTTTACATTGTATATACAATTATCTATGGAAATATAATAAATTGACATAATTAATTAATTAAAACAAATTGTAAATAAAAAAATATAAATATAATTACCATTAGAAATTTGTTCCCTGCTTGATTTATTGATTCTACATCAACTTCTTTATTTAAATAAGTAATTTGCTAATCTCATTCCTTGTATACATATAATTTGATCCGAATGAGCCTCAAAGATTTCGAATGATCCATCACATGATTTAATATGTAAAATGTTAGAGATATAAAATAAAAAATACATATACATACATAATTTTTTTTAAAAAAAATTGGGGGCCCTCGACTGCGGGGGACCCGGTGCTTTGGCGCCGCCTTGCCTACCCAAAGGCCGGCTCTAGATCCGAAGTGTCTCTCCTACTTGCTAACGAACATCTACATGAAATAAGGGATTATATGGATAAGAATGAAAGGAAAAAAAATTGAAATGCGATTTATCAATTTATTTTTAATTTATAAATATTGTCAATGAAAAAAAGAAAAAACTAAATTTAATATAAGATTTATCAATTTAGTCTATTTGCTAAATAATGTCAAGAGGAAAGTGTTTTAATTTTCAAATAATTTTATCTTGAAGGATATAATTTTGAAATATTTGACTCAATAGTAAGTATGCATTTTACAACCACGGAAAATCATGCTAGCTATGCATTTGAGGATGATCATGTAACAACTTACCTCCAAATAGAGGGACATCCAAAATTTGAGAAGTAGGGGTACGATAATAGTTGAACATAGTGAAACTTTTTTAGTTTTTTGTTTCCATCTTTTTCATGAAGGTTTTATTCAATTTATAATAATTCTGTAAATAAATTGACCTTAAACTTGAAGATATGAGACCATGGAAAATAGTTCTGTGCAACAAATTAATAATTTATTCAGGTTCTAGCAAAGACTTTTCCATGTAATTCAAATATGAAATTATCGGAGTTTCTGGCACTTCGGAAAGCTCTCATTCTAAGCCATAACTTGATATTCAAGACTTCCAAGGGTTAGGCGATTCAAGTGTTCCTATCCTCGCTGCTCTCAGAGAGGTCGATTTTACAACCCTCTATCTTTTAGTGTTATTTGATATCCAAGAGATGCTTGCTACTTTTCCTTCGAGCCGTCTTATCTAGATTAGTAGATTGGATAGTCTCATTGCTCTGAGCAATATAGGAAAACTTGTACTTTAATTTATGGGTTCCCCACCCCCTTTCCTTTGTTGTTTAATGTTGGATGATTCTAGCTAATTAATAAAATTTATTTCCGTTTAAAAGAAATACCACATTTTACAATTATTGAGAAGTCTACTCGAAAATTAATGAAAAGAACTTTGAATGCACCCAATTGAAACTACATCGACAACACTTACTGCCTTTTAGTTAGAACTAGATGTCCACCAGTGCATCGCAATATATATACTGCGTTTATTTTGCGATAACAATATATATATATATATATATATACATAAAGAAAAACGCCCATAAGAAAAACTATGTTCCATACTTTAGATATTATACTAATTTTAGATTTTATATACGCAATATTTGTTCGAAAGAAATACTGCCAAAAGGGCGATTAATTTGCTATATCATGAATGAATTTGAAAAATATAAGTTATTTGAGCTTTAAAATTTTAGTAAAATGTTAAATAAATGGAGCTATGTACAAAAATAAATTTTCATGCTAATTTCTTATGTAGATACTACTGAACTACAAACAATTATTTTGAGATTTGAAGACATGTTTATCAATGGCTCGTGGAATTTCTCTTTTATTAAAAATTGTACCTTCTAATTATTCTTCTCTTCTCCTTTTTGAATGTCTATTAATATTTCCTCAACCATATTTTGTTAAAGATCAATATACAACCCCAACAAACTCTGTAATCTATCTACTATTAATCATTACAGGTCCTCTCTAATATTATAACTTGTACAAATTTCTTACCAGACTTTACTTAAAGATTGAATATGATTTTCAATAGATTTCACACAATTAGTCATTCGATCAGAATCTAGTCTCACAATATGCACAAAATAAGGATGAATTTTCATTGCTAGAGTTAGATGCAGTTTGTATCATGAAAGCTAGGGAGGAGATTAGAGTCAGAAACTCCTCAGATCAATTTCAGTCTCCTATAAAATCTATCAGATTCTTAGATCATTCAAGAAGTTTGTCCATCCATCATCTTTCGTGCATGCCACCAGTAGGCGACTTTGTTGCCGTTCGGCTCGCATCACGGGTACCATAGAAGATTATCTTTGTCGACCGTTGTTATCATTATTTGGTTTCATCACCGTCACCAACAAATGGAACCAATATTACTTCTTAAAAAAAGGACCACAAGGAGAATGACATTAAAATAACAGAGAAACAAATCAAGCAGCTAAAAGAAAATTCAAGTATTCAACAACCAAATTTAACCTCTCACCCCATCGGCCACCTCTTCTACTACCCAATGCAGACTTGAAGCAAAAACAATTTATTAGCAGTCAACAAAAGACGGGTTAAATTATCAACGCAATCTACCGATCACCGCTGCCAGGCAACCAGCAACTGCAATGCCGGTAGCTGATCCACTTTCAATATTATGCAAATAGCCCCCTTCACTATGTTGTTGCTGTGGGCGATCACTTTACTATAAACAAATTGCTTTCTCCCCTGCCCAGACTACCTGATCCCACTCAATTCAAATCGAATCCAAATTCGTTGCCCAAGAACACATCGCTGAATAAATCTTCGGTACCATTGCTGGTCACAATAACCACCTCGGGGAAAGCCTGCACACCTTGCCATCCGCCTTAACTATGTTGCGGTTGCTCGCACACTTGCCTGTACAGGGGCCAACATATGTTACACTACATATTCCCTTAAGAATGTCGTTAGGTGCATGGAATCCACTAGCAACAGTTTTAGTTCTTCTTTCATTTTTTATTTATTTGTCACTATTGTAATATTTTTCAGTTATTAATATTCTATTAAAAAAGATGGAATTGATAAGATTTTACTAGAAAATGTCATTTTTCACGAACAAATGCAGAAAGAACACCAAATAACTAAATATAATCAACCTTCAAATTACCTTAATGCAGACATCTACCGTCCGGTTTCGGTTTCTATGTAGCGATCTTCTTTCATCAATAAATTATTTTCCATTTTAATGTGGGTTTCATGATAAGTGAAGGCTCACCTTCAAATCAAGAATCTGAGAAAATAGAGAAAATGAAAAATGAAGGCTTACCTTCATATTTACCGAAAATATGACGTGGACCCTTGCTAAAACTCGGGTAATTGGACGGGCATAATGATTTGCTCCTTAGAGATCTAATTTCTGGTTGTCAAGATCTGAAAATAAAATGCAGGGAAGATCGGAGAAGAATAATGAACAGAAGAGAAGAAAAAATAACTGAAAGGCCGCAAAATGAGGAAATTGCTTCTTATCATTTATTAATTTAAAAAATTAAATTAATAATATCCCAAATTTATAAAGAGACGACACTTGTCAATAACACAGAGTGACACTTGTCAGCCTAGATATTGTTGCGCTTCTCCTTTAGTATTAAGTATGGATTTGAGAAATAACTCCAAAACCTAATAAGAAAAATAGAAACTATCCAATAATTAAGAAAAAGATTAGTGGCGTAGAAATTCATGATATTTTAGTTAATTACTAATATTTACAATACCGCATTTAATAGTAATTTAAATGCATCACCTCTATTCCTTTTTTTTTTTCCTAATTCAATGCACTTAATCAAGTCCCAAATAAGATATTTGACCCGTCTAATTGCATACATGTAATTGTACAAATTCTTTTAATTTATAATTAAATGAAAATGATATTTTTCTATTCATTAGCCCATATTATCACACACATGTAACTTAAATAGCCAAAATCTCAGTTGGAGCAAAAAATTGCTTTGGTGCATGAAATTAAAAGAAAAAATTATAAAAGTGAAGAATTCTATGTCATATTACAAAAAATGTCATTGATTTTTTGTGTTATTATCCCCCCAAAATAAACTTGCTATCAATTTTGCTTCCTTGCCTTTTTTAATCAGCACATCCGTGTTATTTTTACAATGTTGAAAAATTAACAAAATTGATTAAATTTAAAGCGGTCGTCCACGTGTAATCATCATGAGTTTTAAAATATAAATAAAAAAGAACCAAAATTCATAAATTAAGAAGTTAAGTAATGAAATTGTAAAATTAGAAGATAGATAACGTGTACTAAAAATTAAAATTACTGATACGTCATAACTTAGATGATGAATTTTGCACTTCAACCCAAAATATTAATACAGAGCATGCACAGTTACATACATCAATGAAGTGAAATACCATATGTACGAGGTGAACATAATTGCCCAAAAAGCTCAATCAAACATACGTATATATCTTTGCCTTCAGACATTAACCAGTAACCACTCCAATAGGTGACAATCCCTAATTCAATACAACAATACAAATTCGACCCTGATTCGAATGTACTCACACACATTCCAAATTAATCCTCGATTTAAATCTGAATTAACAAAAACTATTAATTAATATCGAATAACATTTTGACGTATAACTCAAATACGAATCCGATCCGAATGGGCAGCCCCGATTCTTGATTCAAAGTGGGAGTATTTGTTGCAGTTGGATAAGCCCTCTCATATTCCTCCATAACCATATATCTTTCAAAACTCGGCAAATCCGCCATCTCCGAAGCTCAAATTCTGCAACAAGTTTAATCCACAAGCAGTAGAGCACGTCACTTGCTGCCATCAAAGCGAAAACTGCGTAAACAAGAGGGCTGAAAGAATCCGGCAATAAAACCGACGCTAACGATGCAACGGATATGAAACCGAACAAAACAGAGCATTTGAAAGAAACTGCAGGAAATCGGTAGTGCAGAATGCAGGCGAAGTAGAAGATGACGGAGCTGGAAACGGCGACGTGCATTGTTGCGGGACGGGTTGCGAAGGGGGAATTGGTGTGATCGGCGTTGCCCGGATACTTGAGCTGGAGGAAGGTGATGAGTACAGGGATTGCGAGGGCAATGCTTTGGTAATTGAGGTTATAGATTAATTGAATTCGGGCGAAATGGAAAAGGTACCTTCGGAGAGTGGGAACGCCGTCATGAATCGGAAACGGAGGGATGTTCAACTGTGCGTAGAATTCAGTTGAGAAATGCGTGTTTATTTCGATTTCCGCCATTGGAATTTGATATTCAGAGCCTCAATCAAGGAAATTAAAAGGGCTATATATTTATACTAGTTGTGGGAAAAAGAGGGTATATAGAGTGCCGCGTGGACTAGAATGAAAAAGGATTGGATTTTTTTATTTTTTAATAATGAATTTAAGTTGGGAATTGATTATAGCTCGTAGAACACCTTGTAATTTTGGTTGTACTAAAAAATTATGTGACGACTTATCATCGTAAAATGTTCTACAAATTATTTAAAATTATTTTTACAAAAATAAAAAAAGACATCTAATATTAATTGTGAAGGGACTATTAAAAGGGGTAATTAGTAATATGATGTTATCTCAACACAAGTTTTTGAGGTAGGCGTTGTAAATGGTTCAAAAGGTTGAGATGGGTGATGATGAGCAATTTATACATTGCATGCGAAAAGGTCCAAAGGTTCACTACCCAATTAATGAGAGCCTTTACACATAGGTCAAATTTATAAATATTTTTTCAGGTGTGACCCACTTGAAACCGTTATTTTTTCCATAAATATATTGTGTAGTAAGCTTTTGATTTCCTATCCTTTTTGTTGTCTTTTTTTTCCTCAACTATTTAAAATATAAATAACTTTTTATTTTTATTTGTTCTTGATGTATAATGTATAACACAATCAATTTATGTTCACAATATATGGTTTGATGCCAGTGATTCATATTTTTATATAAAATATTAGATTAAAAAATGCATTTATTTGTTGGTTGGTTATTTTAGGTTAGATTTGAGTTAGTTCGGATTATTGTATTTGGCTTGAACTCTAAAGCAAAAATTGTTAAGTAATTTATTTATTCTTCAATAAGATAATCAATTTATCTATGTGATATTTGAATCATCATTTCAATATATATATATATATATATATATATATATATATATTCAACATGTTCTACGATAGAGTATTCTGATAATTTGATTCCAACCTTGTAAATACTGAAATTCATTCTCTAGTTTGAAAACCAAAAAACTTCGGTATTCAATAAAATTGTTATATATTGAAAATGAGAAGAAGTATAATAATAATAATAATAATAATAATAATAATAATAATAATAATAATAATAATAATAATAATAATAATAATAATAATAATAATAATAATAATAATAATAATAATAATAATAATAATAATAATAATAGACACCCAAAATATTTTTGAACATTTGAGTAAATATAATATATTATGAATTAAAGAATTTGGGAACTTATGTCATAATTTAGTTAATTAATTATTTCATGTTTCCTAATATAAAATGCCCACTCTTGGAATATTGATAGTAGGACTGTTAACCCGATCCGATCCGAATTTAATGAGAGAATCTGAAGACAATCCGACACGAACTTCACTAACTAGATTCTGATCCGAGATGATTCGAAATTAATAATTTATCTTAAAATGTGATAATTATATGTTTAAAATAACTTTTCATGTATAACCCAAATCATACCTAAAATTGAATAAAAATTCGATCCCATGATCCGAAGTGTCACTCCTACTTCCTAGCCAACATCTACATGAAATATGGGATTATGTGAATAAGATGGAAAAAACTAAATTTGAAATAAGATTTATCAATTTATTTTATTTGCTAAATAATGTCAATAGGAAAGTGTTTTAACTTTTATTTCAATAAGTTTATCTTGAAGGATTAAATTTTGAAATATTTGACTCATTAGTAAGTACATATTTTACAACCACGAAAAATCATGCTATTTATGTACTTGGGAAAGATCATGCAACAATTTACACTCCAAATACAATACTTCCTTCGTCTCAACTTAATTGGCCTACCTTGGCCGGATACAAAGACTAAGAAAAAGCAGTTGAGTGTAGTGTTTTGTTGATTTTTTAGAATTTCACTAATTTTTTGGGGTAGGGATTAGAGTTTTAACCATTCCCTCAAATTCCTTGATTTTTTTAACCTGAATGAACAGTTTTTTTTTTTTTTAACCTAAATGAACAGTTTTTTTTTTTTTTAAAAAACCCTGAATTGAAAAACAAAAAATCTTAGTCCAAAACAGAAAATATTTAAAAAACAGTTGTGAAGCAGATACAACAAAAAGAATGAAATTTTGCATTGAAATTTTTTTGGGGGAGAAATCCCTCCAAAAAAATGAAATTTACAACAGTGAATTTCCCAATCTCTTTGGGATTATATTTGAATATTTTCCCCTAAATTTCAAACTAAATTCAACCTAACACTTAGATTAGTCTATAAATAGGACAACAAATGCATTCAATGCAGTTTTGGCTAACTGTTACAGCAAGAAAACACTGAAATTACAGAAATTACATAATGCCTAATCACGAGAAGGGCAAAGATGTTGCTCCAACAGACCAACTTCGCATAGCTCAACGTCTTCTCTTGAACAACCAAGACGGTGTTTTGAATTCCGGAATCACTAAGGAAGTGGTTGCATCATATGGAGTTTCAGGCCAGACAATCCGACATATTTGGCAAGCTGCGAAGAAACAAGCTTCAGAAGATGTTCCCATCTCGTTTCTGGAGGTAAGGCTCCGACAACCTCTGTCCAGTATTAAAAAACTAGACGAAGTCGCCATGAAGGCGATACCGTTCGAAAAGAGGGGTACAATCAGGCGTTTAGCAAAGGAGTTAGAGGTCAATAAGTCACAAATAGGCAGATGGATCATGGCAGGTAAGATTAAAGCTCATACCAACTCAATAAAACCAACATTGACTGAGGCAAATAAAATACAAAGGCTGAAGCCTTTGTTATTTACATCAGGACACTAGTAGCATGAAATGCAAATACGAAAGCATGCATAATGTCATACACATAGACGAGAAATGATTCTATATGCAAAGGGCAACAGAGCGAGCATATAAGCTAGTAGGCGAGGAAGAACTGTGTCGGGCCTGTAAAAGCAAATGGTTCATCCCGAAGGTCATGTTCATGTGTGCAGTGGCTCGGCCACAGTATTCAGAAGGTGGGGAACTAGTTTCTTATGGGAAATTGGTATTTTCCCATTCACAAAACAGGAGCCTGCCATCATAAACAGCGTAAACAGAATACGAGAGACAATGGTTACAAAACCAATCGACTCGGTAAATAGTGTTGTAATAAAGAGCTGCCTATTGGAAAAGGTAACTCTTTCGATTACTATTAGAATAAATTCATTATGTAGTGTCTTAATGTTAGCAAGTCTCTAAATTTTAATACATTTTTTAGGGTTTATAAAAATGGGTTGAAAGTAATGACTTTACAAAACATTAAGTCTGTGATAAATTGCATTTTGTTTCCTTATTTGGCTACATGAACTAGGTTATTCCAGCAATCAAAGCAAAATGGCCAAGCAATGCAAGCAAAACAATCATAATTCAGCAAGATAACGCAAGACCGCGTTTAATGGACACAAATCTTGAGTTTAGAGAGGCTGCAACAGCTGATGGTTTTGACATCAAGCTGATGTTTCAACCACCGAACTCGCCGGATACCAATTTGCGGGATTTAGGCTATTTTAGAGCCCTTCAATCACTACAAATTGAGACACGCGGCTATACTGTGGATGACTTAGTGTCCAATGTCCTCAAATCATTTGAGGACCTTGAACCAACTGATAGGTATGGCCCAGCAACTTCGGGTCGGGTCGACACCCCGGGCCAGATCAACCCGACCCGGAGCAACTGAGCCCAGGAAGGTAAGCCCAACAACCGGTCCAGAAGCCCGCATGAGCCTGGAGCAGCCCAATCGCGGCATATAGGGAAAGTAAGATCCCCACGATCTTCTTCCAACTCCCATGCAGAGATGGTAGGCGTAATTGTAGGGAGTTAGTTAGGGTTTGAATTGAGTAGTATAAATAGGGGAATTGTACTCAGAATTAGGGTGGGCATTTTGTATTCTGAAACTACTACGTGTAAGCTTGAAAAGAATAGTGAAGAAACACCTCGGCAGGTGATATTTTAAGCCCGTGGACGTAGATCTCCGGATCGAACCACGTACATCCTGTGTTCTCTAAGTTTCTTGCATTGATTTACGTTGCTAATTGATTTTCGTTCGGGGTTCGTTGGTTAACCGGATTGCGCTTTATCAATTGGCGCCGTCTGTGGGAACGTTTGGCAAGAAAACCCTAGTTTTTCATCGCAATCGCTATGGTGAATACTTGTAGGTCCGCTCGTCCAACTCGGTCCCGTCGTGATCCTCCTGTGGACCAAATTCCACCACCCTGTCAGCGGAACCAGGATCCGCCAGTGGAGCATGCTCACATGCCGAATCATCCCACTGCCGATGGTTCGGCGCAAGGTGATCCTCCGCCAGCCCCTGAGTTGTCGCAGGTGCAGCGGACCTTCCTTCAGGAACACGCCGCTTTGTTCCAAGAATGGAACGACCGGCGCGCCCACTCCGGTGAGCGTGCCAACAATGGCGCAGAGCATGTGAGAAATCCTCCCCGTGACTTGTCGCGTGACTTGGACGAGGATCCCCCTCATCGAGCGAGACTTGAGCGTCGGCGACAGAGGACAGTTTCTCCGTTGGATAACCGCAGTTCTAACGGGTCAAGGCCCCGAGATGTCCACGAAGGCGTACATCGCCGATGACCTGCTGACGTCCCGAAGCGTGCTCGCCTAGACCAATCCCGTATGCTGGATCCCATGGAACAAGAGCAAGCCCAATTTGCCGCGGAGCTTGACAAGGTCTTGGGTCTTGATGCCGACGGGGAGATCATCACCCCATTCTCTGACGAGATTCTTGCGGTTCCACTCCCTGATGGTTTCAAACTCCCCCCAGTGGCCGTATACAATGGCACTGGAGATCCAAGTAACTTCTTGAATGCCTTTAAGTACGCTATGTTTAACCGCAACTGCACTCCTCACCACCTGTGCAAGGTGTTTCCTGAGTATCTCCAGGACGAGGCTAGACTTTGGTTCGATTCTCTACCGCGGGGTAGCGTTACTTCTTTTCACGATCTGGCCGAACAGTTTTGGGCGCGTTTTCATACGCGGGCAAAGCCCATGGCCACCTTGGCCGATCTCATGAATATGGAACAGCGGGATGGAGAAACCGTTACCCAATTTCTTGATCGCTTTACAGCGGAGGGTCTTAAAGTGGGGAGCCGGTCGGATGATGTTATCATCAATGCCTTCATGAATGGCCTTCGTCCCGGACCGCTCTACACCGAGCTGGTTCGGAACCCTCCAGTCACAACCCGGGCTTTGTTTAACATTGTGTGCAGATATGCTAAGGCTGAGGAGCAAACTCGCCGTAAGCGTGAGAAGCATGCTAGCAAACGGCAGTCCGATAGAGCACAAGCCGGACCCAGTACTCGACCTAGTGCCTTCTCTCGTCTAAACTGAGGGCGCCCAGAATCTCGCGGGGACATGCCACAACTCATTCCGCTTACAAAATCGCGGGCCGAAATTCTTTCTGTTCACAAGAATGATCTGCGGCAGTGTCCGCGGATGATTGCTCCGGCAGAAAAGCGCAACCGCGAAAAATGGTGCGCGTACCACCATGATCACGGACATGAAACAGAAGAGTGTAGGGAGCTCGGCAAAGAAATCGAAGATTGACTTAAGAAGGGTTTCCTACGGCAGTATGTTGCTCGGCCCGACGATAGGTCTAGGTCAGGCCCAAATGGAGATTCATATCAAAACCGCGGAGGCTATAATGACCGTGGTTCCCGTCAAAACAGGCCGCAATGGCAGAATAATAGGCCTGGGCACAACAACTATGCGCGGCAGGACCAAGGAAATTGTCAACAACCCCACTTTTTGCCGCCACCACCTCCTCAGGGAGGTCCCGGAGACAATCCGCCTACTCATGTCATAAACGTGATTTACGGGGCCATCCCCACCGGGGTTTCCTGGAGTGCCTTGAAGGCGGAAGCACGCCGGCCTCCTCCCGAGGAGCCGCGTCACAAACGCCTCCACCAATCTGAAACCGTCAGTTTTACTGACAAAGATCCTGTTCCTGAGCTCACCCCGCATACCGACGCTATCGTCATTGACATGGCTGTAGCTAATGTTACAATAAAGCGGGTTTTCATCGACAACGGAGCCGCAGTCAGTGTCATATTCACCGATTGTTTTCAAAAAATGGGTATTCCTCGTGAGCAGCTCTGACCGGCCCCCGGGCCGCTACAGACCTTCACCCAGGGTGAAGTCCAGCCTGAAGGGGTTATTAATCTCCCCGCATCTCTTGGAACTTATCCGGCGATAAAAACCATCTTTGTGGATTTCTATGTGGTTAATTCTCCGTCCCCATACAACATGATTTTGGGTCGGGACTGGCTTACCCCGGCGAGAGCCGTATGCTCCACATACCACCTCGTACTGAAATTCCCTACATCGCATGGCGAGGTGGCTATCCGCGGCAATCAACGAGTTTCTAAGGAGTGCATGTACGTCGCGCTCAAAAAGGCAGCAAAGGTTCCCCCTAAGCCACAGTTTTAGGTAACAACCTCGGCTCTCACACCTAATTCATCTGCATCGCTAGGGGACACCACTGTTCAGGTGCCGCTTGATCCAGCCAAGCCTGAGCAAACTGTAACAGTCGGCGCTGTGGATGTGCCGCGGTTACATAATGCCATCATTCAGACCTTGCGGGAATACTCTGAAGTCTTCGCATGGTCTCCCTTGGACATTCCCGGGGTCTCTCCGGATGTTATAACTCACAATTTGAATATCGACCCCAATGTGAAACCTATACAACAAAAGCGGAGGAAATTCGTTCCGGAGCGGAACGCAGCCATCCGAATTGAAGTACAACAGCTTCTAGATGCAGACATCTTGTTTGAAGTACATTATCCCTCTTGGTTATCTAATCCGGTGATGGTAACGAAGTCCAGCGAGGCATGGAGAATGTGCGTAGATTTTTCTGATCTTAATAAGCACTGTCCAAAAGATTGTTATCCTTTGCCCTCTATCGACCAAAAAGCCGAAGCCATTACTGGGCACAAGGCACTTTGCTTCTTGGATCTATACAAGGGATACCACCAAATCCACATGGATCGTTGGGACGCTCTCAAAACGGCATTTATCACTGACTTCGGATGCTTTGCCTTCAAGAAAATGCCTTTTGGGCTAAAAAATGCGGGAGCCACTTATCAGCGCCTTATGGACCATGTCTTCCGAGGTCAAATTGGTCGTAATGTTGAGGTATATGTTGATGATTTAGTTATAAAAAGTACTTCTCAATTTTCATGTGTGCAAGATATTGCTGAAACGTTGAGCACCTTGCGGCGTTATAATTTGCGTCTCAATCCGGCAAAATGCACCTTCGGCGTTGGCTCCGGTAAATTTCTCGGCTATGTGGTTTCACAGCATGGCCTCCAGGCCAATCTGACCAAGATTCGAGATGTATTGGATCTGAAACCGCCGAAGACGGTAAAAGAAGTCCAGCGCCTTACTGGTGGTCTGGCGGCTTTAAATCGTTTCCTGTCTAAGGCCGCGGAGCTTCAGCTTCCATTCTTCAAAATTCTGCTGCAGGCAAAGCTATTTGAGTGGACCCCGCAGTGCACCGAAGCTTTTGAGGCTCTCAAGCACCATATTAAGCAGTTGCCCACTCTGTCCGTTCCTCTCCCCGGAGAGCCTCTTTATGTATATTTAGCCTCTGCCGAAGAAGCCATCAGCGCGGCTCTTGTCCGCGAGGCTAATGGCATACAGCACCCTGTATATTTTGCGAGCCGAGCACTCCAAGGGGCGGAAACCCGGTACTCTGTAATGGAGAAAACAGTGCTAGCTCTCGTCATGGCGGCCCGGCGTCTGCGGCCTTATTTCCAAGGACGTGAAATCAGGGTTCTTACTAATCACCCCATTCGTCAAATTCTTGTCAAGCCCGATGTGTCAGGGCACCTCGCTAAGAGGGCTATTGAGCTCGGAGAGTATGATATTCAATTTCTCCCACGCCGAGCCATCAAGGGTCAAGCCCTAGCAGATTTTTTGGCCGAGGTAACAGTGGATAACCCCGTACCTCCTGCAAATAATGCCAGTCCTAACCCCACTGCCCTTGAAGCTCCACCCCGTAAGTGGCAACTGTATGTGGATGGCACTTCCACGGTTCGAGGAAGTGGTGTTGGGGTCCTTCTCATTGGCCCCGAGGGCGTTGAAATCAAATACGTCCTACGATTTAAATTTAAGGTAACTAATAATGAAGCGGAATATGAGGCAGTCCTTGCCGGGCTCCGGCTCGCTCAATCCTTTGCAGCCTCCCATCTCGAGCTCTTCACAGACTCTGAGGTTGTCTCTAATCAGATCAAAGGCACCTACACGGCCAAGGATGAAACGTTGAGAAGGTACCTCGCTTTGACGCTCAAACTTTTGTCAACTTTTGCTTCGGTTGATATCCAGCAGGTACCCCGTGAACTGAATGTTTAAGCTGATGCTCTCAGCAAAATGGCCTCCGCGGTCCTTACCAACGTGTCTCCGGACATCGTAGTCGAAGATGCCCTTCATCCGGCAATTCATGAGGCCACAGTCTCCGTATTGACTGAAAGCAATCCTAATTGGATGACCCCGATCATCCATTATCTCCGGGATGGTATGTTGTCGACTGACAAATTGCAAGCTCGGCAGATAGTTCTTAAGGCACCTAAGTACACACTCCACGATGGGATTTTGTACCGCCGGTCGTACTTACAACCGAGTCTTTGGTGCCTTGCTCCCGCCCAGGCTGATCAGGTTCTTCGGGAATTTCACGAGGGGGCCTGTGCCAACCATATCGGTTCACGGACGTTGGCCAAGAAAATTCTTCGGTGGGGGTACTACTGGCCAACATTGTTTAACGATGCCCATGATTTGGTGGCCAAGTGCGACAAGTGTCAGCGACACTCTCGCGTAAAGCATCTACCGCAAACCGAGCTCACTGGCATACAAAGCGCCTGGCCATTTATCCAATGGGAAATTGATATTGTGGGCCCGTTTCCAGTGGCTCCGGGGGGACTTAAATTTCTTGTAGTCGCTGTTGATTACTTCACCAAATGGGTTGAAGCCGAACCTCTCACCGCCATCACTGGTCAGAACATCTTGAAGTTCGTCTGGCGTAATATCATATGTCGCTTCGGCATTTCGAGCACCATTATCTCAGACAACGGCAAACAGTTCGCTAATGACCCATTCCGGTCATGGTGCGAGGAGCTCCACATAAAGCAACTTTTCACCTCGGTTGCTCATCCTCAGCCAATGGTCAAGTTGAAGTCACCAACCGCACACTCCTTACGGGTCTAAAGAAACGCTTAAATCAAGCTAAGGGTCTTTGGACTGAGAATATTTCGCAGGTTCTTTGGGCCTACCGCACCACACCGAACACTTCAACCGGAGAAACCCCCTACAGCCTCACTTACGGTTCCGAGGCCATTATTCTCGCGGAAATCGGCGTGCCTAGTCCCCGCCTCATGACTTTGGATCCCGAGGCTAATAATGAAGCCATCCGTGCTAACTTAGATGAGCTCGAATATCGTCGTGATCAATCTTTCATCCAGCAAGCCAAGTGTAAGCAACGCGCAGCTCAGTATCACTACCTCCGGGTTCGGGGTACTCAGTTTAATGTCGGAGACTTGGTACTCCGGCTCAACTCAGCCAGCAAGGCTGCCCCCGAGGGTAAATTGCATGCCGCCTGGGAAGGACCTTATCGCGTCATTGCCGCGCATGACTCCGGGTGCTACCAGTTAGCGCATCTTGATGGAACTCCGATCCTCCGAACCTGGCATGTTACCAACCTAAGACGTTTCTATCTATAACACCACGAGACAAGTATCGTTTCTACCTTTACATTCCTTGTACATTAATTTTTCGTTGTGAGTTCTCTTTGTATTTTTAATTGTTCCGACGATTACTTTGAATAAAGTTTTTACTTTACGAATCTTACTGTACCTTCTTCTACGCTACGGGGACGCCCTAGCTTAGACTTCCTATTATTATCCGTCTCCGGACAGTTTGATCTCTCGCCCGATCCGTCCGGGGAGATTAACATTTGGTCCCCGGACTTATATTCCCTCTCGCCCGTTTAACCGGAGAGGCCCTTAACTCCCGCCCGATCTGTCCGGGGAGATTCTTTGCCTTGTTTCTCTAGCAGGCATTATGTACATATGGTGCTCCCGAGTACCTGTTAAAGTAATTACACATGCATTCTGGTTAAAGTTTGCTACTTTTCTTTTAAAATACACCTCATTACATGCCAAAATGTTTCTAACATTTTTGTCAACCACAAAAATTTCTTTACATACTGCATACAATGATACAAAAGTAAAATCTATTTTCCGCCTCCGAGCCAGTACTCTGCGCTCCGGCGTTGAGACCCGTCTCGGGAACTTCTCCGTATCCTCCGGGATCCCGGCACTTCTCGGTTTTGAGCCCCGGCTCTCTCCCTACTGCGGCTCCCTCTGCGCCGAGGACTCACCCTTGGCACTTGTCTTGAAGTATCGCTCCTCGCCCTGCCCTGAGGACTCGGCTGAGGCGCTGGTCTTGAAGTCTTGGCCCATTCCGCGGGATCCCACTCCGCAGGGTCCATCATCTCGATCTCCTCGGCCAGCTTCTCGACCTCCTCTTCCGCAACGACTACAGGGGCTTCCTCAACTGCGGTTACCGGGGCCGGCTCTTGGATTACTATCCCTTTGCTTTTTCCCGCCGGTTTCTTTTTACCCCTCCGAGATGCTTTCGCAGTCCCTTGGCCCCGGCTGGAGCTTGCGATGTACTCTTCGGCAGTGCGCCGCCACCTGCCGCGTCCTTTCAGCCCTTCGTACATATTCAGGAGTAACTCCAGCACCTCCCGCTTTCTTATAAGCTCCGAGGACTCCGCCTGACCAGTCGTCATCAGCGATGAAATTTCACCTTGAATCTCGGTGATCCGCTCCTCAACTTCCTCAAAAGTCAGCAGGCCGTATTCTGTAAGTATCCGGTCGTACTCCCTTTGATGGATAATGACGCGGTCCAATTCAGCCACCTTCGACAAGTACTTCAGTTCCTGATCTCTAGCCTTCTCCGCGGCCCTAGCTCTTGCCTCCTCGGCCTCTTTGGCCCCCCTCTCCGCTACGGCCACCCGTCTCTCCAACCGAGGTACCACTTGCTTTTGCAAGTTATCCTTCTCCCCGCGGAACCAGTCTAAGGACTGCATGAGTTTCATTATTGTATTATGCAGCTCCGCGGTATCCTCCTGATCGGATAACACAATCAGTGCAACATATAAATATCAACGCCTCGCCGGGAAAATATTCAATCATATGAACAACTTAACTTATATTCGCAAAGCACGCATACATTGTGTAGGTATCAATTCAATTTCTTCAAGTGAACATGAAGTGTAGTAGAGGTTGAGTAGGGTCAGGAACCGGGTCTGGGGTGGGAAGAACCGGGATAAATTCAGTTCAGATTTGGAAGGTATTTGATGAACCGGGCTTGCAGCGGTTATAACAGAAATCCACAACGGTTTTGGACTGTTGCATGAAAAACCGTTGTGGAAGACTCGTAGCAGTTTAGAAAACAGTTGCAACTAATTTTGATTTCAACTCCCAGAGTTTCTTGATTCGAGCTTAGCTTGTTATATACATTTGTTCAACGTGTAAAGAAGAGTTGATACACGTAATTTTCCCTCTAAAAACACTACTCAATCATTAGAATTAGAGAGCTAGGGTTCTTGAGCTCAATTCGGATTGTGAATTGGGGCTTCTAGTTTTCTGGGTTGTTTTTTGTAATTGATTGTTTAGTTGAGTGAATTGAGGTGTATAGAGCCTCCGTGGATGTAGATCACATTGATCGAACCACGTAAAAGCTTGTGTTCTTCATTTTATTTCTTGTTTTTGCGTTCGGGTTCTAGTGGTCGATTTTTAATTTGTTTTTCATTCGTTTCTTGTTTGAACTTGTTGTTTGTGTGTTATAAGTGTTCTCAAACCTAACAAGTGGCGCCGTCTGTGGGAAACACACACCAAACGCGAAGAAGAAGAAGAATGGCTGGAGTAAAGATGGATGTGGAGAAGTTCTCTGGAAAGAATGACTTCTCACTCTGGAAGATCAAAATGAATGCGGTGCTGATTCAAAATGGCTTGGAGTCTGCCCTTATTCCTGTTGACCAATGGCCTGATGCTGAGAAATCCAAGTTTCCTGAATTGGATAAGAAGGCCCTGAGTTTGATATTCTTATGCCTGGGAGATAAACCTTTGAGGGAGGTTTCACGGTGCAAGAATGCAGTGGAGGCATGGGGAAAATTGGAGGAACTGTATCAATCAAAGTCTATATCAAACAAACTATTTCTGAAACAGAAGCCAATGTCTTTCAAAATCTCTGATGATAAAGGTATTTCTGATCAACTTGATGAGTTTGTCAAGATGATTGAAGAGCTGGAAGATTTGGGGGTGAATTTGGAGGATGATGATAAGGCCCTGATGGTGTTAAATGTTCTTCCAAAATCCATAGAAAGCTTCAAAGATGCACTGATGTTTGGAAGAGATGGGAAAATCAGTTATGAATCCATCTTGTCAGCATTAAAGACCAAGTGCTTTCAGAATCAGGGAGAGAAGAGTTCTACACAAGGTGTGTTAGTGAAATCAACACTTGAACACACAACACCAAGGAATCTGGAATTTGCACAAAGAACAATTTGAAATCACACATGCAGTTCGGCCAGAGTTGTGGCCGAATTGAACTTGCGCAAAACAGGAACTGAAAATGAATCAAACACAATTTTAACGTGGTTCGTTCAAGATGAACTACATCCACGGAGGCAAGGCACACCTCAATCCACTAAGAAATCCAATCAATTACAGAGAATACACTCAAGAAATGAAATGCCCAATTATGTTGACAAATTAGGGCACGAACACTCAATCTCTAAATACTCTCTCTAATCTAAAGAACAAGGAAATTACTCGACGTAGTGATCTTCTCCTTGATGAGAGCTTTTCAATGATATATGGATTGAAGCTCGAATGTAACTGCACAGGAAGTTCTAACTGAAAGAAGTTGAGCTGAACTACCGGACAAATGTGACGGTTTTCTTCGTCACTAACCTGCAACTGCTTCGTCACAAATGACGGTTATTCCAAACTACCTCAAACCCGGTTTATTCTGACCAGCTTGTACTCTTGATGCTAAAACCCGATTTATTCCTCCGGTTCTTCACTCCCTGATTCCGGTTCCACATTCCCAACACACCATATTACAAAGTATAGCTCACTTGATGATATTGAATATCACCTCACAAATCTCCACCTCAATGAATCAAGTGTGCCTCTTCCTGCCTCACCCCTGCCTTGTCTTGTTAATGCTCTTCATGACATTGCTCAAGCTGCAGCAGGTCCGTCACAGATTCGAACGTGCCGCTCATGCGCTTTACAGTTCCCAAGGCGCGTGGGAAACAGGTTCCTTGGAAATCTCAAAACGCGTCACTTCACATCCCTCTCTCTCATGATGGCGCCGCCAATCACATCAACCTCATTCTTGGCCAGGAAGTTTTGGGAAGCACTCCGGTGTCTCCTTCACCTCGACCACATTACAATTTGCTTCTGCTACGCTTTATTGCCCTCGGGGTACTCTAGTTCGGCTCCGATCGATTTCCTCCCCCGGGGTGCTTCACTACGGATCAGGTCGACTCCGTCACCTCGGGGTCTTTCAGTACGGTCCGTTTGATCCCCGCGAATCCCATCACTCCGGGGGTGGATTATCTCGGCTCCAGCTAATTCTCGGACCTTAGGGGCACTTCGGCTTGCCATTGACAAAAATCCATCTTGCTCGCTGCTTCGCTGCCCTGCTCAAACTCGGCACCTGTTACACCTCACCCTGCTTATAATCGTAGCTCCTTCCTCGCTCCGGCTGGTGGGGGGGCATCTGATAGGTATGGCCCAGCAACTTCGGGTCGGGTCGACACCCCCGGCCAGATTAACCCGACCCGGAGCAACTGAGCCCAGGAAGGTAAGCCCAACAACCGGTCCAGAAGCCCGCATGAGCCTGGAGCAGCCCAATCGCGGCATATAGGGAAAGTAAGATCCCCACGATCTTCTTCCAACTCCCATGCAGAGATGGTAGGCGTAATTGTAGGGAGTTAGTTAGGGTTTGAATTGAGTAGTATAAATAGGGAAATTGTACTCAGAATTAGGGTGGGCATTTTGTATTCTGAAACTACAACGTGTAAGCTTGAAAAGAATAGTGAAGAAACACCTCGGCAGGTGATATTTTAAGCCCGTGGACGTAGATCTCCGGATCGAACCACGTACATCCTGTGTTCTTTAAGTTTCTTGCATTGATTTACGTTGCTAATTGATTTTCGTTCGGGGTTCGTTGGTTAACCGGATTGCGCTTTATCACTAACCAAACTGGACAACATATTTCTAAGTTTGCAGGGTTGTATGGTGGAGATAATGAAAGAAAAGGTGGGAATAGTTATAAGCTGCCACATATGGGAAATGCTGCATTAGCAAGAGCTGATGCACTACCTCAAGCCCTAGAAATTGAAGAAGAGCTTGTTAGGCAGACCATTGAGCACTTGATACATCAAGGCCAAATGGACCAACAGCTGGATGGTGGGATTATGGGAGAATTGGGGTACTTGGTAGATTAGTTTTTAAACAATCATTCTGGTTTTTTGGCAGTTGTTTACAGTGTAAACACTTATGACAGTGTTCATTTTGTTTAAACTGTAAACACAAGAATCAAATGAAAACAAGTGTTGTTAACAGATTTATCATTTTTTTTTCCTTCAAAATAAATTCATCACTGGGGTTGAACCAAAATACCCACAAATCAAGCAAAAAGGCAACATTAATTTGGACACATCAACTGACCAAATTAAGCTACGCAACTATTGTTAACTCAAGCTCAATTTCAGTATTTAGTGTGATGAAAATGTCTTTAATTGGGCAGTTATAACATCAAAGCAAAAATAGTCATCATTTTGAATAAGCTACCTTAACACCAAAGACAGAAGACACGTGCAGTAATCAGCTAACAGATTTATCATTTTTTGTTTTTCCCCCTCAGAATAAATTCATCACTGGGGTTGAACCTAAATACCCACAAATCAAGCAAAAGGGCAACATTAATTTGGACACATCAACTGACCAAATTAAGCTACACAACTGTTGTTAACTCAAGCTCAATATCAACATTTAGTGTGATGAAAATGTCTTTAATTGGGCAGCTATAACATCAATCAAAGCAAAAATAGTCATCATTTTGAATAAACTACCTAAACAACAAAGACATAACACACATGCAGTAATCAGCAATTCAAATTTTAGCATTTTCAGATAAAAACGCAAGTAGTAGAAGACCCCGAAATGTGAAAAAACCAACTAGGGTTTGCAGAAGACCCCAAAACTTCATCAATAAATTAGGGTTTTCAGAAGACCCCCAAACTTCATTCAGCAAATTGGGATTTTCAGAAGACTCCCAAACTTCATCAACAAAAGAGTCAGAAAATTAACCTCTTCACTATCGGGACCTAGATTGCAACACACTCGAAGATGAAGCGTTGCATTTCTGGGAAATATTGCCACAAGTGAATCGGGGGGGCCTCCTCGATCCCAGGAGGGAGAGCTGCCACTCCATCGTCCTCATCAGACTGGGTTTCTAGCATGAATGTCTCGTCCGAGTTGTAAACAAAGCCGTCTGGAGATTCCGGGAACTCGATCTCCATATATTAACAGATTCAACATCTTCTCGTCTTCTCGAGCCCAAATCACCAATCAAAGCACTGAAATCGGCCTTCAATATACCAGATTACGTGTGGATCTGGCCAAATCGGGGGGGCAGAGAGTACCAGATAACAAAAACCCAGAAAACCTAGAGATTAGGGTTTCAAGACTTTATGGGTGAGAAGACGAGAGGGTGAGAGAGATGACAACGAGGAGGGTGAGCGGATGATATGGGTGAGAAGACGAGAGAGTGAGAGAGATGATCGAGTTCGAAGATCTGAAACCCAGAAAATATGAGAGATTCCAGACGGTTCGTAGAGAGATAGAGAGAGAAGACGAGAGGCAGAGTGAGGGGATTGGGGGGGGGGGGGATCTCAGTGATGAAAACTAGGGTTTGGGGTAAAATGGGTTTGGGTTTGGGTTTGGTTATTAATGGGTTTGGGTTATGATTAATTTAGGGTTTGGGTTAATTATGGTGTAATCAATTTTTAGTGATAATTAGGTAATGTTTTATAAAAATCTAAATGGCATTTTCGTAAAAAATTGAAAAAGTAGGGACTTAAAGTGTTGACTTTGTTTGCCATTTTTTGGCTGGACAATTAAGTTGGGACAAAAAAAAAAATGGAAAGTAGGCTAATTAGACCAGGACGAAGAGAGTATTTCACATATATCATTCTCTTAGGGGATAAACATGTCGTTGATAGTAGCTTTATTCAGGCTTTAGCAAAGATTTCTTCAGGTAATTAAAATATGAAATTATCGTAGTTTATGGCACTTCGAGAAGCTCTCATTCTGCCCCCAACAACTTAATATTCAAGACTTTCAAGTGTTAGTGATTCAAGCATTGCTATCCTTGCCTCTCGAGGAGGCTGGTTGTGCAACCCTCTGTCTTCCAATGTTATTCGACATCCAACAGATGCTTGTTGATTTCCCCGTCGAACCGTCTCATCTGAAATAGTAGACTGGACTGTTTCATCTCATGAGCTCATTATGCAAAAACTTTTACTTTGGATTGTTTTTTATAGGGTTCCCCACCCCTTCCTTTGTCGTTCAATGTGGGCTCACAACTAATTAATGAATTTTCTTTCCGTTTAAAAAATATAACATTCACAATTTCTAAGAAGTCTACTAAAAAATTAATGAAAAAATCAGATATTAGTCACGTTAAAATTTACGATATTTTTAACAATTATTATCATTTACAATACAATATTAACAGTAATTTAAAAATGTATCACTTTTTCATTTTTCCAATGCCATGCATTCAATAAGTTTTGGATACAAATATTAAAGTGAACGCCTATTCAGAATTTTGATCCGCCTAATCGCCTACATGTAATTGTACGAATTCTTTTAGCTTATAATTAAATGAAAATGATAATTTTGTGTTCATTAAACTTGATTATCAAACTCTATAATTTTCCTTTATTTAGGAGTTTCAAAATGTCATAATTACACACCTGTAACTTGAATAGCCAAAATCTCAATTTCAAGCTAAAAGTTTGGTCAGATGCATCAAATTAAAAAAGAAAACTTATAGAAGTAATGCATTTTTATATTAAATTTAGTCATATTACAAAAAGTTATTGACCTAAATAACGTAAATTTTTGTGATAACCCCCACCCAAAAACAAATTACTATAAGCATCGTATTATCAATTCCTTCCTTGCTTTTCTTGCTCCCTCCTTTTGTTATCCGCCAAAAAACTCTCCTCCACATTTTCTCTGCTGTAGAATCAATGCAGAAGAACCACAACAAATAACACAAACAATAACACACAATTAATGTCCACAAGAATACTAACAACAATTTTAAAACTAATAGACAAAACTTTTCATGCCGAGCAATAAGAACTTTTAAAGTAACTGTAATACTTTTACGTTATGAAAGTAATACTTTATCTGAGGTCCGAATCTGATTGCGGAGTGCATCCGGTGCACAGGAGGAAACCAAGAAGCATAACCATAAAAGCACAGAAAATTAGAAAAAAATAACAAACAACAATAAGATGACAGCAATAGAAAAAAGGAAGGAAAAACAAGAAAGCTATTTCTATACATGACAAGCTCAAGATATACATGTAACCAGCTCCCAAGGCAAATCTAAAGCCACCTCTAGCATAGGTGGACTTGGAGATCAGCTAAATGTGCTTACAACAATAGTGTACCCAAAACAAAAATTGAAAGAATGGGAAAAAAGAGACCCGCCTGGCCTCCATAGCACCCTGGATTGGACAACGAAACTATCATCAGTGTCCAAACAAGATTGAAACAAAAGCTATATGTAGATTCAATTGGGATGATTCCAAATTATTCAGTAGTGAAGGATATTGAATAATCAAATTGAAGCACTTGAAAGTATTGGTAAAATGAAATGTTTGACAAAGGTAAGTACCAGGATTGCCCAAATTCCGTGATGTTGGTAATGCAGGCAAAGACATTTCTGGATATTCAACCAGAATTTGTTAAAGACTTTTTTCTTTAAGCAGACAAGCATATAAATGGAAAAAATTAATTTAATGGCCTTGCAAATTAATTACCAGGAGCGCAAAGGGACATTGACGTGATAGACGATGATGATGGCCATGGAGCTGCAATATTGTCCCTCAAATCACATGTAAAACTGAATCCTGTTGAATTATCATACACCATATCTGCAGGTAGGCTTCCAAGCAAACAACCTGCATAAAAACAGGTTAAATTTTCATGAGAAATGTCTTCTGTTTTCCACAAATCTCCAGACGCCACCAAGTCATATATAGGTAAACTTTCCTGGGTTATTGCTTTCTATTGTTTTTGTTATTTTTTCCCCCCTTTTTCTGGGTTGCTTTGTAATTTTTTTAAATAATATTCAATGGTAATTATCACAAGTCCAGTGAACCACATGCAAACAATCTAATGTACGATTCTTATCAGCCACACTTTCAATTTCTAAACCAGACCCAAAGGACAGTCCACCATATAGTCTATAACAGATCACGGTTATACAAGGTTATTCATTTCAGAAATGGAAGACCGTTGCACTTCGAGTAAATTGGACAAAGAAAAAAACCTATAGGTATTGGCCAGTTCAGTAAGCACAAAGGTTAGGCAGAGATGATACCAATGGTAAAGAATAACAGTATTTGGATAATTCTTTACAAAGTTACCGATGTCTGTTTCTGATAATGGAACTTATTAGGATCTTATAGACATAGTTACAGGAAGAGCCTTGGACCGTTGACATATCTTATAATTATACTAGATAAGGGGATTAAATTCCATAGTTTATGACTATAAACTAAAATGAGAAAACATTGTTTTTATTCCAAGCTTGGTGGATTGAGCAACCAGAAGAATTTATGTCGATATCTTTGTCTTGGGGTGCGGTCATCAATAATGAAGGTAACTACACTAGCCTACGAATAACTTATACAGGTCTACAAGATTTTGAGCCTAGTTTAAGCAATCATGTCTTTTTTTTTTATAAGAAACAGAAAGCAATCGTGTCTTATTAGTAAATAAATGACGAGATATACTGATTTAGATGCAATATGTACTATATCTTCTGGTTCTAATTTATTAGATTTGTCCAGCATCGTGTAGTAAATTTATTCTATATTTCCTGATATTCTGCATTCAAGGTGGAAATCACATAATGTTGAAGTGATACACTATTCTTTTCCCTTTCTTCTATAACACTAAACAATATAGAGGGTAGGCCACACACCACCAATAATTTGATGTTTTCGCGCTTCTCAAGACATGATATAGTAGACCATAAAAGACCACCATCCCCCCCCCCCCCCAACCCCCATCCCCCCAACAAAAGAAAAAGAGAGGGAGGAAAACACTAGTCTATCTGGCAATACCGCACATTCATGTATGAACATCAAAGTAATAATATTCAGTAAATTATAAGAGGGGGTAGAAACAAGTACCTTCCTGTCCATAGACTGCTCCAGCCCACCCACAAAAGAGAGAGGGGGAGAAAAGGAACTTGGTTAGCCACACCTATGCAAATAATATCACACAATAGATTAGACATGTGGATATTAGATTCTCACCTTGAAGACTAAAATCTTTTATGTCCACATCACAGAGCTCATAAACATTTGTCATCACCCCACCCTTCTGCAGCATGGCACCAAACATGGTTGCACACATAATTGCTTGCCGATTAGTTATCAACATTTGCTTCTGTATTCCAGCTATATACGTGTTTAGTGAGCTACAACATGAAGGACTCGGGGCGGCAACATTGCGGCATGCAGCAATTACTTCTGCTGGCTGTTTCAAATCTAAAGGACAAGCTGCATAACAGGAGAGAGCCATTTATAACCCAGTGTTATTTGATTGTGCATCATTACCCAGAGCTCCCATATACAATTTGATATTGTCTAGAAATAGTACACACTGTATAAAGTTTAGAAAGTGCACAAGTAGAGAGCTGCAATCCATAAGTTACAAAGCTAACAGTCATCGGAATAACAAATCAGAGCATCTTAATCTCAGAAATGACATTTATGAATTACTAGAAATTGGCATATATGATATACAATTATCATGGACTCTTTAATAGCATAAGGCATTTGCTTCAATTTCCGAGAATTATTTGATAGCGAGTATTACCTAACCAAGCTTCACACACTTCACCAACCAACAAAAAAATGCTGAAAGATATAGAGTCGGCTTTATTAGGATAACAGTTAAATGAGCAACCAATCTATGTTTAGGAACATCACCATATCAGTATATTAACTTGTAAAAACAAGTTAGAAGAACACTTTAAGAAAAAATGAAGCCGAATATAGAAACTATCATGCATTTCACATTTTTAAGTTTATGGAATACTGTAACCACCCTAGAACACTTGGCAGATCCATTCAGATTCATAACTTTTTATACGGTAATGTGGTCTAAATTCTAATAACAATCAAACACATTCAACTGAAGATTTCTCAGTGAAAAGGAACAAAGAATACTGATGCAAGGCAGAGAATACAAAACCTATTTGACAATAATGTATGTACAATCTTTCCAAGCTTCGTCTAGACATTATTTAGATAGATAGGCACCTTTGTTAACTTTGCACGCAGACAATATTCTGAATGCTTTGTTGGCAGAATCATAAGGAAGTTTCCTTGAAAGCCATGAATAAACCACCCCCTTGCAATCATTAAGTGCGTCAACATGATTAGATGGTCCTACTGCATCCTTATTATCGTTCATGTACGGCTGCACTCCTGATATTTTGAGTGTAGCCTCCATAATTACAGGCTGACATGTACCCCTACAGCATTCTTTAAGAGGATCAATTGTGCTACACGCCTCTAATAATTTGCTGGTATTCACCGTTTGCTCAAAAGTGGCTATGTCCTTGACAGGACATGATCCACCAGTCAGATTTGTCGATTTTGTGGAGCATATTGTTGGTATCGAACTGTTTGCTCCTCTGCTGGCTAATATACTGACAATATCCTTAAAACAATCATCAGCAATTGCATTTTGTAGCACTAATGTGTCAGAACTGGTGCTATAGAATCCCTGGAATATGCGGAGCAAGCTACTGAACTGCGGGCAGCATATAACATTTCCTACTACTCCTGCTAAGGGCTGGTTACAATCGGATGCTGTTTTCTCCATGATACTTGAAATTGCAGAAAAATTTACGGGGCACCGTCCAGTCAAGATTGGATCATAGGTACTCGGATAGGTAGGATACATTGGAGGCAAAGAGCCACCCGGAAATGAAAAATGCGGGATAACAGCAGGTGAAATTTCGATAGGTTTGAAAATTCCACTTTTGGGGGAGCTAGCTAGACTAGAAGCTGAAGAAACGTGAATGGGCCCCGCTGGTGTCTCTAGAGCCAGCACATTATGGAAGCTACTCAACCAGATAGTATATTGTAGTAACCAATGAAACCAAGAGCCTGAGATTCCAATAAACATATGGATCAAAGATTGTAATACAGAAAGAGGAATCGATGATTATAGCATAATACGGAGTAAGAGATGAGGTGAAAACAGGTACCAGACGTGTTATGTATCGACAACAAAATAGTTCATATTATCAAGACTTCCACATTCTAAGCTATTTCAAAGCAACTCGTAAAGAATGAAACTTAGCAGATGTTGGTGAAGAAGCACAAATGTTTCCATTACTGGCCCCGAAGGCGTGCAAAATGGATAACTAAGGTAAAAAATCAGCAGGTAGAAAGCAACATTTCTTACCCTTGAGCCGTGTAGAAGTTCTTAGACAATCCATAACACCCACTAACCGTCAGGCAACATGGAGACTTCTGATATAACCCCACAGAGTAATTAATAGTTCTAGATGAGAGGTGGTTGAATAAGTAGAGTGGCACCTACAAAATAAATTTGAACAAAATAATAAATTTAAATGATAATAGAGAAGGAAGCAAAAGTGCAAAATAATTAGAGGAGAAATTCAAAAATGTGGTAGACCAGTTCTTGCATGCCAAACTGGACCTTTTAACAGAAAAACCACACAATTTCTGCTGGTCTCTGCTTCACCTCATTATTCTTACACTTAACAACAACAATTAACTGAGATTTAGTAATCGTTGATTTAGTACAAAGAGAACGCTATTGTCCTTTCCATCACTCGCTATTTGTCCTTCATAACATTTTCTTAACCAAACAGAAAGAAATGACAAGAAAAGAAGATTAAAAATTTCCATACCTATTCCCTCAATTTCAATTCCAAGCCAAGAATCTCCTAGTATAAAATACAAAAGATTAAGCTAAAGGCCACCGAATCTGATCATTTATAAAAAAGAATTAGTGATGAAAAGAAAAAAACAGGAACTTCAAACTTAATACAAAAAAAGGAAAAAATAAAGAAGTTACAAAAAAAGGGAGCTCTAATTCAGCACTCCATTCTCTCTCTATAACTGCATAAATCTTCACCCTTCCAACAAAATCAGGAAATATCTACAACCCCAAATCAGAGAGCATACCCGTATGGCTACTAAACAAACTAAAAATAGAAAATCAGAAGCAAAATGCAGCGCGAGGACACCACAAGATCCAACCCTAAATACTGCCTCCTATCATTCGCCACAACAAACAAGTTTAACAAGCTTACAAACAAACAAAACTACCTAAAACTGCGTGTATTCGTGAGTAAAAGTTGAAACTAAAGTAGCTATAGTAAATTACCTGAAAAATCCAAATCCACAGAAACTTCCAAGATCACTCGTCATAAATGAAAGCAATTTCAGGCTAAAGGATTAGAATAGAAATACCCATGTAGATTTCAGTAAATGAGCGTTTCTTAGAGATTGGAAAAAGGTAGAAACCCTACTGAAATTTGGGGAAAGTTGAGCTGAATGATTACGGGGATAAAGTGTGAAAGAACTGAGAAAGCTTTTCTTCTCTGCCTATGGCCTTTTCTTTTCTTTTTTCTTTCTGGTTATTATATTTATTTATATATCTTTTTTGTTTTATTTTCGTTCTTCGATGAAATAATTGATCTTATTATGGAAAGTGGTGAGGGCCCATCTAACCACTACCTTCGCCACAAATGGGCTCCGTATGGGCCCAAGTGGGCCTTCACTTTTGGAATATTGCAAGCAGTGGCCTAGCCCAACAATAATATTTCGACCCATTATATACATATATGTCGAATAATTCATAATGATTGAAAATGAAAATTTTCAGGGTGAATTGTTCACTATCACAACATTTTACAGTTTTACTTAAATATTTCATTTTACTCTCAACATTAAAAGCACGTCCAATACACATCTATTTGAATCTGTAACAGAATAAGAATGTTGTAAACTATATATTTTTTTATTATTTCGTACCACGCAAAAGATTGTAGTGTCTAGGGATGTAGAGTCGGGCTAGCATAAACCAGTCAGGCCAACGTGAAAAATCGGGTTGAGCTACGCTGGGCCAAATATTTTCAAGTAATTAGGAAGCTATCCCAGCCCAATTTTCATTGGGCCATCTGATTATCGGACCAACTTCGTCCCAACGCATTTTATATATTTTCCCTAGAAAAGCATATTTAATACCAAAACATTCATATAAACATAAATAAAAATAATAAAATCTTCCTATTAAAATCAAGAGAGAGAGAGAGATAATCAGTTCTTAAAATAATAAATAATCAGCCCGTGGGTGCCACGCCCGTGGCCAAGGCCACGGCCGAGGCAACCCAATACCACGGCCGTGGTACATCCTCCAGAGAAGGCCAAAATGCAGCTCAAATGCCACGACCGAGGCAGCCAGTGCCACGGCCGTGGCACTCCAAGTCCCACGCCCGCGGTCCGAATTTGCCGCGACCGTGGCCAATCCCCCAGAAGAAGAGCAAATTCTGCCCAACCAATACCACGGCCGAGGCTCTTACTACGCCACGGCCGCGGCCCCAAATTGGGCCCAAAACCTTTGTTTTCACCACGCCCGCGGCTAACTTTATGCCACGACCGCGGCGGGGTTCCCTGTTTTAAAAACCCAAACACATTTTTGCCTAAATTTGAGCTAACACTTTTTCCCCTATATATATATCCTCTAATTCGATTTTGACACAACCTAGAACCCATCCCCCACACATAATCAGCCACTTTTCTCCATTGGAAGCAAAGGAATGGAAGGGGGTTGAAGATCTTGATCTTCAACCCTAACCTTTGGTTCTTTCTATCCTATTTTCATATTTTCTTTAATTTTCTGTTATTTTATCTTTGTATTAGGTAAAATGGGTGGCTAGCACCCTTTTGTTCACCCTTGATTATTGTGGAACCTTGAGTTCAAGACATTTATGTGATTATTACGGTTAATGTTACCGAAAATATTGTGTATTCAAGTGTTTTGTGTTATTTGCTGTTATTGAGTCACATTTATGAATTAATTATTGGATTGATCACCCTTTAAGGGATTTGTGAATGTGTTGCTAGAATAGGAAATTACTATCTGTAATTGTAGGATTTCCGATTCCCGTGTAGCAAACAATAGATTTATTTATTGGTGATAACACAAAGTTCAACCACTAAAACCGAGCTTGCGAGTTTTATGTTGAATTTATCTCGTTGTCCTAGTGTTTAATGCATTTGGTGATTGAATCTAAGAGAGCTTGTTCGAGGATTCGGTTAAACTGAATAGGGTTAGTCGAAGAGCTTGTTTTGATTAACTAAGATTCAGGGATAACAAGGCTATTAGAGCTTGTTAATAGCCTTGAGATAAGGGCTAGAATCACAATTGAATAGGCCATTAACAATAGTTGCATAAATCGTCCAAGACCTCGGTGAAACATGATCAAGGGTGAATCGTTTTGTTATTTAAAAAAACCAAAAACCTATAAAAATCTCTTTATTTGTCTTTGTTTATTTAGGTATTAGTTGTTATTTCATTAAAATACCCCCCACTTCTTTACTGTTTTCTAGCTTATTTACTTTATGTTTCTTGATCATAATAGCTTAATACAATGAAGCAAAATTGTTCGACCGTTCCTCGTGGGATCGACCCTTGCTTGCCACTCTACTAGTTAGAGTAGTAGGATAAGGTTAAGTGTATTCTTTATACACATTTAATTTGGTAGCAAGAAACGACGCTACCAAATTTTTGCGTCGTTGCCGGGGAACGGTGATTAGAATAGAGTTGATTTGTTGATCAAGCATTATGATTAGTTACATATATAGTTATCTTCTTGTTTAGCTTAGTAATTTCATAATCTCACTTTGTTTCCTTATTTTTGTTTACTTGTAGTGAATGTTCTTGCGTTCGCAAGGAGAAAAAGGATTGCTATTTGAACCGGATATTAAGGAACGTGAACGTGAATTAAGAAGGAGAGCCCGAGATTTGGAGCAAGTCCGAGAAAGAATCGAAGTGCTGAATTTAGGGGGTGAAGAGATTATTAACTTGGAAGAAATGGCTGAGGATCAAGGTCAAGAAAGAACAATGAAGGAGTTGGCTAACACAAGGGTTGCTCAAGAGCCCTTGTGCATCACCTTCCCAGCCATAGGAAACGACACTGCTTTCGAGTTGAAATCCGGACTCATCCATCTACTACCTTCCTTTCATGGATTGTCCGGAGAGGACCCTCATAAGCACCTCAAGGAGTTCCATGTGGTTTGTTCAAGTATGAAGCCATCAAGGGTGACGGAAGAACAGATCAAACTTCGAGCATTCCCGTTCTCCCTGAAGGATCTTGCTCGGGATTGGCTATACTACCTTCCATCCAGATCAATCACCACCTGGGAGCAGATGGAAACCCAATTCCTTGAAAAATTCTTCCCAGCTTCTCGAGCCACCACCATTCGAAAGGAGATCAGTGGAGTGAGGCAGATGCAAGGTGAAACATTATATGAGTAATGGGAACGTTTCAAAAGACTTGTTGGAAGTTGCCCTCCACATCAAATCACTCCACAACTGCTGATTCAGTATTGGTATGAAGGACTTTGCCTGGCAGACCGAAATATCATTGATTCGGCGAGTGGAGGGGTTTTATCTGATAAGACACCTACTGAGGCTCGAGCACTGATATCCAAAATAGCTGCTAATACTCAACGGTTTGGATGCAGAGAGCCGGTGAGACGGGTCAAGGATGTGATAGACTCAACTGTTGAAGAGAGGTTAGACCAACTCACCGACTTGGTGAAAAAGGTAATCTCGGGTGGCACACCTACTTCCAAGCCTTGCAGAATTTGCCAAGTCGCTGAGCATTCCACTGACACTTGCCCGGTTCTCGGAGAAGAAATGGAGGCCCATGCCAACGCGGTTCACAATTTTAATCCCAACTCATCCGGGAGGAAGTATGATCCGTATTCTCAATCGTACAACCCGGGTTGGAGGGACCATCCGAATTTCAAATACGGCAATCAGAATCCGAGCAATAATCAACAAGATGATCACAGTGGGCAAAACCGACCCCCTTTTACTAGGGGAATGTTCCAGCAGAGACAGCAACCCGAGCAGGTACCCTATGATCCTTCTCTTTCTGATATAGTGAAAAGCCTAACCACTAGTACGCTCCAATTACAGAAGGAATCAAGCTCTAGGTTTCAGAGTATCGAAAATCAAGTCAGTCAGATAGCATCGGCGGTATCTCGTTTAGAAAATGCACAAGGAGGAAGATTACCGGCTCAACCGGAAGTCAACCCGAAAAATGTGAGTGCCATTGTTGTTATGGATGAGGAGTTACTTGGAGAGCCTGAAAAGCCCGGGTATACTTCACAAGGACAGACTGTGGACGTGGATGATGGTTCGAGAAAAGAAGAGACCTCCCATGTGGTTGAAAGTAAAGTTCGGACACCTAAGTGAAAGATTGCCAAGGAGTTGCGTAAGCAAAAGGAGGTATTAGCTGCATGCTTCCCCGACCACCTATTGCCTTTTCCTACCATGAAATACTCTCCACAAAGTGAAATTGAGAATGTCAGTGTGGGGATTTTGAGAAGCGGTAAAGTCCTTGAAAAGGGGAAGTCAAGTGAAGGAGCAAGTAGAGTTGGAAGTGAAAGGGAGTGTGCAAAACACGAAATCTCGGCCGAGACATATCAGGATCTCGGTCGAGATGTCTCACCTCGTCCAGAAGACAGAATTCTCTGCCCACCTGTCTCGGCCGAGACACATAAAGATCTCGGCCGAGATTCCCTTAAATCCAACAAAAAATCTGAAATGCCCCCACTTCCGTTTCCGAGTCAAATGAAGAAGATTCCCGACAAAAATAGAGACAAGGAGATAATGGAGGTATTCAGGAAGGTGGAAATCAGTATTCCTTTGATGGACGCCGTAAAACAGATTCCGCGGTACACAAAGTTTTTGAAAGATTTATGCACCAACAAAAGGCGTCTACATGGGAATGAGAAAGTCTTCATGGGAGAAAATATCTCGGCGGTTTTTAAGAAGAAAATGCCACAGAAATGCAAGGGACCCGGGAATGTTCACCATCCCGTGTAAGATCGGTAATTGTCTGATTGAGAGAGCTATGCTTGATTTGGGGGCATCGATCAATGTGATGCCCCGTTCTATTTTCAATAGCTTGAACTTGGGTCCACTGAAAGACACGAGGGTAGTCATCCAACTGGCGGACCGAAGCACCTCGTTTCCGGACGGGGTGATTGAGGACGTGATAGTTGAGGTGGATAACCTCATCTTTCCAGCAGATTTCTATGTACTTGACATGCATGGAAATTCGCCCAATTCCACTCCAATCTTGCTTGGGAGGCCGTTCTTGAATACCTCCCAAACAAAGATTGACGTGCGAGAGGGAACTCTTAGCATGAAATTTGCTGGCCAAGTGGTACAATTCAATATTTTTTATTCAATGAAATATCCTGAGGAATTGCATAGTGTTTATTCTATTGATGTCATTGATGTTATTGATCCCCTTGTGGAGGGAGTGTTTGAGTGTTATTGCAGGGACAAAGAAGCAATTGAATTGGCGGCCGATCTAGAGAAGATAGAGCCAATGGACACCAAGAAAGAGTTGGTGGGGATAGTGGAACAATCGAAATCATCCAAGCCTTTTCGAACCAAGTCCTTTCCCAAATTCTTACCCTTGCCTGAACCTCAAGAAAAGCTGCTACCTTCTATCATCAAGGCACCAACCCTTGAGCTCAAAGCCCTCCCTCCCCATCTCAAATACTCATATCTTGGGGATGACGAAACCCTACTGGTGATTATCTCATCAAAGCTCACATCCACTCAAGAACAAGCATTGATCGAGGTCGTCAAGGTGAACAAAGAAGCTATAGGGTGGGCTATTTCCGATATCAAAGGCATTAGTCCATCCCTATGCATGCACCGGATATTGTTGGAGGATAATGCCAAACCAAGTCGGGAACCCCAAAGGCGGCTTAACCCACCTATGATGGAGGTGGTAAAGACGGAGATCATCAAGCTACTCGATGTTGGGATTATTTACCCAATATCGGATAGCAAATATGTGAGCCCAACACAGGTCGTGCCCAAAAAGTCGGGAGTGACGGTGGTGGAGAACAAAGACGGGGAAATGGTTCCCACCCGCTTGCAAACCGGATGGCGAGTGTGCATCGATTACCGCAAGCTAAATGCCATGACCCGCAAAGATCATTTTCCTTTGCCATTCATTGACCAAATGCTTGAGAGATTGGCCGGGCATTCCTTCTATTGCTTCTTGGATGGATACTCCGGATACTTTCAAATAGCCATCTCTCCAGAAGATCAAGAGAAGACCACTTTCACATGCCCCTTCGGTACCTTTGCATGGAGGAGGATGCCATTTGGGCTATGCAATGCCCCGGCCACCTTTCAAAGGTGCATGGTAAGTATTTTTTCCGAATATGTTGGGAATATTATTGAAGTTTTCATGGATGATTTTAGTGTGTATGGTGAGTCTTTCGAAAAATTCCTTGATAATCTTGCTAAAATTCTGAAAAGGTGCATAGAAATAAATCTTGTTTTGAATTGGGAGAAATGTCATTTTATGGTTGAGCAAGGCATCGTTCTTGGGCATATAATTTCATCAAAAGGGATTGAAGTTGATAAGTCTAAAGTTGATCTTATTGTCGCCTTGCATTACCCCGCAACTGTGCGGGAAGTTCGATCGTTTCTTGGCCATGCAGGTTTCTATAGGCGTTTCATTAAGGATTTTTCAAAGATCTCTGCTCCTCTGTGTCGGCTATTGCAAAAGGACGTTGAATTTGAGATGTCAACCGATTGCAAGATGGCCTTTAATCAGCTCAAGGAGGCCCTTACATCGCCCCCCATCATCCAACCACCGGATTGGACACTGCCGTTCGAGATAATGTGCGATGCAAGCAACTATGCAGTGGGAGCTGTATTGGGGCAACGGAAGGAAAAAGCAGCCCATGTGATCTAATATGCCTCAAGGACCCTAAATCCGGCACAAGCAAACTACACCACCACAGAAAAAGAACTCTTGGCCATAGTTTTTGCTTTAGAAAAATTTAGGTCATATTTGCTTGGTACTAAGATTATCGTTTTTTCTGATCATGCAGCTCTTCGGTTTCTAATCAAAGAAGGAAGCTAAACCAAGACTCATCAGATGGATTTTGCTACTTCAGGAATTTGATTTGGAAATCAAAGACAAGAAGGGAAAGGAAAATTGGGTGGCGGATCATTTAAGCCGTTTGATACAAGAGGAGGACGAAATGCCCCTGAAGGAGAGCTTTCCAGACGAACAATTACTAGCACTGACAGGCACGAAGGTCCCTTGGTATGCCAACATGGTAAATTATTTGGTGTCCAAGAGATTTCCTATTGGGATGAGTAAACCACAGAGGGATAGATTGAAGAGTGAGTCGAAGCATTTTGTTTGGGATGGTCCATACCTTTGGAAATATGGTTCAGATCAAGTAATCAGGAGATGCATTCCCGAAGACGAAGTGCAGTCGGTGTTGAATTTTTGCCACTCACATGCTTGTGGAGGCCACTTAGGGCCGAAGAGGACGGCATACAAAGTGCTTGAGAGTGGATTGTTTTGGCCCACCATATTTAGAGATGCCCTTGCTTTTTGCAAGTCCTGTGACAACTGTCAAAAGACGGGAAATGTCTCTCAAAGAAATCAAATGCCCCAAAACCCGATTGTAGTCTGTGAAATTTTTGATGTTTGGGGTATGGACTTCATGGGACCGTTTCCCTTGTCTTATGGGAATTTGTACATATTGTTGGCTGTTGACTATGTGTCCAAGTGGGTGGAGGCGAAAGCAACCCGAACCAATGACTCTAAAGTTGTGGCCGAGTTCGTCCAATCCAACATTTTTGCTCGGTTTGGGATACCAAAAGCCATCATAAGTGATAGAGGCACACACTTTTGCAACCGAACAATCGACGCATTGCTGAAGAAATACGCTGTATTGCACAAAGTTTCGACGCCTTATCATCCACAAACCAATGGGCAAGCCGAAACTTCGAATCGGGAAATCAAGTCGATATTGGAGAAGACTGTGCAACCAAATCGCAAGGATTGGAGTTTGAGGCTCAATGATGCATTATGGGCGTATAGGACTGCCTATAAAACTCCAATTGGTATGTCTCCTTTTCGACTCATTTATGGAAAGCAATGCCATCTCCCGGTGGAACTTGAACATAGAGCCTACTAGGCTATTCGGAGATGCAACATGAACCTTGATGAAGCCGGTATACACCGAAAGCTCCAATTGCAAGAGCTCGAAGAAATTCGAAATGAAGCCTTTGAAAATGCCATGATCTACAAGGTGAAAACGAAGGCTTTTCATGACTCGAGAATTACCCGGAAAACGTTTGTGGTTGGGGAGAAAGTGCTATTATATCACTCTCGGTTGAAGTTATTTCCGGGCAAGCTCCGTTCGAGATGGGTAGGACCCTTTGTTGTCACGAAGGTGTTCGATCATGGAGCCATCGAAATTGAAAGTGGTAAAACCGGAAAAATCTTCAAGGTCAATGGACATCTTCTCAAGCCTTATCTAGAGCATATTCAAGAAAGCCCCGGTGAAGAAGAACGAGTGGAAGACTCACCACCAAACTGAAAGAGATTCCGTCGAGCCAACGACGTTAAACAAAGGCGCTTGTCGGGAGGCAACCCGGCGGTTACTCGTTTTCTCGTATTTTAAATTCATAGTTTAGTAGTTTTACTATTATTTACATATTTTGAATTGTGTTGGTTAAAATGTGTGTAGGTACCAAACAAGCAAACCAAAGCCAAGACATGGTGTAGAATGAGGGTGAAGAACACCAAAAAGTGGAAATATGCAGGGGAGGGAACTCTCGGCCGAGACACAGAGGAATCTCGGCCGAGACTCCATGTGAGTGAAAAGGGCAAATCTTCCCTGGAAGACTATCTCGGCCGAGACACATGCCGCATCTCGGCCGAGATCCAAAGATGCCAAAACCTGGAAAATTTGCTGGAAGATAATCTCGGCCGAGATTCAGAAGGGCCCAAAATGAAGAAATTTCTCTGGAAGCAAATCTCGGCCGAGACACTATAGCATCTCGGCCGAGACGGGTTTGAAAGGAAATTGAGCCAATTTCGCTGGAAGATAATCTCGGCCGAGACACTACATTATCTCGGCCGAGACGGGTTTGAAAGGAAATTGAGCCAATTTCGCTGGAAGAGCATCTCGGCCGAGACAGTACCGAATCTAGGCCGAGACGGGGTTGTCCACAATGGAGGCAAATTTGCTGAAGAACAATCTCGGCCGAGACATACATGCATCTCGGCCGAGACGTGGTTGTCCAAAATGGGGGTAAAAATGCTGAGACTTCATCTCGGCCGATACACTACAGAATCTCGGCCGAGACACAGAGCCCAAATTCGAATCTCGGCCGAGACGAAAAACAGGTATAAATACCCCCTGCACGAAAATTAGGTCAGTTCTTCCCCAAACTTGCGATTTTCACACACTCACGCACACACTACTCCAATAATCACCCTTGCACTCTATTTCCACCTCTCAAATTCACACCACACCTCACTCACATCACCACACCCACTCTCCCTCGAAAATATTTGGATTTGGAGCACATTTGAGGTCGAGTCAAAAAAGGGCGCGAGCAACCCAAATTCAAAAACTTTTCGATTAAACTTAACTGGTAAGTACGACTATCTTCTCCTTTCGATCTATTGTTGCGTATTAGTGTATACATTGTTGAGATTGAAAGTTAATTTTACGTTTATATGCATATTCGTTGAACTTGGTTATACATACAAGTGCTTGTATTGATTTTTTGCCATGTGATAAGTGCTATGCATTTAAATGATAAAATTGATTGATAGTTCGTATAGTTGCCTGATGATTGAGTGGGTGGATTGTTGAGTATAATCTTGTGAGTTTTTGAAAAGGCTAAATTCGTTGTGGCATATTATCAAGCATGTGTTAGGCACCTTTTACTTGCACTTGAACTAGTTATTTTGCCACAAGTTTTTGATGATTGAATTGTTGATTTTAGGTACCCATGGCACCTCCGAAAATCACAAAAGGCAACACTCAAGAAGGCACCTCTGGCCGAAGAGTCACGCAAAAAATCCGAAGAAGCCAAGCCAAGGGCAAGGAGAAGGCTGTTGAGCCTACTCCGGAGGTTCCTCCACCGGAAGTTCCACCAACTTCCACTGACAAGTCCACAAAGCCCATCGATTTTGACAAAGTGCTGACAACAGAGGATCAAAGAAAACGATTCGACAAATTGATGAAGAGGGGGGTGTCAGCAACCCGATATGGCGATCCCAAAATCTTGGACGCCATGGGAATCCGGCAAAACGTTATGGAGCTGTCAGTTTTAGCAGGTCTAGTTCAGTGCATCGCCCCCCGCCCAACTTTCCTCAAATTTGTGCTCGAGTTCTTCAGCACACTCGAGATCGAGGAGGAAGTTATTTCTGGCTCTTTAGTTCATCATTTCAAATTCCAGCTTCTTAACGAACAGAAGACACTAAGCAACGACAGCTGGGAAAGCATATACGGCTTCAAGACTGTAACCGTCGGTGATCGCCATGTGTCAAAGGAGTTCAACGTGCAACAATTCTGGGGGCAAATCACTGCCGCCCCTGGAATAGTTGCACCTCAGGCATATGATCCAAGGAGCTCCAGGCTCACCTTCATTCGAAGCCCCGTGGTAAAGTATCTACAGAAGCTGCTGAGTTCCACCATATGTGGACGGAAAGAAATCAGCTCTCCTCGGTTATACGAGATGGAAATTCTTTGGGGCATAGTGGATCGGAGAAAGAGGAACTTCCAGCAGGACTTGGTGTCATGTTTTCAGAAGATAGTGAAAGAACTAAAGACGGAGAGGAAAAGAGAAACGAAAATGCCCGACCCGATCTATTGTGGGGCGTTGATAACCCCTATACTCGAGCACTACCATGTTCCCCTTCCAGAGTACACACCTATCACTATTGATTATTATTTGGACTGGGAGGAGATGGAGAACATGCGCATTGCCATGCTCGGGTACAAAGAGGGCATATCGGGTCCGGCTGTCCCATACGTTCTCCAAAACGAGGGACCCTACCTCCGCCTACCCAACCCCGGATTGACTTACATCACCAACTTGGAAAGTAAGCTGAATTTGGAACTGAGCTCCGAGGCACACCTCAATGCCTCCTTGGAGCCAAACCGGGAAGAACTGACCAAATTCAAGCGTGCTAAAAAGCCACGTCCGGTGGCACGGGTTCGGAGCGTGGGGGTTGAAGGGGAAGGAAGTAGCCAACCAGAGCAGCCGTCAAGGAAAAGATCATCTACTGCCATTCTAACTCAATCTGAGTTCCAGGAACGGCAAGAGGGCTTAATGGCGGCCATGGGGGACGAGATCAAAGGCGTCAGAGCCGAATTGGTGGAGCTGCGAGCATCTATTGGAGCTGAGCTGAGAGGAATCAAGGAAACTATCCAAGAAAATCAGACCAAGATTCTCGACCTCTTCAAGTCAATAAAAGGATGTTTCACCGGCTCGAGCCCCCGACCTTCCCGCTCGCTGTGAGTAGAGCGACCGAGAAGTCTTACCTTTTTGTCCCAAACTTAGTTGAAAAACTAAGTTTGGGGGAAAACAAAAAGATAAGACCATTTCGGCTGCTCGAAACCCCCCTACCCCTCGTTTTTCTTCTTTCATTATCTTCACAGTTGGCCTGTGAGCCATTTGACATGACTTGTTTGTTGGATTTCATGTGATGGCCTGTGTGCCAATCTGATTTGTATATTGAATGTCTTTGTGATATGTGTCCATTTTTATTGTTGGTAATATTGCCGGCCTGTGAGCCATTATCATTTTTTTATTAGCCTTGGTTGGTAATATTATTACATATGCATTTGGATATTTTGGATTTTTGAATAATCATTGGGTGCCTTAAAGTCAAATTGTTTGTTTGTGTTGATAAGTACGCACACATTTTCCCCTTATTGTTATAGGAGTAGGATTCTTAATAAAGTAGTTCATTTAGTTAATGTTTTTGAATAAACGTGTAATAAAATGGTTAAGTTCGGCGAGCCACCAAATTGTACTCCTCTTTTTCCACAAACTAAGTTTGCAACTAAGTTTGGGGAGGGGGTGGGATTCGTACAAATTGGCAGCTCGAGAAAGCAATTGGATAAAGTTTAGGATAAGAAATGTGGCATTGATTAATGATGAAACTTTTTGACAAATATCTTTGAAAGAAGCACATGGTAGAGCATGATAGACTTTTTGAAACAAAATTGAACATACACTCAAAACTTTTGATCAAAAAAAAAAATTGCAACCAAGTGAGTTTTTAGCCTTAAAAGATACTCCCACAATTGGAGTGATTTAAACTTTCTTTCGGTGTGAAATTCATTGAGTGCATCTAATTGTCTCTAGAACTTGCCTTGATTCTCTATTTTGAATGATTCGGTGTGTGACATTGAAAATGATTTTAGGCAATTCTTGACTTAAGCCTATTTCAAACTTGATAATATACCCTTTTTCACCAAAAGATAAAAAATAAATTTTGTCTCTAGTTAACCCCTTGAGCTTTTAACCTCTTGTTTGACAACCCAATTCTACAAGCCAAGTACCTTTCGATTTAGCCTTTGACCTTAATTGGACTAATTGAGTATGAGGGAGGCGGTTGGAAGGTAGTCGGGTAATTTGGGATTGAAAGGGCTAAACTATTGGGAATATTGAAGGGTGAAAGGAATTGAAACAATAGGCAAAGAATCGAGAATGCTAGTCCTCTCCAATTTTTGTTTAAAAAAAAAAAAATATATAAGAAGAAGTTAGTTGTATATACTTAATTGTTGCTTTTGATTTGGAGAGGCTAGTAATATAAATGCCTTTCGATAGATGTTCTCAAAGTTGTAAAATTCAAAAGAAAATACACTTCAAGGGAGAATTGAGAAAGCATTTAGGTGGTAGACTTTGTGGTAAGGTGAAGAAATCAATTTTTGGGATTGGTTTACTGAGGAAGTAAAGAGTGAGGTGGAGTGATTGTTGTTTGAGGGGTAGATGAGATTAGCTAACTCATTTAGTCCATTTTATAGTCACTTCTACCCAAAATTATCCCACCTTACCCCAAACCAGCATTACAACCCGTTAAAGACCTTTTTTATTCTTTGTCACACATGTCGGGTACACATCGAAGTTTAGATGATTGGCAAGAGATACTATTTACATTTCAATGTGAGCGTATATACTACCTATTCAATACACTTGAGAGTCGAGAGATACACTCATCCGGTAAGGATTTCAAGTTGAGAGTGTCAAGTCTTGAAAGTAGTTGATATGCTCTATCTCTTATGCTCAATGTTATCATGATTGCCTAACTTTTGAAAATTTCTTCTGAAATTGACTTTGCCACTTAAATCTGCCCTAAAAAGTGTCCTTTCTTCTTTTTTCTTTATTTGTTCGGGACGAACAAAGATCTAAGTTTGGGGAGATTTGGTGCACGTGGTAGTGCACACACTTTTAGGTCAATTTAAGTGTCTTTTTACGGATTTTTGTGTGCATTTTCACGTGTGTTTTGTGCGTTTATTTCTCATTGGGCAATTTGACGTGTCTGTTTCATTTTCATGTCAAGACAGGTGAATTAAGGCCGAAAAACAGGTTCGAAGATCTCAAATTGACAAATCGAGCTCAAAGGAAGAAGAAAACAAGGAAAAACAGGGGATCATGCCCGAGGTGAGGGTGCCACGCCCGTGGCCAAGGCCACGGCCGAGGCAACCCAATACCACGGCCGTGGTACATCCTCCAGAGAAGGCCAAAATGCAGCTCAAATGCCATGACCGAGACAGCCAGTGCCACGTCCCACACCCGCGGTCCGAATTTGCCGCGACCGTGGCCAATCCCCCAGAAGAAGAGCAAATTCTGCCCAACCAATACCACGGCCGAGGCTCTTACTACGCCACGGCCGCGGCCCCAAATTGGGCCCAAAACCCTTGTTTTCACCACGCCCGCGGCCAACTTTATGCCACGACCGCGACGGGGTTCCCTGTTTTAAAAACCCAAACACATTTTTGCCTAAATTTGAGCTAACACTTTCTCCCCTATATATATATATCCTCTAATTCGATTTTGACACAACCTAGAACCCAACCCCCACACATAATCAGCCACTTTTCTCCATTGGAAGCAAAGGAATGGAATCTCTTCAACCCTAACCTTTGGTTCTTTCTATCCTATTTTCATGTTTTCTTTAATTTTCTGTTATTTTATCTTTGTATTAGGTAAAATGGGTGGCTAGCACCCTTTTGTTCACCCTTGATTATTGTGGAACCTTGAGTTCAAGACATTTATGTGATTATTACGGTTAATGTTACCGAAAATATTGTGTATTCAAGTGTTTTGTGTTATTTGCTGTTATTGAGTCACATTTATGAATTAATTATTGGATTGATCACCCTTTAAGGGATTTGTGAATGTGTTGCTAGAATAGGAAATTACTATCTGTAATTGTAGGATTTCCGATTCCCGTGTAGCAAACAATAGATTTATTTATTGGTGATAACACAAAGTTCAACCACTAAAACCGAGCTTGCGAGTTTTATGTTGAATTTATCTCGTTGTCCTAGTGTTTAATGCATTTGGTGATTGAATCTAAGAGAGCTTGTTCGAGGATTCGGTTAAACTGAATAGGGTTAGTCGAAGAGCTTGTTTTGATTAACTAAGATTAAGGGATAACAAGGCTATTAGAGCTTGTTAATAGCCTTGAGATAAGGGCTAGAATCACAATTGAATAGGGCATTAACAATAGTTGCATAAATCGTCCAAGACCTCGGTGAAACATGATCAAGGGTGAATCGTTTTGTTATTTAAAATTCCAAAAACCTATAAAAATCTCTTTATTTGTCTTTGTTTATTTAGGTATTAGTTGTTATTTCATTAAAATACCCCCCACTTCTTTACTGTTTTCTAGCTTATTTACTTTATTTTTCTTGATCATAATAGCTTAATACAATGAAGCGAAATTGTTCGACCGTTCCTCGTGGGATCGACCCTTGCTTGCCACTCTACTAGTTAGAGTAGTAGGATAAGGTTAAGTATATTCTTTATACACATTTAATGGAGAAGCTAACACCTCAATGGAAGGAGTTAAAAATTATTTCAAGCACAAACGCAAGGAAATGGGGCTTGAAGACTTGATCGTGACACTACGGATCGAGGAAGACAACCAGAAATCTGAAGTTAAAAACGACAAGAACCGTGGAGAGGCACGTGTGAATTTGGCTGAGTCCGGAAGTGGCAAGAAGAGGAAACGCGGTGTTGGCTCTAATAAGAAACAGAAGACCTCGAACAAAAGGTTCAAAGGTAACTGTTACAATTGTGATAAGCTCGGACAAAAGTCAAGTGAACGTCGACAGCCAAAAAAGGCAAATCAAGGCGAAAAGAATCAAGCCAACCTTGCCGAGCACAAGTCCTTGCCAAAAAAACTATCTGAAATGGATCTGTCTGTCGTTGTGTTCAACGCGAACTTGGTAAATAATCCAAGAGAATGGTGGATCGATACAGGGGCTACCTGTCATATCTGTTCAGACAAGGAACTTTTCTCCACTTACCAAGAGATCAATGGCAGAAAGCTCTTCATGGGAAACTCTGTAACTTCTCCGGTGGTAGGATTGGGAAAAGTTTTGTTAAAGATGACGTCGGAAAAAGTACTAACTCTCGTGGATGTGCTGCATGTCCCAGACATTCGCAAGAATTTAGTCTGCGGTTCATTGTTAAGTAAGGCCGGGTTTAGGCTTGTTTTTTAAGCAAATAACTTTGTACTGACCAAATGTGGTCAATTTATTGGGAAAACTATCTCGAAAAGAGCCTTTTCAAGATGAATGTAATGACTGTAAAGCGTGACATTAAGCGCAATATTAATATAAGTGAAGTTAATTACTTGCTTGAGTGTTCAAATTTATGGCATGCTAGATTATGACATATAAATCAAAATACACTGCGACGTTTAGTGAATTTAGATTTACTTCCTAGAATGGTAAGTCTCGACACATCCGAAGGAGACACAAACCGTTAGACATTTGATCTCAAGTGGGGTAATCTCCATTAACTACGTAAAGTCAAAAGAAAACATTGCGGATCTGCTAACTAAAGACATCGGTCGAGATCAAATGTATAGCGCGGTAAGGGGAATGGGGCTAAAACCCACACACTAAAGAGTGTTAATAGTGGTAACTCATCCATGATGACTAGAGGATCCCAAGAACTTGGTTCAACGAGACAACTAAGCTTTGAAGCACTCAGTATTGCACTTGAAAAATAAATTTCAAGCTCATTCTCAATTCCACTCAAGTGCTAATTGTACCTATTTGGTGCAAAACCTGATGACGTGTGGTGAGGGTAAACTTAACATCTTTTAATGATTTATATACCTTCGTGGTAAGGTATTTCAAGGTACCTTTAAATAGGAAATCACCTATATAAGTGTGAAGTGGGGCCTCTTCAAACTGACAAATGTAATATTTTCAGTACACACTTATGAATCCGAGATACGGTCCACGGCCAAAATGGACAACAACGTGAGAACCAAAAGGATATTAGAGTCGTTACTTTGTGGTTGTCATTGTACTAGATTTCCACAAAAGCTAATCAGTTCAAGACATCGTGTTCACTGAGCAGCGAGTAGATCCGATGACATCTCATTAGGGAAGGTTCAGAGCCTGAAGTTACCTATCCTGATGAAGAGACGACTCCTTGGGACTTTCTTAGGTTTGCATTGCATTAATATCATTCATGTGGGGAATTGTTGGAAATTGGTTTGGAATTTGAGTTTTGACCCAAAATTGACTAATTTAATTATTTTAATCCATTTTTTAAAAAGTAAAATAAGATATATTTTTAACAGGATTGTTTAACTAATTCGTATTTGCAGCGTAAATATGACATCAGTAAACATCCACAATAAGTACTCAAATCTAATCAAATAAGTGAATAATCAACCACTAACAACCGTATATTTGTTTAATATAATATCACACTTTTAAATATATTATATGGATGTCAAAATTAGAGATCTTAAAAAGATGATTAACTTCATATATAATATGTAAAAAATGTTTAAGATAAAAATAAATTTATTGATACTTAAAAATGGAAAAAAAATGATTTTTCTTAGAAAGAAGGGCAAAAGGAAAAAAATGAACAAACAATAAAAAAGTTGGTACTTGTACAAATAACCATAAATAACAGAAAATATTTTGCTAGGAAAATGCAATTTATAATTTAACTCACTTGTACTCCCTCCGGTCTAAAAAATATACCGCTTTAGAGAAAATGAAATTGTTCAAAAAAAATGTCATTTTAGCAACTAAAGAAAGAAATACACAATTTTTCAAATATTACCATAAACAACCTATTTACTTTAGTTGACTTTATTTTCTTAAATCCACACTATATAAATAGGTATAGCGATATATTTAACATTTTTACTCATCCATAGTTTTTCAAAAAAGGTCTAAAGCGATTTTTTTTTTTTTTTTTTTTGGGTCGAAGGAAGCAACTTTTATACATGTGTAGATTTATTACTATATCTACATTTCCAAGTTATAACCATACATAATTAATTTTTAAAAAATCAGATTATCATTTTCAACTTGTAAGATTTCACTTGGTGATATACCCATATACTTCTTATTTTTTAGTAAATCCTATCATTAAAAAAATAAAATCCAAAAGTAGATTGATTATTTAAAGCATGTGATTTTTTCAGATATTTGAATATTTTCAAGTTTTATTTGGTATGATAATTTATTCAAATAAATTATATGTTTTGTTATAGATATTATATTTATTTAAAGATAAAAAAGGATTAATGCGATCAAAATTATTTAGGATGCAAAGAGTAAACTTATTTAATAAAATAATTGCAACAAAATACATTATATAAAAATATGAAGAAGCAATAAAAAATAATCTCAATAATGTATATGATATTTTAACATACATATGCATAAAACTTTCATACTTCTTATTATAATATATATATATATATATATATATATATATATATATATATTAACAGATATAATGATTTAATAAATTATTTGTAAAAATTAAACATTAATTTTTACTTTTAATTTAATAAAATAGGAGTTTCACTATTTAAAAAATTATTTTTATCGCCGGTATAACACAAGTAAAAAAATTAAAAATTAATGTCAAATAAAATAAATTAATTTGTTGTACTTTAAAAATATCTTAACTAATATTCTTTATCAGATGATTATTTTATTACTTTTTAGTTGCAGCCTAGACCCAACAGTATAGTCGAATTTACAATAAACACTCAAATATAACCCCAATAATAAACAATAAAAGAATATTTTTCAAACTAAATATATCATTATAATATATGTGATATGTATGTCAAATTGAACACCGTGAAAAGACGAATAATTTGATATATTATACATAAAAAACGGATTAGAAATAAAAATATTATTTGCATTTTAAAAAATTGAAAGAAAATTATAAACTTACCAAAATTAACATTAACTTACCAAATTATTGCTAAAATTTTAGGCGGGAAAGTTACAATGACATAAATTTTAGGCAGAAAAGTTATAAAATATATGTTAAATTAAAATAATTCTTCCGAAACTAGTACTATTCCCGTGCGATGCATGGAAGTTTATTTAAAAAGTAACGATTTTAATAAAATTAAATATGATATAGTTTAATATTTAAATATGTGATCGTTTTACCCAAATAAAATATTTTTTTAGATGTAGAATAAAATATAAATAAAATTATAAGTAATGTGAATATAAGTTTCTCGCATGTTATACATGAATTTAATATAACTCACTTTATATATAGATATATTATACTCCATCCGTCCCGAATGAACTTGCACACTTTCTGTTTTCGTTTGGCCCAATCAAACTTGCACACTTCTTAATAAGGAAAGTTATAATACAATCTCCACCCTCAATTCACATTTGAAAAGTCAACAAAATCCTCAAAAAACAATTTTTCTTAATATGTGTGCCGACCCCGTGTAAGTTCATTTGGGAAGGAGGAAGTATATGTATATATATATAAATTAATAATAAGATAAATATCTTTT